>CM076579.1:1078890939-1079490939 GCA_034641835.2 Pinus albicaulis | reverse complement strand
GACCAAGATCATTCTCTTTCCATCATTATTCAAGGGCCATTAAGCTTCTTAAGAATGTCATTTTCATGGATAAATTGTTTTTCATCAACACAGAATAGTTTATTGTCACCTTGTTTCTCTAAACGCAGTAGTTTATTGTTACCGTGTTTCTCTTCTTTCTTCTTCATTCTTGCATGTTCACCATTTCCCATGCCATTCTCTTTGTTGCCACATCATTCTCTCGATTATCTTCCATCGTGCTTTGGTTGCATCATCTTCATTCTTTATCTTGCTTTCACTTTGATCTACTGTCTTCTTTTCTCATGGAGTCTGCATCTTCTTTCTTTATCTTGCTTTTACTTTTATCTACTATCTTCTTTTCTCATGGAGTCTGCATCTTCTTTCTTCATTTGTTAGCTTCATTCATGGAGTATGTTTAGCTTCTCTCTTCGATGGCCATCTTGTAGAGTAATTTTTCATTTGAATCTTCCACACAATATCTGCATAAAATTGTTTCTTATAGGAGGAATGTCATCACCAATAAGGCACATGTAATTTTTTTTTGTTCACCCATAATATTTTCATTCATTTGCAATTACATGCTTACAAATATATTCCTTGTCGGAGTTGATCAAGGTCCAACAAGATACCTATTACTGTTTTTTGGAAAACTTAATTGATGCACCGATTTCTTGATTTCATGAATTAGACTTGACTCTTGACAATGACATAACCAGGATCTTTTGACTCACACCTTGACTTGATCTCCTAACCTTTGACTCCTTTATTTTTTACTTTAAACCTAGGATGATGGGTACCACAGAACATGCGACTCCAACAAAACATTTTTATAAATCTATACCCTTTCAATTTAGATCCTCAACTTTAAAAACCTTTTGACTTTGACTTCTTACCTCAACCTGAACTTCGTCTCTAACTTTAAATTGACTTGACACATTAAATCAACTTTGATTAACACTTTACAATAATAATTGAGCTTAATCAGGTATTGACTTCTTGACTTGGATATTTGATTTCTTTACTTCAATTTTGTTGAGAAATCACTATGGAAACCAATTAGGGTTGATTTATCTTACTTGATAATTGCTTGTGAATATATGTTAACTTCTTATTACATATATTATGTTCTCTTCATTAAACAATTACCAAAACATAAACATGAAGATCACAAGAAGACAATGAACAGATGATATAGGTTCCAAGCCAGGGAAAAACCCCATGAGGGGGAAAACCAAGTCAACTATTCTCTTCTTATAGAATCAGATCAAAGTGAGAAACCCAAGACCGAAAATCCAAGACCAAGACCTCCCACAAGACACAAGTCAACCCTCCTTAAAACCTTTCTCAACCAAGTCAAATCCAAACAAGTCAACGATATTTAAACCTCTTCAAATCTCAGTCAAATTGTGACTTTTTGGCCCTTGCAATAGGTTTGCAATTTTTGGCCCCTGCAATTCTAAGAAATTTCACATGTGTGGCAGATTCTAGGGAAGAATTTTGCATGTGTGGCAGATTCTTCTTCCTCCTTGACTTTCTCTCTCTCTCCCTTGAATTTACCTCTTCCCCTTAGGTTTTTTGTGAGCTTTTCTTCTCTTGCTTGTTCATAAATCGAAGTTTCCAAGTGATGACCAAATGCGGTCGAACTGCTCTCTCTATATACACATCCAGGAGGTCGAATGGGTTCGTTCTAGGGCCAACTTGGTCTTGTGGAGACAAAATTGACTATTTTGACTCAAATAAAATTATTTTATCACTTTCTTTCAAAATTCCAAATGGGACTAGACTCTAGGACAATGAATTGACTCATGAAAAATATTCTTTTGACTCAATAAACCCTAGAAGCATGAAGAACATGCTTGACTAATAATAATAATAATAATTTATTTTTCTCCCTTTTTGCTTTTACATGGACAATACAATGATACAAGTATAATAATAATTATGAAGACTGAACCTAGTTACATTTTCCAACACACCCTCTTGACTAGGGAGGTATTCATAATTACAAAACTAGATACAAGGATACTCTCAAATTGAAATATTCACATAAGAAGAGTCAGATTGATAAGCCATCATCAAATATCAACATCATAACCAACATTGTCAATTTTGCAATATAGCAAGGCCTTGACTAACAAGCTCTAACTCTCCACTAGATTAGAGCACAATTTTGGGAGGCATACATTTGGACACCACCATAATTTACTCAAGATCCAACAACATTATCCACCAGGAAAATAAAAAACTACTTCAAATTAGACTTGGTTCATGCTGGCTACCTGGGAATTTTCACCTCTTACAAGGTCTTGTACCCCATGGCCACAAACTCTTGCAAAAAATCAACGAGAATATTAGCCTAAGATGTCTCTCTGGAATGTTATATCAAAAAGGCATGTATCATGGAGCGACCACCATTGCAAATATGCACCAACACTTTTCATCATATATTCATCAAAGGTTAAGAGGCTTCCACCACTTCCCACAGGTATAACCATTCAATTAAATAAATTATTCAATGAGTAAAATTAAACCGAAGTCTCATTTATATTTATTATTAGTAACTCATTTATATAATATTTATATATAAAAGGTAATCCCCTTGATATATAAAGAATAAGGCTAATATCACTTAATTTATGAATAATTTAAATAAAATAAATAAAAGGAGAAAAAAAATTCCACATTTTAGACAAAGAGCAAGGTTAGAAATATTAAAGTTTGAGAAGAAAGGAATTTGATTATTTAAAGAAATTGGTTTCGATGAAGATAGAAGATAAAGGACGGAAGATTTATGATGGTTTCCCAGTTATATGTTGCGGATTATTTTTACTCTAAATCAGAATATTCAAGGAAAAGGATTAACACCAAAAATTATTGTCCATTCAAGAAAAATATTTATCATGGAAGACAAATTTTCGTTGAAGATATCCTTATTACAGTTGCTTTGAGCACAAAGCAATTTTTGAGGGAGTGGTAATATTATGAATAAAATAATTCATAAAATAATTAATTAATTAATTATTAGTGATGAAAGGTTAAAAGGTCAAATGACATGACCATTCACCTTTGTGGCGAGTCAATGCCTATATAGGCGACCGTCACGAAGGTAATGTACCATCATTTATTCATCAAATTTTCAATATATATTATTTATTACGCATTTATGTATTCTACATTGTAAGTACAAACAAGTTACACTATTTGTTTGCTACAGTCCAAAGAGGTGTCGTGAGATTGTAGCACATAACCACAAGGGAGCAGGTTGCAGATATTCTTACCAAGCCTCTAGTGAAGGGGAAGTTCGTATTTTACAGGGACAAGTTGGGGGTGGTGCAGAATCCCTTCCTAGATAGGAGGGAGTGATGAATTCTATAGTTGTGGAAGGTATTCTAGTTTCGTGTCTTAGATAGGAAGATCTTGTTTTTCCTCTTTAGGAGCTTGCATGCTACATGCAAGGTATGCATGAAGGCTGCATGTGACATGCGAGGTATGCATGAGGGTTGCATGAGACATACATGACATGCAAGCAATTTATAGCTTCTTTCTTATGTTTATGAAAAGAAGGCCTAAGAAAAGTAAGTTACTTAATTGAAGTGACTTATTTTTAGTAAATTAACGATTTAATTTCATCTCTCAATCTAGGCCTTAATTAACTTAGAAATTGAGCCTAAGGGAAAAGGCTAAGACATTATCATTGTTGAGCGCTTGAGCGAGTGATTTTCCAAGTGAGAAGGCTTAACTTGACTAAGAAGATTCAGGGAGACATTGAGGATATTTAGGGAGGAAATCTAGAGGTTGAATTAAAGGAAGTAAGAGGCCGAGTTACAAGCCTTTTTATTAACTATAATTTCCTATATATTTCTCTGTGGGTTTGACCCATATTTTCTGAGTTAATAAAAATTTCATTAGGGGTTTTGTGGGTGGATTTTTCTATTGTACCTTCAATTGGTTTCTCACTTATTTCCGCTACAAATTTACGTATTAATTATCTGTGTATTTAGTCTTCAACAATTTTTAAATTTATTTGGTAAAATATTTTTCTGTGTATTGTTAAATTGCTGAGTGAAATTAAATCAAGGCTAATAAGAGTGTAAAATAACACTGATTTTCTACTTAAACGAATAAAATAACTTAAATGAAAAATTAGAGAACATGAAGAAGTACACACACACAACATCCAAATAGACACAAGTTTTACCCTAAGAAACCCTTACGAGAGAAAACCTCGCTAAAAGGTGAGGTTGATTTTCTCTCTTTTCTTTGGTATGAAAATATGCAAATACAAAGGAAGAGGTACCCTATGTGTAGTAAATTGAGACCTGTGGCCTGTAACTCTGCTACAGAACCTTAATTCCCTCTGTTATGCATTATAACTTCCCACTCCTAGTTTCTCTACTCAACTTTGGAACAAAATACATAGCATAGAATGGAACCCCTACTCCTAGTGGTTTGATATTTAACATAGTCCGATAACAAACTAGGGGTAAGGTTTGACTCCCTTGACCCTCAACTAGAATTATTATTTTGGACCTTCTAGAGTATTCTTGAAAGTCCATAAGCAACTATCCCCATTTGCATGGGTAATGGGGGCTAACGTCGCATCCTCTTGTACCATGGTGATCAACATAGTAGGTTAACTTGCAGAAGACATAAATTTTGTATATGAACTTCGATTGACGTGATTCTTGCATGGTTGGAAAGGTATTTGAGTGTATATTAGCATCTCAAGCCCCATGCAAAAATGAGTAAGAAAGTTTTGACCCAAAAAAATTCCATTTGATGCCTCAAAATGGCTCCTGAATATTTCAAATACCAAGTATCCATAGTAGGATTCATTGTAAGAACGTAGAATGGCCCCACAAGCTAATTACTAAAAGCATCGAGATAAATGACAAATAATGTAATGATCCAGTATAAATCAGAAATCAAGTCTCTCAATATTCAAAACTTTCATTTTTTTGAAAAATTAATTTCCTTGAGATTCACCATAAATCCATGCCTCACGACGCATGATAAGAAAGGTTTCGATGTTGCTCAATCTCAAATAATTAATAGCTACCATATACAATCAATCACAAAATGGGTTTTCATAAACTTCTAATTATTGCACCCAAAACATGTATGTCAAAAAGACACAAAATGCTATATAAATTACATCTTAAACATCATAAGATCCCGTATAGCTAAAAATGATATTACTAGTTTCGTCGTCACGATGAAGTTGCGCTGAAAACACCACACACTGCATCTGCCTATCCAAAAAAAAATTTTGTTATTGCATTGAGAGACACTCTCCAGCCCAGTATGGTAGAGATGTTGTAATGTCCTGTATTGTCTTCTCCGGTTTAACATTTTGACTCAGTCAAATTACATAAAAATAAAAATAAAAATAATTAAATTAATAAGTAAAGTAAAATAGTTTATTTACCGTTGGTAGTTTTTGGATTCTAGATTGTGAATATAATATTTTTATTTTAAAATATATATATATATATATATATATATATATATATATATATATATATATAATAATAAAATAAAATAAAAAATAAATAAATAAAATAAAATAAAAATAAAATAAATAAATAAATAAATAAAATTACTCATTTTTATTGTGGTTGAGAGATGCTCTCTTGCCTAGTATGGAAGAGATGTTGTCCTATCCTATAAACAATACAAATAAAATAATAAAAATAGAAATAGTGATACGTTAAAATAAAAGAAAATAACGTTTTAAATCATTGTGTTTACCCATGGTTTTTACCATAGTATTCTTAACCCATGGTTTTTCCCATGATATTCTTCTCTAATGTAGGCTATTTAAAAACATGATTTTTATGTTTCTCCAAATAGAAGGATTTGATTGAGGCTTTGAGTGACATCTCTATGCTGTATCCCTGTAAATTAGAATAGTCATTTTTGTCTATTATTCCACCTTTAAACATTGAATCCAAACAATAATGAGAATGAAAGTCATAGTCACAATGGTCGTTCCCCACTCATGTTCCATGGTTTAACATTGAAGTCGAAGAATAATGACAATCAAAATAATAAAAGGTGAAAATTCCATTCATCTGTTCACTTGAGTTATGGCTAATTTTGTGAAGTTCATTAGTTTTAACATTTTTTATGAAAATATGGTTGAATTTATCATTTAAATTACTTGGTTACAGAGGTTTTATCTAACTAGAGTGTGAGAAACATAAAAGGCATAAGCATAAAATATATTTCAGACTGTTGGAGATCTACCAGTGGGAGCCTTTGGAACTCAATATTAGCAAAAACCCCATTGTTTACACGCAATAGGAGGTCAATAATTTGCTGCAAAGGATTATGAGCAAAACTTTTTATTCCCATTATTATTTGGATGATATTTCACTTTTCTAGTCCATGTGGTTGATTCATTATATTATATTTGATATTAACTTTTTTTCTCTTTTTTTTTTGTAAAATTAGTTTTGGGCTTTTTTAGCTTATAAGTTTAATATTCATTTAGGTTGAGAAAATTAGAAGTTCTTATGTAATATTCCCAATTTTTGTGTATGCAAAAATAACTAAAGAGTTTTGACAATTTTTGACGATATTAAATAAATAAATAAAAATTATTTTGTGAGAGAAAAGCGGAAAAAATATGATTTTATGGAAAATGGTGGAAAAATGATATTTTAATGGAGAATGGAGAAAAATCATTATTTTATTGGAAAATGTCGGCAATATATTATTTTAGGAGTTGTCTTTAGTGCGACTTTTTGGAGTTTCAGGTGCCGGAATCCGGTGAAAAAATTTGAGGTAAAATCTTGGTTTTTTTTATTTAAACTGGTTTTTTTGACTCTATATATGGATTCAACACCCTCAAAAACCCCTAGAGCACTTTTATTGTGCAAGGTTAGCAATCAAACTTCTCTTTTCAATGAATTCCGACGGATTTTAGAGAAATTACACCGTAAAAACCTTCAAAAAATCGCACTAAAGACTACTCGATTATTTTATTGAGAAAGGAGGCAAATGATTATTTTATTCAAAATAGTGGCAAAAAGTCCTGTTAGTGGAAAATGGGCCCCACCAATAGAATAATGAGGAAAAAGGAAAATCTAGAGAGAGAGAGAGAGACAAATCATTCTATCCTATTATTTCTATTTGACATTGAGAAAAATATCAAAATACTTTCAAGCAATACTCATTAGCTAATTTGGGTGGACTTAGAGTTCCACCCTAATTAGCTTGTTGGGAAGATTATTTCAGATCTTCCATTGGTATATATTGCGGAGAATCTTCAACATTTGAATTAATTGTTTGTTGGAGGTTCTAGTATTGTGTTCATTTGCAAGGTTAATTAATCTCCAAGAGGGCCTAGTTTCCAATATTAACAAGGGACTGAATTATCCTTCCAAGAGTAAGGCAAATTTATTTCTCTTGTCAAGGCAACCAGAAGTTGGTTTGTCTAGAGTGATCCCATTCGCTCAGATTGAAGGAGGAATTCAAATTGTATTTTCCAGATCTGTTGTTCTAAAGCCATCGGGTTGTTAATTGTCAAAGGTTTTCCTCAAAGGTTCAGTGGTCAAATTTGGTTTGGACAGCCATTTGCATTGCCTATCAGTTCGCAATTTTCCATGTTAGCACAACCAGATGTAACACCCCGTTTTATGAATTAAGTAAGATGATAGACTTTATGATACATTACCATTTCTTTTAATTGAACTGACTAATGAATATGATATTTGTTAGTAGGATTTGAATTTAATTATAATAAAAGAAAAGATTGATGACTTTATGGAGTGAAAGAAATTCACTGAATGATCCCATAGTAAAAAATAGAGACAGTTCTGACAGTTACTTTCCCAGAAAAGGATATAATGAAAATCCTAAAGAAGGGAAAGGGTTCTTTTCAGAAGGAAGCTAAGGGTTAAACAATTGCAAGTTGATTAGGAGTTGTCCAAAGCTGGCAGGTTTGCCAGTGGAGCTCTAGACTCTGAGAAGTATAGACTGAATTTGGAAAACCTGATGCCTATCTTCTCAAAAGAACACTGTCTGTTGCATAAGGCTTTGGGAAGGAGCACGAGGGGAGCAGAGGATGTGATTGCCTCTCTCATGGTTGGGTGGACCATCAGTTAACAAGACAGACATTAAGATAAGTATAAAATGAACATCTAATCTCTGTTTCTCTATTGCTTGACAGACTAGGACTGATTCGAGAATTGAAAATATAGTTTTAGTTTCGTCACTGTATTATTGAGAATGAATATGAGCATCTTGATAGTGTATGCTGGGAGAATGTTTACTTAAAAACTGTAACATAGAATTGTGATTTATAAAGCATGAGTGAATTTTGATGTGGAATAAACTTAAAGACCTAATATAGGAAAATTCATTAGTTAAGTGATAAAAGGAAAGATTCTATTAAAAGAGTTATACTGTAAATTCCATAACACTTTCCAAAACATGAGAAATAGTTAATCCGTCCAAACCCGTTTAAAAGAATTCATAAAGAAACGCATGCAGTAGAACCTAATTGTAAAGAGGAAATGTCCTGTAACTGAAAGGGCACTAGGGTTTAGCCTCGAGCCCTGTGAAGACAAGGCAAGGGTCATGGTCCCCAGGCTGAGACATGGTTACATTCATCACTATTCTATAACCTACTACAGAAGCAAAAATGATTTAGAAGGATCACTATGACAACTCCTGTAATGGAAATGACTTCAGATTACTTAGTAGAGTAATAGAATTTACAACATAAAGTATGCATGTCGACATAGAAGATATCTGTGTATAACATAATGATATTGAAAACTTCCATAACGAAGATCTAGCAGTGTACAAACAAGGATTTCGAGAATTCGTTGATAAAACTTGTATATCGAAATAACAAAATCGACAAGAAAAGCACCCACAGCAGGGTTCTCACATTAACTAGAAAATCTTCAAAGATTTAGAAATTACATACAATCTCAAAACAAGAAATCTCAGGTCTTCATTGAAAGAACTCGGTATAAGGGCTTGAAAGCCTGTGTATACATAACCCTCATAATAAAACAGAATAACTATTACAGACAAACCGACGCTCAGAGCACGGATAGACATAAGCATTAACATCGTGACTCTATAAATATTCATGTCGGAACTTCAAATGAACGTTATGCTGGCGCTGTCGAATTCTTGAGGCACCCTGAACACACATGGGATTTTCCCTCAGTTGACCATAGGAAATACAGTCTTGAGCACATAAATGTTGAACTGGGAAAACAGTTGGGATTTACCTGTAAGCTTGACGGAGGAATGAAAATAAGAGTCGAGCTCTTTCTCTGGAGGAGTAATTTGTAACCCATAACTGAAATAGAAGAAAATTACAAAGTGAGTCGATTAAATGAAATACAATATTACTGAAGCATAAACAACTTGAAGAACAAATTGGAAATGAAAGCGGCAGTATCGAAGCATGATTACATGAGGGTTTATCGTGATACAAAGCTCTTCTCTGATCACATAACTTTGTAAATCCGAACACACACCTGGCGAGACCGAGCACAGTAAAAACCTCCATAGAAGCAAGAGAAATATGCTCACTGTCAGCGGTGGAAACACCAGACCAATGTTTGGGCTTAAATAACCTAAAAATCTACTGCAACAAGCTAAATATAACAGAGAGCAACCATAAACAACAGAGACGAGCCCCAACTAGGCAGGTTTCAAATGAGACGATCCTTCCTGCAGTAATTAAACAATGGCATGGAGCGAGAATGTGTTTACCTACGTAGGGTATGGCAGATGCGGTATGGCGGACGACCTTCAACTTTCATAAACCAGTACCCTCATACCCACAGGTAACCAGAGCCGAGCAAACCAAGAAATTGCAGAGCAGTTTGACAGCTAGCACGACGAAGGAATGAGGCAGAGTGTTCACGCTCAAGTGAGTAGTTACCCTCACTACTCCGGAGGCCCTCAGATCCGACAGATCCAGGGTTACAAACATCAATGGACGAGATCCTGCCAACCCAAGATTTTAACAACTATACAACCACAGTAATACCAGTGCCAGGTGTCCCTTGAAGAATTAAAAACAAATTACATCCCAATCGCATAATAATAATTGTTTGCAATCCGAATGAAAATCTCATCTTAATCATATTAAATATCACATGAAAACCTTTGTACTAAACAATCAAGGGTTTGAACATAAGTACTAGAGAAGATGTTGAGTCGTGGTACTTCCGGATTTATATATATATATATATATATAAAATACCAAAGTTTGGCGTAAAATATTTGTATGCCTTAAACGTTGATTTGTTTAAATGTTATATAGGATTCCTTATATTAAAAAGGAACCTAAGGTAATTCTATACCTTATACGTATAGAGGTAGTAGATGTTATAAATAATGAAGTTAATGCATATAAATTCTAATTATGAATCATGTTATTATAAGTTAGGATTAGGATTATGTGATTAGAAAATGAGTTGTAATAAGAACTTATGGTTAATAACATAAGTGATATTACAAGTTGTGCCAAGTTTGATTTAGGTAATTTTTTTTTTTTTTTTTTGTCTATAGTTGTGACACCAGAATCGCAGAAATTTAGTGGCAGATCCATCCATGATGCTATTGCCATCGCGCAAGAAATTCTTCACACCATGCACACGGAGAAGAGAGAGGCTTTGGTTATGAAGGTAGATTTGTACAAAGCATATGATACACTGGACTGGTCATATATCCGCTTCGTGTTATTAAAGGTTGGTCTTCCCATAAGAATCATTCGCTGGATAATGTCTTGTATAACATCTATAAGGTATGCTGTGCTGATTAATGGCCTTCCGACTGTATTTTTTGAAGCTGGCAGAGGACTGTGCCAAGGTTGTGCATTATCCCCTTTGATTTTTATTTTAATTATGAATGGATTCAGTAACATGATGCACTATGCGGAGAAAAATGGGTATATATCTGGTTTCTCCTTTTCGGATACAATATCCACTTCTCACTCAATTTTTGTTGATGATATGCTGCTCTTTGGTAGGCTGAACAGGAACCATTGGCTCTTCGTCCATTTCATCTTAACTAGATTTGGCGAGGCCACGGGTTTATGTATCAATAAGAATAAATCCTTTCTTTTATATGAATCTGGTGATTTAAATGAAATATCCTTCATTGCAGAATTCATAGGGGTCAATTTCAAACTGGCTAAGGAAGGCCTCCTGTATCTGGGTTTTAAAATCAAGCCACGCGGATACAAATATAGGGATTGGCTCTGGATGGTGGATTGTTTCAGGGCGAAAATCAATAAATGGACTCACAAATGACTGACTTTGGGGGGCAGACTCATCATTGTTCAGGCAATGCTTTCCCAATTAATGGTGTATTGGGGGCATTTGTTCTTCATTCTTGAATCCATTGTGGGTAACATTAATAGGATCATTGCACAGTTTATTTGGACAGGAACAGGCCTGGTGCGCAAATATCATTTGGTCAAGTTGGAGTGTTTAAGACGCCCCAAATCACAAGATGGATGGGGCATATTGAATACGAGATTGTTCAACAAAGCTTTACTCATAAAATCCTTTTGGCGAGCCATCAATGGCTCCGGTATTTGGAACAACATTGTTAAATGTAAATATTTGGATGGAGATTCGTTGTACCAACTCATCTGCCACGAATTCACAATGCCTTCTTCCTATTCTGCGATATGGGGTAGTTTTAAAAAAAATTTGGGCCATGTGGTGGATAGAGTTGTTTGGGTATTTAAAGACGGCGGCCGCATTCCGATAGGGGTGACATGCATTCAGGGTTTTAACAATCATATGGTTCCGTCGCCTCGGCTTATACATAAACTGGCACATAGAGGTATTGTCTTTTTATCACAAGCCATACACTCATGGTCTTATAACATCCCCGTGTTCAAAAATGCTGCACAATTGGGTTTGGTGGGCAAAGATGCATCGAACTGGGATCTGTTATATAATGAGCTGAGGGCTGTCGGTTTCTCTCATTCAACGGGAGGGGACATGATCACATGGAATGGTCCCATTAAAGAGAAGGTACCTATTGTCAAGGATGTTTACAGTTATATAATTTCTCAGTCTCAAAATGAACATATTACTGGTGCTTTTGGACACTTTTGGTCCCGGAAGATTCCCACGAAAATCATTCTATTTGGATGGCTTACCTGGAAAAATAAAATCCTTACATGGGATAATATTGTTAAAAGAGGCTTTCAGGGACCGGGTAGATGTTCAATGTGTGGTATTTCGGAGGAATCTGTTGAACACATATTTTTTCAATGCCCCATGGGTAAGCAATTATGGAATCTTTTCAGCTCTTTTCTACTTAAATCAAATTGGGTACCATGTGACTTTATATCTGCAGCTGTAGAATGGGACAAGCTAAGGAGCAGTTTCAGATCTCTACCCTTCTACTTGATTTGGGAAGTATGGCTGGTTAGGAATAGCCTGATATTTGAAGGCAAAGCTTTTTCCCTTCCCATTATACACTCGGCCATTCTGAGATGGATACAACATCAGCCCCAGCCTCTCTCCACTTGCATCGATAGGTCTCATCGAATTCGACCACATGAGATTTCAATCCCGGCGATTTATTTTGATGGGGCGTGCAGAGAGGGAATCACAGGGAGCGGC
The DNA here is from genome assembly GCA_034641835.2 of Pinus albicaulis. Lineage (NCBI taxonomy): Eukaryota > Viridiplantae > Streptophyta > Pinopsida > Pinales > Pinaceae > Pinus > Pinus albicaulis. The sequence goes on along the minus strand of CM076579.1, from coordinate 1,079,478,316 downwards.
GCATGGATCAAACTATCTGACAGGGAGAGGATACACATGTTCTGGAACAGGGGTCCGGGGACCAATAACAAAGCAGAAATTATGGCACTATGGGGCGGTCTTCTAGCGGCATACAATTTACAGATGACCAGAATACACTTATATGGTGACTCCAAACTCATCATTGAAAGTATATCTGGTCACCATCATTTGAATATTCCAGAACTACAGGGATGGTTCTCCCAGACACAGTGATTATGGTGCAGGATGGGAAAGCCCCCAATTTCCCACATATACAGAGACAACAACTCCAGGGCAGATGGTCTATCCAAAAGAGGCCTCAGGGAAGCTTTTGGTATGATGAAGGTGGAACATTACAGGGATCGGACTCTTGTTTCGAATTCCTATATTCTTATTCCATAATAGCCGAGCTGTCAATTTGTAGCATCCTGTATCATCTTTCTATGTTTATCTATGTTCCTTTTTCCTATCCTACAGGTATTTCTTTTGGTTCTAGACAGTCATTCTCACTGCCCCACTATACGTCGAATTTTCATTATTGTCGTGTTTTTTTGGACTGTATACATGCCCTACACCTCTCGTACAAGCGAGCATGGACTTGATATTGCAAGTGAGACGGAACAAATAACAAACGAATCTGTTGGTTTCTTCAGCAAGCGAGCCAGAACACAGTCATCAAGTGAGCCTGTTGGATTCTTTTTGCAAGTGTACCGAAACTTCTTGTCTTCAATGACTCCGTTATATGATTCTATAACACAATCCGAAATGACAATCAAAAGAATGTCAGTGGCACTTTAGGATTCCTAATCTTCATCGAACCTGACTGACTATGCTGCTCTTGATCTGAATTCTTGCACAATTGTACAACGTTGTCCTCCCTTTTCAGGTGAACCAGTTTCCAGGGTCAGACAGTCAAGCGAGGCTGCACATATCCTTACTACATTCTGTCCATAAGTTGAATGCTACTCTACAGGGCACATGAGGGTGGCGGTCTTGTTTTGTTATGATATAGGATCTCTCTCTTTCCTATCAAATGTTTTGTGTACTGGATCTTCTTAGTTGTTGCACAATGAAGGCAGATTTGCTTTAATGCATCTGAAAATACTATTTGGAGTGGTTGTAAAATCCTCCGTAATATGTGATCCCATCTGGAGATTATTCAGGTTTCTTTCTTTCTTAGAAGTGGCTAGTAGATCTCTTGATGATATGGATTGTGGTTTTTCCCAACTATTGGTAGATGCGAATGTAATGCTTGAAATATGAACTGTTTTAATACAACGTTTTTTTTCTTCTGAAAAAAAAGAAATTTAGTGGGTTTGTGGAGCAGTTTTCTCAGCTAATCCAACACTATATATTTCAAAGTTTTGGCACCAAAAGATAGAGTCAGTGGAAAAATAATTGTTATCACAGGGTGAATGGTTGTTATCTTAAAGAGACGGAATTTTGGGTTTGTAACCCTTCTTGTGCACATAATTGAGGGCAGAATTTATTAAATCTTATAGGTCAAATCTCTCGGAGGGCAGAGCATTATTTGCTGAGTTTATACTGTGAAAAAAGAGTTGTCCATATTGCAGAAAACGAGCGCAGACTTCAAAGGGGTATCGCTACCTCTATCTCAAAGGACTGTTTGTAGGCAGCGTATCTTTCTTAAATAAGCTCTCCTCTCTGACCCTTGGCATTCTCCACAACTATTTGTCAATTATTGTGTATGGGAGTGACGCATCTCTACTAAAATTCTTGGTATGTCTTGGTAGAGAAATTTTGGGCATGAATTCAGGCTTATAATCCACTAAATCTATCTATCTATCTATCTATCTATCTATCTATATATATATATATATTTCTGATTCTATATCATTCTAGTTTCCAAAGTCTGTTGGCTGAACTAAATACCAGGTTCTCCTATCACTATAATTTTCTGTGTTTTATGGTATTGAGTGTTTTATGATATTGAATCTGAGATGGCTCCTCATATTTGAATTTATCATGACAAGCAATATATACCCCTTTGGGCACAATCAAAATCAAACTTAGATACATTAAATGCTTCATTATATTGTGTATTGGTTGTTGTGCATGGGTATATAAACATCCACAACACTCCCTATTCAAACTGTTGGTTAAAATATACCAGCTAATTAGACTTGGTAAACTCAGAAAATTTTTGGATTTTCCCTTAAGATATCTAGTGGGTATTTTACATAATCTTTCAAGATTTATTTTAGTTGATGAAATGCGAAGGTTAAAGAGGTCATTTTAAGAATGAAAGGGGATATTAGTTTTATTGTATTTATTATTAATTAAAAAATATATTTTAATTTTATTGAAACATCTCAAATTATTTTTAATTTGTTAATAGTTTAATTTATCGGAAATGCTTGAAGAATTTGCCGAAAATGTGGATCCCTATTTCCAAAATGGAAACAGAACGGATACGATCCTTGTCCGAAACGCCGTAAAAACATTTTTGTACCGTTTCAAAAAATCAGAAACTTCGGATTTCGAATTGGATATGTTTGCGAGGGTTTTTTTATTTTTTTGATCCGTTTCCGAAAATCTGGAAACGGATCCACGAAAAGCGTGATTAGAATCCACCCTTAAAATGTAAAAAGCGTGAAAAATTATTCAAAAATTTATACAAATAGAAAAAGATAGATGTTCAAAAATTCAAAAAGAAGGGTTGGATGAATGTCTTCGTAAAGAGATTTATTTGAGCAATTAATTTTTAGTTTGGTTAAGGTTTTATTAATTGTCATTGATTTTGCTTTTGATTTCATAAATCCCTCCAATATAACAAATTTTCTCTCGCCAATCTTTTGCCTGCATATAGTCAAGAGACCAAGTTGACGTTGAAAAGATTGAAATGTTCAAATAGGTCTTGAAAGAATATCCCAATGATCCCATGGGTCTTTTAATTTCCATGCAAGGAAGATAGATACCATCTGCCATGCATGACACGTTCTTTGAAGGAGTTGGACCTGAAAGCACAAAGGTTGTAACATTTCTGTTTACATTACTAATGATAATGATAATGTTGAATGTTATACTAATCACTAATGATGATGACAATGTTTATGCTGAATTGATGATGATGATTTATTTATGTTGGATTCATGATGATGATTATGTATTTTTAGATATAGAATCTAGATTCTAAAAAACAAATGGTAATATGAAATTCTTATATATATATATATATATATATATATATATATATATATGACGTTTCCTTATCATAAGGTATCCATTTTTTTTGAAAATTTGATGTATCTGTTTCAAACCCTGTATTCGTATCCGTTCTTGTATCTGTTTCAGTGCAACTTAATTAATAGTTCATGTTCTTTGGAAATAAGTAAATAAGTTAAATCTTTAAGAGTGAATATCTATTTTTATAAATTAGTAATAAATTATTTTAACCAATGTGGTTTTCGTCGAATAATAATGATGATTTATTTTACATTATCAATACTAATAACAAATTATAATTATTCTTACCAATTAGCAATGAGTTATGATAGGTTTTAGGACATTTAAAAAAAAGGAGAAATAAAAGTTGTACTAAATTACTTTTAAAATATAAATAAAAGTAGTAGTTTGTGTTTTCAAGATTCACTTTAATTGTTGAAATGAGAGGGGTGAGGAGGTAGTTTTAATGATAATGAGGGATATTGGTTTTTTTATAATTATTATTAATTAAAATTTCTATTTTAATTTTATAGAAAGATTTCAAATTATTTTAATTTGCTAAGAGTATATTTTTTTTTTCAATAAGTAGATAAGTTAACTTTTAAGAGTGAAATTTCACTTTTTGTAAATTGTTATTTTTAATTGATGTAGTTTTCTTGAATAACAGTGATAAGTTAATTTATATTACCAAAAACAATAACAAATAACAATTATTTTTATCCATTAACAAATGAGTTATGATAATTTTTACTATTTTTTTGAGAAAAAAAAAGAAAATTTAAAGTTGTAATAAATTAAAAAAATAAAAGTAGTGTTTTGTATTTTATTAATTAGAAGTTAATATTCACCAGCCTAGATCCATCCTATCTAAATGTTAAAGGACATTACATCTCTACCATACTTATGAGGGGAATAATTGATTTAATCCATCTTAATTTCTAAACTGCCAAGAACTGAGAGGGATCAAATCTATTGAGATAGAAATCTCTTTTAAAATGAAAATAGATTTGATACCGCTCCATGCTTAGTAAATCTAAAAATAGATCTAAAGTAGAGTCTTATCCCTCCATTAACCTCCATTAAAATGGATTAAATCAATTCTATTTGAAAAGTTTGGATATTAATGATTCCTTTGATCACTTACATGTTTCCATGTATATGGTTGAAAAAAAATCCATGTAGATATGCTGGTCTCTCCATAACCTCCTATAAAATGGATTAAATCAATTCTATTTGAAAAGTTTGGATATTAATGATTCCTTTGATTACTTACATGTTTCCATGTATATCGTTGAAAAAAAAATCCATGTAGATATGCTGGTCTCTCCATGTATCAGATGGGAACAAAGGCACGATTAGTTATCTTGGGGAAACTCACAATATTGTGGGCAGCGTACAACTAGTTTGCTCTTTTTATCCATTTTCACGGAATATTCTAGCAAATATAGCAGATAAACAATCCTAGCGATTTCACTGTTTTATCTTGATTGATAACATCATCAATATATATTGTAATTTGTATCAGAACTACATATGTTTTCTTCAAGTTCTCTTCTTGTTCTGCCTCAGCTATTCAAGTTGTTATACGACTTTCACTGTCACATTGACTTTGGATTTTTGCAGATGGCACACGAACTGTATGGGATGTTAGCTGGCAATGTGAGTGCTGTGACTGGGGAAAATATAAGGCCAGCATATGGTGGCGGTGAAGATTACTTCCTTAAAAAAGTCGTGACTCCTATTTATGAGGTTATTTCAAAGGTACTTAGCATCTGCTTGAACTTTTACATCCTCTTGATTATATATGTCCTCTATAATGATGTACAGTGATACATATGTCTTGACATTGACATTGAGGGCCATTTGTTTTACCTATATAGGAAGTCAAGAGAAATAAAAGGGGGACAGCCAAACACTCCCAGTGGAGGAACTATGATGATTTGAACGAATTTTTCTGGTATGGCAGATATGTTGCAACATGGTAACTAGAATTAATATGCTTGCAAGCTTGGCTATAATTGAATCCTATGCTAAAGAATGACTATCTTCATTAACAGGTCAATCCAATGTTTCCGCCTAGGCTGGCCAATGTCAGCAAATGCAGAATTTTTTTACGTACCAGAAACGAGTGAAAAACATCCATCCATGGAGGTAGCAACACTCGGCAATATCTTTTATATCCATGACCAATATCTTCGAGTAATATTGTATTGAAAATAGCATAAAATTCTTAACAACGATTGAGTAATAACGCTCCCCTAAGATGAAATCATAGCAGTAGTACAGGGAAAAATTAGTGGATCAGTTGGAATATGGGTCTGTTTATTTTGAGTTGAGAACTGGTCCATTAACAAGACAAGAAAACCATAGCACAACATATTATAGTTGGAGGATATTTTTTTTTGGGCAAATAAGCAAGATTGTCTCCAAGCGAAACTTGTGTTAGTAGGAAATATGTTGCTTGCATAGCTCATTTTTCTTGTATACTTTTATTTCTCTAAGTCAGTCCTTCCTTCCACTATTATAGAACAATAAAAACAAAGCAAGATTCCCTTTTGTTCACAAAACAACTTCACTTCACACCGAAACCATTACGTCGGTCACATTATGTTTCTTGGTAAATGTATGACCAGTCTCTGTCCCATCTCTTTATACCAAATCCATTGCGGCTCGGTCTCTTTGCATCTCACAACCACATCTTTTATATACAAGATAAGTAGGTTAGCATGCAATTCTGCCCCTGGGAGTCTTAAGATGATTGGTGATGTAAAGCAAGAGCATTGAGAGCATGGTTATAGGTAAGCCAAAAACCTAGGATGATGATGATGCAGGGGAATAAAAGGTATATGCATGAAGACTTATGATGAAAGAATGGCTGATGAACCATGCATGACAAAGACTTTCGTAGAGCACTGTCAGATACAACAGTTGATGACCTATTTATTCCAGTGGATGGTTACTCTTTTATATGGATTTCAACCATGCTTATATTTTGCAGCTACAAGTGAAGAAGATTGAGGACAGTGAAGGAAAAATACCAAATATTGCAGAGGGTAGAAGATGTGAGCAAAGAAGAAGGGAAAGGGACCAGTTCAAAAGACAGTTGGAAAGACAAGGATAAATGATTGAATCACGAGTACTCATTAAAGTGGAACATGAAGAAATAGCTCCTGCTTGTGATCATGACAAATGTCTTAATGATATGATGTAATTTGCAATAATGTAGACTAATTCTAGAAATGTAAGTATGAATTAGAGTTGAGAGAATAAGAGGTATTAGGGATGAAGACCTATTGAGAAATTGATGGAGAGATTCATGGAGATAGTTGTAGAGATTGTTTGAATGAAATTTTCAATTATGTTGTATTTGTCAATATCAGCTATTATTAATAATTATATAAATGGTACAATGTACCATTTGTATAATAGAAAGTAACACACGATGAATGTTTCATTAATATAATTTCCATACAATAGTTTGCATATAGGTATGTGTTTAATTTGTTACTACCCACTCTGATACATCATGATGCCTCTTGGCACATTTGGATACCTTGAGTGAGGTATAAAGAATGCCCGACAGCAAGCCTATACCATGTGGCAGAAAGATCCCTCTTCATTGCCATTTGATGTTCATTCTCGTTTCCTGTCATTTTCTAATGCAAAGAAAACTCACATGGTCCAGCTAGATCATCTTGGATCCACCAATGCAACATGTCTATCCTCTTTCGTGCATATAGTGAATAAAGTGAAAATGATCAGCAACTTGTATGACACCTTTCATACTACCAAAGCGTGTATCGCCTTTCATATTAGCAACTTGCTTGGTGCTTTACATCTTCGCAATCCATGCAGTGCCGTCATATTTTGGCAACTTTGTACAACGCTCTTCATATTGTCAACTCTTATAACTCTTTTCATATTTTTTTAATAATTTCAGATCCATATAGCGCAGACCCAATGCAAGTGTATCTTGAGAAATCTATAGGGCTGCAATTAGGATGATTTTTCTTAAACTTGATAACTGCTTTGATGTCCTTTTATTTTTCTTAATTATTAGCTTCTTCACTTATTATTATGTTATTCTTATCATCAAACAACTACCAAAACAGGAAGATCAACAATACACAAGAACACAAAATGTAGGCTGCAATCCAGGGCCAAAACCTCTCCACTTGAGAGGAAAATCCACAAAACTCTTCTCTTCTTATAGATTCTTCAAATGAAGAATTCAAATACCTCTAGACCAAGACCAATACCCTTCCAAGACCAAGCCAAACCTTCTTGATGATGTGCTTCTTCTATCCAAGTCAAACCCAGTCAAATTTCTTATAGCTGCACAACTTCGACCCCCAACTACAAAATTTTGGCCTCCACTGCAGGTCTGAAATTTTCGGCCCCTGCAACTAATACTGTGGGGACACATGTGAGTAATTCTAGGGCTTCCAAAGCTTCCTTTGACCTTCTCTTGGGTTGCTTCACCTTCTAGGGCTTGTAGGTGACCTAATAGTCCTTTCTTTGACCTTCTTTCTGCAATTTCTTCAACTTCGACCTTGTAGCATCAAAACCCTATCCTTCCTTCTTCACACGTGTGAGATAGAGAGAGAGAGATAACCCAAACCTTCGTCCTTCGTCCTTCTTTCTTGTTTGCTAGCCTTCTTTTTCTTCTCCTTCGCGTAGATGATGAAAAGTGAGTAAGTGTCCATTGGAGGTCGAGTTCCCTCCAATATATAGGCCTTCCAAGGAGGACGACATGCCCTAATGAGGCCGACTTGGCCTTGGAGGGTATTTCGACACTTTTAAATACAAAAATAATTCTCTTGACATGTTCCAATGTGCCCAATGGGGTCTTCTTCATATGACAATGACTCTATTGACTTCTTGACCCTAGGACAAACCCTAGAAGCACTCAGTGGGTGCTTGACCTCTAAATAAAGTGACCTTGAGCATGAAACCCATGCTACAAAACTAACAATAATAATTTTTCTTTCATTTTATAATATACAAGAATCAATAGTACATGTCATATCTATGAAGACCGAACTTAGTTACACATTTCAACACTCCCTCTTAACTAGGGAGGTATTCATAATGGTACATGGACATTCTCAAACTGAAGAGATATCATAAGAAGAGTTGGATTGATAAGCCATCTCATAAGCTATCAATTCAACTTATATTTTTGCATCACACCAACCGACATTGTCACATGGAAAGCCCTTGACTAACCGCTCTATCTCTCCACAAGTTCATAGCACAATGCTGGTGAGACCAATGACTAATAGATACCATCATCATTGTCTCTCAAGGCACATACCCCACCCGAATGTTCATAGGGTATGTCCTTTTAGGACAATTCCTATCTTGGAATAACACATCCTCAAGGAATTTCCTCTTCGACTACTATTACCTATTGGATGCCCTATCTCATCCTCAAGAGTATCGGAAGCCAAATTCTTACCCAATCCTCCATTCTTTCTTCACGAAGTGATGACAAGAATGATGTGTCTAGCTCTCCCTCTCCACTAGGGAGGATATATCAACCAATCCAAGCTTGTCTCCCAAACTGAAACATCCTCCAGTAGAGCTTCTCCCATCCATCTCACTTTCTCCCCAATCGGAATCTGTATATCCAATCAAGTGGACATCATTCCTTCTATCATACCTCAGATAGTAGTGGATTGTTCCTCGCAAATATCTCAATATATGCTTGGATGCTATCCAATGATGCTTGGCCTCCACCTGGAACCGACTGAGAATATTCACTGCAAAACAAGTGTCTGGTCGAGTATTCACCAGGTACATTAGAGAGCCAACCAATTGTCTATGCCTTGTTGGATCCACAAGGCTTGAATCAAAACTTCTTGGCCTCTTCAAATTTGTGACCATAGGGGTTGTCTTAGGTTTGTAATCCATCATATCAAACCTTTTCAGCATCTCAATCACATATTTTCCTTGACCTAGATATATCTCATCAGGTCCTTACCATAATTCCAACCCCAAATAATAGTGCATCAACCCTATATCCTTCATATCGAATTCTGCTGCTAGTTGATTCTTGCACTCTTTAATACGTCCTTCCAGTCTTACACACCTGTCATGAGAAGATCATCCACATATAGAAGAGTGATTATCGTCTCTTCCTTCACAACCTTGATATAGAGATTTAGATCAGCAAAACTCTTTGAGAATCCCATTTGTTGCAAATATGTGTCCAGTCTAGCATACCAAGCCCTTGGTGCTTGCTTAAGGCCATAGAGTTCCTTCTTCAACCTGCAAACATGAGTCTCTCGGTCTTTCACTTCAAATACCAAGGGTTGTTCTATATAGACTTCTTCATCAATAGTGCCATTCAGGAATGTTGTCTTGACATCCATTTGATGGATGTTCCATCCCATTGATGCTACCAAAGAGACCAACGATTGTATCGTTGTATACCTAGCTGTAGGTGAAAATGTCTCTTCATAATCAATGCCTTCTTGTTGGGAACCCCTAGCCACAAATCTTGTCTTATATTTATCAATACTTCCATCTGTTGCATGTTTAATCTTGTCGAGCCACTTGGAAGTTACCATAGATTTGTCTTCAGGTATAGGAATGATTTCCCAAACTCCATTCTTCATTATCGATCGATATTCTTCATTCATAGCATCTTTCCACTCTTGATGTTTGACAACATCTTCAAAGGTGGATGGTTCTTGGTCAATTAATTTTGTCATATATTCTGCATATCCTGAATATCTTTTGGGCTTCTTACTTTCCCTAACCATACCTTGGTTGCTCCATGTCCCTTTGCTTCTAGAAGAGTAGACTTTAACCAATTAGGTCTCTTTCTACTCTCGGGGATGATTACTTGTTGCATAGGTTCACTAGAACCTTCTTCTTCATGATTTGAATCCTCTTCCTCCCTAGTGCATTCTTCTTCGAATATTGGAAGTTCTTCATCATCAGATTCAATCGAGAGGTCCTTCGATTAATTGTGGAAATTTCTGAATCTTTACACTTTATGCTGAAATTATTTACTGTTAATCTGGTTATGCTCCTCCTACTTAGACAAGTTATTAACTGAATAAAATTCAAGTTAAAATCGAAGAAAAACACATAACAGATCTCCACCAATCTAGATCTAGAACAAGTTCATGCACTCATAGACAAAGTGACACAGTTATTTCTGGACAAATAGTCCCTGGAAAAACCCAATGCGGGAAAACCAGTCTTCTGGCTGCTGGAGGGTTTTATTATTAAGAATTTTCTGAATACAACAAGCCTGGGTTCCAGATCTGGAAAACCCCACAGATAAATAATAGATCTACAACTCACTGGTTGATCTAGGGCCAAAATAATGACTGATCCACACTCTCAAATGGGATTTACAGAACTCAACCAAAATTAGGGCCTAGAAACCCCAGCGCTGCCCCTGAAGCCTCTGAAGCCCCTCAGACCCTTAGCGCTGCTCCAGAAAGGGTTGCGTTACCCCAGATTGGGTGACGCAGTCCTTACGCTACCCTTTAGGGTCTTTGCGTAACCCCTGAGGGTTTCCTGTAGAAAATCATGCTGTCCTTGAGAGACTGCGCAACACCTGCGTAGCACAAGTGCTGCCCTTTCTGTTGTTGCTCTCCTGCTTCTCTGCACTGCCTCTCTGAGCTGATCTCTGCCTCTTGCTGATTCTAGACCCTGGGATCAGATCATCCCCTTGGTCTAAATTCCCCTCTCTGCAGCTGAAACACTTTTGAGATTTCTTAGCAAACCTGCCCTAGAATCTCAGCTTAGCTTCAGTGCTCTGCCTCTGTGTATCTTTACAAATGACCCCAAGCCTTTCCTTTACACTTTTCTCGTTGGGAAACCAACGACCATGATTAGATCTTGAATCAATGGCTAAGATTAAAAGAAAGCTTGATCTGTGTGACTTAAGACAATTTCATCACGTGTTTAATTAAATTCACTTTAATTATTTAAGTTCCCTAAGTTTTAACTTAGGAAATACGTTAAAATAATTAATTAATTTAATATCTTCTAAACCAGATGAAAATTCCCAAATCAATTTCTGGGTCTTGTAGATCAAGTGTACTCTAGTCCCTCCACAAAATTTGGGAGCTAGAGCACAATTGATGCTACCCCAAATACACAAAATCTCAACATATACTGCATATCCTGAATATCTTTTGGGCTTCTTACTTTCCCTAAACATACCCTTGGCTACTCCATGTCCCTATATGTCTAGAAGAGTACACTTTAACCAATTAGGTCTCTTTCTACTCTCGGGGATGATTACTTGTTGCACAGGTTCACTGGAACCTTCTTCTTCATGATTTGAATCCTCTTCCTCCCTAGTGCATTCTTCTTCGAATATTGGAAGTTCTTCATCATCAGAGTCAATCAAGAGGTACTTTGATATCTTGAATGCAATACTTTCATCAAAGATCACATCTTGGCTTACTTCTATTCGGTGCCCTTCCTTTATGTAGATCCTATATGCCTTTAAAGTGTTACTATAGCCAACAAATATTCCCTTCATGGTTTGTAGGATCCAACTTCTTTCTCTTCTCTTTCAAAATGTGAATATAGACAGGACAACCAAATATTCGGAGATGGCCTGCACTTGGTTTCTTCCCAGTGAATGCTTCCTCAAGAGTCATGTTGTCTAGTGATCCGTGAGGACTTCGATTTTGAATATACACAACAATTTTTGTTGCTCCACCCCACAAAAATTTAGGCCAGTCTTGATCATGTAACATGGCTCTAACAATTTCCTGAATCGAGTGATTCTTTCGTTCAACAACTCCATTTTGCTATGGATTATATGGGACTATCAACTCCCTCTTAATTCCAACCTCCTTACAGAAAGCTCTGAATTCCTTTGATGTGTATTCTCCTCCATCTTCAAATCTTAGTACCTTTATCTTCCTTTCTGAAAGATTCTCTATTTCAACTTTGAATTCTTGAAATTTATTGAATACTTCATCCTTAGATTTCAACAAATAGATCCAATTTTTCCTTGAGTGGTCATCAATGAACGTTACATAATATATATGACCTCCAAGAGATTTTGTAGACATAGGACCACAAACATCAGAATGAATGTGATCCAGGATTTCTTTTGACCTTGAAGCATTGCTTCCAAATGGTCTCTTAACATTTTTCTCTAATGCACATCCCTTGCACACTCCTTCATGATCCTTTGAGTTCATGGATGCCATTCACCATTGAATTTAGAGTTGGTAGGATTTTGTAGTGAAGGTGTCCAAACCTTCGATTCCAAAGTTCACATGGACTTACTTCAATGTGAACCGATGCTTGAGAGAGAGGTGTCAGCCACCTGTAGAGTCTTCCTTCACAAATCCCAATGACTTTTGCATTGTTGATGCTAGATTCTTTGCCCCATACTACAACCTTTCCATCTATGAAAGCGACTCTATCTCCCTTATCTTCTAAACATGAAATAGAAAGTTGATTCTTTTGCAAACCTAGGACGAACAATATGTTGTTGAGATGAATGTTTCCTCCATTCTCCAGCTCTAGCGAGGTTGATCCAATTCCTTTTACAGGATAGATTTTCTTGTCACCAAGTTCGACTGAGTAGGAATATTTTCCTCACGATAAGGTCTTTAGTTGCTTGTGTTGACCTGTCATATGTCTGGATGCTCCATTGTTAATTACCCATATGTTTTCATTTTCAAACGTACTTGTAAGTTCGAAGAATAACCCTTAGTCTTTTGTAGTGGAAGTATTGGTCATACGATTATTTATAGATAGTAGGAGATTCCAAAAGACTTTGATGCCTTGCTTGAGGTGGCTTGCCATCATAGAGAACTGCTTCAATGAATTCTTCAAGGATGTAGTGATCTTCATCATTCCCTTTGTCAACCTTAGCTCGAATACCATGTTGAGAAATTTGTAGGGCTACAATTAGTATGATTTTCTTAAACTTGATAACTTCTTGTGATGTCTATTTACTTTTCTTAACTATTAAGTTCTTCACTTATTATTATGTTGTGTTGGAAATACTGAGGGGGGGGGGGTGAATTAGTATTTCTTTCAATTATAGAATTAGTTAATCTTCAATTATTATCAATGTTTGTACAATGATAGCAGTAAACAAAAGGAACACAAATGCACACAGTTTTTAAGGTGGAAACCCTATCCGGGACAAAAACCACCTGAATGCTTTTCTAATAATTCTTTAATATTCAAGTCCAATTGAAAATAAAGCTCCAACTTCTTAGAATCTAGAATAGCATTCTTCTCCAACTCCCACTAGATGGATGCTCGAATGCCCGAGATTCTTCAGTAATCAACTGAACGGATGCCCCAACACCCAATGAGCTACAACTCACCCTACCACCCTGAAGTTTTCACAGGCTTGAACCTATTGGTGACTTCATGCACAAGCCTAACACCACCCTACCACCCTATAGAAGAATAAAAGAATAATGGACTCCCATACCAGGGAAAATGGTCCACTTTATAATGATATAGAAGAAGAAGACACACTAGACCATAACCCCAACTATGACACAACCACCTAATGATGATCCTAGACCTCCTGACACTGCCTCTTCAACTCTTGGCAGATAGACACTAGTACAATTTTTACAATGATGTATTTACAATGACTTAGTACAATGATACCTTTACAGTGACTGTATGCAGTGCTGCCCACTTGAAGTATTCATGTGATGAACTTCTTGCTGTTGTTCTGCACCTTGATTGCTGCTCTTGTCATGCTACCTTCTGTTGCACATTGTTTTGCTTTGCTGCTCTAGAAAGTCTGGTCCTTTGCAGCCCAATGTTATTGGAACCGAACTGGTCATTGAACCGAAAAACCTTGTGGACCAGGAACCGGTCGGAACCAGAAAAAAAACTGGTTTACCAAAAACACATAAAATATTCATATTTTAAAGAAAAAACAAATATATTCATGTCCATCCATATGAATCCAAACCATTTACACACAAATATGCAAAAGTTCTCATTTATATAGCAAGTAATAGTGCATACAACCAAAATAGCACTTAGTGCAAAACATCGTTGAACTTAAAATGTTACAAACATCAAGAAGAAGGCTCTAAAAGGCCTTTATAGTCCAAAATAACATCATAGATCATAGTATTATACTACAACCTACAAAACTACAAGCTACAGCTACAACAAATCAATGATCAAATCATCAATCATCAATCATCATTCTGATTGTCCTCCTTATCCTCATCTGAAGAATGACTAGCATCCAAGTATACAATGGGATTATGGCTTGATTCCCATGGCCCTTGATTTACCCTCTGAAATTTTGGAGAAAATCAGCTCCAAAATCTTTTGAAATCAACTATGTAGCAACCCCAACAAAATAAAAAAAATCTTCCACCAGTTGCAAAAACCACTGAAGAAAACCCAAAGATCTTTGGGAAAAAAAAAATCTTTGAAGTATCTCAAAATCTGCCAACCCAACAACTCTGCAAGACTCCAATCAACTCTTCAAATCTGCAAAAAATCTCCCTTAGACCCTACAAAAAACTCTCTAAATTCTCCTCACCGAACTCAGCTCAAGAATTGCAAGAGACTCGAATGAATAGTGTGAGTGAAATAGAAGGGGTGGGGGTGTTTAAGTAGCTTTAGGGGGGGCCTAGGGTAGCGTTAGTAACTAGGAAAAATAATAATTTAAAAAAAAATAAAAAAATTAAATTTTTTTTTTTATTTTTTTATTTTTTTTTAATGCCCAGGCTTGAGAACCGGTGGAACCAGGGTCTCTAAACCGGTCCGAACCGGACCGGTACGGAACCGGCCGGTTCAGTACCGAACCGGTCATTTCCGATTCAGAGGGCCGGTTCAGATCGGTTTTGCCTCCAAACCGGTTGGACTAGCCGGTTTTTCAGAACCGGTTTGGTTCCGATAACACTGTTGCAGCCCTTGACAACACATGATCTAGCTTTTTCTTGCCTTCTAGGAGCTCGATATTGAATCTGGTGTATCTCTGTTATTTCAAATCTCCAATATGTTATTTTCGGTTCTGTAGTATTCCTCTAGGTCTTCTTTACAATGCCACAGGTCTGACCCAATTTGGATTTTTCAAGAGAGAGTTATGCCCAATCTCTCACAATGACCTAATTATGGACTGATTCAGTAGAGAGAACTTGTACGGAATGCCATGTGTCACTGTTTCTTCATTCGAATCTGAAATTGATACAACGAAAACTACAGTCTGTGCACTATCTACCACTTTTTACAGAATTCCAATCCGATACTCAGAGAGAGAGTTATGATGATTTTCCCAAGGTCACTTCTTTGAGATGAAGTTCAAGAGCCTGCAAAAAAACTGACTTCCACAGATCATATCTCTGAAAATATTTTGCACCTTGATCTGAAATTTTTACAGGAGCTTCCTCAAGATTTCAACTTCGCCTCATAAAATTTTCAGCTTCTGAACCTTAGCAAAAAAAATTTAGAGCGAAAATGCCACGATGACCTGTTTCAGGTAGCGAAATCCCTGCATAAGGAGAATATGAGGATCACAACTTATATAAATGCTTAGGTTGAGAGGGGCTTCAACAAGTGAACGTGGGAGGGATTTTAGGAGCTTAAAAATTATTAATTATTGACTTTTCAATGACCCATGCCACAACCCCATGGGGTTTTAGCCCACTAACTGGGGTTACAAACTTCAAACATGAATATCTCACAAACCGTGAAGAATTACATGGCGTGCCATATATCAACAGAAACATCTCGACAAGTAGAAGCCATAAAAAAGATTCTTGACCCAGAATATAGTAATTTTGTAGGTCAAAATTACCATGCAAGATCAGGGTAGCCCCTGGTGCTGCTTAGGTTGACATCAATGACAACCACTGATCAACAATGTTGTTCTTATCATTAAATAACTACCAAAACGGGAAGATCAAAAGTACATAAGAACACAAATGTAGGCTGCAATCCAGGGCCAAAACCTCTCCACTTGAGAGGAAAACCCACAAATCTCTTCTCTTCTTATAGATTCTTCAAATGATGTAATATCCCCAACGGGAAATAAACAGTAATACACAGCAAAACAACAAGCAGCTATATAGAACAAAATGCTGGAACTAGAATATGGAACAAGTACACATAAAATACCAGAACGCTAAGCCATTTTATTAATCTGAGAATACATATATGGGTACAAGAGATAATCAGAATGAGTGCACCTATCCTTGCTCTAGGCAAGTGAAGACCCTCTCAGAAGAAGAAATGGCTACAACAGAGACTGCGTCCTAGCTGCTGGAGAAAACTGCCGTAGAAAGCTGCTGCTACAATGTACTGGAACTAGGGGCTGATCCCCTCACCAGAATGAGCTGAAAATCGGAAGGCTATCTGTACTCACCCCTCCGGACAAAACCCAGAAACCGTGAAGCAAATGCTCCACCTCCGAAAATCCACCAATAATGCCCTCCTCAAAGAAAACGCTGTCTCTCCCAGGAACAGCGCAGAAGCTCAAGAAATACACTGGGAAAGGGGCCAAAATCCTCCTGCAAAACCTCCGGCTGAAACAACAATCTCCCCAAGACTGAAATACGCTGAAGCCACCACAAAATCACCCACAACAACGCTGCACAAACACTGACTGCGTCCTCCCTGCTGAAACTGCGTCCTCTCTTCTAGACTGCGCAGTCACTCTAAGGGTCAGCTCCTCTGCCAAACGTCCACCCAAAATCCACTGCAAATCACCTACTAAAACTGAAGGAAATACCTTGCCCGAGCAGGCACTCGAAGTCCCCCGGGGCCAAGGGCGAGATCTCCGACCGGAGACACTCAGTTCGCACTAAACAGTGCTGCAGACCGACTAAACAACCGGCGTGCTGAAGTAGACAGAAGTCTAGCTCTCAATATCATCAACATATCAATAATGCCAAATGGAGTGAAATCCCCACCTTTTATAGTGCTAGCTCCCTCAAAAACCCTAACTGCGTCCTTGACCTCCTCCTTGACCTGCGCAGTTACCTTAGGAGCCTACGTGAGGCCTCCCTCATGTGTGTGTGGACCCCCAAGGCCTTCCCCTTTAAGTTACAACGTTCATCAACTAGGTAGCACTTTATTTTATTAAAGTGAGTTGACCCCCTATTTCTCACTTTATTTATTAATTTAACTATAGGCGGCAAAACTATACAAAAAATGAAATATTCCAATTAGCGGTGCTAATTAGGAATATTACAAATGATGAAGTCCAAGACCTCTAGACCAAGACCAATTCCCTTTCAAGACCAAGCCAAACCTTCTTGATGATGCCCTTCTCTTGCAGTTGCACAAATTCGACCCCAAACTACAAAATTTCAACCTCCATTGTAGGTTTGAAATTTTCAGCCCCTGCAACAGCTACTGCTTCCACACGTGAGATCAATTCTAGGGCTTCCAAAGCTTCTTTTGACCTTCCCTTGGGTTGCTTCTCATTCTAGGGCTTGTAGGTGACCTAATAGTCCTTTCTTCAACCTTCTTTCTACAATTTCTTCAACTTCGACCTTGCAACATCAAAACCCTAGCCTTCCTTCTTTGCACATGTGAGATATGTGAAAATTCCAAGTCCAAAATCCTACTGCAACCAACTGAATTTACTTCACCTACTTGTAAATTACATTAACAAGTTATTTAGGGATTTCTTCTGTAAATACTAAAGCAATTACTGAAGCAGCCTTCACTTAATTAAATTAATACGCTGAAACAAGAAACTGAGCAATAAATGAAAACATCACATAGGACACTGTTGTTTTTGGACAAACGTCCTCGGAAGAACCCAATGCGGGAAAACTAATGCAACAGATCTGAGGGTTTTATTATTAAGCAACAATTATTTCTGAATACAATCTCTGGATGCCTTGCTGGCAATCCAGTACAAAGAATATCACTCGGAAGAATAAAAATTGTGAGATTACCTCACTCTGCAAGTCTCGGCTGATCCGGTAGCTGAATTGATGAAACCCCAGCACCCTCTATGCTGCCTCTGCACAGTAATTGTGTCTCCCTGCATGGGGACCTCTGAAGGATTGCGTCACCTCCTTTGCTGGATCAATCTGCTCTCAAGAAACTCGATTCCAGCCTTCCAGGCTCAGAATCCTGATCTCCTAGCAAAATCTCGGACTTATGCTTAGGAATGTTGCGTTGCTTTTGCATGTGGCCTTCGTGGCGCTACGTCACTCTCTCTGGATGCTGCGTTACCCTCTCTGGGAACTACGCTGCCTCCTATGTGTTAATATTTCTGATGTGTTGGGGTAGCATCGGATGTGCTCTAGCTCCCAAAATTTGTGGAGGGACTAGAGTACATGAGATCTCCAAGACCCAGAAAGGGATTTAAGAAATTCCATCATGTTTAAGAGATATTTAATTAATTAATCTTTTTAATTAAGGACCCTAAGTCTAACTTAGGAAAATTAAAAGATTAAAGTTAATTAAATTAAACATGTGATGAAAATGACTCAAGTCACGCGGATCAAGCATTCTTTTAATCTTAGCCGTCGATAAGAGATTTGATCATGACCGTTGGTTTCCCAACGAGAAAAGTATAAAGGAAAGGCTTGGGGTCAGTTGGAGGACACACACAGTGGCAGAGCACTGAGACTAAGTTGGAATTCTAGGGTGCGGTTTGCTAAGAATTTCAGAAGTGTTTCAGCTGCAGCGAGGCGTAGTATTAGTGAGAGGGATGGTTTGATCCTAGGCCAAGAGTGCAACAAGAGGCAGAAAAGCAACCGACTGAGCAGCGTAGAGAGGGCAGTAGCTATGCAACGCAGCCACAGCCCAGTAGAGGCAACGCAGAGGCTTTAGGGGCTACGAAGGGCTTATACAGGCCTACAAAAGGGCAACGCAGAGGCAACAGGAGGCCAGCAGGGCTGACGCAGGTCCAGCAAGGGTAACGCAAGGGCAGTGTAACCCAGACTGGGGTGACGCAGGCCCTTCCTGAGCAGCATCAGGGCTGACGTAGGCTAGCAGAGCTAACGCATAGGGCTTCAGAGTAGCGCTGGGGTTTTTGAAGACTAAAAACGGCTGAGTTTTGTAAATCTTGTTTGAGGGTGTGAATCAGTTAGTTTTTCTGTCTCTAGAACGGAGGTATAGCTGCAGTTTTATTTCTCTGTCGGGTTAACCAGTTGGTGCCTAGATTTGTTGTACTTAGAATCTACTTAATAATAAAGCCCTCCAGCAGCCAGAAGACTGGTTTTCCCGCATTCGGTTTTTCCGGGGACAGTTGTCCAGAAAATCCTTATGTGTCACTTTGTCATTGTGCATGTATTCAGTTTAGATCTGTATGTGTAGGTTGTTGATGTATTTACTTCGATGTTAATGCTGAATATTTCACATTAATAACGTAATGTAAGTAGGAGAAGTAAATTTGAAAATTAACAACATGGTTTCTGTTTGAGATATTCAGAAATTTTCACACTCTGCGTCTTTCTCTACCTCTCTGTTGAGTATTCTTGGCCTCAGAGAAGATCCTCCAACCTAAACTGCTTCTGCTGCTCTCTGCGTGAGAATCTCTCGATCAAATTTTTCCTCTGAGCACTGCGTAGTTCAGAAAATTCGATCTCTTGATCTCTCGGTGTATCTTTCCAAATGACCCTCAAGCCTTCTTTATAGTCTTCTCATTGAGACTTCAACGACCGAGATTAGATCTCCAATCAATGGCTAAGATTACATTTTGACTTGCTCTGCTTTTTCTAGAACATTCACACCCATATTCTATTAATTCACTTTAATTATTTTATTTTCCTAAGTTTAGATTTAGACTCACTTTCAAATAATTAATTTTCTTAATAAAATACAATCCGGGTAGAAATTCCCCAAAAAATTTCTTGGTTATCTGGAATACATGTGTCTAATCCTCTCCACAAAATTTGAGACTTAGAGCACATCCTACCCCAAATCAACACTCCCTCTTAGCGAGGAATGTGCTCTAGCAATATGCCTGCTACACATTTCTCTAACCTTGAAGCATCTCCCTCTGCACTGCTGATGTCTGACATGCAGTCCATCAACTGCTGCGTTGCTACTGCAACTGTACTACTGCTGACCTTGCCACGCTCAACACTGCATCCATACTGCAACTCCCTCTCGTATGCTGCATCTGCTGCTAGCACTGCCACTGCTAAGTCTGCACTGCAACTCAGTTTCCGAGAGAAGCAACTGAAAAGAATCCAAGAATCTGAACAAGTGTTAAGTATGGATACATCTCGACGCTGAAACTCTGACTACTGCTAGTCGTACGCTGTCCCTCTGAACCACTGCGTTGTTGCTGCTTCTGCACTGCGTCTCTCTGCACTGCTGCAACTCTGCACTGTGTTGCTCAGATTTAACGCTCTAGCTACTGCATCTGTCGCTTCAACATTCCCTTGCACCAACTGAAACTCCTCCAACCTGCTATTACTGATCTTGGGCTCCCATAGCAAGGTTGTGATCCAAGAGGTGGTCTCCTCAAGGATCCTGCCCAACTGAAGTTCTTGCGAACTTACAGTTCAATATCGCCCCATTTCCCTCCTGGAGATGTGTGGGCACTGATGGCATACTCATCTTCTTCGATTTTTGCAAACGCAACCTACGGATCATATTTCTTGTCCTTGTCCTTTTTCTTCAAAGGACACTATGTTGCATAGTGACCAACTTCACCACCCATGCTTTGATTTGATTTACCATTCTTGTGAAATTCCTATTGGATTCTTCAATTTTTTCTATTATAATCTTTAAGTGATTTTCTATTATAATTTTAAATTCTTTGAAATACTTCTGCAAACAACTTCTTTTGCTAATTCAGAAACATTTTCAAATAAACCCTTTAGGCTAGCAAGAAAACCAACTCTGATACCACTGTACTATTCCTTTTAATTTAATTGATAAATTTTCTAGATTTGTTTTGCAAAGGAATTGACCATGAAAATTTACCAGAGACACAATAAATTTGTGCTATGTAAATTGTCAGTGCTTAAATAAATATTGCAATTACAACTCAAAAAATTGCACAGAAAATACTTCAAACCCCACTTAACGTTATTTATTTAATACGAAGAAGAGATTACGTCAAAAATTTGCAGAAAAACCTAGTAGATGAATTAGCTAGAAATCCTCGGCTCCTAGCTCCCTTATTTTTGCAACTCAACTCCTCCAGTGAACCTTCTAAATAAACCAACTCACCTCCTAGATTGTTAAATTCAGCCTCCTCGAATAGTCAATTCGGATTTTGATGTAAAATAAAATGATCAGCTAGGGTGGATTTACAACCATCGTAATCGACCGCCACCAGCTAGGGTGTATATCTCAACACAGAAACCGAGAATTATGTCGAGGGTTCTCCCTCACGCTGTAAGCTACTTGAGCTCTTAGAAAAATTATTAAAATATCAATATTCATTCATACCCCAAATGAAATCCCATCTTCCTTTTTATAACTCTTTATAACTTCCCTCCTGCACCTCCTTCCTCCCTCCCTTCCCTTCAAAAAACCTTGGGTCGCTGAAATACCATGGTCAATGCCATGGGGCATCAAAAGATCATGGATTTTCTCTTTATATCTCCTTTTAATTTATTCATTTCACTTTTTTTTATCTTTTATCTTTTTGAAATTGATTTTCTCAAAGTGAAAATGAACAATTAGATTGATCTTCTTAGAAAGGGACATTACACCATTTCATCTATCTTATTTTCAGAGACAATGGCCTACTCTATCCTCTTCGCCTAGTCTTTGATTATTTTAACCTTGGAGATAATACGATCATATTTGACATTCACATCCTCTAGGTGGGTTTAATTTCTTCAAGTATCTTTTGGTGACGTTCTTGAATCTTATGTTCGTTCTCCTTTTGAAGTTGCAATGTGACCCCATCTATTTTGTTCCAATGTCCTTCTTCAATTCAAGAATGGATTTCTGATTTTTACTTCATTTGTCTCTAGGGCTTCTTCAATCTTCTTACAAAAATCCTTTTGAAGTCTTTTGGGAATCTTTTCATCTAAGATCCTTTTTCTTCTTGACTTTGACAATGCTTCTTTTCTTCTTTCAATCCCTTGATGTCATTGAATAGTTTTCTATTATAGTTTCACAATCTACATATTTCTTCATCTTTCTTTTTCCCTTCTTACCTTGAATCACCCCTTTTACAATTCCCCTTGCTACTTTTTCCCTATTTTAATTGTTCAATCTCCTTAATAATTGCTTCATTAAGGTTTTGTATCTTAGATAACTCATAACCTCTTTTCTTGATTGTTTCTTTAGTTTGTTTTATTCGTCTTGATTTTCATACAACACCTTCATTTTTGTATCCTTAAACCATTTATTTAAGAAGAGTCCTGCAAAATTTTTCCATGTGATATTTCATCTAGTATCCTTATCAATACTCCTTCACTAATCATAAGTTTCACCAATAAAATTTAAAACTACCTCATAAGGAGTCTTAAAATATTCCTCTACCATCCTCAACCATTCCTTAGGATAGATTTTATCTTTATCTTTATCTACACTAAATTTAGTTACTGATATTTCTCCCTGGTCAAGGTCTAACATAAAAACTTTGACTTACAACTTCAATATCTTAACAACAGTGATCTCAAATAGTTATGATATTTTTCCAATTATATTCTTCTATGTTTTCTCTTGCTAATGGCTTTTTAATCACCTCAATCAGACATCCTAATCAAAAGTTGTGATAGTTTTAAATTAACATAACTTTTAAAACCTTGTTCGAGAGTCTGTCCTTCTGGCCAACCTTTCGTTAGATGTATCTCTGCAGTTTTTCCTCTTCTGAATTTGAAAATTTAGCTTGTAGTACTCTGATATGTATTCCTTGTAATTCCATATGTCTAACTTGTTACCCACCAAAATGGGTAACCCCATATAAGAAAACGTTTCTCCTACATTGGACAACCAACTAACCAACAACCCCAAATATTCACTTTTTGATGATGATATGCCATTTGCTTCTGCCATCTACATTAGCCACATACCTATCGCCATCTGACATTTCCTCATGAATGGAGGTGGGCTACTATTCAAGAGGTACTTTGATCAACTTGTAATCGGGTGCTTATACTTGTTTATTTTGGACATTTAGTATGGATAAACAGGTTATTTGGAATATTTTCCGATCTTGACTGTAAATCTATTCTCTCATCTTACTAGGGGGTTAATCTTCATCCCTAGTTCAATGGGACCTACTTTGAGGCCTTAGGGTCATAGGAGAGGCACTACTTGGAAAAATGAGATTGAGATAGCGTGTTCGTTATCCCCTTTACCCTACTTGACACTTTCCATGACACATTACAAGCCTCATATATCACATCCATTCTTTGTGTCTAGACTCTAACTTGTCATTGGTTCATTGGGATTTAGCACCCTCATGTCCACACTTCTTGAGTAGGGCCGGAAAACATTGCCTTGAAGGTTGACGCAGCTAAAAGAATGGAAAAGCATTTCATGGCTACAACAAAAGAAAAAAGAAAATCAAAATGCAAAAGATGGACACGACATAAGTTATCACATGGGAAAAATCCTAGCATGAGCTCTACCCTCCTCATTAGCCATCACCTGGTTCCTGACCAAATTATGCTCCTTCATATCAAAAGGAACCCTTGCATGTCCCAACCATAGTGAGTGATGAAGTGTATCATCTTAAGAGGTGATATAACTGCTAAATCATAAATAACAAGATCTAACCCTTGAGCTATGCACTGTAATACTAAGCATTATCAAGAAGAAGTAAAAGGCACACTAGAGGGGTGGAAAAAGCAGACCGAGCAGAGTAACTCATGCCTCCATGATTTCTCCCCCTTACATTCATACACTCAGGATGTGGACTCCCCATCAATTGGTCCCCTTGGCCATGGCATTGGGCCATGAAGTCATTTCCCCTCCATTGCCATACATTCACACTAACACCTATTGATTGAGGGGTTGACCTTGAAACTATAAGTTCCCCTTGAGGGTTGAAAACACCTAATAGGGTTGATCATTAGCCACCTCTATCAAGGTAGGGAACACCTTTACAAGATTTGGTCCAGTTAGATATAGAAAGGTGATCCTTGTTTGAAGTATTGATATGCCCTTAACATTCAAGTTTGGTCCCTATGTTGCCAGGAAACGTGGGTTCGGGGACGGGGACGGAGATGGCATTTTTTGAAACAGGGTGCGTGGGTTCGTCTGGGTATTTTTATATTAATATATATTATAATTTATATATCATATATAATACTATATTTTCTAAATTATAATTTATAAATTATAAATTTAATGACACTAATATAGTAATTTGTAAATTACTAATAATTTATAAACTTTAAACTTTAAAGATTTAAACATGCACATCATTCAACATTCAAGTTTCAACATTCACATGTGACGTTTGTCATTGAAATTCAAAATTTCTAGTTTGATAATTTCATGATTCATATATGATATCAAGTGCAAATTGGAGCTCAGTTTACATATTAATAACTTATAAGAAATTAGAATCATGATTCAAAATTTCAAAATATATGTCCATTGTCATACTAAATTCAAAATTTGCCTCAAGGCATCTCCAAATGGCAAACTGTAAACATAAACTAGGAAATTTTGATAAACTAAAATAAAAATAGCTAAAGCCTAGTAGTGAGCAATGGCTTCCTCAAGCCATATCATCAGCATCCATGTCATCAGCATCACTTAGATTTTCAGTTAGCATGATCTCCAAGTAGGAATCACTCTCATCTTGAGGCTCTTGCTCATCCATAGCAATTTGAGGATGGATGCTTGTGGTTAGTATACGCTTTCACTGGGTAAGTTATGAAGTTATGATTCATGGATAGGTAGGTATGTTTTAAAGTTTTGTTTTGTTTTTTTTTTAAGTTTTAAGTTTTAACTCTTAAGTTTTAAAATTTAATTGTAATTTGTATGTTTTAAAAAATAGTTAGATTTCTAATTTATTAAATTATTTTTAATTTAATTTTAATATTTATTAAAATTTAATTAAATTTTTTAAATTTTAATCATTTAAAAAAAATATATTTGAGGAAATTATTCATGAAGAACCCGAAATTCGGGTTCTAAGTACCCAAACCATGAGTTCTTCGTACCCAAAGAACCCAAAGAACCCGATTTTTTTTTCCAAAGAACTCGATTTTTCATAGAAGAACCCAGTTCGTTTGGGTTCTTCTGAGAAGAACCCGTACCCGAATCCAGTACATGGGTGCGGGAACCCAGTGCGGGTTCGAGAACCCCACCCCCGGGTGCGGGAACCCGTGCAACGTAGTTTGGTCCACTTGGATATATGATCTTAGTCTTTGATAGAAGGTTGCTTTCAATTGAGTTCATGTTGCTTTTGTCAAGTGGTCCACACCAACCCAGGCCTTGAGGGCAACCACTCCACAGATAACAAGGTCTTTCTAGAGAGATAGTCTCATGTCCCCAATAAATAATTTTTCCAAGTAAAATCCTCATTTTTGCAATTTTGGTGTTAGGGAATATTTGTGAAAATTCCAAGATCACAGATCTAAGAATCCCTACTACTACAACTAAACTACTCCTACTTGTAAATTCATATTTAACAAGTTATTAATAGATTACTTCTGGAAATACTGAAGCAGTTACTGAAGCAACCTTCACTCATTAAAGTACATTTGTGAAAAGGAAATTGAGCAAGAAAGAATAATGCAAACACACAACACCGTTATTTTTGGACAAACTTCCCCAGAAAAAACCCAATGTGGGAAACTGGTGTAGCAGATCTGAGGATTTATATATTATGCAGTAAATTTCTGAATACAAATCTACGATGCCTTTCTGGAAGTCCCTGCAGAGAATATGACTGACACAAAGTTCGTGAGAGAAATCTCACATTGATTTGGAAGTCCGACTGAACAACAACCTCAGATCTGCAAGCCCTCCAATGTGCTGCGCAGTCTTTGTGTCACTCTGCATGGGGACTGCGTGGCTTCTACGTCACTGGTCTTTTGTTGGTTGGATCTACCCTTCTGGCCTCTTTTGGTCTCACACCTCGGCTCTCCGACAATGGATCTGGTTGACCCTTAGTTGAATCTCGAATTCCCTTAAGGCTGCAGTGCTGCCTCTGCGTGGGACTGCGCTGGCTCTACATAGCTGCTACGCTGCCTCTGCTAATCTGCTCTCTGCCTTCTCTGCTTTGTATTCTCCGGCTCAGGAAAATCTCAAACTGGAATTATTGCCTCTCACTACAATCAAGAATCATTTAGATCTGATTTTCTTCCGAGCACTGCTCCGTCAGAAAAATTCGATCTCTAGATCCTCTCGGCGTATCTTACAAATGACCCTCAAGCCTTCCTTTATAGTCTTCTCGTTGACAAATCAACGACCGAGATTAGATCTCCAATCAACGACTAAGATTAAATTAGACTTGATCTGCTTTTTTGGAAGTTTTATCCACAATTTACATTAATACTGATTAAGTATTTTAATTTCCTAAGTTAGACTTAGGGTCCTTATTAAAAATATTTAATTTTTCTTATAAAATTGTTTCTGGAAGGAATTTCCCAAAACGATTTCTGGGTTATTTGTAATGCATGTCTAAGACTCTCCACAAAATTTAGGGTTTATAGCACATCTGATGCTACCAAAAATTAACACTCCCTCTAAGCGAGGAATGTGCTCTAATAGATATGCCCTGTTGCACACTACTCTAACTCTGAAGCATCTCCCTCTGCGTTGATGATGTGTGGCATGCTGCCCATTAATCACTGCGTTGCTGCTGCACTGTACTATTGTTGACATTGCCATGTTCAACACTGCATCCATACTGCAACTCCCTCTCAAATGTTGCATTTGCTGCTAGCACTACCACTACTAACTCTGCATTGCACCTCAACTGTTGAGAGAAGCAACTGAAAACGTCCAAAAATCTGAACAAGTGTTCAAGATGCATCTTGGTGTTGAAAACATTGATTGCTGATAGCTACTATGTTGTCCCTTTGATGCACTGCGCTGCTGCTGCTGCTTCGCATTGCGCTACTACTGCTCTACACTGCGTTGTGCTGCTGCAACTTTGCTCTGCACTGCTCAAAATTTGGTGATGCTATCCACTGCAACTGTCATCTCTGCACTCCTCTGCACTGACTGAAAAACTCCTCTAGCCTGCTACTACTGAATATGGGCACCCGTAGCAAGGTTGTGATCTGAGAAGTGGACTCCTCTAGCATCCTGCCCAACTGCAATTCTACTGAACTACAACTCTATGTCACCCCATCTCCCTCCTGGAGATGCGTGGGCACTCATGGCATACTCATCCTCATCGATCTGATCTCTAAGCCTGTGAGCTGCCATGGCCGTCAAGAATGTCGAATCTGCTCCTCTTCTTCCCCCTCTGCGCAACACTAGACAGGCTTATGCACTCCTTGTGGAGCTTGTAGATCTGCTGCTCAGATCTTGGAAAAATTGAAATTCCTCAACAAGGAACTTCCCGAGAGAGAGAATTTCCTCACTGCGCTGCTTCTTCTTCTGCTAACACTTTTTTCCCAGCAAAATAAAAACTTTGCCTACAGAACTACTTCCCACCAGCTCTCTGCTAAGGCTCTGCATTGCTCCCTCTGGCTCGGCAAGATTTCGACGTGGAGAACTTATCTCTCTGTCAACTCACTCAGAGAGAGATCTACCCGGCAACTTCAGCCCTCCAAGCTTCGACTATGCAATCCCTCTAGGGATTCAAATTGCTTCTTTTTGCAGCTTTTCAGCCTCTATCATGTGCTGGATCTGCTCTTCCCGTTTCACAATGCAAGCTCTGGTACCGTATGAAAATTCCAAGATCCCATATCTAAGAATCCCTACTGCTACAACTGAACTACTTCTCCTACTTGTAAATTTAGATTTAACAAGTTATTAACATATTACTTCTGTAAATACTGAAGCAACCTTCATTCATTAAAATACATTTGTGAACAGGAAACTGATCAAGAAATAATAATACAAACACAAGACACCGTTATTTTTGGACAAAAGTCCCCCAAAAAACCAATGCGGGAAAACTGGTGCAGCAGATCTGAGGGTTTGTATATTATGTAGTAAATTTCTGAATACAAATCTGAAATGCCTTTCTGGCAATCCCTATAGAGAATATGACTGATAAAAAGTTCGTGAGAGAAATCTCACACTGATCTAGAAGTCCGATTGACCAACAACCCCATATCTGCAAGCCCTTCACTACACTGCACAGTCTCTGCATCACTCTGCATGGGGACTGCGTGGCTTTTGCGTCACTGGCCTTCTGCTGGCTGGATCTATCCTTCTAGCCTCTTTCGGTCTCACACCCCGACTCTCCGGCACTGGATCTGGCTGACCCTTAGTTGAATCTCGAATTCCCTTGAGGTTGTAGTGTTGTCTTTGTGTGGGACTGCGCTGGCTGGGATCAGATCATCCCCTTAGCCAATACTACCCCTCACTGCAGCTGAAACAATTCTCGAAATTCTTAGCAAACCATGCCCTAGAATTCCAGCTTAGTCTCAGTGCTCTGCCTCTGTGTGTGTTCTCTGACTGACCTCAAGCCTTTCCTTTATATTTTTCTTGTTGGGAAACCAACGACCGTGATCTAATCTTGAATCGACGGCTAAGATTAAAAGAAAGCTTGATCCGTGTGACTTAAGTCATTTCCACTACATGTTTAAATTAATTACCTTTAATATTTTAATTTTCCTAAGTTAGACTTAGGGTCCTTAATTAAAATATTAATTAATTTGTTTTCTCTTAAACCGGATGGAATTTCTCAAATCCCTTTCTAGGTCTTGGAGATCTCATGTACTCTAGCCCTTCCACAAATTTTGGGAGCTAAAGCACATCCGAAGCTACCCCGTCACTCAAAATATCAACACTCCCTCTTAGCAAGGAAAGTGCTCTAGCACAACACTCCACCCCGAAGTTGTGCACTGATCTCTGGTGTCTGTCTTTGCGCTGATGCTTGGCTTGCTGCCCTTCATCAATGCGTTGCTTCTGCTCTCTGTACTGTTGCCCATGACGCTGCCACCGCCATTGCCACATCTGTACTGCATCTCCCTCTCAAACTGCTGGATCGCACCGCCAACTGCTGCATTGCAACTCAATCACTGAGAGAAACAATTGAAAACTCCTGCCCATCTTTGACAGACAAGTCAGTCGGGCTGCATCCTCATCATTGAAGCTCCATAGGCTGCTGCTCTGCGTTGTCCTCTTGAAGCCACTGCGTTGCTACAACTCTGCTCTGCGTAAGCCAGCTTTTACTACGTTGTTGAAGTCAAATCAGCCCCCTTTGCGTTGCTCTGCTCCCTCCAGCTCTGCCTCTGCTCCATCTGTGGTTCTTTGCACCCACTAATCCACTTGTCCCGCTACTGTCTTAAGGCTCCCGTAGCATGGATGTGATCTAAGAGTTGGGCTACTCAAGGATTCCGCCATTACTCTGTAGCTACTCTACAGATCCATGTCGGCCTACTTTCGTGTTTTATGAGCACTCATGGCTACGTCATCTTCGGAGCCATCGTCCGCCACAACAGCCTTGGAGGTAGAAGCTTCCTAGTCCTTCTTCTTCTGAGGACAATTACTGGCAAAATTTCCTAGTTCGTCACACTGGAAACACTTGATCTTTGATAGGTCACACTTCTTCCTCCCTTGCTGCCTCTTTGATGCGAAGGCTGCATATTCTTCCTCTTCCTTCTTCACTTTACTTGATTCGGTGTTGTATTGTCTCTTGGTGAACCGACGAAGTTCTTCTTGTCGGAGGGTCACCCACATACTGTCCCAGTTGGGAAGGTCTGCTCTACCCAAGATACTTTGGGAAAAAGTTTCCCAGTCCTTTGTGACCGCATTAGAGTGCAATCCTCACCATAACATCATCCTACACTTTCACCCCCATGGCAGTCAGCTGATCCCTGATCGCCTGTAATTTGAAAAGAAAAGGTTTGATCTCCTCCTTTGGCTGTCATGAATAACCTCATTTGATTTTCCAGAAGTATTCTCCTTTGGATGGATCTTCCTTCATATTGTGAGGTTAGAGCCACCCACATATCATGAGTCGTTGTCTTCTTGGCTATGTGAGGCACTACATGATCTTTGACATCGTCCATAATGAAGTGTTTGGTGTGTGCCGCTGCTTCTTCATGCTTCTCCAAGAGCTTTGCATCGGTTGGCGTGGCCAGGACTTTCTCTGCATGCTCCCCCAAACCGTATGCCTCCATGACTTCCAGGATTCTGGCCTTCCAGACTGCAAAGTTGGACAAGCCGTCCAACCTATCCTGATCACGTAGTCCTTGAAGTGCCATCTGCTCAATAAATCTGTTGGAACTAATCCTTCTCTCTATGCTAGAGACTTGGATCAAGGGTCCTTGGCGAGAAAGGCACCCTCTACTCCCTCTGACAACTGACTTCCTCTCTTGGAAGTCTGCCAAATCTCAACGAATCAGCTCTCTTCGATCCTTTGATTGATTTGCAGATTTCTTTGGCTGGAAATCTTCTGAGAAGCTGTTCTCCTCCCGCTCTTTGTCAACTAGTGCTCAAGCTAATTTCTGCACCCTTAGAAATTTAACCCCACCAGCAAGTACTGAATCTCTACAGCACTGCTTCCAGCACTCTAAATCAACAACAACTTCAGGACTGCATCACCCTCGTTGGCCTCTACGTGAGCAGACAGTCCTAGCACAGCCTCTGCGCGGTAAGTACGTGGGCCTGTGTGGAGACTGCGTCACTCTAGCCTCTGCGTGGCTCTGCTCCCCTCTGCTGCTACACTGTCCTTTCTGGTCTGGCTTTCTGCGGCTGCTGCTTTTTTCTTTGTTGCTTTCTGTAGCAAGGATTCTTCAGTTTTCTTGTTGGTGATCCAGATAGATCTGCAATAGCTCTGATACCATGTGAAATTTTTTGAATATTACTTATGCAAAAACCCTATTGTTAAATCACAATTTACTTCTCCTACTTATACAAGTTATTAATCTGAAATGTTCAGTATTAACATCGAAGTGAACACTTTAACAACCTACACAGATACAGATCTAAATTGAATACATGCACATAAACAAAGTGACACACAAGATTTTCTGGAAAGCTATCCCCGAAAAAACCTAATGCGGGAAAACCGGTCTTCTGGCTGCTGAAGGGTTTATATTATTAAGTAGATTCTAAGTACAAAAAATATGGGGACCTTACTGGTTAACCCGACAGAGAAATACAAAAAATCTGCAACAATACCTCTGTTTCAGAGACGGAGAAACTGGCTGATTCACACCCTCAAACGGGATTTACAGAACTCATCCTTTTTATGTCTTCAGAAACCCCAATGCTGCTCTAAAGCCCTCTGCGTCAGCTTTGCTAGCCTGTGTGTGCCCCTGTGCTGCTCAGGAAAGGCCTGCATAACCCCGGACTGGGTGATGCAGTGCCTGCACTGCCCTAGCTAGGCCTGCGTAAGCCCTGATGGCCTCCTGCTGTCTCTACGCTGCCCTTTCTAGGCCTGCGTAGCACTGAAGCTGTCTGTGTTGCGTAACTGTTGCTCCCTCTGCGCTGATCTGACTGTTGCTTCTCCACCTCTTGCTGACTCTTGGCTCTGGGATCAGATCATCCCCTTAGCCAATACTACCCCTCGCTGCAGCTGAAACACTTCAAGAAATTCTTAGCAAACCACGCCCTAGAATTCCAGCTTAGTCTCAGTGCTCTGCCTCTGTGTATGTTCTCCAACTGACCCTAAGCCTTTCCTTTATACTTTTATTTATTGTTGGGAAACCAACGATCGTGATCTAAGGCCTTGTTTTGAAAATCGGAGACCCTTTGAGATGACATGATGGCACCCCAGCTAGACTTGGGATCCTAAAGGAGGATTTGAGGGAATTTCATCAAATTTCGGATGATCTAAGCATTATGACACTCTTTCAGACCTCACTTCACCTTGGCATGGCTTATGTAGCCCTAAAATGGCATGACATTAACATTTCTAGAGGTTGTGACTCACATGTGTGGGAAATTATGATTTATTTTGTCACTTTGCTAGTGGGTTGGCTTGTAACCCAAGGTTATATTATGTCAAACTTGTTGTAAGGGGCTTCATTAGTTAGAAATTATTGAGGTGGACCACATATAAATAAAGGCCACCTCACTTTCATTTGATATCATCACTTGTGGAGAACTTGGTCTCCCTAAAGGATTTTGGCCTAGTTGAAATAGTTTTGTGTACCTGTGGAGATGTGATCTTTTGTGGAGATTTTGCTTTTGGAGACGTTCTCTTGTTTTGGAGATGCCATTTTGGGATAATAAAGGATTGATTCATGCACTTCTTGTAAGTATCCTACATGTAGAATATCTTTTTATGGCTATTGCATGGGATGGTTATTGTTAGGGTTTCTATGTGCTAGTTTTGTTGAATATTTTTGCATGAAATCTTGGCAAAGTATTTTATGCATTACCCTAGTAGAATGTGTGACAATCTCTTGAATGAATCTTCATGTTAAGCTCTCTTCAATGATTTTATCCCCTCATAAAACGATATCTAAGGTTTGGAAAAATAGGTTTTTTCTTGCCCTTACTCCATGTTAGTGTTTGATTCTTCCATTAGATCTCCCTCTAAACTCCATCTTCCAAGGATCAAGCATTGGCCTTCCACATAGGTGATCACACCATAAAAACTTTCTTAAACCTAAATCATCTCCCTCTTATAAAATTTTCTGCCATTTAAGGCAAGTTGCTAGGCTAGGTTGAATTCAACTAGGAGGAATGTGTTGGATTGCGGAGGGGTTTTATATGTGCTTTGTGTCGCATTGTCTCAAAATCATCTCTTTCCCATGGTTTATTCTTCCATTTTAGGGCTGACATCACAAACCCTAGGTAATTTTTCCCTATGGTAAACCCTAACCCATCCCTAGGCTTCAACTTGGGGCTTTCTGAAGTCTTGTTGTTCCAATTATTGATCATATCTATCTTATCAAGCCTTTTCTTGGCATGGTGTACCTTGGGAAGCCTTTCTCCTTGCCTATTCATTAAACCCTAGATCACTTGTTCCCTAGATAGGTCTTTGGAGGGCACACTTTGCCTTGTCATTGTTGATTTTAGCCTTTTCCTTAAGTATAGTGTCATTCCTTAGCCTATCCTTGTCACCTCAAAGCCTTAAACTTTGAATATCCATAGGTGACCTACATAGGGAAGCCTCCCTTGTGGTGAAAATTGACTAAAGAGCATGAGGTGGTGGTTGTGATGATAGTGGGCCTCCACCTCATAGTGTTGTCTATTGGTCTAGTCCTAATCTTATGTGGTCGCTCACAAGATCTGCTAGATTTTGACGCAATATGACTAGAATTCGATGTTTCAAGTGAAAGCTATGGTAACTTTCCCAAAACTTGTTCATTTTTTGTCCTCTCGCTTGAGTGAAATTGTACAACATGCCATGTATCCAAATTTTCAAACATGAATATGAAATACTCATGTGAGGTACTTCAATATTTCCCCTTAGAATCTAGAAAATTTCATAGTCTAAATTTTTTTTGGTCAAAAGTTATAGTGAACATACCAATATGACTCATTCAAAACTAATTTTTGGATTAGTCCCAAACCCTAACTTCCATAGGGTATATCTTGAAAGTACAATGAACGAAACCTTGAAATTTTTACCCCTAAACCTTGATATTTCTCCTCAATCTTCACAAAACTTCGCTATTTGAATATTCCCATAAAAAAGGTTAGAACAAAATGTCTTAAAATTGCTTCTTTGAGACTAATTTCAAGACTAGTGACAAACTTTAACTTTGAAATGGTTTATCTCCAAAATTGTAATGAATCAGACCCTAAAATTTTTACCATTGGTACCTTGATATTTCTACTTAGTCTTCTCGAAATTCCACTGTCTAAAGCTACCTAGAAAAAAAAACTGTAATGAAAATGCCAATACGTTTGAAGCAACAAAATCCTAAGATTGTATGATTTGATACCAATATTTTTGCCAAAAATACATAAAACATCAAAAGAAGCTAGAAGTACACACCAATGTTGCGATAATTGCGTCCAAGATTAAAATGATGAGGGTCCAAACTTAGAAAAAAATCGTAAAAATCGATAAAAATCGGAAAATTAAAAAAAAAAAAATCATTTTTTTTTTCAATATTTTTAATATCTAAAGCATCCACAACATAAAATAAATTCATTGACACATAAATATGAAAAAAGAACTAATATATAAGATGTGTAATATGTCTAGTGCTACATCACACATAACAATGATTCATCTCCTGAATACTGAGTCTTGAGTCCTGACTTAGCTTCAAAATATCAACAAAAAATATAATAATGTATCTCATATCATGATTCATAATATCATATGAAATGAAATGAACCAAGTAACTATTGATTTCCTCTGCCCCTCTTGCGAGAAAATATAACAACTTTCCCTCTAGATGAAGAAGGCCCTGGGGCTAGTGGTGGACTATGTTGTGATCTAGAAGCTCAAGAACTAGGAGCTATAGGAGGTAGACCACGTCCTCTACTCTTGACCATGGTAGGCAATGTCACCTCCTCCTCCTCCTCCTCCTCCTCTGCAACTGCTACCCCCTCCACTACCTCCTCCTCTAACCAATCATGGGTCAATTCCATGATAGGCCTCTCAGCCTCAACCCTCCATGCAGAAGTGTCAATCATAGATTCCAATGAGATGGTCTCCACGTCATGGGTCCTCTCAAGTTGCCTCACCCACAGTCGGAGATTGTAGTAGATGTAGACCATCTTGTTAAGGCGTTGGGAATCCAACCTGTACAAAGATCATAAATTATAAATTAATAATTATTAAAAAAATAAAAATAAAAAATTATATTCATTATTTATTGTACTCAAAAAATTAATTGGAATTTTTTTAACCTATTGCGCTTCTTGGTGTGTATTTTTTCAAATACATTCCAGTTGCGCTCACATCCAAAAGAGCTACATGTTTGGCTAAGCACTCGAATGAAAAGCCTTTGGAGATTGTGTACTCTGCCACCATAGCCTTTCCACCATGCATCTACAAAAAATAAGATAAACATAAGAAAAAAATTGAAATTTGAAAGTTCAAGCAAAGTATGACGAGACAATGAAATTTGAAAATTGAAACAAACTAAAGCTTAGTTGGCATTTTAGTTTTCCTATCATGGATAATAATGTCAAAGCTAAATGTGCCACTTGCCATCTTGTATATCTCCATTCCTTTAGAGATTTTTGCACGTTCTACTGAAGATGACACCATCTTCTGAACACAAGTGAAGAATCCATCCATGACCTTAACATCAAATAAGAAACCCCAGGAGTAAAGAAATGCAGGGTTCAAGTAGATCCCTGCAACATGAATGGGACGATAGAGTGTATTGTTCTATCGTTCATCAATCACTGCCCATATCAATTGTTGTTTCTCAAATCCCTCATCCCCCTTATCATCATAATAGCTACGAATTGATTCTTTGGCCCTATCCATGGCCTCATATAAGTAGCCCATTGCGGGCTTGTCTTCATCAGTTAATCGAAAAACCTTTACCAAAGGTTCAATATGTGAAAATTCCAAACTGAAATCCTATTGCAGCAACTGGAAATTATTCTCCTAATTGTTAATCTCATTTAACAATTTATTTGTTGTTTTCTACTGCAAATACTGAATAAATCACATTGCAATCTACACAAATAAAACTACAGAAGAATAGACGCTGGAAGAAATTCTAGCACACACATAAAATTAACACAATTATTTTGGACGAAAGTCCTCGGAAAACTCGGGAAAATTGGTGCAACAACTGAGGGTTTTATTATTATGCAGTAGTGAGAAAATCTGAGTACAACTAGATGTCGAAATACTGGCAGAAATCTAGTGAGGAATTTTCCTCACCCCACAAGTAATCTCCCAACACGACTAGCCTACAAAAATACAACCCTTTGACCTTTTGCGTCATCCTTTGCACTAATCTGTGTAGCTGGCTGGACGTCTAGCCTTAGACTGATCTCCGATGAAGTCATTTTTCCCTCTGCTGACTGGAAAGATGGTTCTCTAGCACTCTGGGACTCCTTCCCGGCCTCTGGAACTAAAAACGTCTCTCCTCCATTGCAAATCGATTTGCTTCTAGAGACTACTGCGCTGCCTTAGCGTCAGCCTCTCTGTGGCTCTTTTGCCTCTCTGCAAATGCACTCGTTGGATCTAGAATGCCTCCTCCAACCTCACTATCTCTACCCCTCTCTCACTGCTTCGATTTCTTTGACTCTCTTTCCTGCAACTGGCTGTTGCTACTTTGGAAATCGATCTGCCAATGAAATCAAACTCTGTTAGTGTATTCTCCATCACCACATCGACCTCCTCTTATAATCCTATGTTGGAGCACCAACGACTAAGATTAAAACATAGTTGATGGCTAGGATCATCTCTAGATCGATCCATGTGAGGTTCTAGACTATTGTTGCCTTATCTCAGCTTTTCCTCAAGGTACATCTTCCGCTGCTCAGGAGTACCCTGATACAATGTGGCAAGAGCATCCCACATCTGCTTGGCAGTATCCTTGCCAGCTATATGTGAGACTACATGATCCTGGACTCCATCTACGATCAACCGCTTCGCCCGTGATATCTCTTCTCTGTACTCCTTTAGTTGATTTGCATCCGTGGGAATCACCACCACATTATCGATGTATGCCTTCCAGCCAAATTCATCTAGAAGAAAGGAGATCCTTGCCTTCCAAATGACGTAGTTGGAAGCACCAACCAGTCTTGATCTCTAAGCCCAACAGTGGCCATCTCTGAAAAAATGTCAAAAACTCCCTCTTCCCCTGTGCTCGGTTGCTGCTCTGCTATTCGCACTCCCTCTTGGAATGCGTGGCTCTGCTAGGTGCTATCGCCGATCTGCAACTGGAAATTTGAACTTCCGAGAATAGAAGTTCCCTGAGAAAAATTTTCCCTATGTGTGTGCTCTTCTTCCACCCGACGCAAATTCTGCTCTAGCGAATTGCTGCAAAAAACCTCTGCGTCTAACTAGAGATCTGTCCAATGAAAAATATTGAGTTGCTCCCTCTGCTTCTGGACTCACTCGATTTGGAGAGATCGAATTTTTCTACCCCTCACTCAGAAAAATTGAATCTCCTCAAGTAACTTAACCTCTTGGAAAAGTGACTGCGCTGCCCCTGGGAATTTTGATCTGCTGCCCACACTGAACAAGTAATTTCCTTCCTTTCACTTTTGAGCTCTCCGGTTGATCAATTGCGCTCTGATACCATGTGAAAATTCCAAATTGAAATTCTATTGCAACAACTGGAAATTATTCTCCTAATTGTTAATTTAATTTAACAATTTATTTGTTGTTTGCTACGACAAATACTCAATAAATCACACTACAATCTACACAAATAAAACTATGGAAGAATAAATGCTAGCACACACACATAAAATTAACACAATTGTTTTGGAAGAAAGTCCCTAGAAAAAACCCAACTTGGGAAAAACAGTGCAACAACTGAGGGTTTTATTATTAAGCAGCAGTGAGAAAATCTGAGTACAACGAGATGTCAAAATACTGGAATCCTACATAGAAAAATACTGGCAGAAATCTAGCGAAGAATTTTCTTCACCCCACAGGCAATCTATCGGCACACTAGCCTACATTAATACGACCCTCTGACCCTCTACGTTAGCCTCTGCGCTGCTCTGCATAGCTGGTTGTGTTGATTTGAGGTAGCATCGGATGTGCTCTAAGTCTCAAATTTTGTGGAGAGGCTTAGACACATATTCTAAAAAGCCCAGAAAGCATTTCGTGAAATTCCACTCGGATTGTATTCTATAGAAATAATTAATTATTTTTGAAGGGACCCTAAGTAAAAAATTAGGAAAATAAAATAATTGAAGTGTACTAATAGAATATGAGTGAGAATGATCGAGAATAAACAGAACATGTCAAAATTTAATCTTAGTCATTGATTAGAGATCTAATCTAGGTCGTTGAATCCTCAACGAGAAGATTATAAGAAGGACTTGAAGGGTCATTTGGAAATCACATTCGTGGAGACATAGAGGATCTAGAGATCGGTTTTTTCTGATGGAGCAATTGTTCGGACGAAAATTAGATCTAATTGATCCTTGATTGCAATGAGGGGCAATATTTCCGGTTGGAAGGTTTCGTGAGCCGAAGAGTACATAGCAACAAAGACAGAGAGAGCCACAGCTTCAGCGCAGAGCCAGTGATGCAGTGCTTATGCAGTCACTACGCAAAGCAAGAGGGAAAGATGTTTTCCTGTAGAGGAGACAACGCAGAGCCTGAGTCAGATTCCGAAGATGTTTATCGAAGGACCAGTAGGCCTCAGTTTCCAGCTAGCAGTGAGACAAACGCAAAGGCAGAAGGGCAGCCGAGTTGTGACGCAGTCACTGCGCAGAGGCAGCGCAGGGCAGTCTAACCTTGGTGCAGATCAGTGCTAGTTTCTCGTGGAGGAGTGAGGTTTGGCTCACGAGATCTCTTGTGTCAGTTTTGTTGTATGATTTGGCAGTCTCGTTAATCATAGATTTGTACTCAGAATTTACTGCATAATAACATAAACCCTCAGATTTGCTGCATCGGTTTTCCCGCATTGGTTTTTTTCGGGGACACTAGTCCAAAAACAATTGTGTCAGATGGTTCTGTGATCTATGTGTGTTCAAATTTGTTTCCAGATTTGTATTTCTTTTGTAGTTTAATTGTGTAGGCTATAGTGAATGGATTTCGATATTTGCTTGTAGAACACAATAAATAATTTGTTAAGTAAAATAACAAATAGAATATTTTCCATCAGTTGTTGCTGTAGGATTTCGTGTAACACGAATTTTCATAGGTTGGACGTCTAGCCTCAGACTAATCTCTGATGAAGTTTTTTTGCCCTCTGCTGACTAGAAAGATGCTTCTCCGGCACTCTGAGACTCCTTCTCGGCCTTTGGAATTGAAAACGTCTCTCCTCCATAACAAATCAATTTTCCTCTAGAGACTATTGCGCTGCCCCAACGTCAGCCTCACTATGGCTCTTCTGCCTCTCTGCAAATGCACTCGCTGGATCTGGAATGCCTCCTTTAGCCTCACTGTCTCTGCCCCTCTCTCACTATTTTGATCTCTCTGACTCTCTCTCTGGCAACTGACTGTTGCTACTTTGGAAATTGATCTGCCAATGAAATCAAACTTTGCAAGTGTATTCTCCACCACCACATCAACCTCCTCTTATAATCTTCTGTTGGAGCACCAACGACCAAGATTAAAACAAATCGATGGCTAGGATCATCTCTAGATCGACCCGTGTGAGTTTCTAGACTATTCTCATCTTATCTCAAATAATGTTGATTAATTAACCATATTCCCTAAGTTTAGATTTAGGAAATATTAAAAAATCGGTTAATAATTTAATTGAGACACTTCTAGGAGGAATTTTCAGAAACGATTTCTGGGTTTTGGAGATCTCATGTATTCTAGCTTCTCCATAAAGTGTCGTGGCTAGAACACATCCGATGCTACAAAAACTAACACAGTGATGCTACACACCTCTTGCACTCCTGCTCAGAAGCTCTCCTGGTTTGAAACTAGCTTGCATATGGCCTCTCCCTCTGGTTTGCGGCTAAATGACAAAGCACGCCACTCGTCTAAAAGAAACATTCTCTTCACATCCCACATAGAATTCAAGAGGGATTGAATAGATATGAAGCTAGTGGCAAACCGTGTAATAGCAAGGTGCACCAACTCCTTATTGTTGGTGAATGTTCTCATCAAATAAAGCACAGATACATGATTATATTTAAATTTTGTGATGCTTTTTGATGATTCAACAATATTCTTGACAAGAGTAATTTTTCCTATGTCCTTCAACATCAAGTCAATGCAATGTGAAGCACAAGGTGTCTAAAGTATGCTAGGATGCTTCTCCATAAGCATCTTGCCAACAACAACATCATTTGCAGCATTGTCCGTTATGGCCTGGACAACATGTTGTGGACCCACCTCCTGAATGAACATGTCCAACAAATCACATAATAACCGTGCATCTTTGATATGTGCAAATACATCAACAAATTTCATAAACATTGTACACTTGGGACAATTAACCAAGAAATTAATGAGGGTTCTACCCTTTTGATCAATCCAACCATCTGACATCACAGTGCATCTCGTTTGTGCCCATGATTACCTGAACTCCTCTAATTTTGAAGTGCATTCAACGTTTTCATTTTGAAGAATACACCCTCTAAAGTCATCATAAGAAGGGGCTTTGTACCCCGGACCAACAATAGCAATAATATCAATCGCGAGCTGGAAAAACGGATTGTTCTTGTCAATGCTAAAGGGAACATCACTGTAAAGAAGATACCTGCCCAACAGTTTGTCAACTTCTTCCTTCTCTTTTTTTAAGAGCTTACCTAATAGATGGTTGTGCACTAGGGGTGGTTCTAGGAACAAAAAATGATGAAGCATTTGTGGGGTTGGTTGTAGAAATTGATGCTGAAGAAGAACCAGTACCACTCTCACGGTCACCTCCCATCACTCCACCCCATGCTATTTGACTCTTCAGAGATTCCTTGGTCAATTTGGTTTTCTCTATATCTTTCAATGATTTGGGGGCTCTACAGATAATTTCTGGAGTTGTGTTTGTGGAAAGCCCTACTTCGTGTCCAGGCATTTGTGCAAGGTGGAATTTCAATCGGTATGGTCCGCCTGTCATATGTTGCCCACATAACTTGCAAGTCAAATTTGATCTGTCAAACACTCCATTGGTTTCACCAAATTTCCACATAGGGTCCAATTTCCTTGGCATGTTTGTAACTTTGTTGAACTCTTGAGTTTTAATGTCAAATTGAAGTTTGAACCTTGGGCACAAGAAGAATTACAAGTTAAACAAATGAAATTAAATTTTAACATACAACAGTTTGAATTTTTGACAAAAACAAAAAAAATCCTCAACTCAATGCAACAATAATGACAAAAAAAACACATTCAAACCCAAGCAAAAATCATGGAAAAAAACTAAGGCACAAGAAGAATTTAAACAAATAAAACTAACAATCAAGATTTTGAAATTTTGACCCAAAAAAACTCTCGCAACAAAAATGATAAAAAAAACACACTCAAATCCAAGCAAAAATCACGAAAATATATGGGTAACTGAAACCCAAGGGAAAAAAAAAAAAAAGGGCCAAATTTGATGCCTATACCTGAAAACCACACCCTGCTAAAGAAACTTGATCCAAACTCTATTTTTTTTTGCTTGAGATGCTAAATTCCTGCACTTTTCTCCTCTCTTGCCCTTGTAGATGAGTTCTCCTCCTCCTTAGCTCTCACCTTTGCCCTCTGTTTGCAAAATGAATCACAAAAAACCAAAAAAAGGCTTTAAAACCTCATTGTCCGCCGGTCCCACGATTTTTTCAAGTCGTATCGCGATTTTTTCAATGCAAAATAATCACCGATTTAATTGCCTCCGTGAAAATTTCACGATTATCACAACACTAGTACACACCATGTACACCAATGTCTGCATGGAAAACAATTCAAAGACAGATAAGAGAGATAAGTTACACAATAACTCATTAAAAAATTGGAGAAACTCCTCCAAATACCCAATTGCATTCATACATCCATATGACATGTCCTCCATAATGACTACATGATCACTATATATATGTATTCACACATTGTATATGTGACCCCTTTATTATTAAGCTGACTCTATTTCATATACATTTACACAATATATGCATATTTAACCTCATATACGTCCCCATATACGTCCTTTGGGGTAATATCATATACATTTAAACCATATATGCCCCCATGAGATGATATTGGAAGTGATCATTAACGTTAGTGTAACCTGCATGTGAATGACCAGTGTAGTAGCCTGAATTGGGGACAGATAAAATCTGTTACAAATAATAAATTTGCAGGCTTGCCCAAGACCTAGTAAATGCTTGGGGTATGAGGTGGTGGGCACCTTATCTGCAAGAGTGTTGCTGATCCGAACTTTGATATGGTCCAAGAGGCTTTGGTGTGGAGAGGATTAAATGCTCAACAAAGCCTATTGTTCTCATTCAGAACTCACATTTCAATGTTAAACATTTTTAGTTAAGATATTGATGATATTTTATTCTCAGTGTTTAACTGTTAGAGATAAATGCTTAAAGCTGATTGTTTGAAAGTCGATCCTGTTTCACCGACCATAGTTCAATATTCAACATTTGTCATACAAACTTTGGATATAGACAATAATCAATCTCAGTGTTCCAATGTTGTAGCTCACTGTGACTGCCCGATTCAATATTCAAATTTTTAAAGCTTACTATTAATTGTTATCAATTATTAATAGTTATGATCTTTTCTATACTTTGTTTAATTTAAAGAGGCGGGACACATAATGACTTTAGATAAACCTTGCCAGTTTTGAAGTGCTGTATATTTTTACCACTTTTTTTAGTTTATCACATGCTTGCCGTCCATATGTTGGGGCTGGTCTACATATGTGAATCATGTTGCTGTAATTATTATAGAAAAACTAGCCTGTTGTATGTATGCATGTTGGAAACATGAATTTGACGTGAATTTATCTTAGATGTATTCTGCGACATACCTTTACATTTTTTGTGAGTGGTCTATGATTATTTTATTTTAAGTTTTGCAGAAAACTAGACAGAGGCAGGGATACCGAAAAATATGGATGGCGAAGACAAATTTTGTTGAAATTCGATCATACTGGCATCTTTTTAGAAGTTTTGATAGAATGTGGACCTTTTTTATATTGGCTCTACAGGTAGAGATGGGGTTCTTAAAGTTCTATGTGAGAGCAATACAGGATGTTATTTTCCATAATTTTCACATCGATTTAGCTAAAACTGAAATTGTTATCTTTTCTCGGATTTTCAGGCAATGATAATCATAGCATGGCATGGTACAGGCTCACCAACCGAACTATTCTCAGGATCTGTCTTTAAAGAGGTGCTAAGTATCTTTATAACAGCTTCAATACTAAAGTTTCTACAAGGTATATATTCTTCATGTTTACGTAGTAGCAGTCAGTAGATATCACATAATAAGTGCTTATGGTTGTCTTTGGTTTTTTTTATGATTTAATTTTGTCTATATCCCTATCTTAGGAGACATTGCGATGTGTTCAATCCAATGTTGCGAACATCGTGATCGGGATAAAATCGCCAAGGGTCCAAAAAACCAAAAAATTGTAAAAATCGGGGAAATATCGGTAAAAATCGGCAAACATCGGTAAAATTAAGATACCATAAAAAATATTTTTTAAAATCGGCAAACATCAGCTAGGCCAAAAAATCACGATTTCGAGATAAAATTGGGATGTTATCGAGATGTTCGCAACACTGGAACTTCAATCCATCCTGAAAAATTTAAAAATCACATATTTTTGAATATTTCTTGATACATAGGTTTCAATTTTATATAATATTTTCTAGGAATATCCTTCAGCATTCTGAGGTGTTAGAAATAATAGTTTAAATATTCAAATGCACTCCCTAGTTAAAAAAATTACAATGTTTATTTGACTTACCTCTTTTGATCTAAAGTAATGGGATATCATTTACTGTAAGAATTTATAAGTTTTTTTTTATTTAAATCTTCCAAAGAATACTTCATATATTAAATAGAGAATATTACATAAGGAACAGTACACCAAAATTCAATCAAAATAAAATCAGAATAAGCGAAAGCATATCTCTAATAAGCGGAGAATCCTTATTATGAGGCTGAGTACATAGCTCCTCGTACCAGATCCTAAGAGAATGAACGAACAGAATTAACCTCATCATCGACCATACATATTAATTTCCAGGCAGAGAACAAAGCAATGACCAGTACGATTTTGTCAGCAGAATTTACAGGCTCAATTATCGTTCTGTTTCTTCTTTTACGTCAACTTTTCCTTCAGATTGTATTAATTATTTGTGGTCAAGAATTGTTGAAATTTGGGAAGCTTCGAGTTGAATTTCACCAAAGGGAAACCCAAAGCACCAGTAGAAGCTCATCTGCCCCAAAGAAATTTTTGATTTGGATGAAGGAAATTATTAAGTTGGTTTGGTTTTAATCTACATGGGCAAGCAATCATTAAAGACATATTTGATATTATTTTGATCAAATTCGAATTTGAGATCTCCCTCCATAAGTCGGCTTCATAATAGGCTCATGTCAGCCCTGCCCAAAAGACATGCATTTCTGCATGTTGAAACAACTATTTATTGGCATATGTACTCCTCCATTTTGGGCATGCAATTTTGCACT
Source organism: Pinus albicaulis (assembly GCA_034641835.2). NCBI lineage: Eukaryota > Viridiplantae > Streptophyta > Pinopsida > Pinales > Pinaceae > Pinus > Pinus albicaulis. The sequence continues at coordinate 1,079,433,966 of CM076579.1, read as the reverse complement.
TTTGTTTGAGGTTATTTCGGATCTCAACTGTGATTTGGGTCTATGACATTACAGTGGCATGCATAACATTCTCGGTGGTTCACTTTGTGGCTCGCATTACAAGCTCACATTTTTTGTGGAATTACAAGCTCACATTCTCTCTGGCATTATAGGCTCGCATTCTCTCTGGCACTATAGGCTTGCATTCTCTGCGGCCTATTATAGGCCTATCTCTGTGATGCAAGGAGGCTATATTCTCTGTGATGCAGAGGGACTTATCTATAATGAGGCTCTCTTTATCTCTGTGATGAGGTTCATGTTATCTCCATAATGAGGCTCACATTATCTCTGTGATGAGTTCACATTTCTCTATGGTATGCCTCGTTTTTGGTATCTCCGAGGTTCGCTATCAGTGACTCATATATCCCTGAGCAGCTTGCATTCATAGCTCGCATTCATTAGTGGTTCTCTGTGGTAGTGGTCCTTTGTACATTACATTTGGTTCTCCATAGTCTCAGTAGCTCGCATATGTGATCTTCGATTGTGACAATACCCTATGATTACAATATATCCTGGCAATGATACTTGTATGACTATGATAATAATATATAACAAAGAAACCTTCGATATGGTAGTAACCACTACATATGACAGTGACCTATTAGGTCCTTGGCAGTGATGCATGACCTATGACAGTGATGTATATGCTTAGCACTGGCACTTGTATCTATGACAGTGATGTATATGCTCAACAGTGACACTTGTATCTATGACAGTGATATATCATGATAGTTGTAAGTTTATGTATCTATCTTGATGGCAGTGACATGATTATTATATATAACAGTAATCTTTATGTGAGAGTATTTGTGACAAGACAGTGACTTTGATGATAACATACTCTTGATGGCAATGACCTTATTCGTGTGGCAATGACAATGATTTACCCTACTGCTAACTACTGATTTATTATACAAGTTATTTAACTGAATATTAGGAAAAACTTCGAAGTAAACACAAATAGCAGCCTACACAAATACATATCATTTACTAAACATCACGCACATATGAAAAATGACACAGATTTTTCAGACAAATTTCCCCGGAAAAACCGACTGCGAGAAAACCGGTGCAGCAACTCTAGAGGGTTTTATTATTATGCATAATCTGAATACAACATTTTGGGCACCATAAATGGTTTGCCCTACAGAGAAAATACATGGCAGTTATACCTTATCACTCAGAGACAGAAAATATGGCTGAATCACACTCTCAATCGGGAATTACAGATAACGAGCCCTTTCTGGCCCACTAGAACCCTCAGCGCAACTCTTCTTACAACTGCATCAACCCCTCTAGCCTAGGGAAGCCTCTGCGCAACACACTCTAAAGGCCTCTGCGTTGCCTTTGCATCACCCTCTGCGTCAGCTTGGGTGGGTTATGTCCCTCTTGCTGGCCTCTACGCTGCCTGGTACGATGCTGCCTCTCTGCTACTGTATTCTCGACCTTGGATCAGATCATCCCTTGCCAATCTATGCCCCTCATTGCACTGCAAACTCACTTCGAAATCCTTAGCAAACCCCGCCTCATAATTTCGATTTATCTTCAGTGCATCAATTGTGTGTATTCTCCAACTGACCCCAAGCCCTTTCTTTATACTTTTCTCGTTGAGAAACCAACGACCTTGATCTAATCTCTAATCGACGGCTAAGATTAAAAAAATGCTTGATCCACGTCACTTAGAACATTCTCATCACATGTGTAAATTAATTTTTTTTAATTTTTTAATTTCCCCAAGTTAGACTTAGGGTCCCCATTAAAATTTTTAATTATTTGAATAACTTTTACATCAGATGGAATTTCTCCAAATGCTTTCTGGGTCTTGGATATCTCATGTGTTCCAGCCTCTTCACAAAGTTTTAGAGCTAAAGCACACCCGATGCTACCCCAAAATCTCAACACTCCCTGTTAGCGAGGATTTTGCTCTAGCAATACTTCCACAATGAAGCATTGCCTTGATCTCTGGCATCGGTCTTCGCGTTGATGCTTGGCCTGCTGCCCTCCATCCACTGCGCTGCTGCTCTCTGTACTGCCGCCCATGTCATTGTCACTGACACTGCCACATCTGTATTGTGGCTCCCTCTCAAATTGTTGCATTGCGCTGCCAACTGCTTCACTACAACTCAGTTGCTGATAAGTAAGCAACTAAAGGACCCCTACCCAATCACTGACAGACAAAGTCATTTAGACTGCATCTCATCACTAAATCTCCCTTGGCTGTTGCACTGCGCTGTCTCTCTGAAGTCACTGCGTTGTTGCTGCTCTGCATTGCCCCTCTGTGCTTCTGAAGTCACCTCAGCCTCTGCGCTGCTACTTCTACATTGCTGGCTGCCACTGCATTCCGTTGTTCCAATCTACAGCGTCCCAGCTTTGCCTCTACTTCACTGTGATCTTCTGCATCCACTGCTCCATTCATCCTGCTACTGTCTTAAGGCTCTCGTATCTTGTATGTGATCCAAGAGTCTGGGCACCTCAAGGATCCTGCCTCTATCTGTGGCTACTCTACAGATCAATATCTCCCCACCTCTTCTCTCGAGGCACATGAGCACTCATAGCCACATCATCCTCACTACCACTGTCCCCTCTAGCTGTTGCTGCCTTGGAATCAGAAGATTCCTTGTCCTTCCTCTTAGGACAAGTGATGGTGAAGTGTCCAAGTTTGCCACATTTAAAGAACGGGACCTTTGATAGGTCCTTCTTCTTCCCTTGCTGCCGCTGTCCCTTTGATGCAAGGGTTGCGTCCTCCTCCTCCTTCACTTTGCTACTTCCACTGCTGAATTCCCTCTTTGTCATCCAGTGGATCTCCTCCCGTCGAAGGATAGCCCATATGTCACCCCAATTAGGGAGTTGTGCTCCACCCAAAATGCTCGAGACAAAGATCTCCCACTCATTAGTGACTACATTCAGGGCAATCAGCTCATCCTGGATATTCTGTAATCTGGAGAGGAATGGATCGATCTCTTCCCCCTTATGCATCCGGAACATCCTCATCTGGTTCTCTAGAAGAATCTTCTGTTGGACAGAGTTGCCTTGATACAGCGTCGTCAGAGTTGTCCAAACCTCATTTGTCATCTTCTTCTCGGCAATATGTGGGACCACGTGATCCTTCACTCCATCCATGATCAAGCGCTTTGTTCGTGCCTGATTCTCATTGAATTTCTTCAGAGCGTCCAGGATTGACATGAGTATGGCTTTCCAGATCGCGAAGTTGGACACACCATCCAACCTATCTTGATCACGTAGTCCGTATGGGGCCATCTAGCTCAAATCTGTCGAAGCGAGCACTCCTCTCCCTTCTACTGTTGCTGCACTCAACAGAAAATTGGATCTGGGTTTCTTGGCAATAGAAACCCTCTAGAGCAGCGGCTCCCTCTGACAACTGATTTTCCTCTCGGAAATCCTCTGCCAAATCTCCTGAATCAATCCTCTACGATCACCCTCCTGATCGAATCTCAGATTTCTTTGGCACATAATTTGCTGAGCGACTGTTCACCTCCCGCTTTTGTCACCTTTTCTAGACACTGTTCTGCACCGACAGAACCTGTGCCACAACAACAAAATTTGAAGATCAGAAACTGCACTTCTAGCCTCGACAAACTGCACAACTCACCAACTCGGACTGCGTCACCCTCCTGGTGTTGCGTCAGCCTCTGCGTGAGCAGATTGGCTTAGAGTTCCTCTCCTGGCGTTGCGTCAGCTCTATGGAGCTGCGTCAGCCTCTGCGTGAGCAGATTGAATCCGCGTCACCCTTGCAAGGTTTGGTGTCCCTCTGGTACTGCGCTGCCTTCTTCCGGATCAATGTTGCTTCAGCTGCCCTTCTTGCAACAAATATATTCAACTGCTTTGCTGATGGTTCAACTTGATCTGCAATGCTCTGATACCATGTGAAGTTTTTTTAATCCTTATTACAGAAACCCTACTACTAACTATTGATTTACTTCTCCTACTTGATTTATTATACAAGTTATTTAACTGAATATTCATAAAAACTTCGAAGTAAACACAAATAGCAGCCTACACAACTTGTTCCCATTGAGCATGAGCAACACATAGTAGAGCACAGTGTGCTTGATGCACCATTTCTGGAGAGTCAGCTAGTGACTCATGTTGAGCCCATGATGGAGGAGGATGAGCAAACATCCTTGGGGCCAACCCAATGTTGCAGGAAACGCCCCCCCCCCCTCCCCCCTCCCCCGGTTCCAACCCTCGAAACGTGGTCCGTATGGAACCGTACGGGATCAGTACAACAAAAAGCGTTTCAGAATTTCCGAAACGCGTTTTGCAAAAAAAATTGTGTTTCCTGGAAAGTTGGATCTGTACGGCCGGATCTGTGTTTCTGTACAGCGGATCTGCATTTCATATGATGGATCGCCATACGGAAGCGCTGCGATTCCGGTACGGATCCATACGGTTCGCGAGCGGTTCCGTACAACGCCTACGGATCCGGCTTGCGCACTTAAAAAAAAAACGTTTTTTTTTTTTTTTTAATTTTCTATTTTAGCTCGGTTAGTTAGTGAGTTAGTCTTGGGCTAGGGATATGATGAAAATCTTATAAGCTCTATTTCACCTCTTATTTGCTCATTTGTGTTTTTGGAGAGCTTGGAGAAGAGAAGAGAAAGAGACGAGAAGAGAGTGTTGAGGAGAGCTTGGAGGAGTGAAGGAGGAGGAGCTTGGAGGAGAAAAGAAGGGTTTCCATCTACAAGAGCTAAAGAGGTAAGTGCAAACCCCAAACTCACTCATTTTTTTTGTCTTTGTTTTTTGTATTTTCTCTCCTCCCCCTCCTACACTTTCCCATTCTTTTTTCTTGGACATTTATTTGCAGGTTGTCCACCATCTATATTCATACTCAAAGATGATGTTTCTTTGGGTTCTATGTATCATTCCACTCTTGGTTTTGATGATGGTAAGAGGGAGTATAAATAGAAGAGGAGAACATGAAGAAGAAGAGGAAAGTGGTCACCATATGAGTGACCCAATGTATGATGAGGAGGAAGGCTTTGAAGAGGAAGGGGATGATGAAAACATTGAATCACAAGATGGGAAAGCTGCATTGACACCCTTGTGGAACTATGTGACCAAACTTGAAGGGGGAAAAGGTGGTGGAAGCTACAATTTTTTGTGCCCTCATGGTTGTCATGGAGGAAAACCATATAGTGGTTCATATACTCGTGTGAGGAGGCATCTTTGTGGGGTGATGGACAGTGATGAAAGAAAGGGTGCTGTGGGGATAGCAATTTGCCCAAAGGTTCCATCTGAACAAAGAAGAAAATACATCCAAATAGAGGAGGCTACACAACAAAAAAATAAAAAACAAAAAACTCAATCTGAATCAAGTACAACCTCTAGATTTGGTAGCTCATCTGCTCATGGTGTTTCTGCAAGTTCTGGAGGTAAAAAACAATAGCAGATTTCCTTAATGTTGCTGGGAGGGATGATGTGGATGGAAAGATAGTCTGATTTCTTTGTGCTTGCGGTGTACCATTCAATGTGCTTCGCTCTCCCTATTGGCATGAAATGGTAAAGGGCATCAATGAAGCCCCAAAAGGATACAAGTCCCCCAACTATGAGAAAGCTAGAACAGTGTTTATTAGAAAGAGAAAAAGGAAAGGTTCAAGCAACTTTGACACGTTTTACAAATGAGTGGGTGGATAGTCGGGTATCCATTGTATCAGATGGATGGACAAATGTCAGAAACCAACATTTGATAAATGTTCTTGGTGTTTCTGCTACTGGTGCAGTGTTTATTGCATGTCATGATTCCTCCTCTGTCAGTGCAACTTCCCAAAGCATTGCAGATCTCCTATTGCAATCAATCAGAGATGTTGGTCCTAGCAAAGTGGTTCAAGTGATCACAGATAAGGCAACAAATTATAAGGGAGCAGGTAAAATTATTGAGCGTACTTATCCACACATATTTTGGTTTGAGTGCTTATTGCACACATCGAACCTTTTGATGCATGATATTGTGAAGCATAAAGAATGTGGGTGGATTAATGAGCTTTACAGGAGAGGGAAGAAGCTCATTAAATTTATCACAGGGCATACAAGGTTAAACTACTTCTATGGCACTTACTTCAAGTTGCAATTGCTTAAACTTGCAAAAACCAAATTTGCAAGTTATTACCTCACCTTTAGGTGGCTAGTGAAGGTGAGACAAGCTCTAACTAATATGGTCGCCGCTGAATCATGGGAGGAGATTAACACTGATAGAGATGATGCTAATGCAGCAAAGGACACTATTCTTGACATGTTATTTTGGTCACAGGTTAAATATGTTTTGCAATTCACCAAACCAATTTATTACATGATCAAGTTTGGGGATTCAGATAAGCCAATAATTGGGGAGGTGTATGAGCAAATGGATAACATGTTGGAGCAGATTAAAGACATTGTTGAGCCTAGAGATACCACCTTGTACAAATATATTCGTGCAGAGGTGGTAAAACGATGGGATATGCTAAATATTCCATTGCATGCATTAGCATATGTATTGACACCTAAATATTATAGTCCATCATGGCTTTCTACAACAGCACCTGAGGGGGTGAGCAGGAGAAAACCACACTTAGATCCAGAGGTCCTACTAAAATATATGGATGCACCGGATAAATTAGTCCTTGATCAGGAGGAGGCACACTTGGTACGGAAACAGTTGAGCAGCTATACACTTTCCACTAGTCCATTTGGGAGCATGCATGCTATTAGAGATCGAGAGAGTTTTTCTTCTATTGAGTGGTGGAACATGCATGGAGGTGCTACTCCACTTCTATAGACTTCGACATTGCGGGTGCTATCACAGGTGGTAAACAATTATTTTGCATAGAAGTGTTGGAGCTCTTATTCTTTCATCCACAGTGTTAAAAGGAACAGGTTGAGTTTAGACTGGGCAGAGAGTTTGGTTTATGTTCATTACAACTTGAGATTGTTGTCCCATCACTGTGAAGATGCAAAGAGTAACAGAGACCTTAAGGTTTGGGACAGGTATCCAGAGGAGACCAATTTGGAGGATGGAGTGTTGTGATTAGAGCAATTAGAGGATGCTCTTACCCATGATGATGATGATCGACTTGACATGCCAACCCCCACTGGTCCCTTGCTTCATAGGTTCCATGGTTCAACACCAACAGCAAGGGCTTCGTCTTCATCAGTTACAGTGCCATTGCCACAGCTTCCACAACCACCATCTTCTTCATTGCCACCACATGGAGGCGCACCGTCATGCACTCTTCGTGGTGGAAGGAGGAGAGATGAGAAGATATTTTCATTGTTCACACTTTATTGCTTTTGTCATAGATTATCATTAGACTTGTAGGCTTGTTGTGAATTTGAACTTTTTTGTCTTGGTGGTGGCCAAGTGGCCTATTTTGTAAACATTATTATTTGAATTTTGGACATGACTAATGTTGACAGTTGCTCACTTATAATATGCTTTATGTTTTATAATATGGTTAAATGTTTTATGTTTATCATGGTTATGTTTTATAGTATGCTTAATTTTTAAATGTTTTATGTTTTAAAATTTATAGTATGCTTAAATGATTTATGTTTATCATTTATGTTTTATAGTATGCTTAAATGTTTTATCATGCTTAATTATTTGATGTATGTTTGTAATTGTTAGGATCTAGAATCTAGATTCTAGATTCCTAATGTTCGAATAATTAATTATTGATGTACAATGGAATCATGGATGTCATATCTATCTTGATTTATGTAAAAATATGCATGTTTTCATGTCTTCTACAACTAATATGGTATTTGGGATTGTTGTTTTGAATATAAATGCAAAAAAATATAATATATATACTAGATGCTTCTAAAACGCTTCGCTTCCTAAATTTTTGGAAAATGACGCTTCTGCGTCCCGCTTTGTCCCCGCTTCATGCAACGTTAGGCCAACCTCCAGGGAGGTAGTATTTACAGACATTGGTCATTAGGAGGCATTGGGACCTGACATGATAGTTTTACAGATGACGAGTGGACCGATGGTGCATGGAGTTTTAGGTCAGATGAGGGCGACTCTTTTGGAGATAGTGATGCATCCATCTTTGGGTGTACCCATTGACAGGATGCAGGTAGATACAGTGGCAGCTAGCAAAGCTGCAATATTTCCAGGCAACAACACTCTCCAGGAGTACATATATAGGGAGTGCAACATGGGTTGCCCACTTATAGGGAGAGAGGCATGGATTCCTAGACATATCTAGATGATTGGTTGGGCAGAGTTGCATGAGTTGAGCCTGGTGTCGCATAGTGGACTCGTACCATATAGAGGTCCACATACATTTGATCCTTCCCATGAGATGGATTGGCGGGAGATCATGAGTTGGTATCCTGTTGGTGGCACAATATTCTTAGTTGGGAGCATAGTACAACATGGGCCCTTAGACATGAGGAGTACTACGTGCTCCAACTAGCGGTGGGAGGTAGGCCAACAACTTTCCAGCACTTCAGGCCTGCACCTACATAGATGGGTTGAGCTACGCCTATGCCAAGGGTTGGACTGGAGAGAGGCGATGAGTTGGTACACAGTTAATGGAGCAACATTCATAGCTAGAGCTATAACATGGCAGGAGCCATGGAGCATTGATGTTGGTTCTTGGTGGCATTGGAATCCAGGAGGATTTGTTGATGACAGATTCGGTCAGAGATTGATCTGGGATACGGGCATTGAGGGGTCCATTCATGGTGGTGGGTTGACACAGAGGCATAACATCACCCAGTGGTTTGTATGGGATCCGAGCATTGGGTCTCAGTTGCATTGGGACACCAGAGGGGTCCACAGGTTTGGACTGTTTGAGGGCAAGCAATCTTTGGCTAGGAGGATTTGTGATGTTCCTTTTCCTGGTGTTCCTTATGACGTGGTTAGGATAGACTTTCAGGGTTGGAGGTAGACAGGTCATGTTAGTGTCTCGTGATTTGGCAGATTGGTAGACCAAATGACAGGGTAACATGGAACCAGTCTTTGGAGTCCTAAGACCTAGCCTTCCTGGACTCAGAGAGGGATCTCTCTTTTGGGTGCAAAAGATGTGTTCTTTTTGCTCTAGGGTTTTGATTTTATGCTAGTTATTAGGTGTAGGGTTTGTTGATTGTTTTGGTTGGGTATGATGGTCAATTGGAATAGGTGGAGTGAGAGGTTGGCAAAGCCATTGGGCTATGGAGTCAAGTGAAAGTAAAGAGTGTCTAAATGATGAAACAAAGTGTGTTGCAGGGCCGATTTAGCAAGGTTAATTGATCTTTAAGGTGATGTATGAGGTGTAGTGAACATTAAGTTTAGGAAAGACTAAGAGGTCTTTAAACATATATAGTTTAAAAGTTACAATTTATGAGGTAGGGCAAGCCATTAAGCTCAATAAACAATACTCTAAACTAATAAACATCCAAGAGAAACATTCCAGTGAAACATAGAAAGCATAAGAGCTTCTAACTTTAGAAATTCACCTTTAGATTTTTGGGAAAACATTTAAGATAATACAAATAACTCAATTTATGGAGAGGGAACTCCTAAACATCATATATCAAGTTATTGGGAACTCTGAAACAAGTTTGTAAGCATGGACAAAGGGCAAGATCGAATGAGACCTCTTTGACTTAACCTAACAATCAATATTTCACAGAAGGGCTTCAAGATAGGGTTTTGAAAACTTCAAATAAGCAGGGCATACCATGAATCATACTTGTAAGCTAGCATACTAACCATACATGAAACTAAAACCAGTTTTGGTAGACCGAAGGAACACTTAAGAATTCCTTAAGATGGCCAAAAGAGAAAACATCAAAGCTATAACAAACAGGAGGACTGAGGTGCCTCAAAGAATATGTCTCAACCTATACTTTTTTGTTTTATAGCAGCCAAGAAACATGAAACATAATGATAACAAAGGAAACAATAGACAAATTAGGAAAACATCACCATTCACCAAGCTATGGAATCCTGCAAACAAGCCTCTTCATCATCAAGCCAAACAAGCCATTCATCCACTTCACAAAACCAATTTCTTCTCCAAGCTCATGAAACCATGTATATTGCTCTTCATGCTCATCAAATGCCAACAAAATATATAGGGGCCTCATGCTCTATTTATAGAGCAAATGAGGACTAAAACCCTAAATGTAGTAGGAAAATGTCCAATATAGTCATAAATATCATTTATGGCCAAGAGACCATGCAAGGCCTAAGGCACATAATATCCTAAGAAATAAATACCAAAATAACTAGAAGCACCTAATTCCAGCTTAATTTGCCTAAAAAAACTCAAAAATATCTATTTGCAATAAATGAGTGTGTTTTGTTGACTTTTGGTCCAAAACACACTAGGTAGCCTTTGTGCGTAGCGCCACTTCAGCAGAAAATAGGGTCTCTTGCAGCTTAGTTTTGGACCCCTTCGTGACACCGGATTTGGCTCCGTGATGGCTCGTTGGAAAGCCTGATGAGTCTTCTTTCCAGAAATGCTTGAGTTGTGCTGAGTGGATGCCATTTACCTGTTCAAAAATCAATTTCCCCAACACTGCTCTGTGCGCAGCGCTTGGTCTGAAAATGAGTCAGAAAGGTCAAATTTTTTATGTTTTTTGACCTTTCGAGGGGTAAAAATGCTCCAAATGATTTGGAAAATTGGTGAGCAGACTGCTAGTGATGTGAGAAATCCAAAAATGCAAACTTTGAGAGCTGAGGATGCACCAATTTTGTGCGTAGCACCTAGGGTGCTGCGCACAGAGGGGTCAAAATTTGGAAAAAACAAAATTTTGTTCAATTTTCCCCAAAATTTGTGGAGAGGTCCCTCAAGAGGTCTTGGACACCTGTTGATAAGCCTCAGCCAAAATTCCAAGACTATCATGCACTTTTGCTCTTTTTAGGTCTTCTAGCTCCATGAGGACTTTCTTCAGTTTGGCACAAGCAAGCATGTTTTTCCTTGCATAATGCTTGGTCATTTTCTTTTGTAGGGAAAGGCCTCTCTTTACCTCCCTGAAATGCTTATGCTCCTCTTTGTAATAGTGGATGACACGTTGTGCCATGTCAAAGTCTCTTTCCCACTCTTGAAGTTGTGCATCTTTCTCCATGAGAAGCAATCTAGTGGTCATCTCCTTGTCCTCATTGTCACTGTCTAGATCAATGAATTGCGGCCCTTGAGAATTCTTCTTGATCATTTTGCTTCTCCTTACCTTTACCTGTTGCTCACTTTTGTCCATCTTTTCCTTTCCTTTGTCTTTGTGCTTGATAGCTGTAGGAGAGATGGCCCTTTGCCTTTTTGAGGTAGCAAACACATCTCTTTTGCCTCTGTGGTAGGTGCATGTGAGAGGAGTGATGAGGGTGCCTTGATCTTTGGTGAAGTCACAATCCTTTTCATCTTTTTCATGGCTTTTATGAGTCACTTCATGCTCCATTGGATCACTGATTTTTTGATCTTTAGCCTCATAATCATCTTTTTTTCCCTCACTGTCTTTCATACTGTCTTTTTGGCCTTTAAACTGATCACTATCTTCCTCACTTGCCTCATTTTGGCTCTGTCCTTCACTAAGGTCTTCTTCTTGGTCACTTCTTGCATTGTCACTTTGAGTTTCTTGGTCATTCAGAGGCTGATTTGTGTCATGACAGTCATGACTGTCATGACTATTTTCTTGCTCATCACTAACTGTCTCATTTGTGCCATTGCCTTGGTCACTGTCTGCCCCTTCAAACTCTGTTTCAGTTTCATCATTTGGCTGTTCTTGATTTTCAGTTTCTTCAGCCTCTCCCTCTGTTTCTTCATTTTCATTGTTTTCATTCATTTCAGCACTGTTTTCACTATCATTGTGCTCACTGTCATGCTTAAACACATCTTCCTCTTGGCTGTCTTGTGCACTCTCTTGCTGACTGTCACCTTCATTGTTTTCTTCATAATCCTCTTGGTCTTCATCTTGTCCATCATCAACACTCTTTTCTGCACTTGAGATTGATTTAATGGTGTCATTATTATCACTGTTTTGCTCCAATTGCTCACTGTCTTCCTCTTTTTCACTGCCATCTTCATCACTCTCATCCATGTCATTATCATCTTCTTCTTCATTATTAGGCTCTGTATTTGCCCCACTGTCCTTATCATTTTCATCACTTTCATCTTCTTGATTAAGCTCTGCACTTGCCTCACTGTTTTCCTCATTTTCACTGTTATGTTCATTTCCCTCCATGTCATCATCATCTTCTTGTTCTTCCTCACTAGTTTTTGTTTTTGCCTCACTGTCTTCTTTACCTCCACTGCTATTGGTTTGTTCTTCATGGCTACTGCCATCATCTTCTTCCTCAACACTGTTGTCCTCTTCTTTTTCCTCATTTAATTCTATTTCTACCTCACTGTTTTCTTCCCTTTCACTGTCATCTGCTTGTTCATTATTGCTACTGCCACCATCTTCACTTGATGCATTAGGAGAAGAGATAGGAGGTGAGTTTCCTTGTGGAGATGATGGAGGAGTGGAGGTAGGTGGGTGTGAAGTGGAAGGCAAATTTTGCTGAATGAAGGCTTGGGGATTGGCAAATGCATCATGTGAGCTAAAAACTTCCCAAGGGATTCCTTGCTTCTCCAGTTGGTGTAAAACAATCATCTTAACCAAAGAGTGGTGAAACAGGCTCTGCATTTGGTGGGCATAAGTCCTCTTCTTGACCACTGAAGCCATTTTGTCAATGCTTCGGTAGAGATAGTATGGTAAGTTCAACAATTTAACCTTGGTGAAGTGCATTAGTAGCCTTATGTGATATGAATAAACTCTGGAATATCTCCCCTCACAATTGAAGTATTTTATAATCTACCTCATCAGTAGGGCATACCTCTCTAGCAGGTGGGAGAAGGGGAAAACAACCTTGCAGCCTTGTTGACAACTAGGTTTGAGGTAGGGCTCATAATAGGTCAAGTCCAATTTCTTCTGTTTAAACCATCTCTCACCAATATCTGGTATTCCTGTGGCTTTAGTAATGGATTCAGATGAGAGTTCAAAATTCACTCCTGCTAGGTTGACTTGGTGGTTTTGTAGGTTGAGAATGAACAACCTAGTCAAGTCTAAGTGGCTTTGGACTTCTTTAACTCTCTCACAAAACTGATAACATCCAACATCTTGAAAACATGCCAGGATCATGGGAGAAGAAGTGATTTGGATGGTGTTTAAGGGCTCAAACCTATTAACCCTTCCTCCCTTGTGCTTTGGCTTGATAGGCCTTTGGTCTTCTTCACTACTAGTATGGATTTCTTCTTTAGACATGGTGACTGGTCAAGAACAAAGATTTTTAAATTTGTTGAGAGCCTTTAGGTCTAGAGAGGGCAAATGAATGATGTGAAGGAAATTTTTTTGCAAATGAAGGCAATATGAGGTAGGTCTAGGAAAAATTCAGAGTTTTAGGAGGAGGTTTGTTTGCATCGAGTGTCTTTACACTTATAACAACCTTTCTCTTGGTAATTCCTTGCCCTAGAGGGTCAAAAACTTGATTTTTATGGAGACTAGGGTTTGGTCACATTAGCCTTTTAAATACCTTCTTGATTATGAAAAAAAAACTGCTTTGGAAGGTAAGGAAAAGAGCCACCAACCTTGTTTGACTAATGCTGTAGCTTTGGAGGTGAGAAAATTTCATTTAAGCCATTTTTGAGCAACTTTGTCAAAAAACTGCAGGTGCGTAGCGCCACCCAACTGCACGTTCAGGTCGGGTCGGGCTGGCAGGTCTATGCGCAGCACCTGAGGCCTTCAATGGGCGAGTCGGGCCCGTCGGAGCACAACGCCGTCATGTAAAGGTGGGCAGTCGAGTCGTTCTGGGCCTGTGCGTAGCGCCGCCCTCCCGGTGCGCAACGCAGTGTTAATTTACATTGTCGCTGCCTCCTCTGTGCACAGCGCCGATGACCATGTGCGTAGCGTCGGTCTCGGTGCGCAGCGCCTGAACTTTTTCGTCCAAACTTGCAGAAAACCCCAATAAATTTCTTCAACGACTCTTTCTCCTTTTGTAATGACAAATGAGGTGGGGGAGGAGATCAAGGAGACCTTTATAGTCTTTTGAAAAATAAATTTATGAGCCCAAACCCACTTCCTAAGGTTTATTTCTCTTTACTTTTTCTCACTGTGCTTTTTGGCCTTTTTGGTCCTGTAGGTGGCAGAGTTTCAGAAAAAATGGTTTTTGCCTTGCTGGTGCATTTTGATGTCTTCCTCTAAGACTGACAAACTTCTTCAACCAGCTTAAACTGTACTCTTCACCCTCACTTGTAAATATGAACCTCTTCATGATGTTTTAACATTTGCAAACAACAGATTTGTGATTATTTGCCATATTTTCCTTTGACTGTCACTCTGTCATGTGTCTCACTATGAATCAATGGAAAAACTTCTTAATGTGAAAACCCTAGCAGGTGATGTCAATGACTCCTTTAATTTTCATGTGTGCCACCGTTATGAGATACATTTGGGTTTGTTTTTCCTTACCAAGTTTCCTGTAGGTAACCCTTTGTAGCAGTCCATTTTTGTGTCTTTCCTGGCCACTTCTGTTCTTGCAGGTGCCTACACAACTTTTGCTCTTGATCACTGTCCTTTGGAGTTTAACACCTTTCCTCTTTAAAAGTGAAAACCATGTTTATCATAATTACCTCTTTAGGCATTTTTACCTCATGCTGGCCTCCTTTGACCATTTGATAATGCCTTTGACTGTTCTTTTGAGAAGCCAAACCCTTGCACTGATATTTCTGGCTCTTTTGCTGATACTCTTCATCATCTTTCTTCCTTTGGTGCAGTGGAGTATTGGTTTTTAAATTTGCCTCCTTTGATCCCTTTAAGACCTTTGATTTTACCTTTTGATGAGGTGGAGTTAATGCCTTTTTTCCAAACCCTAGAGGGCAACTTAAAACCCTCTAAAACCCTCTGCTGTTATGAAGGAGGTTCTGTCATCACCTTTTGACCAGTTTGTCAACTTTCCCAAACTCCTAGGTTTTAGGGCTGCTTAGAAAAAATAAATAGTGTTGTCTTCAAAGTTCCCAAAAACTTCTCAAAACTCATTAATTATTTCTAAAAGTCTTCAATGTGCACTTGAAATATTTGATGTGGCTTTTGCCCTTGTAACCCTAGTACTGATTCCTTGTTTGGTCAAAGCTGTCACAAAACCTGATTCTTATCAAACCTATACTGGCTGCTTTCTTCTTGCTATGAATGGTCTTCTTATGATAACTTTCTCTCTTACCTTACCCATTGCTAGTCTGATGGCTATTTGATCCTCTTTGCAGAAATGTGAGCAGGGGCAGTTGTCCCCTGCAAGATTTGTGCTTTAGACCAAAAGGCCTCCTTAAGTGATCTCTTTGATCAGCTTTAGAGAAGGTCCCCTGTCTTTTTCTTCTTGGAATGCAGTTTCTTCATACAGGAAAAACAGAGTTTGTAGGGCACCAAATCCACCCTATGACTTTGTGAAACCCTAGGTGACCTAGTGGAGGCTTTCTTGGACTTGGTTTTTGGACTGAGACCTAGAATTTGGGATCATCAAGTGTAAAATAGAGTTTATGATAAACTGATGTATTGAAGATCCAAAATCCAATGTACTTGATTTATCTAAAGAGTCTACAGAGATAGTTTGAGACCATCAGTGTTTGGGAGTGTTTTGGGATACACAACAAAGCTGTTTGATTTGTGGGCTTAGGTAGCAGTGGGGGGGTTTCTAGGCAAAACAAATAGAGGATTTGGGTCAAAGGTTACAAGATATAGAAAAAAATGGATGATATGAGCCCCTAATGGGTTTTCTGAGAATGGTAAGCGGAGCTGAACATGATGGAAAGATGAAATAGTGAAAAACTATCTTTAAAGATGATAAAGGCAGTGAGATTTCTAGAACTCACAATGTCTATAAACTTTGTTTCTAGAAATCTAGGGAAATCATTTAGTCATCTATGAAGGCAAAAATTACTGATGACTAACAGGTCAGAGGTGCAGGTTTACTTCATCAGTGGGCCTAGGGGCTTTTGGAGATGTTTCATGGAGTTTTGAGGAGTTTCTATGGGATTTGATGGCATTCGCTTGGCATATTCCATCATCTGTAGAACTTGCCTTTCGTTTTGTTGCATTTTGACAACTTTCGAAAAACAAGGTTATTATTGCGTCTAACTTAATTAATTACGCTTAAGGTGGCATTTCAGGAGGAATACTTGACGAAACACTGTAATATCTCATTGTAACCAGAACGAGAATATCTCCGCTGCAACTAGTACTGCAACTGTCCCTCAAGTACTGATTGCGCCATCTGACACTGATCCACCTGCTACTAAATATACTATGGGCCTCTGTAACAAGGGTGATGATCCATGTGGAAACGCCTGTTCGATGCCTACCTCGATGGACCCTGCCCAAACTTTTGCAGCTCGGGTGACTACAGCTCGATGTCACGCCATTTTCTCTTGGAGGTATAGTTGCATAAAGTGTGAATTCATCTTCCAACCTGGAAGACAAATTATCTATCTCTGCCTAAGTTGTTGCCTGCTCCTGCTTCTCCTTCTTATCCTTCCTTTGAGGACACTAAGTACTGTAATGATCAAACTCACCACACATGAAGCATTTGATCTTCGACAGATCCTTTTTCTTCTTTTCTCCTCCCTGTGAGCCTTGTCCCTTATGTGAAAATTTATGAACCTAAGTTACAGAAACCCTACTGTAGTTTTCAGATTTACTTCTCCTATTTGTTCTGTTAAATTAACAAATTATTTTTCTGAATTATTCAGCAAAAACATCAAGTAAACACTATTGCAGCCTACACATACATACAGATCATTTACTGAAGCATAATGCACATATGACAAAGGACACATTATTTTTTGGACAATGTCCCCAGAAAAACCCATTGCGGGAAAACCGATATAACAACTCTTAGAGGGTTTGTTTATTAAGCCGAATATATGAATACAATCAAGGGCACTAGTAGTGGTTTTCCCAATAGAGAAATCACGACAAATGTACCTCTATCACTCAGAGGCAAAAAATATGGCTGATTCAGCTGAGGCTTCACACCTTCTGGAAATGTTGAATACGAGCCCTTTTTGGCCCTCTGGAAACCCCAGCACTACCTCTCCCGACACTGCGTCAGCTCTGCGTAGCTACTAGAGCCTCTGCGCAACATAGGCTACTCTTGTGTCACCCCTTTGGGCCTAGCGCTGCCTCTGTGTCACCTTGAAGGCCCTGCGTCAGCCTCTGCGCTGCCTCTACGTGAGCCTGGCTGGGCTGCATCCCTCCTGCTGGGTCTCTGCACTGCCTGGTATGGATCTGCCTCTCTACCTATGTATTCTCGGCCTCGGATCCGAATAACCCCTCGTCGATATGCCTCTTACCAGCATTGCAAGCTCACTCGAAAATTCTCAGCAAACGGCGCCCCGAAATTTCAACTTAGCTCAAGTGCTACCGCTCTCTGTGTGTGTTCTCCAACTGACCCCAAGCCTTCCTTTAATACTTTTCTCGTTGAATATTCAACGATCATGATCTAATCTCTAATCGACGGCTAAGATTAGAAAATACTTGATCCACGTCACTTAGAAAATTCTCACCCACATGTTTTAATTAATTTACTTTAATTATATAATTTCCCTAAGTTAGACTTAGGGTCTCCATTTAAAATAATTAATTATTGGAATAAATTTCACACTGGATGGAATTTCTCTAAACAATTTCTGGGTCTTGGAGATCTCATGTGTTCTAGCCCCTCCACAAAGTTTCAGAGCTAGAGAACATCCGATGCTACCCAAAATCTCAACACTCCCTCTTAGCGAGGAATGTGCTCTAGCAACACTTCACTCCAAAAGTGTTACTCTGATCCATGGCATCGATCCTCTGCCTTGCTAATGCTCGGATGTTGTCCCTCATCCACTGCACTACTGCTCTCTGTACTGTTGCCCATGACTCTGCCACAGTCACTGGCTCGTCTATACTGCAGCTCCCTCTCAAATGTTGCATCATGCTGCCCATAGCACTGTCACTGCTAACTGCTGCATTGCAACTCAGTTGATGAGAAGTAAGAAATTGAAGGACATCACCCAAAAGTATTGACAGACAAGTCAGTCAATACTATCAAAATCAAAGCCCCAATTTAAGCTGCCTTATGTGACCCCAACAGTATAATAGCTTACTATATCTTTTAAGATGATATTCTATTAGAAGTGTTCCAAAAACTAGATGTATCATGTGATTTTATCAATATGTGTTTATTAATACGCCATCGTTTTTAAGATTTTTAAATCTTTACAACCATCTATATTTCTATGGTTGACAATTTGCACATTATTTCATGCAAGACACACCACAGGTTAGAGATTTTTCATTTTCTTCTAGGTTACATCTTGGGAATTTGTGTGATTATTTTATTGGATCATTATCTTTAAGTGGGTGTCTGACATAAAGTATCTTCTCTTCATTCTTACATCTTTACAATGACCCTTTTAACGCTTCTAGAGAAATTATTCTTCATTCTTACATCTTTACAAACACCCTTTAACATTTCTAGAGAAATTATTCACATTTTTTAATTATATTTTTTGAGGGAAGAAAATGTCAAAAAGCATTAAGGCCAAGCATTAGAAGACCACCATTACCACGATCTGCTCAAATTTCAAAAATTAGACATTTCTCATGGCAAGAGGCCAAGCAATAGATAAAATAGATTTACTAGTCTTTTCCAGTTTCTAGTAGTTTTTAACTTTTTATAACTGTTGAAACTTGACTCTTTCATATTTATTATGATATTTTTTGTGAACAGTATATGAAAATTTAAGTTTGAAGTTTGAAACTTTGAAGTTGGCAGTGATAAGTTTATAACTGATTATGAATTATGAATACGATGCTTCATGAAATTTGAAAGTTGTTTCATTTCGTTTCATTTTATAACATTTCATTTCATGTTAAATATTCTTTGTCGTAAATGTTACACTGAGCTTACAAGTACAACTATAGTGATCAATGAATCAATGATGATAAATGTTATATATTGAATTTTGAAAGCTTGAAACTTTAAGATTGATGAATCATGAGACTCAAGAGTCAATATGTTGTATGTTTCTAACTTCTAGATTAGAAACATAACTTCTATATTAAAAACATAATCTTCTAGATTAGAAGATTATAACTTCTAGATGATTGATGTTATATGGTTCAATCTATGTTTTTATGTTTTTTATGTTTAATTCATCATTCTACATGCTTTTGTTGACATATATGCATCAAAATAAAATAAAAAATAAAAAAAATATATATATTATAAATAAACGCTCCCCAAAACGCTCCTAGACCTGGAGCTTTTGAAAATGGCGCTTCCACTCCCGCTCCCCGTTTTCGCTCCCACTCCCAAGTAACCTTGCTCTGCGCTGTCTGCTACTCTGCATTGCGTAAGCACTGCCTCTGCGCTGCTGAAATCCCATCAGCCTCTGCGCTGCTGCTGCCTCTCCTCTACGCTGCTCTAGTCTTCAGTGTCCCAACGCTGCCAAAGTGCCTCCACGATCCTTTGCATCAACTAACTCCAATGATCCTGCTACTGTCTCTAAGGGCTCCCGTAGCTTGTATGTGATCCAAGAGTTTGGGCACCTCAAGGATCCTACTGTCGCAGCCTTGGAATCAGAATCTTCCTTGCCCTTCTTCTTAGGACAAGTATTGGCGAAGTGTCCCAATTCGCCACATCTGAAGCATCGGACCTTTGAGAGGTCCTTCTTCTTCCCTTGTTGTTGCCTTTGCCCCTTCGATGCGAGAGCTAAATCTTCCTCCTCCTCTTTCTTTATCTTGGCTCCTCTGTTGTTGCTGCCCCTCTTGGTTATTCTCCTGATTTCTTCCTAACGAAGGATTGCCCACATGTCCTTCCAGTTTGAAAGTTGTGCTCTGCCCAAGATACTTTGGACAAATGTCTCCCAAACATTGGGGATTGCATTCACGCCAGTCCTCACCAAGAGACCATCATCAGGAGTTGCCCCCATTGCAACTAGCTGATCTCGAATAACCTTCAATTTGAAGAGGAAGTGATCGATCTCCTCTCCCTTGTGCATCGCAAACAGTTGCATTTGATTCTCTAGAAGCATCTTCCTCTAGATGGAGCTTCCTTGATATAGCGTTTCCAGTGCCTGCCACATTTCATTTGCCGTTTTCGTCTCGACAATATGTGAGACCACATGATTCTTCACGCCATCCATGATCAAGCACTTAGCCCGCTTCTGATTTTGCTCATACTTCTTTAGAGGATCAACATCGACTGGAATGGCCACAACCCTCTCAACGTGTTCTCTGATACGATACTCTTCAAGGACTAACAAGATCCTGGCTTTCCAGATAACAAAGTTAGACACACCGTCCAGCCTGTCTTGATCTCTCAATCCGTGCAAGGTCATCTCTGCTCAAAAATGTCGAAGAAAAAAGGCTCTTCTCCCTCCTGTTGTTGCTACTCTCAGTAAGAGATTAGATCTGAGTTTATTGGCAACAGAAACCCTCTAGAGACTATGCTCCCTTTGACCAGTGATTTCCCTTCCGGAAATCCTCCACCAACTTTGTCGAATCAACCCTCTACAATCATTTCACCGATCAAATCTCAAATTTCTTGGCTAGAAAATCTATTGATGAACTGTTGCCCCTTACTTTGTCAACCCTGCTAGGCACTGTTATGCACCGACAGAAACAATGCCCCACCAACAACTTCGAAGATAATAAAACTGCACTTCCAGCCATAGCAACCGGCACAACGCCACTCCCTCCTGGACTGCGTCAGCTCAACGTGAGCTTGACAGGCTCTGCATCGCCCTTATGGGCCTATGTCAACTATGCGTGAGCAGACAGGCTCTGCGTCACCCCTGCTGGGTCTCTCTGCTGTCCCTCTAGTGCTGCACTGCGTTTTTCTGGATCTGTGAGCTTCAGCTGACCTCCTGCAGCAAAAAATCTTCAGCTCTTTGTTGATGGTTTCAGCTTGATTTGCAATCGCTCTGATACCATGTGAAAATTTATGAACCTAAGTTACAGAAACCCTACTACATTTTTTAGATTTAATTCTCCTATTTGTTCTGTTAAATTAACAAATAATTTTTCTGAATTATTCAGCGAAAACATCAAAGTAAACACTACTGCAGCCTACACATACATACAGATCATTTACTGAAGCATAACACACATATGACAAAGGACACAGTATTTTTTGGACAGTGTCCCCAAAAAAACCCAATGCGGAAAAACCGGTGCAACAACTCTTAGAGGGTTTGTTTATTAAATAGAATATCTGAATAAAATCAAGGGCACCGTAGTGGTTTGCCCAACAGAGAAATCACGGCAGATGTACCTTTATCACTCGGAGACAGAAAATATGGCTGATTCAGTTGAGGCTTCACACCTTTTGGAAATGCTAAATACGAGCCCTTTCTGGCCCACTAGAAATCCTAGCACTGCCTCTCCCAGCACTTCGTCAGCTTTTCATAGATGTTAGAGCCTCTGCGCAACCTCTGTGCAGCACAGGCTACTCCTACGTCACCCCTCTGGGCTTAGCGATGCCTCTGCATCACCTTGAAGGGCCTGCATTAGCCTTTGTGCTATCTTTGCGCGCGCCTGGCTAGGCTGTGTCCCTCTTACTGGGTCTTTGTGCTGCCTGGAACGGATCTGCCTCTTTGCCTATGTATTATCGGCCTCAGATATGAATAATCCCTTGTTGATCTGCCCCTCACCAGCACTACAAGCTCATTCGAAAATTCTTAGCAAACCGCGCCCCAAAATTTTGACTTAGCTCAAGTGCTACCGCTCTCTGTGCGTGTTCTCCAACTGACCCCAAGCCTTCCTTTAATACTTTTCTCGTTGAATATTCAACGGCCGTGATCTAATCTCTAATCGATGACTAAGATTAGATAAGACTTGATCCACGTCACTTAAAACATTCTCACCCACATGTTATAATTAATTCACTTTAATTATTTAATTTCCCTAAGTTAGACTTAGGGTCTCCATTTAAAATAATTAATTATTGGAATAACTTTCACATCGGGTGGAATTTCGCCAAACGATTTCTAGATCTTGGAGATCTCATGTGTTCTAGCTCCTCCACAAAGTTTCGGAGCTAGAGCACATTCGATGCTACCCAAAATCTCAACACCTTACTGGGACCTTTCTTTGCCTTTCCCTTCGATGCAAGGGCTACATTCTCCTCTGCCTTCACACTCTTTGATCCTCTGCTACTACTACCGTTGATATTTCTTTCAACTAGAATGAGCCTTATTTCTTCCTGTGTGAAATCCATCCATAATCGATCCCAACCAGGCATCTGAACTTGTCCAGTAATACCTTGGATGAAAGATGCCCATTCCAGTGAGAGTCCATTAATGGCTATATGCACCAGCTCACCCTCTTGAGGTGTTGCTCCAACTGCTGCAAGCTCATCTCAGATATTCTGAATCCTAGTGAGATAGGGAGTAACCCCTTCAACCTTCTCCATCCTGGTGGTCCTCAACTTCTCTTGCAGATACATCTTCCGGTTCTCAGAAGGATTCTGATATAGCGTGGCAATAGCATCTGACATTTTTTTGTCTGTATTCTTGGTCGCTAAGTGTGAGACTATATGATCTCGAACGCCATCGAGAATCAACCGCTTTTCCTTGGCCATTTCCTTTCAGTGATTCTCTAGTTGTTGTGGGTCTGTAGGTACGACTACAACTCTCTTAGCATACGTCTTCAGGCCATGCTCATCTAGTAGGAAAGACATTTTGGCTTTCTAGATAATGTGGTTTGATGCACCTTCTAGCCTATCCTGATCCTGAAGTCCTATTGAGGCCATTTTTTGCAAAACTCACAATTCGGAAATGAACAAGAATCTCCTCCTCTCCTACTTGGCTACATGCTCTGCAATTCACACTCCCTTCTGGAATGTGCAATCTTGCCTATTGGTTTTGCTTTTGCAATTGAAAATTTTGGATTTCCTTCGTGCTCCTCTGCATACTGCTGCACACCATTGCATACCCCTATACACCCCTGGATATCAAGGTCTAACACTGAGTCCATAGGGATCATTATGCATCCTGTCAGGGTCACCATCTCCACTACCAAACCTCCATAACATCAGATGAGTGGTCCTCCCCTCCCGATGCACTCGAAGAGATCTGATAAGAAAACCTCCGTAAATTCCAGTGGTGGTGTCTCTAAGGTGTTGCTGCTATGTGGCCTACACCCCACATATCCACAAAAAATCCTCATCCCCATACAATGTTTTGTTTGGTGTCCTGTTGATGCCACCTCCTTCGATCAATCCAAGTCAGAGTATGTAGATCCTCCTACGACCCCATATACGGCCAGCCTGCCATGCTGACTCACAGTGTCTATCCATTTTCCTATCAATCCATCTTGTCACTAGTGTTACTTGAGTATCTGATGGAGACCTGAAAGCGTGGGCGCGATCAGTCTTCGGATCCACCACCCCACTAACATCATCACTAACTAAGTCCATGATGTGACAGGAATCCCACCCGAATCCAACAACAGTCTAGCCCTCTAGCCCCTTTGGTAATTCAAGGCCTCTACCGAAATATTATCATGGATGTATCCAACCTCCTAGCCTGCTCCATTGGGTACTAGCTCAGTACCTCTTGCCATCCAATCCCAAAGGAGGCCTCAAATGTACAAGCTCCTATGTACGGGACAATCCCTCCATACTGATGTTGTGCCATACTTAGCTCAAGTCGCTTGCTCCCGCTCACGTGGTCATCCCCTATGATCTTTGTAGGCAACTCTGCCTCACTCTGTCTAATGCAAAGAGGTGGGCTAATAATGTTGAAAGCCCCACTAGTGTGCCTCTAAAGTAAACTGGGCTGAAATCGCAACGTGTGCTCTCCGCGCTGCCCCTCGTCAATGTCTAGCCCAAAGGACGGTTGCACATCCTCCTCCATCATAGCCTCAACATGAGTCTCCAACTGCTCCTCCATTGACAACCCATCATATAAAGCATCATCACTGGTTAGTTGTAGGTGACTGACATCCAACAATTCTGTCATAGGTTTGGATGCCTCTGTACCTATTGGCTCCTCATCAATGGTGGATATGTCTCTCGACACCTCATCAACATGTGCGTTGCTATCACTTGAAAACTCAGACATGGCCCCAGACACCTCATCAATGGATACCTCAACAACGGATGGCACCTCCTTAATGGTGGAAACCTCTGTGTCTCTTGGCACCTCGTCGATGGATGGCCCTATGGGTGTATGCTCTACTCTCTCCCCCAAGGTGTCAGACGGGGCTATCAAAGGAATATCCAACAAGGTTGACTCTTGCGTCACGCTAGGTATATCTATGTGTTCATCACAACCCTGCGTGCCCTTAGCCTCATGCTCAACCTCCTCCTCAGGCTCATGATATTTAACAATGTTGCACAACTCGTACTCGTATAAGACTCGTCAAAATGCAAAAAAAAATTAAAATATGGTAAATTTTAAGCAGAAAAAAGAAACTTGTGATAATTTCAGTCCTTATAAGTTATAAAAACCACAATATATGCAATAATTCATAACATCATCTCATATCTATAAAAGTACAACATAGCATATTCGATTTTTGTAAGCAAAACATTTAGATATTGAATAAGAAAAGGAATCATGATTCCATAATTAAAATAAAAAATGTCAGTTCAAAATTCAAATACATATGTCATAAATGATAAATGATTGTCTCATAACAATCTTGCGTCTCATCACTCATGGACGACCACGCCTATAATAAGTCCTCATGGAGCTCATGGTAGCATCAGAAGGCTGAAGCAACTGTGAGGCAGGGGTATTGGGAGTCTCCATTTGAGATGGCAAACTAGAGAGATCCTTAGTCTCATCATCAAGCCAACTCAAATCAGGGGGCTCCTCCTCCACAACCCAATCAGACTCTAAATCAATAGTATCCAATAAAATTGGATTTGTATCCTTTGGTTGCACTTGTTTTGTGAGCATTCGAAGGTTGTAATAGATGAAAACCAACTTCTCCAACCTCTCATGCTCCAACTTGTTTCTCTTTTTGCTGTGGATGTGCTCAAACACTGACCAATTGCGCTCACAAGAAGAAGCACTATAGGGTTGACTCAAAATTCTGATGGCGAATTCTTGTAATTGCGGTGCCTCAGAGCCACAATCTATCCACCAATGAGCTGTAAAAAATAACAACAAAGATTATCAATTTGCAATGCCAAACATATAAAAGAGAACTAGTAAAATTATAAGCTAAGTTCTAACAATTTGACTTACAAGGCATTTTCTTGTCCTTGAGACATTGGCTTGAGCTAAATCCAAACATGCCAGATGCTTCCTTGTACATATCTCGTTGTAGGTTGATTTTGTCTTGAATATCTACATCCGGGAACATCTTCTCAATGCATATCATGACACCTCTCATCACCTTGGGATCTCTTTGAATGTTAGACCCCTCATTATAGAATAAGCTCGGATTGAGATATGCTCCTGCTGCATGCAATGGTGAATGTAGTTGTTTGTCCCACCTGAAATCAATAATTTGCCATATAGGGAGATATTTAGATTCATCTCCCTTATAGAAAGTCTTGATGGCCTCTTTGGCCCTATCCATGCCCTCATAAATATATCCCATTGGAGGTTTCTCTCCATCCATCAATCTCGAGACTTTCACAAGGGGCTCAGTGAAGCTGACAATCTCAGTGACTTTGTCCCACGAACTATCACCAAAGACGGATGCTTTCACAGACAATGCTTCTGGTTTTGTGCTATCTTTCCAAAATACCCATTGTTGACTACAAAACATTCTTCGCAAAGCTTGGTACTCATACAAAAGGCTTTGGAGGGAAAGAAAGTTTGTAGCAAACCGTGTGACAGCTGGGCGACTAAGCTCACCCTGTGTGAATTCCCTCGTAAGGTTCAACACCCAAGCATGATTATAAATATACTTGGTAATTTGCTTGCATTCTTGCACAACATCCTGCACCCACTCCAACTTCCCAATATCCTCTAGTATCAAGTCTATGTAATGGGCAGCGCATGGAGTCCAAAAAATCATGGGATATTTGGCACAAAGCAACCTTCCAGTTGCTACATAATTTTCTGCATTGTCCGTGATTACTTGGACAACATTTGCAACCCCAACTTCCTCCACCACATCAGCCAACAATGTAAAAATCAAATGTACATCTTTTACATTTGCAGATGCATCAATGGATTTTAGGAACATGGTTCCTTTAGGGCAAGCTACAACAAAATTTATTATTGTTCTACCCCTTTGATCTGTCCACCCATCAGACATAATTGTACAACCTGTAATTTTCCATGAGCTTTTAATGCTCTCCAATTGTTCCTTGACACACTCCAACTCCTCATCTAGCTCTTTCCCCCTAATTGCATTATAAGATGGGGCTTTGTATTTAGGGCCAGTACTTGCAATGGCATCCACCATGGGCTGATAAAAATATGACTTTGCATAGTTGAATGAAAGACAGTTATGGTATCAAAACCTCCTCACTGCCATATCTGCCTCCTTCCTCTTCTTTTCATTAAAACTATCCAAGGTTGGTTGAGATCCTGGAGTTGTACGATGAGTGAAGAAAGAAGAGGTTATACTCCTGTTTGCTACAACACTTGAAGAGGAGTTACCAATACCTGGACTTTCAATCTGTGTTTCACTCTGAGATGAAGATCTACTTATCCCAACAATCTCATCCTTCCTTCTTGCCTCTTAGAAGTTTCTTCTTTAATGGCTTCCAAAGCAGTTGCCATTTCAGTTGTAATATTCCTAATTAGCAATAGCTAATTGGAATATTCGATTTTGTTCAATTTTGCCGTCTATAGTTTATTAATAAATAAAAAGGTGAGTGGAGAGGGTCTAACTCACTTAGTGGAATAAAACACACTCCCTAGTAGCACAACGTTGTGACTTAAAGGGAGCCAAGGGGGACCAAGCACCACGTAGAGAGGGGGCCCACGTATGCTCTAGAAGAGACTGCGCAGATGAGGATGAGGACGTGGCAAGAGAGAGGCTACGTTGACAAGATAGGCCTTAGGGTTTTGGAGGAAGGCCAACGTTACAAAAAGGGAGGAGTCTCCTCATTCCATTCATTCGTTGTTGATGATATTGAGCTGGTCGTTTTGAATTCTTGAACACGGTGGCTGTTTAACCTGTCTGCAGCACTATTTAGTGCGTTGAGTGTCTCCAGTCGGAGATCTCGCCCTTAGCCCCGGGGGACTTCGAGTGCCTATTCGGGCAAGGTATTTCATTTAGCATTTGCGGGAGGTTTTGGTGTTTGGTTATGCTACGGAGCTGGGCATTCTGAGAGACTGCGTAGTCATTGAGAGGGAGGACGCAGTCCATTTAGGAGGAGCTCCGGTTTGGGGATTTTGCAGGGGTTTTGTGCCGGGAGATTGAGCAAAGGATCAACCTTTGCCTTTGGGAGGATTTTGGTGGAGTTTGAGGTGGTATTTCATTCATTCCTATTCAGCCTCTGCGCAGACCCTGGGAGGCCAGCATAATTCCCCAAGGGGGTGTTTTTCGGGGGTCGGCCATTTCTGATATGGTTTCTGGGTTTTGCCGAGATTGGTGAGAAGAGGAGGATTTCGGATTTTCAGCTCATTCCGGCAAGGGAATTAGCCCCTAGTCATCAATTCATTTCAGCAGTAGCAGCTACACGACAGTTTTTCAGCAGCTGGGACGCAATTTAGAGAGCAGCCATTTCCTGTGCATTCTGAGAGTATTTCTTCACTTGCCTTGAGCAAGTTTAGGTGCCATCACTCTGATCACCTATTGTACTCCATTATATTTCTCAGTTTAATAAAATGGCTTAGCATTCTCTCTCTATATTTCTGGATGATTTGTCATACGTTCTTTCTATGCTATTGTATGTCTGCTGCACTGTTATATATATATATATATATATATATATATTTTTGGGCATTCTAGTTCTATACCACTTGGTGTGTTTATCTTTCACTCTTAGACAGAGTCTGGAAAGGGCCAGGTAGCCTCCGGATCTCGTCCTCTTTCAAAGGCGGAATATCTGGTAAATGCCCTCCCAGTCCATCTCTGGTTGGAGTTTGCCGTGTTTTAGAGATATCCCCGAAACGAGATATTACAATGGTATCAAAGCATAGTTCTGGCTCAGCCTATGGTCTATGACACTGGGGAGGAGACCATATATTTGTTATAGAGGCAGGAAGTACAGAGACCGTGAGCGTAGGTTGGAGAACACCTACGGAGAGGGAGACTGTGTTCGGGTGGTGGACACAGACCAGGAGGAGCCTGTGACAGACGCAGAGCAGGAGGAGCCTGTGTTAGATTCAGAGCAGAGAGAGCCGATGGCAGATGACACTGAGGCCAAACAGTTTGGGGAGGCACTCCTCAAATCGGTGTAGGATTTAGCGAGGCAGATTGAGGTGATGGGTCAGAGATTCACCGCTGTAGAGGCTAGACAGCGTGAGACCCCACGGGTATTCCAGGTAGGTGAGGGATCAGGTACATCCCACCATTTTCCGGAGCATGGTGCTGCTCAGCGTGATACTATTCAGCCGATGGCTTCACATGCACCTACACACTCTACTATGCCCACTTTCTTGGGAGCAGACACAGGGGCAAGAGCCCAGCGGGAGGCAGAGCCCAGACACATGGGCGAGTATTTTGCAGAGTATCAGGCATATGGGCAGGAGTTCAGGGATGCTCTCTCATTCTGAGATTTTGTTCAGCTCCAGCGGGACAGTATACCTCGCGACCTTCATAGATGGCACTGGCATTATCATGATGGAGATAGCCACCGCACATCTAGTAGATTCCATTTTCCTATGTTTGATGGGTCATCAAACAGTTCGGCAAAGTCTTGGGTGGAGAAGTTGGACATCTATTTCCAGCTTAACCAGATGTCAGAGACGGAGGCCATTAAGGTGGTGACATTACATTTGGATGGTGAGGCCCAGGACTGGTGGTTCCATGGGATGGTCACACTCGGACACTCTACAGTGACGACGTATGCCGAGTTTACCAGGAGATT
This sequence comes from Pinus albicaulis, assembly GCA_034641835.2. Classification (NCBI taxonomy): domain Eukaryota; kingdom Viridiplantae; phylum Streptophyta; class Pinopsida; order Pinales; family Pinaceae; genus Pinus; species Pinus albicaulis. Next base: position 1,079,404,982 of record CM076579.1, on the reverse strand, counting down.
GATGGAGCGATTTGACCGGAGAGATCCAGAACAACACTTTGTTGAGCTGGCGAGGCTCAAGCAGACTAGGAGCCTAGAGACATACATAGCAGATTTCTTGAGGGTTTCAGTGATGGTGCCAGATCTATCCGCAGCACGGATGATCTATATGTTTGTGGAGGGGTTAGCAGAGCCACTTCGGGGTCTAGTCAGATCTACTAGACCAGCTACACTTCAGGCTGCTATTAGCAGGACCCGAGACTTACAGGATGCATTGCCCAGGACTCGGACATCTTACCCCCAGAGACAGGGCTTCCAGCCCAAGGGGAAGGATGTGAGGATTCCACCTCCAAAGGGGAATCAAGGACGGGCACAGACAGATGATGATGCCAGGAGGGAGCTGAAGAAGAAGCAGCTATGCTTTATCTGTCAGGAGCCGTGGGCACCAGGACATAGGTGTGCTACTGGCAAAGCACACTTCATTGAGGTCTTCTCCGATGATAGCGGGGAAGAGGATGAGGAGGATGATGAGGAGGCAGGAGATAGTTAGACAACCCAGGATCAGTTGCCACCTCCACCTCCAGGGACAGGAGGTGCAGCTTTTGCACCCATAGGAGGGACCCTTGCAGCCCTGCGAGGAGTTCCCAAGTATTTGACGCTGCGCGTATGAGGGACAATATGTGGCCAACGAGTGTCAGTTTTGGTTCACAGTGGGGCAACCCACAACTTCATTGATGCACAGATGGTTGAGCGGAGAGGTATACCGACCGAGAGCTTTGACGGATTTTCAGTTTTGATCCCAGGAGCCCAGACAATGCAGTGTGCCCGGTATGTTCCAGAGTTGGCAGTGACGATGGGTACCTACACCGTGACCGATCACTTTTTCGTGGTCAACATACCGGATACCAATGTGGTACTGGGTGTTCAGTGGTTGATTACTCTGGGAAAGGTCACCACAGATTGGGAGGCCTTGGAGATGAAGTGGGATGATAAGAAGACCGGGAAGCACGAGAAAATCCGCGGGATGCACACCTATCCAACTCAGACGGTTTCGGCACACCGGATGGAGGCAGAATTCCGGAAGGGAGACATAGAGTGGGCAGTTGAGTTGCGGGCGTCAGAGGCAGAGACCACCGGTCAGGCAGTTCATCCTGATATACAAGCCATCCTTGACAGGTATGAGGCAGTGTTTGGGGATATACCACCAGGTCGACCACCGGACCGAGGGTTCGAGCACACCATAGAGCTTGAGTAGGGCATTCGGGTAGTGATTACTACCCCCTATAGGCATCCCAAAGCCTATTGGGATGAGATTGATAGGGCCATCCAGGAGTTGTTGGCTCTTGGGCACATCAGACCAAGCACGAATCCGTTTGCTTCTTCCGTGGTGTTGGTGAAGAAGGACGGCACTTTGAGGATGTGTATTGACTACAGGGCCCTGAACAAGAAGACCCTGAAGAATAGGTATCCTATATCCAGGATCGATGAGTTGATGGACGAGCTGAGAGGAGCCAAGTTCTTCTCAAAGATTGATTTGAGATCAGGGTACCATCAAATTCGCGTGAGGGAACAGGACATTCCCAAGACCGCCTTCAGGTGTCATTATGGGCACTTTGAGTTTTTGGCTATGCCTTTTGGGCTAACCAATGCCCCAGCTACTTTTCAGTCTTGCATGAACCATATCTTCCGCAGTCACCTGAGGAAGTTTGTATTGGTCTTTTTCGATGACATACTCATATATAGCAGGACTTGGGAGGAGCATCTCCAGCATATAGAGGCAGTATTACATATCTTGGAAGAGCAACAGTTTTATGCTAAGCTCTCCAAGTGTGAGTTTGGGATGACGGAGATGTTGTATTTGGGTCACATTATTGGAGTGGACGGAGTGAGAGTCCATGAGGAGAAGATCAGGGCCATCAGAGATTGGCCGGAGCCGAGGAACGTGACGGAACTTCGAGGATTCATTGGCATATGTACTTATTACAGGAAGTTCGTCAAGAGTTTCTCACAGCTTGCTGCACCCCTTACAGATTTGACAAAGAAGGGGGCATTCAATTGGTCGGATACAGCGCAGCGAGCCTTTGACAGGCTCAAGGAGGTGATGAGTAGCTCCTCAGTGCTTGCATTGCCGGATTTTACGCAGCCATTTGTTTTGGAGTGCGATGCGTCGGGAGAGGGGATCGACGCAGTATTGATGCAGGGAGGACACCCTATAGCCTTTGAGAGCTGGAAGCTCCTTCCGCACGAGAGGTTGTATTCTATATACGACAAGGAGATGTTGGCCATTATGCATGCATTGGCCAAATTCCGGCAGTAGTTGGTAGGGAACAGGTTCAGGGTGAGGACTGATCACAACAGCCTCAGGTTCTTTTTGGAGCAGAAGCAGCTACAAGAGAGGTAGCAGAAGTGGATCAGTAAGATCCAAGCATATGATTTTGACATTGAGTATGTCAAGGGTAAGAATAACGTGGTAGCAGATGCCCTTTCACGTAGACCAGCCACGTTATCTCTTATGAGTTTGGATACAGATTGGAGGGCTCGAATTTTAGTGGAGTACTCCAAGGACAGATTTGCATGTGAGGTTCTGGATGGACAGGTGGCGGATGACAGGTACAGGGTGGTCGATGAGATCATCTACTACAGGGACAGGATCTTCTTGACTGAGGGATCTCAACTCAAGAAGAAGATACTCCAGGCATCACATGATTCACCATTGGCAGGCCATCAGGGGTTTACCAAAACCTACAGGGCCATTAGAGAGAGGTTCTCATGGAACGGCCTCAAGGAGGACGTACTCCAGCACATCAGGGAGTGCGATGTTTGCCAGAGGAACAAGGGGGAGATGAGCCATCCCGCAGGATTATTGCAGCCTCTTCGCTTCCGGAGGGGAAATGGGAGAGTATCTCGATGGACTTCATCACAGGGTTGCCCATGGTGAAGCGCAAGGATTGTATCTTTGTCGTCGTTGATCGACTGACAAAGTATGCGCATTTCTTCGCCATATCCGCACACTACACAACAGCACAGGTGGCCGAGCTGTTCTTCAGGGAGGTTTTCAGGCTACATGGTCTTCCTAAGACCATCATCAGTGACAGGGACAGTCGCTTCATGGGCGGATTTTGGCAGGAGCTTTTTCGGTTAGTGGAGACGGAGTTGACACCGAGTACCAGTTATCACCCACAGATGGATGGACAGACATAGATAGTTAACAAGTGGCTGGAGGGCTACTTGCGTAACTATGTCAGTGGGCAGCAGCGAGCATGGCTGAAGTGGTTGCATTTGGGGGAGTACTGCTGTAACACGACACATCACATGTCCATTGGTATGTCACCATTTTATGCTTTGTACGGGTATCATTCCTTATCTTTTGCTGATGTGATGTTCGGTGGTAGCAAAGCTCCTAGAGCCAAGATTTGGATCCAAGAGAGTCAGGATATTCTCTGAGCTCTCAAGGATAATATGGCCACAGCACAAAACCAGCAAAAGTTGTATGCTGATAATGGTCAGGTGGAGAGACAGTTTGAGGTAGGGGACTTGGTCTACCTACAATTACAGCCATACCGACAGCCGTCACTGAAGCAGAAGGGAGCTGAAAAGCTCAAGCCCTGCTTTTACGGGCCATACAGGGTGATACGCAGGATTGGACAGGTTGCGTATGAGTTGGAGCTGCCCCAAGGCAGCAAGATCCATAACGTTTTTCATGTATCATGCCTGAAGAAGGCATTGGGGCAGCAGGTGACAGTGACAGATGAGCTACCACCCACGGATGATGAGGGGCATTTGGTGTTGCAGCCAGAGGCTATTATTGATACCAGGGAGAGGCAGCTACAGAGTAGGATAGTCTAGGAATTCTTGGTGAGGTGGAAGAATTTACCGGATGAGGATGCCACTTGGGAGAGTGAGAAGATTTTGCAGCATCCATCACTTTAGTTGCTTGAGGACAAGCAACATTTTGCCGGGGGAGACTGTAATATTCCTAATTAGTAGTAGCTAATTGGAATATTCGATTTTGTTCAATTTTGCCGTCTATAGTTTATTAATAAATAAAAAGGTGAGTGGAGAGGGTCTAACTCACTTAGTGGAATAAAACACACTCCCTAGTAGCACAACGTTGTGACTTAAAGGGAGCCAAGGGGGGCCAAGCACCACATAGAGAGGGGGCCCACGTATGCTCTAAAAGAGACTGCGCAGATGAGGATGAGGACGTGGCAAGAGGGAGGCTACGTTGAGGAGATAGGCCTTAGGGTTTTGGAGGAAGGCCAACGTTATAAAAAGGGAGGAGCCTCCTCATTCCATTCATTTGTTGTTGATGATATTGAGTTGGTCGTTTTGACTTCTTGAGCATGCTGGTTGTTTAGCCTGTCTGCAACACTGTTTAATGCGTTGAGTGTCTCCAGTCAGAGATCTCGCCCTTAACCCCGAGGGACTTCGAGTGCCTACTCGGGCAAGGTATTTCCTTCAGCATTTGTGGGAGGTTTTGGTGTTTGGTTATGCTGTGGAGCTGGGCATTCTGAGAGAATGCGCAGTCATTGAGAGGGAGGACGCAATCCATCTAGGAGGAGCTCTGGTTTGGGGATTTTGCAGGGGTTTTGTGCTGGGAGATTGAGCAAACGATCAACCTTTGCATTTGGGAGGATTTTGGTGGAGTTTGAGGCGGTATTTCATTCATTCCTATTCAGCCTCTGCGCAGAGCCTGGGAGGCCAGCGTAATTCCCCAAGGGGGTGTTTTTCGGGGGTCGGCCATTTCTGATATGGTTTCTGGGTTTTGCCGAGATTGGTGAGAAGAGGAGGATTCCAGATTTTCAGCTCATTCCAACAAGGGGATCAACCCCTAGTCATCAGTTCATTTCAGCAGTAGCAGCTGCACGGCAGTTTTCCAGCAGTTGGGACGCAATTTAGAGAGCAGCCATTTCCTGTGCATTCTGAGAGTATTTCTTCACTTGCCTTGAGCAAGTTTAGGTGCCATCACTCTGATCACCTATTGTACTCCATTATATTTCTCAATTTAATAAAATGGCTTAGCATTCTCTCTCTATATTTCTGGATGATTTGTCGTACATTCTTTCTATGCTATTGTATGTCTGCTGCACTATTATATATATATATATATATTTATTTATGGGCATTCTAGTTCTATACCACTTGGTGTGTTTATCTTATACTCTTAGACAGAGTCTGGAAAGGGCCAGGTAGCCTCCAGATTTCGTCCTCCTTTCAGAGGCGGCATTTCTGGTAAACGCCCTCCCAGTCCATCTCTGGTTGGAGTTTGTCGTGTTTTAGAGATATCTCCGAAATGGAATATTACATTAGTAGTGACTTCATTAGGGCAATTTTGACAACATCCCACACCATTCCCAGGAATTCTAGCTAGGTGGTATTTTAGCCTGTTTATTCCTGCATGCATTGTGGCATTGCAATAATTGCACTTCACATGGTGGTCATTACCGGCAATGATTCGTTGACCATGTGCCCATGCCGGATCACGAGACTTTCTATACCCCTTTGGTGGCATGGTGACAAAATCTGGAAGAAAAAAATTAAATTTTTTAAATCTAATTCATATTTTTTAATTTTTTTTGGTTTTTTGGTTATTAATTTATTTTTAATTTACAATTTTTTTTGGCCATGTGGCTGAGTTTCTCAGCCACACAGAGCCGCTGTGTGGCTGAGAAACTCAGCCACATGGGCCTGCAGGCTCAGGAGGCAGACCGTAGGCCTTGTGGCTGAGTTTCTCAGCCAATCAACGACCTTGTGTGGCTGAGCAACTCAGCCACAGGGCTTGCGCGCTGAGGAGGCAACCCGCAGGCCCTTGTGGTTGAGTTTCTCAGCCACACAGGGCCGTTGTGTGATTGAGAAACTCAGCTACAAGGCCAAAAGAATTTGCAAATTGCAAGTGAACAAAAAAAATAAATTGAATTGATTAGATAAAATTAAAAAAAAATTACATGCAAGCAGCTAGTTGCAAAACAATGAAACAAAGATCATGAAGCCTACTTGGATAGTGTGCTGCTACTCCGCTAGTGCTGCTACTTCGCCAGTGCTGTGACTCCAACTTGCTATTACAATGTGCTGCTACTTCGCCAGTGCTGTGACTCTGCCAGTGCTGCTACTCTGCCTGTGTTGTGACTCTGCCTTGCTGCTACTATGCCTGTGCTGCTACTCCGCAATGCTGCTACTCTCCCAGTGTGTTGCTGCTACAGTGTGCTGCTACTCTGCCTGTTCTGCTACTCTCCCTGTGTTGTGACTCTGCCTTGCTATTACTATGTGCTGCTACTCCGACAGTGCTCACTTTGTTAGTGCTGCTTCTCCGAAAGGGAGAGGGGTGCTTATAAAACATTTCCTTCCCTCCAAATTCCCTTTTCCTCCACCTCATTTTTAAAAAAAATAGAAAAATAAAAAAAATTGAGAAAAATCCAAAAAAAATGCTTTTTGTTGTGGGACAGGTCTTATAGGGGTCCGATACGGGTGCTATGAGAAACCCGCGGGTCTTATGCGAGTAGGCGGGTTTAATGCGAGTTTGCGCGGGTAAGGGTAGAGAGCACAGGTTCTATGCGAGTGACCCGACTTGCTATATAACCTGCGAAGACTCGCGGGTACTCCGGGTCTTATACGAGTGGTGCTTCACTGATATTTAAAGCCAGGTCTCCACCAGCAAAAGCACCTCCTGGTCTCACCCTCTAATTGTCCATATCTTGCCTGCTCCTTTTCAGGAGATCTGGTGCCCTGATTCTATCGGATTTCCCCACATGGTGTAGATGGCCCATGGTCTGCGCATGTCTAGTGTCTCTGTTGTAAGGATGAGGATGGATCTAGTCTGACACCTTCCTCAACTGGGCCAACCTCTCATCATTCCAATGGATTCCACACTAGAATTCTTGCATACTAAATCTTCCTTGAGCCATGGTTTTGTCTATGGTTTCACCAGTCATTGTGCATACATGCCAAAATCTTCCATGATCTTGCTGGCTACCCCACAACTGGCCAAGATCATGCTATAATGCCATTGTAATATTCCAAATGGAAAAATACTAAAGGTAACAAAAGCAATGAACTAGCTACAACTACAAAATTCATAATTGTACAACCATACACATTTGAACACGGAAATATGAGCAAAAACTCTGAGTCATTGTATTAATTTTTAATAAATATGAGTACAATAAATGAGATCAGAGGAACCTGGGCTTGCTACAACAAGCTAAGCAAACCCCAGGTTGGAATTATGATGCCCAAGTGCTAGAAGGACTCCACCAACAACCTATGCGCTGACCCAAAAGTTTACTGCCACTGTTGTTGGAAGGAAATGGGAATTCAACCCTCAGATGTGCTCAAAAAATTTTGAACTTTTAGCTGGCATATCTCCTCAATAAGCCCAACCAAACTCAGAAATATCTCAAGGACCCAAATGGTGGAAATGGTTGTGAAGTAAACTGTGCCCTTCTCCAACAGTTTTTTCTGTTGTCTCCTGACTAAAACACGAATTTCTGTTGGAAATACTCCTCAGACAATTCTGCAAAATTAGCCTCAAATTCCTCTCACCAAATCCACAAAAACCTAGAAAGGGTTTGGGTTGAATCCGCCGACCCCCATTAACCCCCAACAAATGCAAATCACCCAATCTGGCCAAAAAAAACCCCACAGTTTGATATTACTGAATTATGCCTAAATATGCCATGCGAAATTTCTCCCAGCTTTGACTAATTCTCCACTTACCTCATATCTCCAACCCTTATCTCTCCACAATTCTTCTCCCTTTTTCCCTCGCGCAGGCTAAGCCATAAACCCCTAAGCACTCCCAAATGAAGAGAATTTCGTCCCACATATTTGTTGCTCTCTATTCCTGCAAAATCACCACAAAATTCCCGGCTTCAACTCGGAAAATCCTCTTGCAAATAACCCAGACTCCAACTCGTTGTATGTTGGACCACAATGAATAATTCGAATTCTCTCTATGCCCAGGAAAAACATAGAGCTGGGAATATTGTTGTCAATGAAGCTCTATGAAAGCCCAACAATGGTCTCCTTTTATAATTTCTCCCCATGCTCCTAGACTCACTTTTTAATTATTATTTTATTAGTGGGAGCCATTTTCCACTAAGTGGCTTTTGCCTCCATATTAAAAAATAAAAATTTGCCACCAATCTCCAATAAATAATACTTTCCACCTTTCTCCAAAATAATATTTTCCCCTTTTACTTAATATTACCAAAATTGGGCAAAATTCCCATGCTCACAAAACTGGGGATATTACAGAATTGAACTTGGGATCACAAATGCCTTTGCATCAATAATAATGGTATAGGTCTGAAAATGACCTCTAATGTCTCAACTATATTGTGTCTGATGAATTCAATGACTCATTAAGACCTGCCAAGGGGCATTCCCTGCTCATATCACCCATTTTAAAACAAGGGCCACCCCTTGGGCTTTTACATTAAAGAGGCCTAAACCCACTTGAGCTCGAGGTAAGGTATATATTCCTCAAGGCACCACAATGAGTCCTTTTTGTGAAAATTGTAAGTCCTAGATCTGGAATCCTACTGCAGCAAACTAAATTAACTTCACCTACTTGCAAATTAGATTAACAAGTTATTTGCATATTTCTTCTGTAAATACTGAAGCAATTATTGAAGCAACCTTCACTTAATTAAATTAATATGTGAAACAAGACACTGAACAAGAGAAAAAATATCACACAAGACACTGTTGTTTTTGGACAAATGTCCCCAGAAAAATTCAATGCGGGAAAACCGGTGCAACGGATTTGAGGGTTTTATTATTAAGAAATAGTTATATCTAAATACATCTTTGAATGTCTCTCCAGAAAATTTAGTTACAAATAATATCACTGACAGAGAAAATAGTGAGATTACTTCACTCTGCAAGTCCCGGTTGATCTGGTAGCTGAAATAACAAGCACCCAGCATCCTCTGTGTTGCCTCTGTGCAGTAGTTGCATAGGCTTGTGTGGGAACCTCTGAAGGACTACGTCACCTCCTTCCCTGGATCGATCTGCTCTCAAAAAACCTGATTCCAGCCCTCCCAGCTCAGAATCCCTATCTGCTAGCAAAATCTCAGACTATAGCTCAAAAACGTTGCGCTGCCTCTGCGTGTGGCCTGTATGGCCCTGCATCACCCTCTCTGGGTGTTGAGTCACCCTCTCTGGGCTCTGCACTACTTCCTCTGCATCTTTCTTTGCCTCTTTGTTGAGTATTCTTGGCCCCAGAGAAGATCCTCCGACCAAAACTACTGTTGCCTCTCAACTGCGTGAGAATCTCTCAATCAAAGTTTTCCTCTGAGCACTGCTCACTTCAGAAAATTCGATCTCTTGATCTCTTGGTGTGTTTTTCCAAATGACCCTCAAGTCTTCTTTATAGTCTTCTCGTTAAGACTTCAACAACTGAGATTAGATCTCCAATCAAAGACTAAGATTACATTTTGACTTGATCTGCTTTTTCTAGAAGTTACACCCATAGTTTAGATTAATACCCATTAATTATTTTAATTTCCTAAGTTTAGACTTAGGGTCTCATTAAAAATAATTAATTTATCAAATAAAACTGTCTCTGGGTAGAATTTTCCAAAACAATTTTTCGGTTATGTGGAATACGTGTCTAAGCCTCTCCACAAAGTTTGAGACTTAGAGCACATACGATGCTACCACAAATTAAGACTCCCTCTTAGCGAGGAATGTGTTCTAACAAATATGCTTTGCTGCACACTACTTTGACTATGAAGCATCTCCCTCTGCGCTGTGGATGTCTGACATGTTGTCCACCAACCACTGCACTGCTGCTGACCCTACCACGATCAACACTGCATCCATACTGCAACTTCCTCTCAAATGTTGCATCTGCTACTAGTACTGCCACTGCTAACTCTACACTGCAACTCAGTTGCTGAGAGAAGCAACTAAAAAACATCCAAAACTGTGAACAAGTGTTCAGGATGCATCTCGATGCTGAAACTCTGACTGCTGCTCGTCCCACGCTGTCCCTTTGAAGCATTGCGTTGCTACTGCTCTTCGATGTGTCTTTCTTCACTGCTGCAACTCTGCACTGTGCTGCTCAGATTCTGGCGTTGCTAACTACTGCATATGTCGCTCCAACACTCCTCTGCATCAACTGAATCTCCTACAGTCTGCTACTACTGATCTTGGGCACCCGTAGCAAGGTCATGATCCAAGAAATGGACTCGTCAAGGATCTTGCCCAACTGAAGTTCTTGCGAAATTACAGCTCAATATCACCCCATCTCCCTCTTGGAGATGTGTGGGCACTCATGGCATACTCGTCCGCCTCGATCTTTGCGAACGCAGCCTTCGGATTGTGCTTCTCGTCCTTGTCCTTTTTCTTAAAAGGACACTGGGTAGCGTAGTGACCAAGTTCACCACCCCTGAAGCACTTTATCTTCAAGACATCCTTCTTTCGTCTTTGCTACTCTTGTTGCCCCTTGGATGCAAGGGCTGCATTTTCCTCCTCCTTCGTCTTTGACCCACTGCTACTGCTGCCGTCAAGTTTGCACTTGACTAGGTCCCTCCTTAGCTCTTCTTGCTGAAGATCAACCCACATCTCTTCCTAGCTAAGCAAGGTTGCTTTGCCCGGGATGCTTTGGACAAAAACCTGCCATTCTTCTATGATTGTGTTGAAGGCCAGCCTTACCATCGCGGTAGGTTGAGGTGTGGACCCCATGATTGGTAGCTGATACTGGATTTCCTGAAGCTTCGACAGGAACAGATCAATACACTCCCCTTTCTGCATTTGCATCATCCTCAATTCTGCTCTAAGTACATCTTTCGTTGTTCGGAAGATCCTTCGTATAGAGTTGCTAACGCTTCCCACATCTTCCTAGCTGTGTCCTTGCTGGCTATGTGGGACACAATATGATCTTTAACTCCATCAAGGAGCAGCCTCTATGCCTTCGCCATATCAGTTGTGTACTTCTTCAGCGGATCTGGATCTGCAGGGACAACTACCGTACTCGTTGCGAAAAGCTTGAGATCATATTCATCTAGAAGGCATGTAATTCTCGCCTACCAGATTACATAGTTGGAGGCTCCCTCCAACTGGTCCTGATTTCTAAACCCGTGAGTTGCCATGGCTGTCAAGAATGTCGAATTTGCTCCCTCTTCTTCCCCCTTTGTGCAACACTGGACTAGCTTACGCACTCCTTGTTGGAGCTTGTAGATCTTCCACCCAAATCTACTGCTCAAATCACGAAAAATGGAATTCCCTGGTTAGGAACTCCCTGAGGAAGAAAATTCCCTCACCGTGCTTCTTCTTTATCTTTTGACGACATTCTACTCAACAAAAATTGCCTGTAAAAAAACTGCCTCCCACCAGCTCTGCGCTACTCCCTCTAGCTTGGCAAAATCTCGACCTGGAACTCCTACCTCTCTGTTGACTCACTTAGAGAGAGACTTTCTGCGATACTTCAACCCTTCTGGACTGGACTGCGTAATCCCTCTGGGATTTCAAACTGTTGCTTTCTGCAGCTATTCAGCCTTCTGCTCAGCGTTGGCTCTGCTCTTCCTATTTCACCTGCAATGCTTGATACCATTTGAAAATTCCAAGTCCTAGATCTGGAATCCTACTGCAACAAAATGACTTAACTTCACCTACTTGCAAATTAGATTAACAAGTTATTTGCAAATTTGTTTTGTAAATACTGAAGCAATTACTGAAGAAGCCTTCACTTAAATTAATATATAATATCCCGAAGGGGAAATAGATAGTAATACAAAGCATACAACAAGACATATAGTGCTAGAAACAAACCATGAAGCAGATACACATGAAATAGAGAGAATGCTAAGCCATTTTATTATACTGAGAAATATAAAGAAGTACAAGAGGTGATCAGAATGATGGCACCTCGACTTGCACCAGGCAAGTGTAGGAATACTCTCAGAATGTCAAGGGAAATCGCTGCTCTCTGCTGTAACTCCAACTGCTAAAATACTGTCGTGCTGCTGCAACTACTGGAACCAAAATGAGTATTTGGGGCTACTCCCCTACTTGGAAAATGCTAATACTTTGGAATCGGCCTCTACTCACAATACCCAGAAAATTTCAGAGAGCGTTTCTGAAATGCTCGACCCTTGAAAATGCTTCCCTTGAGGATCTACGCTATCCTCCCAAGGACCACGCTGGTGCTGAATGACAACCTCTGAAATAGGGACTCCCTCTCTCCCAAATATCTTAAATAGGCAAGGGTTGGCCCCTAGCTCAATTCTCTGGCCTGAATCCTCCAAAATGGCACCAATCTGGAGCTCCCCCAAGATGAACTGCATCCTCCCTCTCAAGACTGCGCAGTCCCTAGATGCTCTGCTCCACAACGAAGGCAACCACAAATCCTCCTGCAAAAATGATGGTAGAATACCTCACCCGAGCAAGCACTCGAAGTCTCCCGAGGTTGAGGGTGGGATCTCCGTACGAAGACACCCGGTGTACTAAACAGTACTACAGACAAGCTAAACAGTCAGCGTGCTCCAAGTCGAAATGACAAGCTCAAGATGCATAAACATGAATGATCAAATGAAGAGGCTCTCCTTCCGTTTATCACGATGGGCCTCTCTCAACCCTAGGCCCCACCATCTCCTACGTGCCCCTTGGCCCACACTGTCCCTCTCAACTACGTGAGGTAGGCCTCATGCTGCCCACGTGGTCTACGTTCTCCTCTCCCTGCGCTGTCCACTTGGCCACTAGGCCCCACTTCCTCAAATACGATGTGGACTTTAGGGAAATACTTTTTCCTAAGTGAGTTATTTAATATTTCACTCACTTTATTCATGCTCCAACTATAATAAGGCAAAATTGGTCAAAATTGATATTTCCAATTAATTAGGCTTCACGTCAGTCGATCAACGACGACAAATATACAATCCTTGCCCTGCACCATGGGCAACCCTGTGATGAAATCCATCGAGATACTCTCCCATTTCCCCTCTAGAATGGGAAGACGCTGCAACAAACCTGCCGGATGGTTCATCTCCCCCTTGTTGCGCTGACAAACCTCGCACTCCCTGACATGCTGGAGTACGTCCTCCTTGAGGCCCTTCCATGAGAACCTCTCTCTGATGGCCCTGTAGGTTTTGGTAAACCCCTGATGGCCAGACAATGGTGAATCGTGAGAAGCCTGCAATATCTTCTTCTTGAGCTGAGAGCCCTCAGTCAAGAAGATCCTCTCCTTGTAGTAGATGATCTCATCCATCACCCTATATCTGTCATCTGTCACCTGTCCATCCAAAACCTCACAAGCAAATTTGTCCTTGGAGTACTCCACCAATAGTTGAGCCCTCCAATCTGCGTCCAAACTCATCAGAGACAACGTGGCTGGTCTGCATGACAGTGCATCAACCACCACGTTGTTCTTCTCTTTGACATACTCGATGTCAAAGTCGTAGGCTTGGATCTTGCTGACCCACTTCTGCTGCCTCTCCTGTAGCTGTTTCTGATCTAAGAAAAACTTGAGGCTGTTGTGGTCAGTCCTCACCCTAAACTTGTTACCTACCAGGTATTGCCGGAATTTGGCCAATGCATGCATGATGGCCAGCATCTCCTTGTCGTATATGGCATACAACCGCTCATGTGGAAGGAGCTTCCGGCTCTTAAAAGCTATAGGGTGGCCTCCCTGCATCAACACTGCGCCTATCCCCTCTCCTGATGCATCACACTCCAGAACGAATGGCTCCGTGAAGTCTGGTACTGCTAGCACTAGACAGCTGCTCATCACTTCCTTGAGCCTGTCAATGGCTCGCTGCGCTGTCTGTCCAACTGAATGCCCCCTTCTTCGTCAAATCTGTAAGGGGTGCATCAAGCTGAGAGAAACTCTTGACGAACTTCTTGTAGTAGGTGCAGATACCCACAAACCCCCGAAGTTTCATCACGTTTCTCGGCTCTGGCCAATCCCTGATGGCCCTGATCTTCTCCTCGTGGACCCTCACTCCGTCCACCACTATGATGTGTCCCAAGTATAGCATCTCCGTTAACCCAAACTCGCACTTGGAGAGCTTAGCATAAAAGTGTTGCTCCTCCAAAATACACAACACTACCTCTATGTGCTGGAGATGCTCCTCCCATGTCCTGCTATATATCAATATGTCATCAAAGAAGACCAACACACACTTCCTCAGGTGGCTACGGAAAATGTGGTTCATACATGATTGGAAGGTGGCCGGTGCATTGGTTAGCCCGAAGGGCATCACCAAGAACTCAAAATGGCCATAGTGGCACCTGAAAGCGGTCTTGGGAATGTCTTGTTCCCTCATGCGAATCTGATGGTACCCGGATCTCAAATCAATCTTTGAGAAGAATTGTGCCCCCCTTAACTCATCCATCAGCTCGTCAATCCTTGGAATAGGGTACATGTTCTTCATGGTCTTTTTGTTCAAGGCCTTGTAATCAATGCACATCCTCAATGTGCCGTCCTTCTTCACCAACACTACTGAAGAAGCGAATGATTGGTGCTAGGCCGAATATGTCCAAGAGCTAACAGCTCCTGGATAGCCCGCTCGATCTCGTCCCGATAGGCCTTGGGGTGCCTATAGGGTGTGGTAATGACAGCCTGTATGCCCTGCTCTAGCTCAATCATATGCTCAAATCCCCGATCCGGTGGCTGTCCCGGTGGTATCTCCCCAAACACCGTGGCATACCTGTCAAGGATGGTTTGTACCTCTGGATGAACCGTCTGCCCGGTAGTCTCCGCCTCTAATGCACGCAGCTCTACTGCCCACTCTATGTCTCCCTTCCGGAAGTCTGCCTCCATCCGGTGAGCTAAAACTGTCTGAGGTGGGTAAGTGTGCATGCCCTGTATCTTCTCGTGCTTCCTGGTCTTCTTGTCATCCCACTCCATCTCCAAGGCCTCCCAATCTGTGGTGACCTTCCCCAGAGTGATCAGCCATTGTACTCCTAATATCACATTGGTATCCAGTATGTTAACCACGAAAAAGTGGTCAGTCACTGTGTAAGTGCCCATCGTCACTGCCAGCGCTGGGACATAACTGGCACACTGCATAGTCTGATCTCTTGGGACCAACACTGAAAACCCATCGAAGCTTTCTGTCTGTATGCCTCTCCGCTCTACCATCTGTGCATCGATGAAGTTGTGGGTTGCCCCACTGTCCACCAGTACTGATACTTGCTGCCCCCGCATTGTACCTCGGACACGCAGCGTAAGATACTTGGGAACTCCTCACAATGCTGCAAGGGTCCCTCCGGTAGGTGCAAAGGTTGCACCTCCTGCTCCTGGTGGTGGAGGTGGCAAATGATCCTGCGCTGTATGGCTTCCCCCTGCCCCCACGTCATCATACTCATCTTCTTCCCCACTGCTCTCGGAGAAGACCTCGATATAATGTGCTTTGCCAGCAGCACATCTGTGTCTTGGTGCCCATGGCTCCTGACAGGTGAAACACAATCTCTTCCTCCTTAACTCCCTCCTAGCATCATATCCAACTGTCCTCTACCCTGATTCCCCTTTGGAGGCGGAATCCTCACATCCTTCCCCCTAGGCTGGAAAGCCTGTCTCTGAAGGTAAGGCGTCCTGGTCCGGGGTAAGGCATCCTGCAAGTCCCGTGTCCTGCCAACTGCGTCATGGAGTGTGGTCGGTCTAGTGGATCTGACCAATCCCCGAAGCAACTCTACTAGCCCATCAATGAACATGTAGATCATCCGTGTCGCGGATAGATCTGGTACCATCATCGAGAGTCTCAGAAAATCTGAGATGTATGTATCCGGACTCCCGGTCTGCTTGAGCTTCGTCAGCTCAACAAAGTGCTCCTTCGAATCCCTCCGATCAAACCTCTCTATCAACCTCCGGGTGAACTCGGCATAAGCTGTCACTGTCGAGTGCCCGAGTGTAACCATCCCGTGGAACCACTAATCTTGGGCCTCGCCATCTAGATGCAACGCTGCCACCTTGATGGCCTCCGTCTCCGCCATCTGGTTGAGCTGGAAGCTAAGAAACCGGATTCGTCCCCCAGGGGCTTCGAATCTCAAATCCGGCGAATCCGATACGATTCGCCAGGATTTGTACCCGATTCACGGGATATGGCTATATCCATATAGGGTACAGCGAATCCCGGCCATACCCTATATTGATACAGTCGTATCCCGTACCACCGGATTTGTTGTCTCAAAAAAGTGTGATTTTGCCTTACAATTCCTTATGTCACTTATCAATTAGAAGCAAAAGGTTACTTATAATAAAATTAGCAAACAAGTGATATCAATAGTATTAGATTCCACAATGAAATAACACAATTCCAATACAAACTTCTTTGAGAAGAGATTACTAACAGTGACTTATACAAGTGAATTGCACTATGTAAATACAAGAGGAAGCAAGATGCAAGATGCACAAGACACCAAAAATTACAAGAGAAGCCCATTATCACTTGCATATGAGAAAAAAATGAAATATAGGAAACCCTTAAGGTATGAGAATGACTTATTATGAATTTCAAATGCTTCTTAAGGTATTTCCTTAATGTTGCAACACATATACCAGACTCAGAAAATTATACATCGGACCTTGAAAATAACTTAGAACGCCTTAAGACCAATGCCACAAGTATTTCTAGTTACTTGAGATTAAGTGTGAAATGAGTATAGACTTATGCCAATGTATTTTAGATCTTACTAAGGTGTTTGGATCAGATTTATGCTACTGTAAATGAGATGCTCCAGATCTGATTATAAAAACAGTGAGGAGAGTATGAGGAAAGAGAGCAAACCCTTAAGCCTAGAGGCCTAGTTTGATGGCTAGTTGATCTTCCAATGGACGAGGACTCTATCAAACACCTGCAACAAAATTATTAGCCTTCAAGTGAAACAGATCAACCCTCTAATGATTGAAGCTAGGGCTTTTAGGGCTAGTTGATGGCTTGTGTGGCTTCTATTTCTATTTTCCATTGGCAGTGTACTTATGTAACACATTTTGATTCTAATGACTTAATGAGAAAACTACAGTATCTTACTATCTTATCTTTCTGAGTAAATTTGACAATTGTATGATGTATCAATGTATCATGTATGAGTATCTAAGATATTAAATCTATGTTTGAATCAATGAATTTGTATGAATTTGTGTAAAAAATATCTAATTTTTAATATATTAATATATATATATTTTTAAAATATATATATATAACGTATCGTATCCTTATGTCCTCGTTCCTGTGGCCGCCCGTATCCCCGAATCCTCACCCCTCGAATCCCCGTATCCTCGCATCCCAAGATTGACTTAGGCTGAAGTATATGTCCAGCTTCTCCACCCAAGCCATTGCCGAATTGTTTGATGAACCATCAAACATAGGCAAATGGAACCTGCTCATCGTACATTGAGTGTCTCCGTCGTGATAATGTCGATGTCCCCTATGATGGTCGCGGGGTCTGTTGTCCCGCTTGAGCTGGACAAAATCACGAAATGAAAGGGCATCCTTGAACTCCTGCCCGTATGCCTGGTACTCAGCAAAGTAATCACCAATGTGGTCAGGTTCCTGCTCCTGCTATGCTCCTGCCCCTGTGTTTGCAGCCAGAAAAGTGGGCATAGTGGAACGTGTGGGTGCATGAGATGCCATGTGCTGAGTGGCATCGTGTTCTTGCAAATGGTGGGATGTGCCTGATCCCTCACCAATCTGGAAACCCCTTGGGGTTTCATGCTGCCTAGCCTCTACAGTAGTGAATCTTTGTCCCATCACCTCAATCTGCCTTGACAGATCCTGTACTGACTTAAGGAGCATTTCTGCAAACTCCTTCGCGGCACCATCATCCGCCATCGGTGCCTCCTGCTCTGCGTCCCCTACTGGAGCGCAATCACCCTCTCCATAGGTGATTTGCAACCTACGCTCTCGGTCACGGTACTTCCTACCCCTGTAGCAAATATACGGCTTCTCTTCCGGTGTCATAGACAACTTGCTCCACAGGTTGAGCCAGGTCTATGAGCTCTGATACCACTGTAATATCCCGAAGGGGAAATAGACAGTAATATAAAGCATACAACAATGCATATAGTGCTAGAAACAAACCATGAAGCAGATACACATGAAATAGAGAGAATGCTAAGCCATTTTATTATACTGAGAAATATAAAGAAGTACAAGAGGTGATCAGAATGATGGCACCTCAACTTGCACCAGGCAAGTGTAGGAATACTCTCAGAATACCAAGGGAAATGGCTGCTCTCTGCTGTAACTCCAACTGCTAAAATACTGCTGTGTTGCTGCAATTACTGGAACCAAAATGAGTATTTGAGGCTACTCCCTTACTCGGAAAATGTTGATACTCTGGAATCGGCCTCTACTCACGATACCCAGAAAAGTCCAGAGAGCGTTTCTGAAATGCTCGACCCCCAAAAATGCCTCCCTTGAGGATCTATGCTATCCTCCCAAGGCCACGCTGGTGCTGAATGACTATCTCCAAAATAGGGACTCTCTCTCTCCCAAATATCTCCAATAGGCAAGGGCCGGCCCCTAGCTCAATTCTCCGACCTGAATCCTCCAAAATGGCACCAATCCGGAACTCCCACAAGATGAACTGCATCCCCTCTCTCAAGACTGCGCAGTCCCTAGATGCTCTGCCCCACAATGAAGGCAACCACAAATCCTCCTGCAAAAATGATGGTAGAATACCTCACCTGAGCAAGCACTCGAAGTCTCCCGAGGCTGAGGTTGGGATCTCCGCATGGAGACACCCAGTGTACTAAACAGTACTGCAGACAAGCTAAACAGCCAGCATGCTCCAAGTCGAAATGACAAGCTCAAGATGTATAAACATGAATGATCAAATGAAGAGCTTCTCCTTCCTTTTATCACGATGGGCCCTCTCAACCCTAGGCCCCACCATCTCCTACGTGCCCCTTGGCCCACGCTGCCCCTCTCAACTGCGTGAGGTAGGCCCCACGCTGCCCACGTGGTCTACGTCCTCCTCTCCCTGCCCTGTCCACTTGGTGACTAGGCCCCACTTCCTCAAATACAATGTGGACTTTAGGGAAATACTTTATCCTAAGTGAGTTATTTAATATTTCACTCACTTTATTCATGCTTCAACTATAATAAGGCAAAATTGGTCAAAATTAATATTTTCAATTAGCTATCGCTAATTGGGAATATTACATAATATGCGAAACAAGAAACTAAACAAGAGAAAAAATATCACACAGGACACTGTTATTTTTGGACAAATGTCCCCAAAAAACCCAATGCGGGAAAATCAAAAGTGTATCGTATCCAAAATGGTTTTATTCCCTGAAGTGCCAGCTTATATTTGAACACATTCCCGAGTCACCCTCTCGTATTAACGACGACAGAGAATATCACCGACGGGAGAAAATGTGAAAATACTTAGATCCAAACAGATCTAATGAATCCTCCTGCAACCATCGAAATTACTTCATCTATTATGTAATTTACTATACACAATTATTTCTGAATACATTCATGAAATACTGAAGCAATCACTGAAGCAGCCTACACTACGATAATTATGATTCTAAAACAAGGAAACTAACAAGGAAATCATTCACACATATGGCACCTTTATTTTGGACTAAGTCCCCAGAAAAACCAGTGTAGTAGATCTGAGGGTTTTATTATTAAGCAGTAGCAATGTCTGAATACATCTCTGAATACCCCTAGGGTAATTCAGTTACAGAGAGAAATATTGGTAGAAGAATTTGTGAGAATTTATCTCACTGAATCACTGAGTTTCCAACTGATCCAGATGAAGAAAAACCTACCTTGGGGAGGCTCTGCGTAGCCTCTGCACAGTCCCAACGCTACAACTTGCAGCCTCTGTGTCACCTCCTTCTAGGCTCAACGTTGAGCCCCAGCCAAGTCGTTTTTCCTCCTTGGACCCTGAGGAACAGCCTTCCGGTGCCACTTTCTGAATCCGACGCCGAAAACGGTCCACCGGCTGAAGTCGAAAATGTCCTTGACCTTTGTGGCACCGCACTCTATCTCGACGAGGCATGGAGGGCCACCTCTTCCCTTCGGCGGTGGCTTTGGCTGAATCTCTTACGCACTCTCTACGGCTTTACTCCATCGGTAGAAATTTTAATTTTTTTCTCTACGGATATTGTCTGTTGCCCCTCAACGATCGAACTCTAACCGAATTTCTCAACAAACCACGCACGGTACCGATCTTAGATGGTCCCGGTATCTCGGTATTTTCTCAAACTGACCCTCGAGCCTTTATCTTGCCTGCGTTGACATGTCAACAACCCATATTGAATGTCTAATTAACGAAAACAAAATCATGTGACTTGATCCATGTCCTCTGGGGTCACACTGCGGCACATTTTAAATTTGAACCGAGGGACGATGGAAGTCACGGTCTAGAATACACGAGCGAGAAGAAGATGGGGAAGACGATGCGAGAGAGCGGCGACGCGCGGCGGACGGCGACAACAACGGCGGCCGATGACGAACGGTGGCGACGCGGCGGTGGCAGGCAGCAACGACGGCGGCCAGAACGCCGATTTTAGAAACCGCCCGGGGGGTGCGCGGGGGCCCTTGTAGGCAACGTAGTGACCTCGTCGCCCGATCTTGGTAACGATCCTTGGGTGACATCGCTTTGAGCATTTGGAGGCCTTCGGTGGCACGGTGTCTTTCGGCCCGGTGCGGTTTCTAGGCCTGAATACGGGCGGGTCTCGTCCGTTTGAGGGTGGATGCAGTATTGTTGGTCTTAGATACGACGGTCTTGTAAATATAAGTTTTCTCTTGTGAGTTTTCCAGTTTGGAACACGATTTGTGTATTCATGTTCTTAATAACCAAAACCCTGCGCGACCTGAAAATAAGTTTTCCCACATTGGGTTTTTCCAGGGATAGTTTGTCCAGAAATAACTGTGTCACTTTGTCTATGTGTGCATGTGCTTATTCTAGATCTGAATTGGTAGAGATCTGTTATGTGTTTTGCTTTGATGTTAACTTGAATTTATTCATTTGATAACTTGTATAAGAAGGAGAAGCTTAACCGGACTAACAGAAATAATTTCTGCATAAGAATTAAGATTCAGAAATTTCTACATGTTATCAGAGGAATTGCAGATCTAGAAGGGTCACCAGCTGAAGCATCTGAAGGATCTAGCTGCAGAAAGCAGCTAGAAAGGTAGCAAAAAAGCAGATCTGAAGGGACAGCGCAGTTTTCAGGAGGAGATTCACACAGAGGGAAGGGTGACGTTGTCCAACGCTGTGTCCTAGCAAGCCCACACAATTACTGCGTAGAGGCAGCTCAGAAACAGTGCTGGTTAGGTCTGAAGCCAGCCAGTGTGATTCAGATTTGAATCTGTCAGATCCAAAAAAAGTCTGCAGAAAATTTGTAGAAATTCAGAAGAGCTGGTGGGGTTAAACTTTTGAAGTTTTCAGATTTTTAACCTTAGCACAAGTGACAAAGTTTGGGAAGCTATCAGCTTCTCAGAGAGTTTCTTGCCAAAGGAAGCTTGAAGTTTGGTCAGAGGATCAAAGAAGAAGCTGAAGCCTGAATCATAGTTGATTTGGTAGATTTCCAAGGAAGGAAATCAAGTGTCAGAGGGAGCAGAGGGTTTCTAGTTCGAAAAGGACCCTAGGTCCAAGATCTCTGGCATAGAGAAGAGGAGCTCCGACACATTCTGAGCAAATGACTCCTCATGGACTGCGTGATCAGGATAGGCTATAGGGCCTCTCAAACTTTTCGGTATTGAAAGCTAGGATCGTGATTGTCCTAGAGGCATATGGTCTAAGAGACCATGCAGAGCAGACCCTAGCCACACCGACAGATGCGGATCTCCTACGGAAGCATAGAGAAGTTGTTGGGCATGCCAAGCGACTGATAATGGACAGTATCAAAGACCATATTGTACCACACATAGCTGAGAAAAGGACAGCTAACGAAATGTGGAATACCTTGACTTCCTTGTATGAGGGAAAATCAGTCCAAAGAAAGATGCTGTTGGAGGCCCCAACGAGGTCGTTCATGATGACCAAGGGAGAAGACATCGAGCATTTCCTCTTTAGATTGCAGTCAATCAAGGATCAACTGATTGCAACGGGTGCGACCATAGATGATGCAGTGATAGTTAGGACTGCCCTCAATGTAGTCATGAATCAGTGGGAGACCTTTGTCCAAAGTATATTGGGCAGAGCAGACCTCCCAGATTAGGATAGCTTATGGTCGATCCTACAGCAAGAAGAACTACAAAGGTTCACCAAGAAGCAGCACAACCCTGCGTTGAGCAAGGTTAAGAAGGAAGAGGAGGAAGATGCAGCCTTGGCATCGAAGAAGCAACCAAAGATGAAGAAGGATCTTTCTAAGATCAAGTGCCTCCAGTGTGGCGAAATGGGACATTTTTCCAACCATTGTTCAGAAAAGAAGAAGGATAAGGAAGCTTCTTCTTCCAAAGCAACGGTGGCAGATGATGGGTCCGGAGATGATGTAGCCATGAGTGCTCATGAACCACAGAGGTGGGGTGACATGGACATGTAGAGGAGCTACATGGAAGTGAGGCAGGATCCTTGAGTAGCTCATCTCTTGGATTACAAGCGAGCTACGACAGCCTTAAGATAGTAGCGGGACAAGTGGAGCAGTGGGTGCATAGATCACAGATGAAGCATAAGCAGAGGCAGATTTGGAGGCTGGGAAGAGCAGCGCAAAGCATAGCAACAACAACGTAGAAGCAGTAGCAGCACAGAGGCTGATGTGACTTCAACAACGTAGTGCAGAGCTTCAGAGGGACAGCGCAGTGCAGAAGCAGCGTGATAGATTTCAACACAAGGAGCTGATGTGACTTCAATTGTGCAGAGGGAGTCTAATTACGTAGGAAGAGATGTAGTTGTGCATTGTTCTTTAGATGCCAGCACAGATCTATAGCCTATGGAGCTTCAGTGATGAGGATGTAGCCCATCTGACTTGTCTGTCAAAGATCGGGCAGGAGATTCAGTTGTTTCTCTCAACAATTGAAGTTGCAGTGCAACAGATTAGCAGTGGCAATGCTATGAGCAGCACAGATGCAGCATATTGAGAGGGAGCTATAGTACAGTGGTTGCAGTGGTAGTGGCAGAGTCATGGACAACAATACAAAATGGCAGCAATAGTGCAGAGTTGAGTGGTAGGAGGCCAAGTTTCAGCAGCACAGAACCAGTGCCCAAAATGTTGTAATGCATAAGTGTGATGTATTGCTAGAGCACACCCTTGGTGCTAAGAGGAAGTGTTGAGATTTTGTGTATTTGGGGTAGCATCAGTTGTGCTCTAGGTCAGAAATTTTGAGGAAGGACTAGAGTTCACCTGATCTACAAGACCTAGAAATGGGTTTGGGAAATTTCATGTGGTTTAGGAGATATAAGATTAATTAATTATTTTAATGTATTTCCTAAGTTAAAACTTAGGAAAATAAAATAATTAAAGTGAATTTAATTAAACATGTGATGAAATTGTCTCAAGTCACATGGATCAAGCTTTCTTTTAATCTTAGCCACTGATTAAAGATTTAATCTTGGCTGTTGAATTGTCAACAAGAAAAGTATAAAGGGAAGGCTTGGGGTCATTTGTAAGCAGTGTTTTAAAAACCGGAATCGGGTTCCGACTCGGCCGAGGGTCGGCTCCGACTCCGACTCCGAATTGGTATCGACTCGGTCGGCTCGGTTTCAATGACTCGGTTTTTGTAAAAAATACATTAAATATTATTTTTTTTGTACAAAAACAAAAGATTTTTATTCATGTTTCCAAACACAAAGCATTACAATATAGACAAAACACAACATATGATCAAAGTAGGCTCATGAATATATCCATTATATCAAAATTTCACCCAGTGCACTGTCCAGTATAGGATGATGATATTGAGATCAAAACAAAAAACATAACCAATGTCACTAACATCAAGGTACATAGAGGGATTGGTGCTCTTGATTAAATACGAGTTCCATACCCTAATACATGACAAAATTCGATGGAAACATTGCAATAACCCAATCCTGAAATCCTGATAAGTCTAAGATCTAAAATTCTACTTTCTCCATATGAAATCCAATGAGGTCGGAACCACTCTCAAACATCCTGAGTCATTTCATGGTAATGTTACAAGTTTAAGTAAGAGGATGGTAATGTTAAATTCTTAAAGTAAAAGTGACATTCTCCTTAATCTTCATTTTCATCCTTTTACTTTAAGAATTTAACATTACCACGAAGTTGCTCCAAAAACCAACTCCACAACTCTTCAGAAAACCCTCACAAATGCTCAAGCAAATTCAATGAGATAGATGTGAGGTATTGAGAGGGGTTGGGTAAGTTAAATAGGATGGGGAGGGGTTAGATAGCCTAAACAAAACCTAACAGCAAAAAAAATTTCATTTTCAAGTCCGATTTTTTATTGTTTTTGGGCCCCCCGTTGGCTGGAACAAACTGGTCGGTTTAACTCGGACTAGGCCGAGCCAGCTGGTTTGTTACCGAGCTGGCCGAGTCGGTATACCGCTCGGCCGGCTCGGTAACAAACCGGCCGCCTGACCGGTTTAACAGCCGAGTCGGACTGGCCTACCCTTTGGCTCGGTCGACTTGGTCGGTTCCGAGCCAGACCAGCCTGGTTTTAAAACTATGTTTGTAAGACACTCAAAGGCAAAGCACTGAAGCTAAGCTGAGATTCTAGGGCGGGGTTGCTAAGAATTCTCAAGTGTTTCAGTTGCAGAGAGGGGAATTTAGACCAAGGGGATGATCTGATCCTGGGGTCTAGAATACACAAGAAGCAGAGAAGAGATCAGGAAAGACAACGCAGAGGAAGGTAGCGCAGCAACAGCAAGGACAACGTGATTTTTAGGAAACCCTTCAGTGGTTATGCAGAGACCCTTAGGGGCAGCGTAGTGACTGCGTCACCCAGTTTGGGGTAACGCAGCCCCTTCCAGTGACATCGTTGAGCATTTGGAGGCCTTCAGAGGCTAACGCAGTGTCTTTCAGGGGCAGATCTAAGGTTTCTAGGCCTAGATCTGGCTGAGTTCTGTAAATCCCATTTGAGGGTGTGAATCAGTCAGTATTGTTGGTCTTAGATTAGCCAGGTGCTGCAGATCTAGAGTTTTCTCTGTAGGGTTTTCCAGATCTGAAACCCAGAGTTGTGTATTCAGAAATATTCTTAATAATAGAGCCCTCCAGCTGCCAGAGACCGGTTTTCCCACATTGGGTTTTTCCGGGGTTAGTTTTTTTAGAAATAACTGTGTCACTTTGTCTATGTGTGCATGTGCTTATTCTAAATCTGAATTGGTAGAGATCTATTATGTGTTTTTCTTTGATGTTAACTTGAATTTATTCAGTTGATAACTTGTATAAGTAGGAGAAGCTTAACCGGATTAACAGAATAATTTCTGCATAAGAATTAAGATTCAAAAATTTCTACAGTTGTAAGTTCTTGTGCTCCTCTACTGCTCAGCAAATGAGAAATGTTGATTTCCTCAGCTAGGAAATCACTGAGAAAGATTCCCCAAATACGTGCTTTGACTCCTTCTGACGCTTTTCTGCCTAGCAACCTCTTCAGAAAACTGTGCCCCTCTGTCTTCTGCATGGAGGCTCTGCGCTGCTCCCTCTACCACAGCAAGATCTTGAATCTGGAAGCCCTTTCTCTCTATCGACTCACTCAGAGAGAGATTGCCACGAAAATCTTAGCCCTCCCAGCTAGAACTGTGCAATCCTTCAATGGATTCATTCTGCTGCACTGCAGCAAAAACGACCTTCACTTCAGAAACCAAATCCGTCCTTCTTGTTTCACATCAATGCTCTAATTCCATGTGAAAATTCCTAGATCCAAACAGATCTAATGAATCCTATTGCAACCATTTGAATTACTTCATCTATTATCTCATTTACTTTACACAATTATTTTGGAATACATTCATGAAATACTGAAGCAACCTACACTACAATAATTATGATTCTAAAACAAGGACACTGAACAACGAAATAATTCACACATATGACACATTTATTTTGGACAAAGTCCTCGGAAAAACCCAATGCTGGAAAATCGGTGTAGCAGATCTGAGGGTTTTATTATTAAGTAGTAGCAATGTCTGAATACATCTCTGAATACCCCTAGGGTGATTCAATTATGGAGAGAAATATTGGCAGAAGAATTTGTGAGTATTTATCTCACTCAATCATTGAGTTTCCGATTGATCCGGATGAAGAAAAACCTGCCCTTGGGAGGCTTTGCGTAGCCTCTGCGCAGTCCCAATGCTACAACTTGCAGCCTCTGTGTCACCCCCTTCCAGGCTCAGCGTTCAACCCCAACCAAGTTGTTTTGCCTCCTTGGACCCTGAGGAAAAGCCTCCCGGTGCCACTTTCCAGATCCCGGCCTCCAAAACAGATCCACCAGCAGAATTCCGAAAACCATTCCTTTGCCTATACACTACCTTTGCTTGAGTTTACGCAGTCACTGCGTCAACACTTTTCCTTCAGCGCTGGCTTTGACTAGATCTCTTTTGCCTCTCTCTGACTGATGCTCCACCGGCTGAGAAAATCTCTTCTCTATGGATGTTATCTCCACCCCTCACTGCTCAGATCTCTAGCTCGAATTTCTCAGCAAACCATGCCCCAAAAATTTCGATCTTAGATCAATTCAGTGTCTTGGTGTATTTTCCAAATGACCATTAAGCCTTCCTTTATAGTCTTCTCGTTGACATATCAATGACCCAGATTATATGTCTAATCAACGACTAAGATCATAACATGACTTGATCCATGTCCTCTAGAAGATTCACACTGTTTTATTTAACACCTTTTAATTATTTAATTTCCCTAAGTTTAGACTTAGGGTCCCCATTTAAATAATTAATTTTTCAAATAAAACAAAATCCGAGTGGAATTTCCACAAACACTTTCTGGGTTCTTTGGAATACAAGTGTCTAAGCCTCCACACCAAATTTGAGACTTAGACCACTTACTGATGCTACAAAAATCAACAAAAATTAGTGATATTACCTCACTCTGCAAGTCTCGGCTGATTCGATAGGTTAAATGACAAGCCCCCAGCACCCTCTATGCAGTAGTTGCGTAGGCTTGTGTGGGGACCTCTGAAAGATTGTGTCACCTCCTCTGCTAGATCGACTTGCTCTCAGAAAACCCGATTCCATCCCTCTCTGCTCAGAATCCCAATCTCCCAGCAAAATCTCGGACTATAGCTCATAAACACTGTGCTGCCTCTGCGTGGCCCTACATCACCCTCTCTGCCCTCTACGCTGGTTCCTTTGTGTCTTCCTCTGCCTCTTTGTTGAGTATTCTTGGCCCAGAAAAGATCCCCCGACCAAAACTACTTCTGTCCCTCAACTGCGTGAGAATCTCTCAATCAAAGTTTTCCTCTGAGCACTGCTCATTTCAGAAAATTCGATCTCTTGATCTCTCGGTGTGTTTTTCCAAATGACCCTCAAGTCTTCTTTATAGCCTTCTCGTTGAGACTTCAACAACCGAGATTAGATATCCAATCAACGGCAAAGATTACATTTTGACTTTATCTAATTTTTCTAGAAGTTACACCCACAGTTTAGATTAATACACATTAATTATTTTAATTTCCTAAGTTTAGACTTAGGTTTTTATTAAAAATATTATTAAAAATAATTAATTTATCAAATAAAACGATCTCCGAGTGGAATTTCCCAATACAATTTTTGGGTTATGTGGAATACATGTGTCTAAGCCTCTCCACAAAGTTTGAGACTTAAAGCACATCTGATGCTACCACAAATCAACACTTTTGCCCGTCTTTGTTGGCTTTAGAGGACAAACTCCAAGGATTTATAAGCATATTGTGAAGGAAGGAAACATGCGGAGTAATACAAATGTCCCAATGCTAAGATTCTATCCATAACAGTAATTCCTCTAACGAATGGCATGTCGAGAATGGACCAAGCAAGAAGCATCTTCTCAAAATTACCCATGATCTAAAATTATTAAATGATCAGTGATCACCCATTTGGGGTGTCCTCTTGCCCAATATGAAAACCTTTGGTTTCTTCTCATTAATCACTGCCTTAGCATCTTCCACATAAGTGTCCAAATCTAACATTGTGTCCTACACCGAATGTTTAGTCAAATTTGGTGTTAGAGACGAGTCATTTGCAAAGTGAACATTAAGGAGTTGGTTAGTATCTGGTAAGTAAATAGCTTTGATTTGCTTCTGCATTCTTGCTGCTTCCAATGTGTAACAAAGAGCTTTAGCTGTGGTAACATAGAGATATGATGTCAATGGGCAGTCTTGCAGGATGGAACACTGCAATGCGTTAGATTCTTATAGGACATCATTCTCACTAACTCGTGCAAAGAATTGTGAGAAGAGAGTCTCCACATATCGATGATACATAGTACCAAATTCCAACCAATCTATCATGTCGAGGATGAAGTCCCATTCCATTTCATCACAAGCTTTATCATAGTCAATCTTTAAAAGGAGGGGCTCTTGGCCAATGTCCTAGGCCCACCCAAGGTTTTTCTCATTGCAAAGGTTCTTGATCTTCATATCCGAAAGGTTGCCTCCCAGATTGTTAGGCCAGAACAAACAAGCTTTGTGCAAGGGAGATTCATCTTGGATACTGTCATTGCCCCTTGGGAGTCAAGGGAATGGGCTAGAGAATCTAATCAAGACTCCCTTTTTTCTCAAAATAGATTTTGATAAAGCATATGATAAAATACTTTAATGTTTGTGTTCTAAACAATGCATCCGACACTTAATTATAAATTGTGTTAGGGTTTTCCTATTTCTGTTATTTTTTTGTTTTTGTCAACCTTAGTTTGATTGATATGACTTGGGATAGGGCATGGCTGTATTAGATATGGATCCTGGCTGTATGCATGTCGTATCCAGAAAATGTACATGTATCTGGGTTGTATCTATGCCATATCTGACCAGTAATTGATCTATGCCATATCTGACCAGTAATTGTACTGCATACGGGATGCAATGCATCTTGGGCCTTCGTAGCCATATCCAGTAACTTAGGTATCCAAACATCATTCCCATATGAGTGTAACATGACCTTCAATAGTGCATGAATGCACGAGCACTCTTTCAGATCATGTTATCCTATCTGTTGTGAGAGCACCAATGGAGATCCATTGTCCTTAGTGAAAGCTAACCTAGCGATCATAGACTTGAAGAGAACCACCTTTGCCTATGATGCAATACTCATTGCATGACAAGACAGATTGCAAATCACATTTGATGGACATCTTTTTTGATCATTGTGTTTATTTGAAGAGCTAAGCTTCTTTGTTCGATACTGAACTTGCATTATTTGATAAATATTGGTTGAATCTATGCTGCCATGGCAAGAAAAGAAACTTTGTAAGTGGTGCCTGAAAGTGACTTAACTGTAGTTTAACCTTGCATAGCTTCCACTCTAATTCTAATTTAATCTATTTTCATTTTTGCAGCGATTCTTGATATAATTTTTAGTTGGAAGGCAAGAAAATCTATGAAATGCACTCAGATTCAGAGATATATATACAAGGCTGTGGTTGCCACTGCATGGGTCATCATTCTTCCAGCTTGTTATGTCCATACTTGGGAGAATCCTACTGGTCTTGTCAAAACTTTCCAGAACTTGGCTAGCGGGTGGAATTTCCCTTCCTTGTATATTTTAGCCGTTGCAGTATATTTGTTGCCTAATGCACTTGCAGCAATTTTCTTCATGTTTCCCATGCTGAAGCGGTGTATTGAAAGGTCAAACTGGCGCATTTGTACTATTCTGACATGGTGGCAACAGGTGCATATGTTACAAAACTGTATTTTTAGTTTTAACGTCCTACTGAAAATTATTTAGCTCTGCAATATTTATGTTTCGTAGATTGCCTTAAAGCTGGGAAAAACAACTCCTTTGGTCTTTGAGAAACATATTCTTTTGTTGAATATGATTGCATGTAAATTTAATGTACTAGTTGTCATAGTACAGTATTAATATCTGAATACTCAGTGCAGCTTTGTTGATAAGTCACCTGCGTAATGAATGCAAGTTCTATTACTGTAATAGCACTATTTGGTAAACAAATCTATTTCTGGTCATTTGCAGCCACGCCTGTACGTTGGACGGGGAATGCATGAGGATTTTTCCTCTCTTTTCAAGTTAGTTTCATTATGATCTTATTTCCAACTGTATTTAAATCTTAGAAATATAATGGTTGAGATGAGATTTTAAGATTCCTTTTTATATTTATTTTTCATGTTTGTATATTTTTGATAGCTTATTTGGTAGATCACCAGGTACACAATGTTTTGGATTCTACTTCTTATAAGCAAGTTTGCTTTTAGCTACTACATTGAGGTAATAAATCATCTTCTATTTGAGCAAATTTTACTTTGAAGAAAAAGGTTCTATATACAATTTGAGCAGAAAGATAACATAGGAAAAAATAGTCATTGAAATATTGAGAAAATAAGATGCAGTGGTTATATTTAAATTTCAAAGTATAATAGTACAACATGAACTATACTGGGAAAAAGTTATATAAAACAATTAAATTTTGTATATCCAATTTTTTATTATACAAGTATACAGGGGTTGAAATTCATATCATATATTCTTTCAGATAAGGCCCCTGGTTAAGCCTACAAAGCTGATCATGAGGATGAGTATTGGTAATTATGAATGGCATGAGCTTTTCCCACAAGGTGAGAGTACTTATGCATTATGCTTAGAAGTCATGTATAAGATTCTTTTTCACAAAAATATATTTTGCTAATGTGGATTTTCTCCATGTTGCAGCAAGAAAGAACATTGGGGTGGTGATTTCTATATGGTCTCCAATAATTCTTGTGAGCACAGAAATCAAGTCACAAAATTATGTTGTTATGGCTCTAAATTTTTCAAGTATTTGTTGTATATGTGGATTTTACCAATATTCCATATTGGGCTATCACTATGCACCTAAGCTAATTATTTACCTTTAGGTCTATTTCATGGACACACAAATTTGGTATGCCATCTTCTCAACTATATTTGGTGGTATCTATGGTGCCTTTCGCCATCTTGGTGAGGTGTGTTTCTTTTCTAAACCCATGTTTAGTCTTTCAAATAAGTTTGAATCAAACTTGTTAAGAAGACACAAATCATTTCAAGTTTTGAGCGGGTACTCCATTCTCTCTTTTAGATGCATGTTTGACTTTCTTGCTGCTCTGGTTTCTGCTTTTGGATTTCATTTCCAGATACGAACATTGGGGATGCTAAGATCTCGATTCCAATCTTTGCCTGGAGCTTTCAATGCACGTCTGGTGCCACGAACGAAGGAAAAAGAGCAGAAAAAGGGTTTGAAAATTTTATTGCCACAGACATTTGAGCAGGTGAAGTATTGCTTTATATATATACATAGAATCAGATATATTTTCTGGCTGAAATAAATTTTCCATTGATAACCAAAAGGTCAGCTACAGGTGACATAGTACAACCATATTCTCCATGAGAGCATGATGTATAGGAGCTCCTACCAGGAAGACTTCCCTACCTAAACTGTCTACAGTCCTACCATATGAGAACTTACCTTTTTTAGGTAATACAGGGCTGATAATACATACAAAAACTTCAGGAGCCTTTGCATATAGGCAGGTTACAAGCCTACAGAGACAGAAAGCATGTGGAAACAAAAAACTATCTCAGCACAACCATTACTTCTTAGATGGACTTTTATCTTCAATATTTGGTTCACATCACTCTCAAAATTTTGCACGGATTTGTAGGTGGCATAATGCTACTATGTGTCTTTGAGCTCCTGCATCTGGTCCTCCATTTTGTCTAAGATAATAATTCTTTGGAGAAAATATACCAGCTTCCTAGGACACCCCCTGGGTTTCCTGGAATCAAACAGAACAGAGGATGAAATAACCACAAGAGAAGAGTGATTGGGTAAGAAACTTCAAGCTGCTGTCCCTCTTTACCTTTGACCTATCCGTAAATAGTAAATTTCCATCCATGGGCATTTTGGGGGCTGCATTTGAATTTTGAAGAGAGAGACTGAAGGATTTGACCAAATGATTAGTTGGTTAGAATGACAGGCATGAAACTTGGGTTCATATATGACCCTTGTGCTATTGTCTTGGCTATTGACTCTTGTGAGACATCTTCTCCTTGGCCTCCAGGAGTTTCAAAGTATTGGCTTCATCCCAGCCATGTAATTTTGCATGGGATCCAACTTTAGATCCTTGTCCGGTGCCACCTGTTCTGTACTTGTCTTGAATTGAATTTGAAGATTAAAAAACTCCCATCTCTGGACATCAATCTTCAATTTTTGCTTCTTTGAGTCAAGTACAAATGTTCCTGGATTGCACAAGACTCTTACAGTCCCTATAGTAGGGCTGAGCTTAAGGGCTTAAAGTCTTATCACACCACATGGATGCCACATCCTCACCCCCTAATTTGTCATTTGGTAGACATATTTTTAGTTGGTCTCCTACTCAAGGGTTAGCAAGAACACTTTTCCTCCTGTGATTCTAAGTAGGCTAACAACAAAAGTGGGGTTTCAAACCCTAAAAATGGTAATAATGATTATGCTTAAAACAGATTTGCGTGATTAGAAAGAAAAGAACAAAAAGTATGCAGCAGCAAAGAAAACCTGAAAACACAAACAAAATTACTATACTCCCATGTTTAATGAAAAAGCTTTTATTAAAAATACGAAATTATATCACTTGTGTAGAAAGATGTATGAATGTCAGTCGCAATGCCCTCCTTGGGAGGGTTCTTTTTGTTGAGAAATCTAGGACATCTAGGTTGGGTGATTTCTCTTACTTTGATAACTGTTTGTGATTTTCTTTTACTTAACTTATTATTAGCTTCTTCTTTCACTTGATTATTATTGTGTTCTTTATCATCAAACAGCTACCAAACAATGAAAATCAATGAGACAAGAGGACACAAAATGTAGGCTGCTAGCTACGGCCAAAATCTCTCTTCTTTAGAGGAAAACCCACAAGAATTATTCTCTTCTTATAGAATGCTTAGATGACAAATTCTAACACCTATGATCCTTGACAAAGACCCCTCCAAGACCAAGTCAAACCTTCCTTGGATGAGTTTTTCTTCCACAAAGTCAATGCAAGACAAACTTGCTTCAATACTTCAGATTTTGACCCTTCTTCAGAATTTCGACTTGCTTCTTCAAGACCGCAATTTCCGCTTCTATAGAAGAAACCCTAGTTGGCACGTGTGAGATAAATATGTGAAATTCTTCTCTTTTCTCCTTCTCTTGGACAACAACAACTTCTCTAGCAATTCGGCTTGCAAGATAATCCTTCTTTTATCTGTTTTCGGCCTCCTAATATATTGCTCGTGTGAGGAATTGTAGCCCAAAACTCAGATTTTCAGTTTCACTTCTTATCTCTTTGTTTCACCTTCTTTGCTTGTCTAAGATCTTCTCTTCTTGCTTGATCGAACTTCTTAGATGATGTTGAATGAGGTCAAGTGCTTCCTTATATATAGTCTTCTTTTGGTGGACGAATAGCTCTTTTATGCGGCTGACTTGTCTCCTTTTGAGGACTGACTTGATGCAGCAAGGTTGACTTGTCTTGGAGGGTCTTTTATGACTCAAATAAATTTCTCTTGACATATTGTCCAAGAATAAGTGTGTACATGTGATTGGTTCTTATGCTTATGTTCTTTACTATTTACTTCTCTGCATATGTTATTGTGAATGTTGCAGTAGTATTTATTTTGAAGTTTACTGATAAATTTCTATAAATAACTTATCGGAGTAATAAGTAGGAGAAATAAATCTATCACTGCAACTATAGATTTCTAGATTGAAATTTTCACATCTTCACCATGGTGCTCCTTGGGAAAAGTATCTAGATCCTCCTGGATCAAACCTCCCCACAGAGAAAGGCTTTTGGTCCACCAAAAGCTGAAATAGTTGAAGTTGATTCTGATATCAGGGTATTGATCTTCTCCATTAAACATGTGTCTGCATCATAATTCTCAGGACAATTTGGTTCATAAAACATATACAACTGCAAATGTAGCGGAAGAGAAGAATATCCCATCACAACATCTTGTACTTCACTACCTATCGTCAAGGAATTGTTGTGCTGGACATCTTCTACTTCAATGGTGCGATCCAAAATTACACCAGGTGTAGATACCAGACAGACCTTCATTTTGAGAGACAAAGCCTCTGTGTCTTGACATCGATGTCGATGTCATCACTGTCTTGCAATATCTCGATTCTATGTTACAAGGCTTAGAGGCCACATCGCCGTCAACATACAAATGCTGACGCTTCAGTGGATTATTGGCATTCAAATTCAAGCATTCCTTGAACAACCTGCCAAGACTCGAACCCCAGTTGGCAGACAAACTTCACAGCATCAAATCTCCCCGGCACACGGATCAAATCCGACAATCTCAAACAAATCGAAACCTCCAACAAGGAAAAATGATCTGCCATTCACCCAAAATCTGGAAAATCCAATCTCTAAGATCTGGAGTAATCAGTTCGATAGGCTCTGGTAGATCTGGTATTCAGGTTCTCAAATCCAACATTCACCAAACTTCCTATTGATCTAGAAATCTCTTAGGAATCACATCCAAGAACGTCTCAAATTAACGTGGACCATGGTTGTATCATTGGAAGATCATGATAGAAAAATAATTACAACAACACACGCAAATTTTCTTGGTCAAACCTTCATATTTGCATGCTGGCTAACATCCTTTCGTCTACCACTTTCACCAAGACATAGTAGAGCAAGGTGTTGTTGAGCCGAATTGGCACCATTCATGCCACACTCTGAGATATTGATAAAGAGCTTGATTTGCAAGACCACCCAATTGTGGTGAAGGTTCATCACTTAGAAGAAGAGCATCAAATAGAACCTCAAAGCTTGTGTTTGCCGACTGCACCAAGGACGCAAAAAAAAATTCGTAAAGCTTGCAGAGCTTGACACTGCGATAAGGAACACCTTACTAGAATAAGAGTCTTATGGAAGAACAGTACCAACATTTCAGTGATAAACTTCAAGGAGGATTACTAAATTTTGAAATAACCAAACCCATGCAAGAAATTGCACAATCTCTTGATTGAGTCTTTCCCAGATTTATCAAACCGTCTGATATTGATCTTTGCCAGGCACTAGCAGATCCTGACACGCTGACTTCATATATGTGATATCACTATAAGAAATATTTGATAGCCTAAACTAATGTCATGCATATTCAATCACCAGATTGCAGTTTTGCCAGAATAGTGGCACGGTTATGCCATCGTGTGGCTGATTATGTTCGACATGTAATTAATGAAGGACATTGTAATTAAATTATCTAGGAAAACTTTGAGTGTGATAAAAATCCTAGAAAATTTGGAGAGAAAAGTTTCTTATTGCTCAATTAAGAACCAACTCGCATCATCTTCGGTGTGAAATAGGGCAGTGGAAAAAGCCTAAAGAAGCTTGGGAAGAACGAGTGTGTGCATTTTGCACGTCTGGAGCAGTGGAATCAGAAAAACATTTCATTTTGGAATGTGATGCATTCAAAGACATCAGAGAAAGTTATGGGAATATGTTAGGATTGGTTTCTTGGCATTGTCTTTTCAGCGATGAGATAGTTGGAAGGTTGGGCCAGCTCATCATCAATTTGAGCAAGAAGCAGACTGAAATGAAAAAGGCGAAAAGCAGGGAACTCATAGTCCCATAGGCTATTTTTAGTCTCGTGGACGTTAAAATTTCATTCATTCATTCATTCATAGGTTGTTGAAGGAAAGTTGCTCCATGGCATTGCACTATTGATAACTCCGTGAATAATTGCACCGTTTGAGTGATTTGTGGGATTTGCTCATCGAAAACATCCATCCACCGTGAACTGTGACATTGCTGGAATGGTGGTACCGGATTGTGGATTTGCCGGATTTATTAAATTGTTCAACGTGGATCCTTGCCAGCCACTGGTCCTTTATTGCCGACATTTTTGATGTGATCAATCGTTGAATTGAGTAGAAAAATAACATAGTGCCTCCTATTTCTGAATGAGATAATACGATATTTGTTATTTATCTTTTATATACGTTAGTGCAGCATTAGCCTTCCTTGGAACGATAGCAGAGAAAGGTCAAAACTCAACCTGTCACTCAACATTATCCTTTTGCAACTATATCATCGGAATTGAGGGAGAATATAAAGGATTTTAAGATCATCATACCATTTAATTAATTACCAAATATTGTGAATGTTATTCACAAACATGGAGGCACTATTTTGGATAGCGTTGAACACTCTGGCCACACATACTTCGAAAAAAAATGCCTTTACAGTGAATGGTTTTGGGTTGAACGTATTGACTGTGGCATGGTTGGAACCGTTCACATCATGACCACTGTTCGCCATATCGTATCATTTGAAGCTGAATCTTGTCACCAGCATGAGATTTCGATAAGGCCATCGAGAAATAGTTGGACCGTTTAATAGTTCGTGGAACTGTCACCATGAAACATGGCACATCGTCCAACTATTGTCTCCATTCAACATGAACCAACCATACAAAAACAAGATCGTTGACTAAGGAGATAATCATCTATAAAATTTCGTTGGAAGCTATTCAACCACAAAAAATATTAATTCCAACATTGCATAGATAATACCAAAATTACCTTAATTGTGCAATAAACATTGCCAGTTTTCTCGTGGAACCATTGAATCTGCATTGTGGCCAAGATCTACGTGGATTCCTTTTAATAATAATCCAAAATCATGTGTCGTTGGCACCTTCGAATCTTTGGCTTCGAAGTTGACCATGACGCTGCCACGATGCATGGTATTTATGAAGATACGGGGGGGCACCTTTTCGTTCATTCAGACCGAAGGCTTTTTGCAAGACTCCTTCACTCAGTGAATCGACAACCTGCTTAGTGTCATTGTGCAGGACATAAGTGTAACAATAAGAGCTTGTGCAGGAACGAAGTTGAAAAGCATCAATGCCAGAAGCTATGAAACCTATGTAGTTGAGGACTGAAGCCTGGGGATGGTAAATCTCAGTGATAATTACGCCGAAGAAGAGAGAGATGTGGAAATTTCTTAATTTACTAAACAAAAATCCTATAGCAATAATATGATTTACTTCTCCTACTTGTTTTATTAATTAACAAGTTATTTTTCTGAATAATACATGAAAAATATTGAAGTAAATACACTGTTGCCTACACAAATATATAGATCAAGTACTGAAGAAATAAGCACATTCGAGAAAGACACAAGATTTTTCGGACAAATGTCCTCGGAAAAACCCAATGCGGGAAAACTGGTGCAACAACTCTTAAGGGTTTTATTATTAAGCAGATTTCTGAATACAAACTAGGGTGCCAATGTGGCTCACCCAATAGAGAAAAATCTCGGCAGAAGTACCTCTATCCAGAGACAAATATTATGGTTGATCCAGCTTTAGAATGACGAACCCCACAGGTGCCTACGCAGTGGTTGTGTCACCCTTTTCCGATCTGCCCCACTGAAATCACAATGCTGCCTCTTTTGGCTCTGCGTCAGCTCCTCTAGGCCTGCAACACCCCTCTGGGCTTGCATGAGCCTCTGCGCTGGCTCTACGTGAGCCTGGTTGGGCTGCGTCACCCATCCTAGGCATGCGTCACCCTTCTTGGGCCTGCGCTGCCTCTCTGGTACTGATCTATCTCTCTACTATTCTATTCTCGGCCTTCGATCAGAAATCCCACTACTGAACTGCCCCTCACTGCACTGCAAGCTCACTCGAAAATTCTCAGCAAACCGCACCCCAAAATTTCAACTTAGCTCAAGTGCTGCCACTTTGTGTGTTCTCCAACTAACCCCAAGCCTTCCTTTAATACTTTTCTTGTTGACGAATCAACGACCGTGATTTAATATCTAATTAACGACTAAGATTAGAAAAGACTTGATCCTCGTCACTTAGAACATTCTCACCCACATGTTAAATTAATTCACTTTAATTATTTAATTTTCCTAAGTTAGACTTGGGGTCTCCATTAAAATAATTAATTATTTGAATAACTTAAGCTCCTGGTGGAATTTCTCCAAATGATTTTTGGGTCTTGGAGATCTCATGTGTTCTAGCCCCTCCACAAAGTTTTAGAGCTAGAGCACATCTGATGTTACCCCAAAAATCAACACTCCCTCTTAGCGAGGAATGTGCTCTAGCAACACTTCAATCCAAAAGCATTACTTTGATCCACGACATCGGTCCCCTGCGCTGTTGATGCTCAGCTGCTACCCCTCATCTACTAGGTAGATGCCTTCTGTACTACTGCCCATGTCACTGCCACTGACACTGCCTCATCTGTACTGTAGCGCCCTCTCAAATGTTTCATCATGCTGCCCATAGCACTGCCATTGCTAACTGTTGCACTGCAACTCAGTTGCTGAGAGTTAAGCAACTAAAGGACATCCCCCAAAATCCTAACAGACAAGTCAGGCTAGTTGCATTTCGATATTGAAACACCCTCTGCTGCTAATCTGTGCTGACCCTCTAAAGATTTGCGTTGCTGCTGCTCTGCTCTGCATAAGCACTACCTCTGTGTTGCTAAAATCCCATCAACCTCTGCACTGCTGCTTCCACGTTGGTGTTGCATCTTCTCTGCGCTGCTCCATTCTTCAGCATCCTAGCTCTGCCAATGTGCCTCCATAATCCTCCGCACCAACTGACTCCAGACATCCTACTACTATCATTAAGGGCTCCTATAGCTCATATGTGATGCAAGAGTTTGGGCACCTCAAGGATCCTGCCCCTCATCTGCAGTTTGAGAGAACTACAAATCTATGTCACCCCACCTCTTCTCTAGAGGCACATGAGCACTCATAGCCACATCGTCATCACTCCCATCATCACCCTTAGCTGCTGTAGCCTTTGAATCAAAGTCTTCCTTGCCCTTCTTTTTCATAGGATAAGTTGTGGCGAAATGTCCTAGTTCACCACACCTGAAGCATCTGACCTTAGAAAGGTCTTTCTTCTTCTTTTGTTGTTGCGCCTGTTGTCCCTTAGATGCGAGAGACGCATCTTCCTCCTCCTCCTTCTTGATCTTGATTCCTCTGCTGGTATTGCCCACCTTGGTCATCCTCCTGATCTCTTCTTGTCGAAGAGTTGCTCACATGTCTTCCCAATTTGGAAGTGTTGCTCTGCTCAAAATGTCTTGGACAAAGGTATCCCACTCTTCAGACACTGCATTTAGGGCAGTCCTGATCATTAGACCCTCTCATCAGGAGTGGCTCCCATAGCATCTATTTGATCACGAATCGCCTTCAATCTAATGAGGAAGGGGTCGATTTCCTCTCCCGTATGCATCTGAAATAACCGAAGTTGATTCTCCAGAAGCATTCTCCTCTAGACAGAAGTCCCCTGATACAATGTGGTCAGCCTCGTCCACATCTCATTTATTGTGTTCTTTTCAGCAATGTGTGGGACCACATGATCCTTGACCCCGTCCATAATCAAGCACTTGGTCCTTGCTTGCACTTCCTCATACTTCTTCAATGGATCAGTGTCAATAGGAACAAATACAACCTTCTCGACATGATCTTTGATGTGATATT
Source organism: Pinus albicaulis (assembly GCA_034641835.2). Classification (NCBI taxonomy): domain Eukaryota; kingdom Viridiplantae; phylum Streptophyta; class Pinopsida; order Pinales; family Pinaceae; genus Pinus; species Pinus albicaulis. The sequence goes on along the minus strand of CM076579.1, from coordinate 1,079,365,515 downwards.
CATCATGAAATGACGGGATTCTGGCCTTCCAGACGACAAAGTTGGATGCTCCATCCAACCTGTCCTCATCCCTCAATCCATGTGCAGTCATCTTTGCTCAAAATATGTCGAAGCGGATACTCTTCTCCCTTCTTCTGTTGTTTCCCTTAGCAAAAGAATCGGATCTGGGTTTCTAGGCACTAGAACCCCTCTAGAGAATACGCTCCCTCTGACAAGTGATTTCCAGGATTTCCTTCCTGGAAATCTTCCACCAACTGTTGTCGAATCAACCCTTTGAAATCACTCCGCTGATCAGATCTCAGACTTCTTGGTGAGAATGTCTGCTGAGGAACTGCTTCCCCTTACTTTGTCACACTTTGCTAGATACTGTTCTGCACCAACAGAAACAATGCCCCACCAACAACTTCCGAAGAACAAACTACACTTCCAACCACAGCAACCGGAAGGACTAAGACTCGAACGCTTTGTGCTAGCTCTGTGTCACTACCTCTTGGACTGCGTCACCCTTCTGGGTCTGTGTGAGCCTCTACGTGAGCTAGACTGGCTCTGCGTTGTGAAAATTTCTAAACATAGAAATCCTACTGCAGTGTCTTGATTTACTTTTCCTAATTGAATTAAATTACAAGTTAATTTTTTGGATTATTCATTAAAATCAGCAAAGTAAACACAACTGCAGCCTACACATTTACAGATCAATTACTGAACATAACGCACACATGACAAAGTGACACAAATTTTTCAGATAAATGTCCCCGGAAAAACCCAATGCGTGAAAACCGGTGCAACTAGCTCTAGAGGGTTTTATTATTATGCAAAATCTGAATACAACTGTTGGGAAAAATACTGAGAGGGGGGGGGGTGAATCAGTATTTATAACTCACTGTAAACTTTTACTTTTTCTTTACTGATTTCTATACGCAACTTTAATGAACCCAACTAACGTATACACATGGCTATCTTTAAATAAACTTGCATATGTCCAGAGATCTTATTATGTCGATAATTCTTTACTTAGATCAGTGCATCAGATATTTAGTAAGCAGTAACCATGTGCAGTAAGAACAGAATAAATCATCACACATGAACACCAGGATTTAAGGTGGAAACCCAAGTCGGGAGAAAACCACCATTGTTGTCGTCTTTGTCTTCAATATTTATTATAAAGAAAACTACTTACAATCTTGTACTGACGCAGACTCATTCCAACACGCAAGCACCCACCTGCAAAAGGCTGCAACCTTCTCTCGTTCTCCAGCTACTACTATAAGGGAGCTCCAACCCCTTGATCTCGTTTACCAGCTACCACTCGAAGGGAGCTAAGACCCCTTGCTTCTCGTTTACCAACGACTCCTGGAAGGGAGCTACTACCCCCTGATCTTGTTTACCGGCAACCACTGGAAGGGAGCCACGACCCCCTCACTGAAGGCTCCAACCCTCAGCACCACCGCGGACCACGTTTCATCAATTTTCACACTGGATCCAATAACTTCAACACAACATAAATTGTAGGCCTCTTTTCATTAGATTTTCAGACTGGACCCACTCCACACATTTAAGCTCAAAGGACATACATCAAACTGAAACTCATTACCGTATCAAATCATTCACTTAATCATCAATCAGCCAACCAACCACTGATCTTTAATCATAATCAACTAGCAGCATAATCAGTATTCAAACAACCCAGATCTGTATGAAGACTTCATTCACAGACAATAGTAATACAACAAAATAGATCAGAAATTTCCTTCCACATACTTCAGCAAAACCCTAGATCCCATATGCACTTTTTCTTAACTGAACCTGTGTATATACGCGCTTTTACAGAGACGAACCTGCATATAAATTTACAAACATTACAGGACTACGCAATTCTTCAGAATAAATAATCAGCGCATATCTTACCCTTCACTTCAGCAAACATTCGTCAGATCACAAATCTAAACATTTCATAAATAGATCTAGCAAATACATAGTCCTTTCAGGTCTAGAGATCCTGATACATCATTGTATTCATAAGTGCATTATTATTTCATATCTATCAATAAACTGTAGCCCATTCGATGCAAATATACTTTAGAGTGAAGTATTCATTCAATACCCAAACACATGCACCCCTTTGAACTATGATCTTCATATCCTTATATAGTTTTAGCCTTTACTAATACCATGAGCCAAAACCACGCAAGTGCCGATGGTATTTTTGGATGGAATCAAATAAACGACACAACGCTCAATACTGTGGGCTAAAACCATGGTAATGGCCCCTGGTATCATAATTTTAAAGCGCAACAAGCATACACAATGTAATATTCCGAATAGAAATAAACAGCAATATAAAGCTCATAAATAAAGAACTACGGCAACTGGAGAGACATCATTTGAAAAATAGACAATATGGAGAACGTTGAGCCATTTTATTAAATGCTGAAAGATGAAATGAGTACAAAGGTGATCAGAATGATGGCACCTTGGCTTGTACTAGGCAAGCGTAGAAATACTCTCAGAAGATAACACATAATGGTTGTTCCCTCAAAGACTGCGTAATCTCCAGTGCTGTTAGTGCTGCTATTATGCTGCTGCTACTACTGGAATGAACTGACTATTTGGGGTTGCTCCCCACCTTGGAAAATTGTGAAACGTTGTGAATGGCCTCTCCACCCAATACCCAGAAAAGCCCACAGAGCTTTTCGGAAATGGTTGACCTCCGAAAATGACCTCCCTTGAGGTACCACGTTGTCCCAAAGGTAAATGCTGGCCATGAATAATCTGCTGCAAATAATGGCCTCAAACTCTACCAAAATGATGGAATAGGGTAGGGTTGATCCCTTTCCAACTCCCCCGGGTTGAATCCCCTGATAGCTCCTCAATCCAGAATCACCTCCTTCAGAAACTGCGTCCTCCCTCTCACTAATTGCGCTGTCTCTTCGAGTGGATGCTCCCAGCTGTGGTTGCTGCAACTCTCTCTGGCAAAACAAGATGGAACTCCTCACTCGAGCAGGCACTCGAAGTCCCCCGGGGCTGAGGTTGGGATCTCCGCATGGAGACACCCGGTGTACTGAATAGTACGTGCAGACTTTGCTCAACAGCAAGCGTGCTTAATGTCAAAAGACAAATAACATAGATGCATAATCAGAATGAATCCAAATGAGGAGACCCTCTCCCTTTTTATGCTTGGAGAGCCTTGCTCTCACCTTGGCCCCACCATCAATTGTGTTGTCTCCTTGAGCCACACTGTCCCTCTAGCTCTGCGCTGGCTTGGGCCCACGCTGCCCACGCTGTCATTTCCCCACGCTACCACTTTGACCTCTAGGCCCCACGCTGCCCAATAATATTGTCTCCCAAGTGACTTTAGGAAATGTTTCTATCCTAAGTGTGAGTTAAGTGTCCCTCTTCACCCACTTTATTCCTAACTTAACTTTATTAAAGTAAAGTAGTCAAAAATTAATATTTCCAATTAGCCATTGCTAATTGGGAATATTACAGTCCTCCCCGACAAGACGTTGCTTGTCCTCAAGTTACTGCAATGATGGATGATGTAAAATCTTTTCACTCTCCCAAGTGGCATCCTCATCTGGTAGATTCCTCCATCCCACCAAGTACTCTCTGACTGTCCTACTCCGCAGTTGCCTCTCCCTAGTGTCAATAATGGCCTCCGGTTGTAGCACCAAATGCCCCTCATCATCTGTGGGCGGGAGCTCCTCAGTTGCCGTCACCTGATGTCCTAGTGCCTTCTTCAGGCATGATACATGGAAAATGTTATGAATCCTGCTACCAGTGGGCAGCTCCAACTCATATGCAACCTCCCCAATTCTGCGTATCACCCTGTATGGCCCATAAAAACGAGGCTTGAGTTTCTCAGCCCCCTTTTGCTTCAGCGTGGATTTTCGATATGGCTGCAATCGTAGGTAGACCAAGTCCCCTACCTTGAACTGCCTTTCAACCCATCCCCTGTCAGCATACAACTTCTGCTGATTTTGTGCTGTAGCTATGTTATCCTTAAGAGCCCGGAGTATATCCTGACTCTCTTGGATCCAATCCTTGGCCCTAGGGGCCTTGCTAGCACCAAACATCACGTCAGCAAAAGATAAAGCATGATATCCATATAAAGCATAAAATGGTGACATGCCAGTAGACATATGGTGAGTGGTGTTATAACAGTACTCCCCCAAGTGCAACCATTGTAACCATGCCTTTTGTTGCTCGCTGACATAGTTTCGAAAGTAGCCTTCCAACCACTTGTTCACTATCTCCGTCTTCCATCCGTCTGTGGATGATAACTAGTACTCGGGGTCAACTCTGTGCCCACCAAACGGAAAAGTTCCTGCCAAAACCCGCCCATGAAGCGGTTGTCTCTGTCATTGACAATAGTCTTTGGGAGACCATGCAATCTAAAAACAGTTCCTGCCAAAACTCCGCTACCTGTGCTGCAATGTACCGTGTTGATATAGCGAAGAAGTGTGCATACTTTTTCAGTCGGTCAATGACTACAAATATGCAATCCTTGCCCTGTACAATGGGCAACCTTGTGATGAAATCCATCGAAATACTCTCCCATTTCCCCTCCGGTATGGGAAGAGGTTGTAGTAAACCCGCTGGATGGTTCATCTCCCCTTTGTTGCGCTGGCAAACTTCGCACTCTCTGACATGTCGGAGCACGTCCTCCTTGAGGCCCTTCCATGAGAACCCTTCTCTGATGGCCCTATAGGTCTTGGTGAACCCTTGGTGGCCTGATAATGGCGAGTCATGTGAGGCGTGCAATATCTTCTCCTTGAGCTTGGAGCTCTCGATCAAGAAGATCTTGTCCCTGAAGTAGATCACCTCATCCATCACCCTGTACCTGTCATCTGTAACCTGTCTGTCCAACACCTTACAGGCAAAACGGTCCTTGGAGTACTCGACCAACAGCTGAGCCCTCCAGTCCGTCTCAAAACTCATCAAAGACAACGCTGCCAGTCTACACGAAAGTGCATCGGCCACCACTCTATGTCAAAATCATATGCCTGGATCTTGCTGACCCACTTCTGCTGCCTCTCCTACAACTGCTTCTGCTCTAGAAAGAATCGAAGGCTGTTGTGGTTCGTCCTCACTCTGAACCTGTTCCCCACCAGGTACTGCCGAAATTTGGCCAATGCATGCATGATGGCCAACATCTCCTTGTCGTATATAACATACAACCTCTCGTGTAGCAATAGCTTTCGGCTCTCGAAAGCTATGGGGTGGCCTTCCTGCATCAAAATTGCGCCTATCCCCTCCCCTGATGCATCACACTCTAGGACAAAGGGCTGCGTAAAATATGGCAATGCCAAAGCCGGACAGCTGCTCATCACCTCCTTCAGTTTGTCGAAAGCCCTCTGTGTTGTATCAATCCAACTGAATGCCCCTTTTTTGGTAAGGTCTGTAAGGGGTGCAGCAAGTTAGGAAAATCCCTTGACGAACTTCTTGTAGTAGGTGCAGATACCCACAAACCCCCGAAGCTCCGTCACATTCTTCGGCTCTGGCCAATCCCTGATGGCCCTAATCTTCTCCTCGTGGACCCTCACTTCGTCCACCCCAATGATCTGCCCCAAGTAGAGCATTTCTGTCAGCCCAAACTCACATTTGGAGAGCTTAGCATAAAATTGTTGCTCCAATATGCACAATACAGCCTCAATATGCTGCAGGTTCTCCTCCCATGTCCTGCTGTAAATCAAGATGTCATCGAAAAACACTAACACAAACTTCCTCAAGTGACTGTAGAAGATGTGATTCATGCATGACTGAAAAGTGACCGCAGCATTGGTCAGCCCAAAGGGCATCACCAAGAACTCAAAGTGACCGTAATGACATCTGAAAGCAGTCTTGGGAATATCCAACTCCCTCACGCGAATTTGATGGTACCCGAATCTCAAGTCAATCTTTGAGAAGAACTTCGACCCCCTCAGCTCATCCATCAACTCATCTATCAGTGGAATGGGGTATCGGTTCTTCATGGTCTTCTTGTTGAGAGCCCGGTAGTCAATGCACATCCTCAGTGTGCCATCCTTCTTCTTCACCAATATTACTGAAGAAGCAAAGGGGCTAGTGCTAGGACGGATGTGCCCAAGAGCTAAAAGCTCATGAATGGCCCTCTCAATCTCATCCCTGTAGGCCTTAGGATGCCTATAGGGTGTAGTGATGACAGCCTAGATACCCTACCCCAGCTCAATCGTTTGCTTAAATACTCGATCTGGCAATTGCCCTGGTGGTATATCTCCAAAAACCGTGGCATATCTATCTAAAATAGACTATGCCTCTAGGTGTATGGCCTGCCTTGTAGATCTTGCCTCGAAACACGCAGCTCCACTGCCCACTCTATATCTCCCTTCCAGATATCTGCCTCCATCTGGTGTGTTGAAACTGTCTGAGGTGGGTAGGTGTGCATACCCCGAATCTTCTCGTGCCTCCCAGTGTTCTTATCTGTCTACTCCATCTCCAAGGTCTCCCAATCCGTGGTGACCTTCCCTAGTGTGATCAACCACTGCACCTCCAGTATCACGTTGGTGTCTGGAATGTCCACCACAAAGAAGTGATCTGTCAGGGTGTAAGTCCCCATAGTCATTGCCAAGGCTGGCACATACCTAGCACACTACATGGTCCTGTCCCCTGGAACCAGTACCGAAAATCCATCAAAGCTCTCCATTGATATGCCCTTTCGCTCTGCCAACTGTGCATCATTAAAATTGTGGGTGGCCCCACTGTCCACTAATATTGAAACACGTTGTCCCCGCACTATGCCTCGGACACGCAGTGTCAAGTATTTGGGCACCCCTCGCAAAGAAGCAAGGGCTCCCTTGGTAGGTGCAAACGCTGCACCTCCTGCTCCTGGTGGTGGAGGTGGTAGATGATCTCCTCTCTGTGCTGTACTGCTGCCTTCTGCCTCTACCTCCTCATACTCCTCCTCTTCCCCGCTACTGTCGGAGAAAACCTCAATGTAATGTGCCTTCCCTGTGGCACAACGGTGTCCGAGTGCCCATGGCTCCTAGCATGTGAAACATAGCCTCTTCCGCCTCAGATCTCTCCTGGTATCGTCATCCAAAGGCCCTCTGCTCTGGTTCCCCTTTGGGGGCGGAACCCTCATGTCCTTTCCCTTCTGCTGAAATGTCGGTCTCTGGGGGAAAGGAGCTCTAGTCCAGGGTAGTACATCCTGCAAGTCCCGAGTCCTCCCAACTGCGTCATGGAGTGTAGCTAGCCTCGTCGACCTGATTAACCCCCGAAGAAGCTCTGCCAATCCATCGATGAACATGTAGATCATCCTGGCTGTGGATAAGTCACGCACCATCATGGAGAGTCTCAAGAACTCCGAAATGTATGTGTCTGAACTCCCAGTATGCTTGAGCTTAGTGAACTTAACAAAGTGCTCCTCTGGATCCCTCCGATCAAATCGCTCTATCAGCCTCCGTGTAAACTCAGCATATGCCATCACCCCTGAATGCCCTAGCGTAGCCATCCCATGAAACCACCAATCATGGGCCTCGCCCTCCAAGTGCAGTGTTGCCACCTTGATGGACTCTATCTCTGCCATCTGGTTAAGCTGGAAATATATATCCAGCTTCTCCACCCAAGCTTTTGCCGAACACTTGGATGTCCCATCAAATGTCGGTAGATAAAATATGCCTACCGTGCGCTGCAAATCCCCATCCTGTGAATGCCTATTCTCCCTGTGATGGTTGCGGGGTCTGCTGCCCCTCTTGAGCTGTACGAAATCATGAAATGTGAGGGCATCTCTAAACTCCTGTCCATAGGACTGATACTCGACAAAGTAATCTCCCATGTGAGCTAGCTCCTGCTCATGTTGTGCTCCTGCCCCAGTGTCTACTGCAAGGAATGTGGGCATTGTGGAACGTGAAGGTTTGTGTGATGCCATCTGCTACGCTGTGATGTGCTCCTGCAAATGATGGGATGTGCCCGAGCCCTCTCCGATATGGAAACCCCTTAGGGTCTCACGCTGTCTAGATTCTGCCGTGAACCTTTGTACCATCTCTTCTATCTGTCTCGACAAATCCTGCACTGATTTGAGGAGAAGTTCCCCGAACTCCTTCCCGGCATCTCTTTCCTCCGCTATTGGTTCCTCCTCTGCATCCACTACTGGAACGTCGTCACCTTCCCCGAAAGTGATCTCTAACATCCGCTCTTGGTCTCTATACTTCCTTCCTCGGTAACAGATGTACGGTTTTCCTGCTGGTGTCAAATAATTTGCTCCACAGGCTGAGCCAAGTCTATGAGTTTCGATACCACTGTAATATTCCGAATAGAAATAAATAGCAATATAAAGCACATAAACAAAGAACTACAGCAACTAGAGACATCATATGAAAAATAGACAATATGGAGAACAATGAGCCATTTTATTAAATACTGAAAGATGAAATGAGTACAAAGGTGATCAGAATGATGGCACCTTGGCTTGCACTAGGCAAGTGTAGAAATACTCTCAAAAGATAACACGGAATGGTTGTTCCCTCAAAGACAGCGTAATCTCCAGCGCTGCTGGTGCTGCTACTATGTTGCTGGTGCTACTACTATGCTGCTGCTATTGCTGGAATGAACTGACTATTTGGGGCTGCTACCCACCTCGGAAAATTGTGAAACTTTGGGAATGGCCTCTCCACCCAATACCTAGAAAAGCCCAGAGAGCTTTTCAGAAATGGCTGACCTCCGAAAATGACCTCCCTTGAGGTACCGCACTATCCCAAAGGTAAATGTTGGCCCTAAATAATTTGCTGCAAATAATGGCCTCAAACTCTACCAAAATGATGGAATAGGGTAGGGTTGATCCCTTTCCAACTCCCCCGGGCTGAATCCCCTGATAGCTCAATCCGGAATCACCTCCTTTAGAAACTGCATCCTCCCTCTCACTGACTGCGCTGTCTCTTCGAGTGGATGCTCCCAGCTGTGGTTGCTGCGACTCTCTCCGGCAAAACAAGATGGAACTCCTCACCCGAGCAGGCACTCGAAGTCCCCCGGGGCTGAGGTTGGGATCTCCGCACGGAGACACCCGGTGTACTGAACAGTACGTGCAGACTTTGCTCAACAACAAGCGTGCTCAATGTCAAAAGACAAATAACATAGATGCATAATCAGAATGAATCCAAATGAGGAGATCCTCTCCCTTTTTATGCTTGGAGAGCCTTGCTCTCACCTTGGGCCCACCATCAACTGCGATGTCTCCTTGAGCCACGTTGTCCCTCTAGCTCTGCACTGGCTTGGTCCCACACAACCCATGCTGTCATTTCCCCACGCTGCCACTTTGACCTCTAGGCCCCACGCTGCCCAATAATAATGTCTCCCAAGTGACTTTAGGAAATGTTTTTATCTTAAGTGTGAGTTAAGTGTCCCTCTTCACCCACTTTATTTCTAACTTAACTTTATTAAAGTAAAGTAGTCAAAAATTAATATTTCCAATTAGCTATTGCTAATTGGGAATACTACACACAACTTGGCTTTTGCACACCTGCGTATATACGCGACTTATGTTCATCAAACCTGCGTATACATTGTGACATATTATATTTATCATTTCTCTGATCCTAACTGGATTGCCTTTCTCTGCCACATCTGAACTGTCCTATAGATACGTCATTTTCACATCTTCTGCTTATCAAGGACAGCTCATCAAGTAGGTTGCCATCAAGGATAACATATTGCATCATATTGCCAACAATCTCCCCCTTTGGACTTGATGGCAATGATGATGGTGTTTGATCACCACAACAGATAGATACATTAATCATAAACATTATTTAAACACCAAGATACTCTCCCCCTTTGACATCAAGGGCAAAGGGCAGATCAATACCAAAACAAGGTTTCTCTTTCCTTGTAGAAATAAGAGCTTTGCAGATCTAATGTGCACTGTATTGACCATGCTCCCTCTGAGTTCATGCTAAATCTTCAGACATATTTTTTAATGAAGTGCAAGACTCTATAACTGAACCGAGTATGACCATTCCTATCACCAAGGACTCATACTTACATTTTTTTTTTTTTTCTCGTTTAGACTAATCCTAATCTTCCCATTTTTTCTCCTTCCATCCCACCCATGGGTTTCGAACCGGTGACCTTACAGAACAGAGTGCCTTAACAGTGCACCCCATCACCGACTTTTCTACACCACATGGGCGACTCATACTTACATTAATGATCCAACCAAGTGGAATTACATATTTGACTCAACTGCCCAACCAAGTTGTAATATTCCCAATTAGCGATAGCTAATTGGAAATATTAATTTTGATCAATTTTGCCTTCTATAGTTAAAATATAAATAAAAGTGAGTAAGAGGGGGATATAACTCACTTAGAATAAAGTACACTCCCTAAAGTCACCTAGTGAAATCAACGTTGTGACCAAGGTGGGCAAAGGGGCCAAGTGACCACGTGAAGAGGGACCCACTTGGACAGCGTGAGCATGGCCAGCACAGTTGAGTTGGCAACGTGGGCCAAATGGAGGCAACATAGGAGATGGTGGGGCCTATGGTTGAGAGAGGCCCATCGTTATAAAAAGGAGGAGAGCCTCCTCGTTTCCTCATTCGAGTTTATGCATATTGAACTGGTCACTTCGACTTAGAGCACGCTGGCTGTTTAGGTTGTCTGTAGCACTGTTTAGTGCATCGGGTGTCTCCGTTTAGAGATCCCACCCTCAGCCCCGGGAGACTTCGAGTGCTTGCTCGGGTGAGGTAGTCTCATCAGTATTTTGCAACAGGATCAGTGTTGGCATTCGTGGGAGGAGCAGAGCCAAAGAGACTGCGCAGTCTTGAGAGGGAGGATGCAGTCCATCTTGAGGGAGCTCTGGAGTGGCACTATTTTGGAGGATTTGGGCCAGAGGATTGAGCAAGGGGCTAACCCTTGCCTATGGAGGCTTTTGGCAGAGTGGGAGGCCATATTTTGGAGGATTTCATTCAGCGTCAGCGTGGCCCTTGGGAGGATAGCGTAGATCCTCAAGGGAGGTATTTTCGGGGGTCATCCATTCCAGAAACACTCTCTGGGCTTTTCTGGGTATTGTGAGTAGAGGCAGATTCCAGAGTTTCAACTCTTTCTGAGTAGGGGAGCAGCCCCAAATACTCATCTTGTTTTAGCAATAACAACAACACGGCAGTGTTCCAGCAGCTTGGACGCAGAGCAAAGAGCAGCCATTCCATCGATATTCTGAGAGTATTCCTACACTTGCCTGGTTCAAGTCGAGGTGCCATCACTCTGATCACCTCTTGTACTCATTTCTATTTCTCAGTATAATAAAATGGCTCAGTATTCTCTCTATTTCATGTGTATCTGCTTCATGTTCAGTTTATAGCATTTTGTATCTTGTTGTATGCTTTGTATTACTGGTTATTTCCCTTTTGGGATATTACAGTGGTATCAGAGCTCATAGACCTGGCCCAGCCTGTGGAGCAAGTTGTCTATGACACCAGAAGAGAAGCCGTATATCTGTTACAGAGGTAGAAAGTACCGTGACAGAGAGCGTAGGTTGCAAATCACCTACGGAGAGGGTGACTGCATTCCAGTGGTGGACGCAAAACAGGAGGAACCAATGGCAGATGATAGTGATGCAAAGAAGTTTGGGGAAATGCTCCTCAAGTCAGTACAGGATCTGTCGAGGCAGATTGAGGTGATGGGGCAGAGATTCACTGCTGTAGAGGCTAGACATCGTGAAACCCCAAGGGGTTTTCAGGTTGGCGAGGGATCAGGCACATCCCACCATTTGCAGGAGCAAGATGCCACTCAGCACATGGCAGCACATGCCCCCACACATTCCACTATGCCCACTTTTCTGGGTGCAAACACTGGGGCAGGAGCACAATAGGAGCTAGAGCTTGGCCACATGGGTGATTATTTTGCTGAGTATTAGGCATATGGGCAAGAGTTCAGGGATGCCTTTTCATTCAGAGATTTTGTTCAGCTCCAGTGGGATAGTAGACCCTGCGACCATCACAGAGGGCACCGACATTATCACAAGGGAGACACTCAGCGTACAGTGAGCAGGTTCCATTTGCCCACGTTTGATGGTTCATCAAACAGTTCGGCAAAGGCTTGGGTGGAGAAGCTGGACATATACTTCTAGCTCAACCAGATGGCAGAGATGGAGGCCATCAAGGTGGCAGCATTGCATCTAGACGGTGAGGCTCAGGATTGGTGGTTCCATGGGATGGTTACACTCGAGCATTCGACAGTGACTACATATGCCGAGTTCACCCGGAGATTGATAGAGAGGTTTGATCGGAGGGATTCGGAGGAGCACTTTGTTGAGCTGACGAGGCTCAAGCAGACCAGGAGCCCGAATACTTATATCTCAGATTTCCTGAGACTTTTAGTGATGGTGCCAGATCTATCCACAACACGGATGATTTATATGTTCATTGAGGGGTTAGCAGAGCCGCTTTGGGGATTGGTCAAATCAACTAGACCAACCACACTCCATGACGCAGTTGGTAGGACCCGGGATTTGCAGGATGCCTTACCCAGGACCAAGACGCCTTACCCCCAGAGACAGGCTTTCCAGCCTAAGGGGAAGGATGTGAGGATTCCGCCTCCAAAGGGGAATCCGGGTAGGGGACAGTTGGATGATGATACCAGGAGGGAGTTGAAGAAGAAGAGGTTGTGTTTCACATGTCAGGAGCCGTGGGCACCAAGACATAGATGTGCTACGGGCAAAGCACACTTTATTGAGGTCTTCTCTGAGAGCAGTGGGGAAGAGGATGAGTATGATGACGTGGAGGCAGGGGGCAGCCATGCAACACAGGACCATTTGCCACCTCCACCACTAGGAGCAGGAGGTGCAGCCTTTGCACCTACGGGGGGACCCTTGCTGCATTGCGAGGAGTACCCAAGTATCTGACGCTGTGTGTTTGAGGGACAGTACGGGGGCAGCGAGTATTAGTACTGGTGGATAGTGGGGCAACCCACAGCTTCATCGATGCACAGATGGTAGAGCAGAGAGGCATACAGACAGAGAGCTTCGATGGGTTTTTAGTGTTGGTCCCAGGAGATCAGACGATGCAGTGTGCCAAATATGTTCCAGAGCTGGCAGTGACGATGGGCACCTACACAGTGACTGACCACTTTTTCGTGGTTAACATACCAGATACCAATGTGGTGTTGGGTGTACAGTGGCTGATCACTCTAGGGAAGGTCACCACAGATTGGGAGGCATTGGAGATGGAGTGGGATGATAAGAAGACTGGGAAGCATGAGAAGATACGGGGCATGCACACTTACCCACCCCAGACCGTTTCAGCTCACCGGATGGAGGCAGACTTCTGGAAGGGAGACATAGAGTGGGCAATAGAGCTGCGTGCATCAGAGGCAGGGACTACCAGGCAAGCAGTTCATCCAGAGATACAGACCATCCTTGACAGGTATGTCACGGTGTTTGGGGAGATACTGCCAGGTCAGCCACCAAATCGGGGATTTGAGCATACTATTGAGCTAGAGTAGGGCATTCAGGCTGTTATTACCACACCCTATAGGCACCCCAAGGCCTATCGGGACGAGATTGAGCGGGCTATTCGTGAGCTGTTAGCTCTTGGACACATTCGGCCTAGCACCAGTCCTTTCGCTTCTTCAATAGTGTTGGTGAAGAAGAAGGACAACACATTGCGGATGTGCATAGATTACAGGACCCTGAACAAGAAAACCATGAAGAACAGGTACCCTATACCACGGATTGACGAGTTGATGGATGAGTTGAGAGGGGCACAGTTCTTCTCAAAGCTTGATTTGAGATCCGGGTACCACCAGATTCGCGTGAGGGAACAGGACATTCCCAAGACCGCTTTCAGGTGCCATTATGGCCATTTTGAGTTCTTGGTGATGCCCTTCGGGCTAACCAACGCACCGGCCACCTTCCAGTCGTGCATGAACCACATCTTCCGCAGTCACCTGAGGAAGTTTGTATTGGTCTTCTTTGATGATATATTGATATATAGTAGGACATGGGAGGAGCATCTCCAGCACATAGAGGCAGTGTTGCGTATTTTGGAGGAGCAGCAGTTTTATGCTAAGCTCTTCAAGTGCGAGTTTGGATTGATGGAGATGCTATATCTGGGACACATTATAGGGGTGGACGGAGTGAGGGTCCACGAGGAGAAGATCAGGGCCATTAGAGATTGGCCAGAGCCGAGAAACGTGACAAACTTCGAGGGTTTGTAGTTATCTGCACCTACTACAGGAAGTTCGTCAAGAGTTTCTCTCAGCTCGCTGCACCCCTGACAGATTTGACGAAGAAGGGGGCATTCAGTTGGACAGATACAACGCAGAGGGCCTTTGACAGGCTCAAGGAGGTGATGAGCAGCTGCCCAGTACTTGCATTGCCAGATTTCACGCAGCCATTTGTTTTGGAGTGTGATGCATCAGGAGAGGGGATCGGTGCAGTATTGATGCAGGGAGGTCACCCGATAGCTTTTGAGAGCCGGAAGCTCCTTCCACATGAGCGGTTATATGCCATATATAACAAGGAGACGTTGGCCATCAAGCATGCATTGGCCAAATTTCGGCAGTACCTGGTAGGTAACAGGTTCAAGGTGAGGACTGACCACAATAGCCTCAGATTCTTCTTAGAGCAGAAGCAGCTACAGGAGAGGCAGCAGAAGTGGGTCAGCAAGATCCAAGCCTATGACTTTGACATCAAGTATGTCAAAGGGAAGAACAACGTGGTGGCTGATGCACTTTCACGCAGACCATCCGCGTTGTCTGTAATGAGTTTGGACACAGATTGGAGGGCTCGATTTTTGGTGGAGTACTCCAAGGACAGGTTTGCTTGTGAGGTTCTGGATGGATAGGTGACGAATGATAGATACAGGGTGATGGATGAGATCATCTACTATAGGGATAGGATCTTCTTGACTGAGGGCTCTCAGCTCAAGAAGAAGATACTGCAAGCTTCTCATGATTCACCATTGTCTGGCCACCAGGGGTTTACCAAAACCTACAGGGCCATCAGGGAGAGGTTCTCATGGAAGGGCCTCAAGGAGGACATACTCCAGCATGTCAGGGAGTGTGTAGTTTGTCAGCACAACAAGGGGGAGATGAACCATCCAGCAAGTTTGTTGCAGCCTCTTCCCATTCCTGAGGGGAAGTGGGAGAGTATTTCGATGGACTTCATCACAGGGTTGCCCATGGTGCAGGGCAAGGACTGTATATTCGTCATCGTTGATCGACTGACGAAATATGCACACTTTTTCGCCATATCCGCACACTACACAGCAGCACAGGTGGCGGAGCTGTTCTTCCGGGATATCTTCAGGTTACATGGTCTGCCCAAGACCATTGTCAGTGACAGGGACAACCGCTTCATGGGCGGATTTTGGCAGGAGCTTTTTTGGCTGGTAGGGACAGAGTTGACACCGAGCACCAACTACCACCCACCGATAGATGGGCAGATAGAGATAGTTAACAAGTGGCTGGAGGGCTACTTGCGTAACTATGTTAGTGGGCAGCAGAGAGCATGGCTGAAGTGGCTGCACCTAGGAGAGCACTGCTACAACAACACACATCACATGTCTATCGGTATGTCTCCGTTCCATGCATTATATGGTTATCATGCTTTATCTTTTGTTGATGTGATGTTTGGTGTCAGCAAGGCTCCGAGAGCTAAGGATTGGATCCAAGTGAGTCAAGACATCCTCCGAGCTCTCAAGGATAACATGGCTATAGCACAGAACCAACAGACGCTGTATGCCGACAGGGGTCGGGTGGAGAGACAGTTTGAAGTAGGGGACTTGGTCTACCTACGCTTGCAGCCATATCGACAGTCGACTCTGTAGCAGAAGGGGGCTGAAAAGCTCAAGCCCCGCTTTTATGGACCTTACAGGGTGATACGCAAGGTTGGACAGGTTGCCTATGAGTTGGAGTTGCCTCAAGGCAGCAAGATTCATAACATCTTTCATGTATCATGCCTGAAAAAGGCTTTGGGACAGCAGGTGACTGACAGAGGAGCTTCCGCCGACGGATGATGAGGGGCATTTGGTGCTACAGCCAGAGGCCATTATTGATATCAAAGAGAGACAGCTGTGGAGCAGGATAGTCGGGGAGTTCTTGGTGAGGTGGAAGAATTTGCCGGATGAGGATGCCACTTGGGAAAGTGAGAAGTTCTTGCAGCATCCATCACTACAGTTGCTTGGGGTCAAGCAACATTTTGCCGGGGGAGACTGTAATATTCCCAATTAACGATAGCTAATTGGAAATATTAATTTTGATCAATTTTGCCTTCTATAGTTAAAATATAAATAAAAGTGAGTAAGAGGGGGATATAACTCACTTAGAATAAAGTACACTCCCTAAAGTCACCTAGTGAAATCAACGTTGTGACCAAGGTGGGCCAAGGGGGGCAAGTGACCACTTGAAGAGGGACCCACTTGGACAGCGTGAGCATGGCCAGCACAGTTGAGTTGGCAACGTGGGCCAAATGGAGGCAACATAGGAGATGGTGGGGCCTAGGGTTGAGAGAGGCCCATCGTTATAAAAAGGAGGAGAGCCTCCTCATTTCCTCATTCGAGTTTATGCATATTGAGCTGGTCACTTCGACTTAGAGCACGTTGGCTGTTTAGCTTGTCTGCAGCACTGTTTAGTGCATCGGGTGTCTCCGTTCGGAGATCCCACCCTCAGCCCCAGGAGACTTCGAGTGCTTGTCGAGTGAGGTAGTCTCATCAGTATTTTGCAGGAGGATCGGTGTTGGCATTCGTGGGAGGAGCAGAGCCAAAGAGACTGCGCAGTCTTGAGAGGAAGGATGCAATCCATCTTGAGGGAGCTCCGGAGTGGCACTATTTTGGAGGATTTGGGCCGAAGGATTGAGCAAGGGGCCAGCCCTTGCCTATTGGAGGCTTTTGGCAGAGTGGGAGGCCATATTTTGGAGGATTTCATTCAGCGTCAGCGTGGCCCTTGGGAGGATAGCGTAGATCCTCAAGGGAGATATTTTCGGGGGTCGGCGATTCCAGAAACACTCTCTAGGATTTTCTGGGTATTGTGAGTAGAGGCAGATTCCAGAGTTTCAGCTCTTTCTGAGTAGGGGAGCAACCCCAAATACTCATCTTGTTCCAGCAGTAGCAGCAACACGGCAGTTTTCCAGCGGCTTGGACGCAGAACAGAGAGCAGCCATTCCATCTATATTCTGAGAGTATTCCTACACTTGCCCGGTGCAAGTCGAGGTGCCATCACTCTGATCACCTCTTGTACTCATTTCTATTTCTCAGTATAATAAAATGGCTCAGTATTCTCTCTATTTCATGTGTATCTGCTTCATGTTCAATTTATAGCATTTTGTATCTTGTTGTATGCTTTGTATTACTGGTTATTTCCCTTTCGGGATATTACACAAGTGGGTCTACAAATTTGAACAAGTCCTTACATGACTGAATATAACAATTTTACATCATAAGTCTCAACATGACCTTTTCATCAAATAATAGATATGACTTTTTTATAACCAAGACCGAATGACCTCAGGAGAGATCATAATTCAACAACCATCATAATGCCAACAATGCATTCTTCTCAATAAGGCTAATGGTCCCCCTAAACTTGTGCATCCTGAACACCTTCATCAAAGCATCTTCATCAGGTAGATAATCAAAATTTAATATCATATCAGCAGATATAACTATTAACCATCATATCAAGAAAATTATAACTGTTAGCAACATATCATAAACTGTTCTTGAGTTGTCTCACTGTTTTTCTTATCAGAGAAAAAAATACGCAACTGTATCTAGCGGAACGTGCATATATACGTGGCTTTAGTTCATGCAACCGGCATACAAAAAGTGAAATATTGAAAATTTCACAGCTCCATCTCCCCCTGAACATGTACCACCTGTACCTGTCTTCTCTTGTTACATCAAATGCACAGTCAGAATTATAAACAATCATAATTACCAAACCATCCTTTATACATTGCAATTGATGATAACATTATTCTTTCAAGAATGATGGACTGCAATGGGCATTGTCTTCTTTCAGTCTGAGTCTGAATCCTCCTCACATCTACGAGAGGTCAGATCTTTAAACACATAATTTATTAGCGTTTCCGTATCCCCTTGCTATTACTTCTCCTGTTTCTTCTTCCATAACCTTGCATTTGGTTGATGTGAACACAATTACATTTTCTTTATCTGCCATTTGGCCTACACTTAATATGTTTTGTTTTAGGCCTTGAACTAATAAGGTGTCAACTGCCCTTCCGTTTTTGTTAATTATGGCTCTACTTTTCCCAAAACATTTGCTGGAGCATCATTTGAAAGAATAACCTTACCGTCTTGATGTTTCTTGAGAGATTCCATCTTACTCTTATCACCAATCATGTGATGAGAACATCTGTTATCGATGTACCATTCATCTTTATTTTTAATTGCACAGAGAGCAAGACCACATCTTACCTCTTCTTCTTTCTACTTGTTATCATGAATATTGGTGAATCCAACTTTCTTTGATCTTACGCTATCAACTGGTTGTCTTCCATAATGATTTTGATGAATCATTGGTCTGTTCCTGCATTCTTTTTCTACATGCCCATACTTGTTACAATCATAACATCTTTTGTGACCAGAAAAGAGAGCAAAGGAATCATAATATGTTTGTCTAATCTTTCCTCTATTGCAATCAACCGCTTTATGACCAAAATTGCTGAATGAAAAACAATATCCCTTAAAGAAACCCAAGTACGTGGGAGCTGATGGTCTTTCTGTGTAGTGTCTATCTGTTTGTAATTGAAAAAAATTTCTGTTTGTAATTGAAAAAATTTTCTGTTTGTAATTGAAAAAATTTTCTTCTGCAATTGGCTGCAACATGTCCATAATTATGACATACAAAGCATTCAACATTATTGATCAAAGGAGAGAATCGATTGATACTTCTATAGTTAGGAACGAATGATTTCTTTTGAGAATTCATGATTTTCGGTTGACTTTTTGTCTCTTTAAACACTTTAGGTTTTGCATTGATAACCTTTGAATCTTTAGCATTGTCTTGTGAACTAGATTCTCCTTTAACAGTTTCATGAAAACCAAGACCAAATTTAATAGAAGGAGACCTTTGACTACTAAGAATATTATCCAGAATCTTAGTCCTATCTTGAAAACTCGAGTGTTTATCCTTTTCTTCTAATTTACCTTTTAAAATGTTTACCTCAACCTCCAATTTTTGGCACTTTTTCTTCATACCTTCTTCTACCCTTCTTACTTCTTCTGCTTGCTCATTCAAAGTTAGAATTTCTTCTTTCAACTCATTTTCGTGTTCTTCAAATGTTTGTAGAAGTTCTTCATTCTTCTTATTTGATTTTTCTAGATCTGCTTTGAGAGAGATAATTTCTACTTCAATTCCTTCACTGCGGTTGGTTACTTCATCCTGCAGCCTTTGATACTGGTCTATCTGTTCTTTTTTTAGTTGCTCAATTGTCTTTCTTTCTTGTAATTGTTCATTCAATCTAGAGATCATAACTTTGTAGATACATTCCCTCTCATTAAATAAAATCTGTTGATCTTCAACTTTAATCTTGAGATTTGTGATTACTATTTCAAGATCCATAACATTACTTTCACTTTCGTATTCACTATCTTCAACATTGCATGCACAAGTGAGTCACAAGAACAACAATCAATACCTGTTTCATCTTCATTTTTCGCTGTACACATTTTTTGAGATATCTTTTTTCTTTGAGTAACCTTCTTCTTTTGCTACCTTCCCATTGTGACAGATCTCCTTCAAGCGATCAAGCTTCTTCAAAAGGACCTGCTCTGATACCAATTGTTGGGAAAAATACTGAGAGGAGGGGGAAATGAATCAATATTTATAACTCACTGTAAACTTTTAGTTCTTCTTTACTGATTTCTATACGCGACTTTAATGAACCCAACTAGCGTATACACGCGACTATCTTTAAATATGTCCAAAGATCTTATTATTCAGATAATTCTTTACTTAGATCAGTGCATCAGATATTTAGTCAGCAGTAATCATGTGCAGTAAGAACAGAATTAATCATCACACAAAAGCAACAAACATGAACACCAGGATTTAAGGTGGAAACCAAAGTCAGGAGAAAACCACCACTGTTGTTGTCTTTGTCTTCAATATTTATTATAAATAAAACTGCTTACAATCTTGTACTAGCGCAGACTCATACCAGCACGCAGACACCCACCTGCAGAAGGCTGCAACCTTCTCTCATTCTCTAGCTACTAATGGAAGGGAGCTCCAACCCCCTGATCTCGTTTACCAACTACCACTGGAAGGGAGCTACAACCCCCTGCTTCTCGTTTACCAGCCACTCTTAGAAGGGAGCTACTACCCCCTGATCTCGTTTATCAGCAACCACTGGAAGGGAGCTACGACCCCCTCACTGAAGGCTCCAACCCTCAACACCACTACGGACCATGTTTCATCAATTTTCACACTGGATCCAACAACTTCAACACAACATAACTTGTAGAGCTCTTTTCGTCAGATTTTCAGACTGGACCCACTCCACACATTTAAGCTCAAAGAACATACATCAAACTGAAACTAATAACCGTATCAAATCATTCACTTAATCATCAATCAACCAACCAACCATTGATCTTTAATCATAATCAACTAGCAGCATTATCAACATTCAAACAACCTAGATCTGTATGAAGACTTCATTGACAGGCAATAGTAATACAACAAAACAGACCAGAAATTTCCTTCCGCATACTTCAGCAAAACCCTAGATGCCATACGCACTTTTGCTTAACTGAACCTGCATATATACGCGCTTTTACAGAGACGAACCTGCGTATAGATCTGCAAACATTACGGGACTACGCAATTCTTCAGAATAAATAATTAGCTCAGACTTTACCCTTCACTTCAGCAAACATTCGTTAGATCACAGATCTAAACATTTCACAAACAGATATAGCAAATACATAGTCATTTCAAGTCTAGAGATCCTGATCCATCATTGTATTGATAGGTGCATTATTATTTCAGATCTATCAATAAACTGTAGCCCATTCCATGCAGATATACTTTAGAGTGAAGTTTTCATTCAATACCCAAACACATGCACCCTTTTGCACTATGATCTTCATCTCCTTATATAGTCTTAGCCTTTACCAATACCATGAGCCAAAACCACACAAGTGTCGATGGTATTCTTTGATGGAATCAAATAGACAACACAACACTCAATATTGTGGGCTAAAACCATGGTAATGCCCCCTGGTATCATAATTTTAGAGCCCAACAGGCATACCCGACTTGGCTTCTGCGCACCGCGTGTATATGCGACTTATCTTCATCAAACCTGCATATACATTGTGACATATTATATTTATCATTTCTCTAATCCTAATTGGATTGCCTTTCTCTGCCACATCTGAACTGACCTGTAGATACATCATTTTCACATCTTCTGCTTATCAAGGACAACTCATCAAGTAGGTTGCCATGAAGGACAACATATTGCATCATATTGCCAAAAACAACAATATATGGGCACCAAAATGGTTCGCCCTATAGAGAAATTTCACAGCAGTAATACCTCTTTCACTCGAAGACAGAAAATATGGCTGATTCACACCCTCAAACGATATTTACAGAACTCGAGTCCTTTCTAGCCCACCGGTAACCCCAGTGCCGCCCCTCAACCCTCTGCGTCATCCTCTGCACTGCCCTGGAAGGGCCTGCATCACCCTCTCTGGGATTACGCTACCCCTGCACTACCCTGACTGGGCCTGCGTCACCCCTTAAGGGTTCTTGCTGCCTCTACGCTGCCTTCTGCAAGGCTCTGGCTGAACTGCATAGCTCTGTTTGGCCTCGATGCTGCCTGGTATACTGCCTCTATGCCGTTGTTGTATTCTTGGCCTTGGGTCAGATCATCCCTCGCCAATCTCTGCCCCTCACCACACTGCAAACTCACTTCAAAATTCTTACAAAACCACGCCCTAGAATTTCGACTTAGCTTCAGTGCTCTACCAATGTGTGTGTTCTCCAACTGACCCCAAGCCCTTCTCTTATACTTTTCTCGTTGAAAAACCAACTGGCAACGACCATGATCTAATCTCTAATCAACGACTAAGATTAGAAGTTGCTTGATCCACGTCACTTAGAACATTCTCATCACATGTTTAATTTAATTCACTTTAATCTTTTAATTTTCCTAAGTTATACTGAGGATCCTTAATTAAAAAGATTAATTATTTGAATAACTATCAAATCGGATGGAATTTCTCCAAACGCTTTCTTGGTCTTGGAGATCTCATGTACTCCAACTCCTCCACAAAATTTCAGAGCTAGAGCACATCCGATGCTACCCCAAAATCTCAACATGCGTCACCCCTCTTGGGCATGCGATGTCCCTCTGGTGCTATGCTGCCTCTTCTTGGATATGCACTGTCACTCGGGACAGCCACCTTCCTGCAGAAAAAATTGTCTCTTCACTGATTGCTTCAGCTCTCCCTGATCTGCAATTGCTCTGATACAATGTCGAAATTTCTGAATTTACTAAACATAAATCCTACATCAGTAATCTAATTTACTTCTCCTACTTGTTTTATTAACTTAACAAGTTAATTTTCTGATTAATACATGAAAAGCATTGAAGTAAATACTCTACTTCCTACACAAATATACAGATCAAATACTGAAGAAATAAGCACATTTGACAAAGGACACACAAGATTTTTCGGACAAATGTCCCCGGAAAAACCCAATGCAGGAAAATCGGTGCAGCAACTCTTGAGGGTTTTATTATTAAGCAGATTTTTGAATACAAGCTAGGGTGTCAATGTAGTTCACCCAACAGAGAAAAATCCCAGCAGAAGTACCTCTATCCCAAGACAGATATTATGGCTAATCTAGCTTCAGAACGATGGACCCCACAGGTGCCTACACAGTCACTGCGTCGCCCTTTGCTGATCTACTGAATACGAGCTTGATCTTTCCCACTTAAATCATAGCGCTACCCCTTCTAGACATGTGTTAGCTACTCTAGGCCTGCGTCACCCCTTTGGGCCTGCGTGAACCTGGCTAGGCTGCATCACCCCTCCTGGCCTGCGTCACCCTTCCTGGGCTTGCGCTGCCTCTCTGGTGTTGATATGCCTCTCTGCTATTGTATTCTCAGCCTTGGATCATAAATCCCACTGTCGAACTGCCCCTCGCTGCACTGCAAGCTCACTCAAAAATTCTCAGCAAACCACGCCCCAGAATTTCGACTTAGCTCAACTGTTGCCACTTTGTGTATGTTCTCCAACTGACCCCAAGCCTTCCTTTAATACTTTTCTTGTTGACGAATCAACGACTGTGATTTAATATCTAATCAACGGCTAAGATTAGAAAAGACTTGATCCTCGTCACTTAGATCATTCTCACCCACATGTTAAATTAATTCGCTTTAATTATTTAATTTCCCTAAGTTAGACTTAGGGTCTCCATTAAAATAATTAATTATTTGAATAACTTAAGCTCTGGGTGGAATTTTTCCAAACGATTTTTGGGTCTTGGAGATCTCATGTGTTCTAGCCCCTCCACAAAGTTTCAAAGCTAGAGCACATCCGATGCTACCCCAAATTAAACAAGAGATGTATTTCAAGTTGCCAGCCATGAGTTCTACTTCAAAACCTATGAATTTGATCTCCACTATTTTGAGTTGAATCAACGTTCAAAGCTGCAATTTTTGCTGCATGATCCATCGTTATCATTTCGACACTGTAATCAAATAACCAAAAGAGCATCCCGCATCAATGCTTCACAATTTAGTTCATAATGAAAGAATTTGAAACCCTTCATCAGCTTCAATCCACTCTATTCTCCAAATTAACATCATATCTTTAGATAAACGATGGCACAATATTTTTAAACGAATCTCGACTTTGGCAATATGCTAGATTTACATGCACAAACAAATCTGGGCAAAAATTTTAATTAAGGAGAAACATGATCCATTGCTTACCGAGCCAATCGAATGAATTATTCTTTAATTTGATTTCATGAGACTCAGTTTCTGGATGGATTTGTCTAGGAATACTAACCACATATTCTTCTTTTGTAGATTTTCCTTTCTTTGATGGAGTACGCAAGACCCTTCTCCAAGCTTGCTGATGCAGTTGTTTCTCCTTCTTCTCTCGAAGCAAAAGATCTCTTTGCTTTGGTTTACATTTTCTTGCACCAATTTTGTTACCATAAGCCTTAAATCTCCAACATTCTGCAAAACAGTGATTGTCTTTTCCACAAAATGTACAAAATGTGTCTTGTTTGGCAGAACCATTATACCGGAAGGAATTTTTAGCCACTTTCATCTATAAGACTCCATTCTTTTTCTGACCCATTGCCTTTGAACTAGGACTTTGACAAGGATAATTAACTCTTCTTCGGATGCGCTCAGTTCTTTGTGGAGACTTGTCACCATTATTACCTACATCATTAAGTTGTAGAAGTCCCTTTGAGACAAACTCAACATTCAACGTTCTTCTTGCTTTGACAACTTTGGAGCATACTCCAATTTCCTCACATGCATATCCCAGTCCTGCATTTGGAGGTTGTCTTATTGCCTTAACATGATTGACGATGCCTTGACCATTGTGTCCAAGGCCTCTTCCGTCGTAACCCATTTTCTTTAGCAGTTTCGATCCAATTCCTCGAGTGTGCTTCTTGAAGGAACCAAAACAAACATCTTCTTCAGGAGAATTTGAACCAATGTTACTTACCTCATTTATTGTAGCACTCTGACACCTTGCTAGGGCCTCTTCTGAAGCTTGTAATTGCAATTCCAACGCTTGCAATCTATCTTGAAGCTCTTGCTTCTCATCTTCCAATGCTTTCAACTGTTTCCACAGCGTAATGCTTTCTCTATCATCAACATACAACTCCTCGCAGCTTAATGCTTTCTCTATCATCAGCATACAACTCCTCTACCATTTTCTTCATGGTTAAAATTTTTTCAAACATCTTTGAATCTTTATAAATATTTGCAACGAGAGGATCATAAGAAGACTCATTTGACGAAATAGACATTTCGAAACTTAGAAAATTACCTCTTTAAGTAGACCTGACAAGTATACCCACTACGCCAGACAATGAATTGCTCTGATACCAAGTGATCTTAAAACTTGAGAGGCACTTAAAACTTATAAACAAGACCTTTTAATCACTAGATGGGCTTGACATATTAAGTTACAATACATGTGTAAATATGTTCATTTCATCTTAAATTTGTAACTTAAAATTGCATGTAAAATACTTAATCCAATCATTAATAAACAAAACATGCAAACATCAAGGATTGATAACAGAGTTCACCCCCTCCATTGGGCGACATCTCCGAATTCGCCTCCAACAAGCCGAATCGATTTTATTTTATTTATAAAATGAGGAAGATGTACATATCAACAATACCTCTCAAAGACTTATGGAGCTCTCCAAGATCTCGTAAAAAAAAAGCTCTCCAAAACCTTCTCAAAATAACTCTCTCAAGCTCTCCAAAACTCTCATGCTCACAAATTACATAAGATGGTTTTATATAGCTCTCAAGATCCCAAAACAAATGAGGAAATATCTCCTTAGCTCCCTTACTCCAAGGAGAAAACAACTCTCTTATCCCTTAAAAGATGCCCATGAGATATATGTGGAGGATATCTCTCAAATCCTACTATCAAGGATCTTATCCAAAACCCTAGGATGAGAGTAATCCCATAAGACTTTCAACTTCAACATAAACTTAGAAATTGAATTTGAGAAAATCCTCTCATAATTTCAATTTCTATTTTACAAATAAAGCAATTAAAATATGAGCACATTTACATTCAAATTGAAAACACCCTCAACCTAGGCTTCAAATGAGTTTGTCTTCACCATGGTGCTCCTTGGGAAAAGTGTCTAGATCCTCCTGGATCAAGTGTCAAGTATGGTGTAGGGTATAATGAACATGCTATCTCAATCTAGGTTTTCCAAGTAGTGCCCCTCCTATATTTTTAAGGTCTCCAGGGAGGCCCTACTGGACTAGTATTGAAGATTAACTCCCCTGGTAAGGTGAGATTAGATTTTCAGTCAAGCTTGGTCAATCTTCCAAATCACCTCTTTATCCCTGCAAAATGCCCAAAACAAACAAGTATAAGCACCTAATTGCAAAATGATCAAAGTATCTTTTGAATAGTAGCCCACCTTCATCCAATTGGTAATGTCGGATGGGTAGAGGCATATGACTAATGCAGATGGTGGAGGCGCATGTCATATCATCGTCAAAAAGTGGCTAGTAGGGGCTGCTCGCTGGTTGGCTATTCCACTGGCTATCAGTGTAGGTGAAAAGTTTCCTCCTATTGGGTTACCCATTTTGGTGGGTAACAAGGTCCACGTGTCCAAATCTTTGCCATATCACATGGGTCAAAACCCAATAATAATAGTGAGGATCGTTAACACCATTGAAGAAGTAGAAAAACAAAGACATGGGTTTTGTTTCTCTCACAGAGTAGACCACTTTTGAGATAATGCATGTCCAAAATACGTCAATGCTCCACCTGTTTTTCCCTTGGAAACTTGTTCCACCTGTTTGACCATCTTTGACTAGTCTTATCTTGAGAATGTGTTCATAAAATGGAAAAAATTCCATGTGGGATGTAATCCTCTCTTCAAGCTCCGCAATCTGAGACCCTATTGACTTTTTGACTTTCAAGACCACTTTGTGTTGGGAAACTTGAACTACCTTTGGAAGTGTGAAATGTCATTGATTGTAAGACTACCATGTCTAAGAAACATCGAAGGGATACTACACCAAATCCAAGACCACCTATAGATGCAATACATTCATAACCATGTGGAATGACATAGGTGCATTTGACATGGACTGGACTAGCCTGTAAATTAGTGATCACCCCTACAAAAAGAAGGCTTCTCTAAAACGATGACTCCTCATATAAGCCCATCAAAGGTCCTCCAATCCTATCTAGAACAAAAGGAACAGAGATGAACTCAAAGGAACTGGCCATGGTCCGACCAAACAAACTCTAGGATACCTGATACAAGGCCTCACATGGTTGTTTCATGGCTTTAACCTATGACCTTGGGCTTACAATGGTGCAAAAATGCTGAAATGAATGTATAGGTACCCCTGCTAGTAGAAGGGTCTAACAAATCCATCAAATGATCCAGGCTCAATCCTTGTGATAAATATTACAAGTGCAATCCTCAAAATTAGGGGTAACAGTGTTTTGAATCAAGCACGTGATATGCCATCTCTTTACTTACAGTCAATCCTAAATATTATAGTTGCAAATCCAACAGTCTTCTAAGGGGTTTAACTATCTATTTAGTTGTGCTGTAGGATTTTATTTCTAGTGAATGCAGACTTGTTTATTATGTGTTCAAATTGACGTTAGGATTGCTGAATTAGCTGCCTCATCAATAATCTTGGAAATGAGTGCCAGGATTGAATCAGAGCTGGCTGGTCATGACTCATTATTGCGAGAATTGAAAAGGAGAGTTTTGAATAAGCTCTAGGCTTTCCTGCAATTGGGCTTTTGCTTCAATATTGCTTTATATATATATATATATATATATAAAAAGAAAGAAAGCAATATATTTTCTGGACATCAACCTAATGATTGGTAGTATTTACTTTTTTATGATAAATTACGTTCTGCATGTTGCAGCCCAAGCCAGGGAAAAGGAAAGAGGCTGCAAAGTTTGCCCAGATATGGAATCAAGTCATCGCTAGTTTTCGTGAAGAGGATTTGATAAACAATAGGTGACATCTTGCTTCTACAATTAAAAATTAGAAGTTGGTAACTAAAATCGGCGAGGCCTTGACCAGATTACATCTTACTTGTTCAGGGAGATGGATCTCTTGGTTGTACCATATTCTTCAGATCCCAGTTTTCACCTTGTGCAATGGCCACCGTTTTTACTTGCTAGCAAGGTAAATTTGTTTCTTCAGATTCTTTCTTACTGAAAACAGCTCCTTCCTATCAATTCCTTCTTCTTATGGCTTTTCCCATACAAATCCAGATACCTATAGCATTGGACATGGCAAAAGATTTCAAAGGAAACGATGCGGCTCTGCAAAAAAAAATAAATGCTGATGAAAACATGCAATGTGCTGTGAAAGAATGTTATGAGTCATTCAAGCATGTTCTTAAAAGCATTATCATCGGTGCACGCGAGATAAGGTACGAGCATTTAGTTATTTTGCATGAATAGGGACCATTACACTCTTCTTTTGATTCTTTCTGAGAGCTGCTACCTGTTTATCTTGATGATTTAAGTCTGTTTCCTTTCATAAATTAGCTTTGGTTTATTGGAAATTGTTACTGTTCTTGATGAACGCAGGTAGAATTTTCGTATAAGTCTCTGGCTTGTAGTATGCTCTGAGATTGTTTCTTCAGGTTTTGTGATTAGTATACTTTCCCACATGACTTGTGTTCTCTTCTCAGCGTCGTTAAGGAAATAATCCGGGAAGTCGATATGCATATTGAGCAGAATACCCTGCTGGAGAATGTCAAGATGAGCGAGCTTCCTTCACTGTACAACAAGTTTGTGGAGCTAGTAGAATATCTGGTATATGTGCTGTCAATGAATATAGCATCGTGCTTGTTCATATCATGGTGATAACTTAGTTGTACAGCTTACTTGGCCATTTGCATGTTGCAGATGAAAAATGATCCTGAAGTAGGTGCAAGAGACAGAGTTGTTCTTCTTCTTCAAGATATGCTAGAAGTGGTTACTGAAGATATCATGATAGATGGTCATAAGTGAGTTACCTTTCTAGCATTTCTCTCAAAATTGTTATTAACCTTGTTTATATTTTTAATCAATTCTCATATAATTGTAAAATACAGATTTTTGCATTCAACCCATGATTCGCAAGAAATGCAAGAACAGGAAATCCAGTTATTTGCATCAGCTGGTTCTTCCCAACCGGCTGTACGCTATCCTTTCTCGCCCGATAATGCATGGGTAGAGCAGGTAAATATTTTCAATTGATCAATATTGGACACATAGAATGAATTCATCCATAAAAAAATGGCAATTGTCTGTTTTGACAGATCAGGAGGCTTTATTTGCTATTAACAGTCAAGGAATCTGCTATGGATGTTCCTGCTAACTTGGAAGCGCGACGCCGTATTGCCTTCTTTACAAATTCTCTGTTTATGGCTATGCCCGATGCTCCAAAAGTCCGAAATATGCTGCCATTCAGGTAAGAACTATATCTGGTTTTCTAGCTATATATATTGAACGACTGCTAATGAAACAAGGGGTCGCTGCATAGCAGCTAGTCCCTGCCTTTTCTCATTGTTCGAGTACTCAAAAATTGCCTCCCCATATTACACATAACTGGTTAATGCAAGAATTGAATTTACCGGGCACATGATTAAAATATTTGATAGATGTTGGAAAGCTAATTATTGTGAGGGTGCTGCTTTAAGAGAGAGAGAGAGAGAATGCAATGTTGGAGAAACTGTCGGATTCTTTCTCTAACCTAATGAGTTTAGGGGAATTGACGTTTATGAATTCCAACATGTTTGACCAGTTCCATCGGCAACTTATGGAGTTTAAGTAATAGAGGATTTTTAATTGCTTCCGACGGATAGGTTTGCCCAGTTGCATCAGCCTCTTGAATGAATTGAAAAAGTAGGAAATTAAAAGTGCAGGTGTAGGTTACTTAGAATTACCACCATGTGTTATGAAGATGAACAATTCCCTTGTCAATTGCATGCTTACACTTGAATACTTGGAACTGTTTGACATTACATTATCAATGGTATCATTTCCCAGACATGTTTACCCCAAACTTCAATTTCTAGAAATCTGTCAGTGTGAAAGACACGCGGAGGTTAGATCATTGCCGCCAACAATAATAAATCCCCTGTAACATTTATGATGTTGCACGATTGTCTGGCATTTGGAATTCATGCGATACATGCAAGCTGCCATTTAACTAAAACAGGATGGGCAAACAAAAAATGACGAAAATTAAGTGTTAAAATTGCCATTCATCTCACTGTTATTCAGAAAAATCCGAAGATCTGGGTCTGTTAAAAAATTCTGAGGATCCAAATCAGTTTTTAAATGCTGAAAGTTCATGTTGGCAAGGTTCTGCTATGAACAAAACTTGAATCATAATAAAACTATGACTAGGTTTTTTGTTAAATTTACATGAAATTTTTGCACCAAAAAGTGGTTTTGAGTGCCAGTTTAAAATGTTGTTTTGAGTGCCACACCTGCTGACTGTGGTTAGTAGTTTAGGTAGGGCTTGCGTTGACATCCTCTTGCCTCCATTATCTAATACCTGGAATTTTTTTGAAATGGACTACTATCTTGCATAGATCGAGATTTTAAGTTAAAGCTGTAATGGACAACGCACCTGATGCTGTGCATCCTATTTCTAGAATGGTTTCTACAGTATCTTGAGGATGTTGCAAGAAGGTCCTCCGGGATACATGCAGATGGATAATATCCATTGATTGTGCCCTAGACCTAGGGAAAGGGATATGTAAGTTTCAGAATTGGAGTATAGGAAATCAAATAGGTACATTTATTCTTTTAAATTTTTGTGTGATTTTCTGAGACAAGCATTGGCAAATGTAAATCTTCGGATTCACCTTCAGCTGGAGTTGATGCTATCTTTATTTTTCCTTTAGAATATATAATTCTGTGTAGATTTGAAGGATTTTATTGAGGAAACCAATCATAAACTACAGCAGCTTCTGGAGACTCCGGCTGAATCCAAAAAAATATCACAATACAATTATAACGTTTTGTTTGGCTATTCAATAGGGCATGTCTGGGTGTTTGCAGTTGGGCTTAAGCACATTCTCCAAGATTGTAATATCCCAAAAGGGAAAATAGACAGCAATACAAGCATACGACAATATAGAAAATGCCGGAAATAGAATATAAAGCAAATACACATAAAAATGCCGGAAATGCTAAGCCATTTTATTAATCTGAGAATATAATGAGATACAATGGATAATCAGAATAAATGCACCTATCCTTGCTCAAGGCAAGTGAAGAACCCTCTCAGAAAAACAGGAAATGGCTGTTACAAGAAACTGCATCCTAGCTGCTGGAAGAAACTGCCGTAAACTGCTGCTGCTGGAATGAACTGAAGCTAGGGGCTGATCCCCTTGCCGGAATGAGCTGAAAATCGGCAGACCACCTGAACTCACCACCCCGGACAAAACCCAGAAACCATATACCAAACGGACCACCTCCGAAAATCACCCCCAAAAACCCTCCTCCTAGAAAAACGTTGTCCCTCCAGGACCAGCGCAGACACCAACTGAAATAGACCGAAATGGGGCCACAACTCCTCAGGAAACTCACCAAATGATAAACGCTGAACCTCCACACCGGAAGAGGCCTGAATCTCCTGCAGAAATCTCTACCACTGAACAGCTCCAACTCAAACTGCGTCCTCCCTCCAAGGACCGCGCAGTCACCCAATGAAGCTCAGCTCCTCAGCAAAACTCCCAACAAAACACCTGCAAATCTCCTGCTAAAGACTGAAGAAAAACCTTGCCCGAGCAGGCACTCGAAGTCCCCCGCGGCCAAGGGTGAGATCTCCGACCGGAGACACTCAGTCGCACTAAACAGTGCTGCAGACCGACTAAACAGCCAGCGTGCTCAAGTAGACAGGCACAGGTCTAGCTCAATATCATCAACAATATCAATAATGCCCAAAATGAGATAGCTCTCCCTCTTATAACGCCGGCTCCTCCTCAAAACCCTACGGTCCCTCTCCACGTGCTCCCTGCTGGGCTCCCGTGTTTCTAGAGGCCACGTTGAGGCTCCTCTCATACGTGGTGTGGACCCCCAAGGCTCCCCCCTTAAGTTATAACGTTGCATCTACTAGGGAAACACTTTATTTTATTTAAGTGAGTTAGCCCCCCTTTTCTCACTTTTATTTATTAATTAACTATAGGCGGCAAAACTATAGAAATCAAATATTCCAATTAGCGGTGCTAATTAGGAATATTACAGTCTCCCCCGGCAAAATGTTGCTTGTCCTCAAGCAACTGAAGTGATGGATGTTGTAAAATCTGCTCGCTCTCCCAAGTGGCATCCTCATCCGGCAAAAATTGCTTGTCCTCAAGCAACGCTTGAACAAGCCTACTCTCTAGCTGATGCTCCCCACCGATACTGCAAAATGTGCCTGGGTCCCACTGAAACCTCTCTGTCTCCTGCATCACCCTGATACGAAGGGATATCTCAATGTCAGGATCCCAAACTGGCCTCTCACAGTACCAGTCAACCAATAATCCCCCAGGATCCCGTCGCCACCATGGCCAATAATCGCCCAAGTACCACGGCTCGGACTGTGCACTGCCCCTGGCTATGACTAATGCTCTAAGAGGTGAAGACCACCAATAAGCCTCAATGCTCCTGGGCTCCTGCTGCGTTGTACCTGTAGCTGCATATGCTACCCCTCCAACTGCATACCAACTCATCACCTCTCTCCAATCCAAGTCATGACTCAATCCCATGCTGATCCTGCTCTCCTGAAATTGGGAAGGAGTCCTGAAGTAACGACAACTGGTGCCCT
This sequence comes from Pinus albicaulis, assembly GCA_034641835.2. NCBI lineage: Eukaryota > Viridiplantae > Streptophyta > Pinopsida > Pinales > Pinaceae > Pinus > Pinus albicaulis. Next base: position 1,079,333,004 of record CM076579.1, on the reverse strand, counting down.
CCTGCCGACTGGGATCTGTAACATCTACTATTTCCAAGGGCCCCTGCTCCCCTGTGCTCCCTACGAAGAATACGGTACCATCAAGAAGGTACCAACTCATGATCTCCCGCCAGTCCATCTTGGAGGAAGCATCTGATGTAGCAACAACAACTGCATGTGGAACATGCCTGGAAGGTTGCCGCCAACCCGTAATCATCTCCCACTGCCAAACTATCACATCTACCTCCAACATCTCCAGAGGATATGGATCTGTAGCTGCTGTCATGGTACTCGGTGTCTGTGCATCTGACTGCTCCACCTCAAAGGATGACCCCAATGCTAGCCACATATCCATCATAGGCTCAATGTGGGCACCCATCTGGACCTCACCCAAGGCAATGTCATGCCTGATGTCCCTAGTATCCTCCTCTGCTGACTCAAGCTCCATCATGTGCTGCTCTAGCTGAAGCGTCACAAGTGACTCATCACCCAGAGTATCTCCTATACATTCCCCTGACTGCTCACCCTGCACACTGTAATACGGCTGCAATCTACTGTCATCATACCTGCATGACTGCTCTTGCTCCACCGAAGCAACCTCAACTGATCCTATGGACTCATATGAAAGAGAGTCCTCACCCTGGCATACAGAAGGAATGCCCTCCTGTTCTACCTCCGCCACCTCATCTGCATTGAATATGCCATCCACCCTCTCGATGAAGTGTCGATACAATGTCTGGAGTCCAGATGCATGCTGGGATGCTACCTGTGCTGAACCCAATATCCTCTGCTCATGCATGATGTCAACATGCCCTGAGGGAAAAATGATGCATGTCTCCCTCATGACCTGCTCCCCAAGCGTAGGCTCAGCAATGACTAATGTGCCACCACTGCAGAGGATCATCTCATCCCCTGAACTGTGGCTGTCAACTAGCGTACTGACCCAGTGCCACTGCTGAGAAGTCTCTCGCCTAGTGTGCTGAGGGCCATCCAAATGTCGTGGGTGTGCCTCACGGACCCTGCTGCTCATGCCCAAAGTGCCAAAGGACAACAACAAAATCAGTTGGGCCCATGAGTGATGTAGAAGAGTGTCGGATGTGTGAGTCCCCACAGATACCATCAAGTATCGCTCCTCTGTCTCTTCATCGATCCTGGGTGAAATACCCCCAAAGGTAAGCCCAGTGTCCCTGTCTGTGAGTCTCCCTGGATGCAATACTCTAAGACCCTGCTGTGCAGCACTGTATGCCCTTGCATACCACTGATCATCCATATACTCCTCAACATGCCACTGCACACTGAGGCATACCTTGGTATACTGCTGGATACCATGTGCTGCTGCTGTAACACCCTGTACCCTCTCGTGCCCTGACTGTGTCCAGGCATCGGTCACTCTCTGCATGCTCTCAATGTGATGTAGGATACTCCTACTCCACAATGCAGTCCCACACACTATGGCACACCACCATGCTACTCCATGTCCACCGGCAATCCACCGCTCAATGCTAGAGGCTCCCACACTTCCCTGGATGTGATGACATAGAGCTGTGCCTCTACATGTCCGACTACCACCAATCGGTAACATCGTCTCCACCGTCGTATCACTATACCTGCCGACGAAAGGATCATCACTCCAAATCCTCCTCAAGGGGTCCGAGAAGTGAATCTCCCTCTGTGTCAGTAGTGTTACCACCACTGCTCGGCTCCGCTGCGTCCTCTGTGCCCCACACAAAGGTGAAGAATCCTTGGACCCATACAAGGTGCCATCTGGTGGCCTGCCAATGCCACCTCCTCCGACAAGCTCCTGCCAAGGTGTGCTGACCACCCTGTGATCCCGTGTATGAATGTCATGCCAAGACAACCTAGGGGGTCTGCCCATAAACTGGTTGGCCACTGGAGCTGACCGAAACTGCACATGCTCTACTACTAGGCCAACTGTACTCTCCAAGACATAGTCAGTCGACCTGCCTGGGAAACGATAGGTGATCTCACCTAGATCCCAATGCCAATCTGGGGTTCCTGTATTCCCCATGCATAGAAAACCCTGCTGAGCTACACTCGGATCCATCACTATCTCTGTAGCTCGCTCCACTGAGTACCAACTCAAAATCTCTCGCCATCCAACCTCAACATGTGGATGCTGTACCTTGTGCAACTCTGATTGTCTCATACCGCTATCCAAGTCAACATATGAGATCTGACTAGGTGGCTCTGCCTCTCTCTCTCCAACGGGAAGAGATGACCTAACAACACTGCTAGTCCCATCCATGCATGCCTGAAGGGGAATGATCTGACGCTCCAACGTGCCCTCTGATTGTACCATCAGGGAATCCAGTCGTTCCCCAATGCGGACCAACTTGGCCTCCGACTTGGCACAAGTCACTCTCATACCCTCCAGCTCCTGGTCCTGCAACAAAATGGCCTCCCGTACTGACGTGGCCTTCTCTCTCAAAACTCGAAGGTCCGTCCGAAGCCGATGATACCGTTGTCTGCGACCATCATCCAATACCTCTGTACCTGCTAGTGCCTCATCGAAGGTGGATACATCTCCTGACACTGCACCCATCTGTGTGCTGCTACCACCCGAAGACTCGGACGCGACTCCGGTCATCACCTCAATGGATGGCTCTACTGGGGTAGGCTCTACCTTCTCCACTACCACATCAACCGACATGGCCGAGGAGGTCTCCAATGAGGGTGAATCCTGTGTCACACTAGGTGTAACCTTGGACTCCCTGCAACCCTGTGTTCCCTCATCCTCCAAGTGCGAGGTAATCATTTTAATGGTTTCCCTCTCCGATACTCGGTCAAGCTGGAAAGAGGTATCCAACTTGTCCACCCAAGCTTTTTCTGATCGCCTGGATGACCCGTCAAATGTCGGTAGATGGAATCTGTCCACTGTGCGGTGGTAATCTCCATCATGATGATGCCGGTGCCCCCGGTGATGATCGCAGGGTCTACTGTCCCGTTGGAGCTGGACAAAGTCTCTGAACGAGAGAGCCTCCATGAACTCCTGCCCGTATGCCTGGTACTCTGCAAAATAGTCACCAATGTGGCCCGGCTCCGGCTCTCGCTGTGCTGCTGCCCCTATGTCTTCATCCAGAAAAGTGGGCATGGTAGGACGTATGGGTGTATGTGATGCCATATGCTGAGTGGCATCATGCTCCGGCAAATGGTGGGATGTGCCTGATCCCTCACCAATCCGAAATCCCCTTGGGGTTTCCCGCTGCCTAACCTCCAGCGCAGTGAGTCTCTGTGACACTTCCTGTATGTATTGGAATGCCTTTCTAAATCTCCTCTCATCATCATCACTTGCCATCAGCTCTTTCTGCTATGTGTCTACAGGCTCCTCAGAAACTGCACGGCTGCTGCAAAACCATACTGCTGCTTAACTTCGACCTCCGATTTACCCACCGAAAACTACTCAGAAAATTCCAGGAATTTGGGAAGGTGATCCTTGCCCAAAACCCAGAAAAACCCAGAAAACGTTTCTTCTAATTCCAAACTTCAAAATTTGACCCTTTATATTTTGGCCTTTTTTCCAATTTCGTTTTTGGTACTGCAACTGCTATTGCTCTCCAAAATTCCAGCAAACCTCTGTATGATCTCTTTCCCGATGTCATAGACCACAGGCTGAGCCAGAACTATGCTCTGATACCACTGTAATATCCCAAAAGGGAAAATAGACAGCAATACAAGCATACGACAATATAGTAAGTTTTAAATAGAATATAAAGCAAATACACATAAAAATGCTTTAAATGTTGGTTACTTTATTAATTCCGAGATTTATAATGACACAATGGATAATCGGGGACAATGCACCTATCCTTGCTCAAGGCAAGTGAAGAACCTCTCGAAAAATGAATGGTCGGGCATAAGAAACCGTATCCTGCATCGGGCTGAAGAAATCGGCCAGAACCGCTTGCTGGAATGAACTGAAGCTAGGGGCTGATCCCCTTGCCGGAATGAGCTGAAAATCGGCAGACCACCTGAACTCACCACCCCGAACAAAACCCAGAAACCATATACAAAACGGACCACCTCCGAAAATCACCCCCAGAAACCCTCCTCCTAGAAAAACGCTGTCCCTCCAGGACCAGCGCAGACACCAACTGAAATAGACTGAAATGGGGCCACAACTCCTCAGGAAACTCACCAAATGATAAACGCCGAACCTCCACACCGGAATAGGCCTGAATCTCCTGCAGAAATCTCTACCGCTGAACAGCTCCAACTCAAACTGTGTCCTCCCTCCAAGGACTGCGCAGTCACCCAATGAAGCTCAGCTCCTTAGAAAAACTCCCAACAAAACACCTGCAAATCTCCTGCTAAAGACTGAAGAAAAACCTTGCCCGAGCAGGCACTCGAAGTCCCCCGGGGCCAAGGGTGAGATCTCCGACCGGAGACACTCAGTCGCACTAAACAGTGTTGCAGACCGACTAAACAGTCAGCGTGCTCAAGTAGACAGAAGTCTAGCTCAATATCATCAACAATATCAATAATGCCCAAATGAGATAGCTCTCCCTCCTTTTATAACGCTGGCCCTCCTCAAAACCCTACGTGGTCCCTCTCTCTCCCACGTGCTCCTCATGGGCTTGCGCAGAAGCTTCTAGAGGCTACGTGAGCCTCCTCTCATACGTGGTGTGGACCCCCAAGGCTCCCCCTTAAGTTATAACGTTGCATCTACTAGGGAAACACTTTATTTTATTTAAGTGAGTTAGCCCCCCTTTTCTCACTTTTATTTATTAATTAACTATAGGCGGCAAAACTATACAAAAATCAAATATTCCAATTAGCGGTGCTAATTAGGAATATTACAAAGATGCCAGCAAGAATTTTTGATAATCCCTCCAACACACAATTATCAGGTAAGTAGTTTGCATACTAATGCTTACCAGTTCGATTCTCACCTTTTTATCAATGTCCACGCATAGTACAAAATCTGATTGAGTGGCAGACTTTAACCAGAGCTTTCGCTCCATAAGGAGCTCGAAATACCATGCCTCATAGTTTTCTCTTGAATTATATAAATTTCCTCCCCACCCCATTATGCAAATGTGTAGTTAGGAATCCATATTGAATGAAAACCTGAGTTTGCTTTTTGATCAAAGCATAGTCCATGCCTGATAGTTCAAGGGGCTTGGAATCTGATGGCCGAATTGGCTGTAAAATTCAGTTTACAGATCAGAGAATGGAAAATTTGTTTTCTGCATGCCAACTATGAAAGTTAGCTAAACCAAATTCTTTGCTGTGAATTTCTGGGGTAGGATATGTTATGAAGTGTTGTAGTCAAAAGTTTTTGGTTACCAGCGGGGCATTTTGAGCCAGAAACCTACGGTATGGCTATGTCTGTATGACTTTACTGACTGTATGAACTGTCTGTACAGCTGTACTTATCTATACAGTCTGTCTGTATGACTTTACGGAATTCACTGCATGGATAAATCTGCAACTTGCAATCGCTGTTGGTCTTCTCTTCTCACTGTTGCACTGTTTTTTTCCTTTTCTCGGCCTCTTTCTTCACCTTCAGAAGAAACTGTCTTTGTGAAGAGTCAATGTGTCTTTTCCCTCTGCCTTGCCTGCCTTTATACTTGAGTTGAAGACCTAATCTACCAAATCCCTAATCTCTACGATTGAGATTAATCTAAATCTTTAATGTAATTAAATACACTTTATTAGACTTTTACAACTGAAATAGACTTTGCACTTTATAGATAAAGTGAATTACAAAGTAGAAAACTGAAACGACTTCCTACACATTTGACACAAAACCTGTTCTGAAGTTCATGTCCGAATGACAATCATCAACAGTTACAACCTCCACACAGTATGGATCTAGCGAGGGGATGTGTGCCAAAATGATCCCATATGCCATTACAACGGTCATCTAAAACTGAATGACCTCCAATATTGTACGAATGAATCCCCCAACTGGCACCTCTCCTCAAAATTGTAACAAACTTCAGCTCAAAAGAGGTTTGTTCCATTAAAAATGCAGTGGATCTCAATAACCATAAGCAAGGTCATCCTCCTAGAATACCAAAAAGAAACCTGGACCTCAATCAATCTGGAAACGTATGCTTGGCCTTGACGCTTATTTCTGTTGACATGTCATTCCAAGGCTGTTTTAGATCAACCTATAAATGCAAGGGTGCTGCATTTATTCTTCTGACCACAAGTTTGCAATGCCTTTCGAAAACCAATCCTTCCTATTTTTGGTATTGAAGTTGCATCAGATGTGAGATAGTGAGCTTACTTGGTCTGCAATTCTTGTCTCAAGAGACAAAACAGTAGGCTCTCTGGAGGACTTTGCAACATAGAATGATACAAGGCAACCCTTGAACTATGCCACAACAAACCTAGCCTTAGCGAATGCCCTATAGATGGTGAATTTAGAATTTGGAATCCACACTGTTGTGTATTGGTATTTCTGACCTCAGAACTTTTACCTCAACCATCAAAAGACACCTGAAAAACTATATGTATATGTTATTTTTGTAGAAATTTGATAACCAACCCCGGTTTTCAGTTTTTCCTTATTTCTCTCATAAAGTTAAATGCCCATTCCCATAGCCACACATTCAATAAGCTGAAAAAAATAAATATTTTCTGAAAACACTAATTCTGGAAATTTCACAATGCTGAAATGCAGAAATAAAAACTCTGAAAAATAAATCAGCCACATAGAGAATTTTGACACGCTGATTTTTGGTCAACTTACCCTGGAAAAACCCCCTACAATTCTTAGGGAAAATCAGTTCGAAAACTCTCTTTTATTTCTGATAAATAGCTTTTACAAAGAAATAGAAAAACACAGAAAATTCCAGCAACCAGTACTTTTACTTATCTCGAAAACCATGCACAAACTCCACCTCAATTTTCGAGCCAAACAGAAACATAAATTTACAGCAGAAAGTACAGCATTAAATGCTATACAGACAACACCGAAAACAGTGTCGGAACAACTGTACGGCCTCCTCGAAAACTATGCCACTTGATGCCTCGAAAAACATGTTGTACGGCTGTTGTACGGACCTTGATTTGCATGCTGAAACACTGTTGTACATATTTCGGAAAACAGACATGTTTTTCTACTGTACAGACCTTGGTTTTCGTGCCTCCTTAACTGTTGTACGGACCTCAAAATCTGTGCTACATTAAATACTGTTTTCCCTCCTCGAAATTCGTGTCACTAGCCTTGAACTTCGTGCTGTTGCTTGCTGTACGGATTTGCTAAAATCTTGCTACCTCGGTATGCATGCCAAGGTGCGGTTCTTCCACCTTCTCTGCTCAGAAATATCCTTTGCTCTCTTCCTCCCCTTCTCTCAATCTGCTCATGAAAGAATGAATGACCTTTTCCCTCCTTTTCCTCCTTTAACCTAACCCTAAGTGACTTTTGGGGAATCCCTAAATCCCCTGGTTGCGATAGCTTTAGATCTAGGGCTGAGATTAAATGCTCATTTAAATCTCACTTTCTATTTTTTAATTCACCCCACTTTAATAAAAATCCACTTAGTCATTTATTTCCAAAGTCAGTTTTCACTTTCTAATTTCACATTGACTTTATTAAAGTCACTTTAAAATTAGACTTAGTAACTTTATCACTTAAAGTCAATTTTAAATTAGATTTAACTTTATAACTTTATAAAGTCACTTTAGAAGAAAATTTAAATTCTTTTGGACACTTTTCCTTAGGCCAAAGATCAAAGCCTTAGGGAACCACCTGTCCTCCAGTAACTAAATTTCAACACTCCCTCTTACCGAGGAAGGTGTTCCTCACCACACCCATCTTGTCTCTGAAGTAGACATGCTTGCCTCGTGGTAAGGCTTTGGTAAGAATATCTGCAACCTGCTCATCAGTGGGAATATACTCGAGCTTCACAGCTCCCTTCTGAACATAGTCTTTGATGAAATGATATTTGATCCTGATATGCTTTGACCTGTCATGAAATACTGGATTCTCCGTGAGTTTAATGCAACTCTGATTATCACAATAAATCACTGAAGGTCTCAACGGCTGATCAAATGAGCCAAACAACATCTTGCGAAGCCAAATGGCCTCACAACTAGCTAGACTGGCTGCCATGTACTCTGCTTCCGCTGAACTCAATGCTACTGACTGCTGATTTCAGCTGAACCTCGACACCTCTCCACGGAACTCCAACCCAAAACAAGACCTGAAGTGCTCTTCCTATCAGAAGCACAACCTGCCCAATCAGAATCAGTGTAACCTGCCAATCTCACTCCATCCCCCTGCCTATAATCCAGACCATAATCCACTGTCCCCTACAAGTACCGCAAAATGTGTTTTGCAGCAACCCAGTGAACCCTCCTGGGCTCACACATGAACTGGCTCATCCTGTTGCCTGCAAAACATATATCTAGTCTAGTGTTGACCAAACACATCAAGGAACCAATCAGCTGTCTATACAATGTGGGGTCCACCAACTCGGAATCTGAAGCGTGAAGCTTCTTCCAGTTGGTGATCATTGGTGTCGACATGGGTCTACAATCCTCCACGTGGAATCTGCCAAGGATGTCCACAATATACTTACCCTGTCCTAGGAAGAAATGCCCCTCCTCCTGCCACACCTCCAAACTCAAAAAGTAATGCATCAAGCCAATGTCCTTTATCTCAAACTCCGATACAAGATTTCTCTTGCAGTGCTCTATGAGTCTCAGTCTGCACACATGGGACTCCTTCCCATGCACCTCAAAAACCCTGTGGCTACTCAATGTACACCTCCTCCTGTATGAAGCCATTGAGAAATGCGGTCTTCACATCCATCTGGTGGATCTTCCAACCCATCTCTGCTGCTATCGATATGATGGCGCGAATCGAAGTATATCGAGCCACGGGAGCGAAGGTCTCCTCATAATCAACTCCCTCTACTTGGGAGAACCCTCTAGCCACAAACCTTGCTTTGAATTTCTCAATGTTGCCATCTGCAGCATGCTTTACCTTGTAAATCCATCTGGAAGTAACCACGTATTTGCCCTCAGGCCTCGGCACCATATCCCAAACGTCATTTTCATGATAGAAGAATACTCCTCCTGCATGGCCTCTCTCCAGACCTCTGGCTAGCTGCCTGCTCATAGCTAGAAGGCTCAGAGTCAATGATGTTGGCAACCATTGCCATATAGCTACAAAACCTCTCAAATGGTCTGCTCTCTTTGACCGACCTCTTAGGCCTAGTAACAGATGTGGCCTCTCTCAAGGTATCCTGAAGCCACTTGGGCTTCCTCTTCCCTGAGCACACATTTCTCATTGGAGAATGAAAGTCCTCCTCATCATCAGGATCCTGAACTCCTGACTATCTGTCTTTTGTCCTCCTGCCTGAACTTGAACCTATAGACGCTGAAGTACCGTGTGAATTGTCCATTAGTGGACTCCCTAGTGAACTGCTCTGCAGACTGCTGTGCATGCTGCTCGAAGCACCACCCCTCTGACTCTGCGAGCCACTGCTCAATAATGGACCTGACACCGAAATCAATGTACCTTCGGATCCTCCTGATCTCTGCCCATTGGATCCCTGTGTCTAACTCAGCTGCTCCTGAGGGTCTGGCCGATCCAGATACTCTAACTCCCGTGACCTCCTGAAAGCCCTGTCCTCCTTGAACTTCACATCCCGCCTGACAACAACTCTCCTCTGTGCGGGAATATAAATCCGAAAGGCTTTCGAGGTCTCACTGTAGCCCACAAAGACACCCTTCTCTATGGTGGGCTCTAGCTTGGTCCTCTTTTCCTTGGGTATGTAGGAGTATGCAATACACCCAAAGATACGAAGATGACCAACATCAGGCTTCTTCCTAGAAAAAGCCTCCTCCGGAGTCACATGCCCCAAGGCACGATGAGAACTCCTATTCTGCAAATATACAGTAGTGTTGCAGGCCTCTGCCCACAAAAACAATGGTAACCCTTGATCATGTAGCATGGCTTTAGCAACCCCTCCAATGGATCTGTTCTTCCTCTCCGCAACCGCGTTCTACTGGGGGTTGTAAGGAACTGTGAACTGCCTCCTAATGCCTGCCTCCGCACAATACTCAACAAACTCACCAAGGGTGTACTCTCCTCCATTGTTCGACCTCAGGGACTTGATCTTCTGACCTGTCTGAGTCTCCACAAGAGCTCCGAACTCCTGAAAACGCTTGAAGACCTTACTCTTGGTCCTCAAAAAATAAATCCAGGTCCTCCTAGAGTGATCATCAATGAATAAAACATAATACTCATATCCACTCAAGGAAACATGAGTCATCCGACCACTCACATCGGAATGAATCAAATCAAGTATCCTAGTCAATCTGCTGTCACTGCTAGGAAAAGGGGATTTGGCAAACTTGCTCATCGCACATCCTCTGCATGTATCTAGGTGATCAATGCTGAAATCTAGCACACCTGTAGTGATCTCCCACAATGTCCTCAAGGCTCCACGATACATGTGCCCCATTCTGCGGTGCCAAATCTCGCACAGCTCTGAACTGCTAGCTCTACTGCCGGTACTACTGCTCAATGCCAAAAGGGGTTGAAATGCAAACTTGTACACCTTTCCATGGCATACACCAATCACTCTAGCTGAATCAGTTGGAGCGCCCCTAAGATATATCAACACCTGTCCTCTCCTGAACAATATCTCATATCCTCTGTTCTCCAATGGTGAGATAAATATGAGGTTCTTCCTCATCCCTTGCACATATAGAACATATGACACCTTCAAGGGATGTTTGGGTTCCCTATCAAATGTCAATGTCCCCACACCAATGTTCCACCAAGCCCCCTGGAGGTGGGAGCGAGGGGGCGAGGGAGTGCGGAAGCGGCCTACGCAAAAGCTCCCTACCAATTTTCAGGAAACGTGGGGGATGTCAGGGTCATAAAAATTATAAAATATAAAGATATATATAATATTATAATATTATATATGATATATCATTGAAAATTTAATAATAAATATTTATAATGCAACTGTATTTTTCATTTTTGCAAGGAATGTATATACAATCATCATACACTTACATCATGAAAGATAAATCATAAATGATAAAATTTAAAAATTATAAATCGATGAATGATGAATCATCTAACTGAAACAAATTTAAAACTTAAAACTTAAAACATACATCATAGATTCAAATGTACTTTGTAATTGTATAATCATTAATGTAACTACTAACAATGTACAATGAAAATAAAGTTTAAGATATCATATGAGTCATGACATATATGATATTATATCAAGATTCAAAATAAACTTTAAACTGAAGTTTACAACTCAAGTCTGAAACATAAATATTAAAACTTAAAAGCAAATAAGTTTAAAGTTATGTCTGAAACAATGAAACATAAAACATAAAACTAACTTCTTCCGACTGCGAGCAGCAAGCTGCGAACTGTTGCGGGCTTCTTTTGGCGGCTGCGGCAAGTGTTATCGGCGGCAAGTGCTAAGGGTTGGGCGGCAAGTGCTAAGTGCAGATGATACAATGATACAATGAAAACAAATGAAACCTAAAAATTAATTTAATTAAACAATCGATTATTAAATTTTTATTTTTTATTTTTTTCATTTATTTATTTTTTTAATTGTGGGCCCCACACGCCCCCTCACGCTCCCTCCCATCCCCTCACGCCCCCTTCACGCTCCCTCATGCTCCCTCGACCCCTCAATCTGAGGAAATGTCCCCTTTGACGTCCCCCTTAATTTCCTGAATTTTGGGGACGTCGGGAAACGTCCCCTAGAAGTCCCCAAGACCCTGGAGCGCGAGGGGGCAAGGATTCTAGACCCCTAGGTGGGGGGGCGAGTCCCCGTGTAACACTGCCCCACACTGACTGCTCTAACAACACTGTCATCTCCAAGTACTACCTCTATATCAGTGCCACTCTCTGAAAGCTCTGAGAAGTACTCACGGACTCCTGTCATATGACGTGAAGCCCCACTGTCAACATACCAGATACCTGAAGACGCTCCACTAGTGGAGGGAAATGCACACTCCCTCTCAACTTCCGTGGCAGGTGATCCTGCACTAGTGGAATCACAAGTAATGAACCCAAACTCCCGGTCAAAGCTATCCGTAAAGTCCTCTATCTCTGTTGATGCTGCCATGCTCTGGTTTTTCCCCTTCTTCTTCTTCTTTGGACACACAACTGCATAGTGTCTCATCTTCTGACAATTCCAACACTTTACCTTGAAATAGTCCTTCTGTGTGTTCCCTTGTTTACCTTTACCTTTGCCTTTGCCCCCACCACTACTTGTGGAAGCTTGCTTCTTTCCCTTGCCTTTCTTGCCTCATGCCAACAGTGCTACATTCTCATCCTGCTCAACTGGTTTGGCTGCCCCAAGCTGGCTCTTTCTGATTTCTATCCGTATGCAATCATCCCAGAACCTCTCCCAAGAGGGAAGGGTCTCACATGCACAAACCCCATCAGCAAAGTTCAGCCATGAACTAGGAAGGCCATTCACTGCAATCCGCACCAACTTAGTGGGTGGAATGACCTCTCCAACTGCTGTCAATGCATCTCTCACATTGGTAATCTTTGTGAAATATCCAGCTGCACTATTGGTCTTACCCATCTTAATGGTCTTCAACTTCTCCCTTAGGACCATTTTCCTGTTCTCATTGGTACTCTGGTAGAGATTGATAAATGCTGCCCACATCTCATGAGCATATCTCTTTCCTCTCGCATGAGGAATGCAATGGTCTTTGATTCCATCTAGAATTAGTCTATTACCCTTGTTATTATTTTTATTAAAGGCTGCCAACTCAACAACATCAGTAGGCACATTAACAGGTTTCTGTGCGGTATGCACCATGATATCCCAGACTTCTGCCTTCTCAAAGATGCTCTACATTCTCCCCTTCGATACACTGTAGTTACTATGCCCATCCAACCTATCCTCCACCCTCAAGCCCAAAGACATGCTTCCTGTCCTAATAAACTGAAAATAACTTTGTTGTAATAAAGGTAATGATTTCTGTGTGAAAAATCAGCTTGCTGTAATTTTTATTCTTGTTGTCCCAAACTGCACTTTTCAACAAAATAGCTCTGATACCATGTAGAAATTTGATAACCAACCCCAGTTTTCAGTTTCTCCTTATTTATTCCATAAAGTTAAATGCCCATTCCCATAGCTATACATTCAACAAGCTGGAAAAAATAAATATTTTCTAAAAACACTAGTTCTAGAAATTTCACAATGCTGAAATGCAGAAATAAAAACTCAAAAAAATAAATCAGCCACACACAGAATTTTGACACGTTGATTTTTGGTCAACTTGACCCTGGAAAAACCCCCTACAACTCTTGGGGAAAACCAGTTCGAAAGCTCTCCTTTATTTATGATAAATAGCTTTTACAGAAATAGAAAAACACAGAAAATTCCAGCAACCAGTATTTTTATTTATCTCGAAAACCGTGCACAAACTCCACCTCGATTTTCATGCCAAGCAGAAATAGAAATTTACAGCAAAAAGTACAGCATTAAATGTTGTACGAACAACACCGAAAACAGTGCCGGAACGGCTATACGGCCTCTCGAAAATTTTGCCACTTGCTGCCTCGAAAAACGTGTTGTACGATTGCTGTACGGACCTCGATTTGCGTGCTGAAACACTGCTGTACGGATTTCAGAAAACATATATGTTTTTCCGCTGTACGGACCCCGATTTTTGTGCCTCCTTAACTGTTGTACAGACCTTGAAATCTGTGCTGCATTAACTAATGTTTTCCCTCCTCGAAATTTGTGCCACTTGCCTTGAACTTCATGCCGCTACTTGCTGTACGGATTTTCTGAAATCTTGCTGCTCGGTATACGTGCCAAGGTGCGGTTCTTCCTCCTTCTCTGCTCAGAAATATCCTTTGCTCTCTTCCTCTCCTTCTCTCAATCTACTCATGAAAGAATGAATGACCTTTTCCCTCCTTTTCCTCCTTTAACCTAACCCTAAGTGACTTTTTGGGAATCCCTAAATCCAATGGCTGAGATAGCTTTAGATCTAGGGCTAAGATTAAATGCTCATTTAAATCTCACTTTCTATTTTTTAATTCACCCCACTTTAATAAAGACCCACTTAGTCATTTATTTCCAAAGTCAATTTTCACTTTCTAATTTCACATTGACTTTATTAAAGTCACTTTAAATTTAGACTTAGTAACTTTATCACTTAAAGTCACTTTTAAATTAGATTTGACTTTATAATTTTATAAAGTCACTTTAGAAGAAAAATTATATTCTTTTGGACACTTTTCCCTAGGCCAAAGATCAAAGCCTTAGGGAACCACCTGTCCTCCGGTAACTAAATTTTAACAATTTTCTTATATGATCAAAGGACTAATACCATCTACAATCACAATGTAAGACCCTGTGAAAATTTTCTTGAAATGAAGCAACTGGAATTAAGTCCTCTAACTAATTAAATTGTGCAGTTTATTTTGTTACGGAACCAAATTAATCATAGTGCAATTTATTTACAATAAAAACGCTGCAGAAATAAAATGTTGGAAACTGAGAGGTATAGAGCACACACACAAAAATAATGACACCGTTATTTTTGGACAATTGTCTCCGGAAAAACTCAATTTGTAAAAATCCAGCGCAACAAATGAGGGTTTTATTATTATGCAACAATGAAATTCCGAGTACAATCTATAGATGCCGAAACTAGCAATCCAATCTGAGAAAAATACTAGCGAAATCAACTGAGGGAAATTTACCCTCCTCCACAAGCAATCCCGGCTCAATCTGCCCACTCGAACTGGCTAATTCAGATCCCTCTGCGCAGCTTCTCCACAAGCTTTGTGTAGTCACTCACACACTCTACATGGATCTACCACGAATCAGCCTTTGACTGACTGGTGTTGCTCTGGAAAGAATTCTCTGACCCTTTGGAAAATTATCCCAACCTCCAACAACTGAATTCCGCTCCTGCTCAGCCAAATCGAACTGCCTTGTTGAGACTACTACACAGTCCTTGTGTAGCCTCCTAGAGAATAAACTCGGTCTCCTCTCACTGCCTCTCCAGAACTGGAATCTCCTCCGAAATCACTTTCTCTGCCCCTCTGGCTCGAACTCCTTTTCCTTGCTCAGCTGTTGTTGTTGGATAGCTCTGTCAACCAAGGAAAATCAATCTCAAGTATGTCTATCTCCAATCCCATCAACCTCCTCTTATAATCTCTTGTTGGCTCACCAATGGCCATGATTAAATCCCCATCAATGGCTAAGATCATCTCTGAGTCGATCCATGTGAGTTTCTAGAGAATTATCACCTTACTCAATTAATTCCCATTAATTAATCGATTTCCCAAAGTTAGACTAAGGCATTTTTAATTAAAGATCAATAAATTTAATTGCGTTGTCTCTAGGTGGAATTTCCAGAAATGATTTATAGATTATGGAGATCTCATGTGTTTTGGCCTCTCCATGTGAAATTTTCAAGTCTAATTGCAGCAATTAGAAATTTATTCTTCTAACTGTAAATTATGTAGTTTATTTGCTATGGCAAACAACAAATAAATCACATTGCAATTTTTCACCATAAAAAATACTGTGGGAAAATAAAATATTGGTAATTGATAAAATGCTAACGCACACAATAATTTTGACAGTAATTTTTGGACAAATGTCCCCGGAAAACCCGATGTGGGAAAACTGGTGCAGCAGCGGAGGGTTTTTGTTATTATGCAGCAATGACATTTGTAGTACAGTAAAATGGATGCCAAACTGGCGATCCTCTTTGAGAGAATGTAATACTCCCTTTTTTGGTGTCACCTACGATAGGGTTAGGTTGGACTTCCAGAGTTAGGAGCAGATAGGTCACAGGTACAGATTGGTGTTGTCAGCGGGCTCAGGGGATTTTTGGAGGATTTTTGAGGAGTTTCCATGATGTCTGGTCGCATTCGCTTGATGTATTCCACCATCCGAGCAACTTGCCTTTCGTTCCAGTGCATTCCGACAACTTTCATAAAATTGAGTTATTTTTGGGCTTAACTCAGTTAATTACAGTCAAGGTGGCATTCCGGGAGTAATGCATGGTAGAACACCTTAGCGTGATAGCTCATTGGAACCGGGACGAGGATAGCTACATGATGGGATGGTTGGACACAATTTTTAGTGATCGGAGGAGGCGTGGTAGCCAATTTACCCTTTTCTGCATTAAAAAGGAATAATTTAATAAGAGGGAAAAGTGCTCCATGAATAAAATAATATTAAAATAAAGCTCTAGAAGGCTCCAAGAGATCTATAAAAGAAATGGAGGAGGCTATTGAGGAATATCTTTGGATCATATCATTTTCTTGTGTGAGAGGTTTGAGACGTGGTTCTCTACTTCAGCCGTAGCCCCATGACGGAAACCCTCGGGTGATTTGTGAGTGTTGGACGGAAACCCAACTCTCTTTGAGGAAACTTCATTTAGAAGTTTCACAGAGATTCAACGATATCAGAGTGAGGATCATTTAGATCCTCAACGAGTGCTTCAGTGGATTCAGTGGTAGCTGTTGACGGAGGGAGAGTGCCGCAGTCCAGTTTTGGAGGCCAACGCAGTGCAACAGATTTTCTTGAGGCTAGTTGCATTTCAGTTATCTCAACTTTCTTTCATTTCAGCTTGTAACCCCAGTGATGTTATAATAAAGTTGAGTTATTCTCCTACATCATGATGTTATGGATTTGCATGTACTTGTATGTTTAATTTTACATGGCAATCTTCTGTTAAGTAAATGTTGATTTTACGGCATAATGTGGAGTTCAGTTATTTTTCTGCATTTTTAGTTAAAAGATCCCATCCGGGTATTATAGTGGTATCAGAGCCTTAGTCTTGGCTTAGCCTACAGGTTTCAGTTTCCATTTGCAACGATTACTGCCAGCCTGAGGGTTTATTGCAGGTTGATTTTTGTACAAGGTATGGCCAGGTTTTAATAAGTGTTCAAAAGATTGGTTCAGACACTAAAAATACTACAAGGGCAGTGTTCCATTCTCTCATGAATTTTCGACAATCTAAGACTGTAGAAGATTTCTCAAAGAGGGTAAATATAATTGGGCCCAAAAATTTGTGGCATATGAAAGGAGTCATGCTAATCGAATGGGAGCCAAGTGAGTCAATGGAGTTGTCACGACCCTGAGTGTTCGGGTAGCAGATTGATCAGGGAATCTTTGGTGAGATTGAGTTGCATATGCAGGCAATGGACAACATGGTGCGTAGGAAATTTTACGTCTAAGTGGGAGATTGACCCAACATAAATTCGTGACGGTGTACTTGGGGACCACAACGTTAAATAGGGACGGCGGCCACGTCAAAGATTGCAAGGCCGAAGACACCGTAGAATAGCGGAGCACCAGGACCGTGTTACGTCGAAAAGGAGGAGTCGACGTCTGTTGGGTCGTGTCACTGTTGTCAAGGGGACAAAAAGGCCCACATTAATTCAGGGGGAATCAGCGGTGTCCATAACCGTTCTCATTGTTGTTAGACGAGGCCACCGAAAGGGCTGAGTCCCAGATTCTACCGCCAACAACAGCACACGGAGACGATTATCCTTTCGGTGGTCGCGCATATAGCAAGAAATGAGAGACTGAAGAACAAGCGAATGACTAGGGAGATCGTGGAGAAATTTGGTGGGCAGCAATAGTGTCACAGGGAAATCGTGTTCATGCATGCAACGAGGACCAATTTGGTTATGCAAGCGAGAGTTAAATCATTGTGACCACCCATAGTCAACGGAATGTGAGGAAAAGTGTAATGATTTTGCGTATGCGTGATGCCTTCAACAACAAGTGCAATTGGAATTGATCAGTAACAAAACATATTGTTGTATCCTGAAGGTGCCAAGTCGACTACAAGGGGGCAACACCTCTTTCCAAATTCTAAAGCTATAGAAATTTCTCACGACTGTCATGTAGGAGCAGACCAAAGAACCCATACATAGTTGGTTGTGTTGGACGTTTCAGGAGCAATACGTATTTTTCAGCATTTCCAGGCAGATGTCAGGATCGTGGTCGGGTTTGGGGGTCAGAGACGCAACAATTAGACGAAAATTGCATGGTGTGGGAATATCCTAGTAAATCCATGGTCGTGAATCCTTGGGGATAAGTCAAACCATTCACCTTGACAATGGATAGCCAAATCTTATTGCAGAGGGTCAATGGTTCTTCCAAGCCGTAATAATTCACACTGGGGGAAAAGAAGTCTGAGGACAGCGCTACAACCACCGCGAGTGTAGGGAGTTGATCGTAATTGCATCCTTTGTTTCCAGCTGTGTAGTATGACTCAGGTCATTGTATGACCATAACTCTACAACAAGACTAAACTCTATAACCATGAAACAAGTCAAAATAACCTTGTTAAAATCGTGAACATTGCATCAGAGCACCCTGTCTGAGAAAAATGTTATTATTCATTTAGAGGAATCAAATTCTATGTTGTGGAGCTTGTATGTGAAGGACTGGTGTCACCTACAGCAAATTGGAACTCCTTTACAAATGGGGCAGAGATCGCATTCATTGCCTAAGATCTGATATTCCTTGGAGGTGGATTTCTTATCAGTGCAAGGATCAACTTCTCTAGGAGGCCGAATGTACCAGACCGAGCTTCCTGGAGTTGTAGCAGAAGTTTAATGAAAAGAAAAAGAGATTGATTGCGTAAAGTATCTTGTAGCAGAGGTGTATGAGAGGTTGTCAACCGTTCTGGGGAAAATGCCGCTATATCTATACTAGGTTTCTCTATCTAGCCCATTATAATGCATTCTCCTTTATCAAATTTATCATGGTAGTTCCAAATTGTTGAAAATTATGTTAGCTGTACATGTCATTTCTTGAATATAATGTGCTATCAAAATTGTCGGCCTATCACTAAAAAAAAAAAATTACACCCACAACACTGTGCAAGCAATCTGTTTGCTAAAACAATTCGCTGGAAAATATAGCAAACTCAGAAAATAATGTTCTCATGCAAACATTCCGTCATGGAGGAACTCCTAAATAAATTGAGGAGATTGAACATAGAAATTGATCCCTTGAACCATGACACACACCCAGAAACTAAGCAAAACAACAAACCTCTTTCAAGAGGGATTTATGCCATCCTTCAAAAAGGACAACCAAAAGATTTGCAGGAAGAATTGGTGATTGGTCACAGAATTTTTGCACTTGGGACAGATTTGGAACACATGAAAATGTCATGGAAGGTTATGTCCAAACCAAATTAACAAACATCGCGATTTTATCGCAATCGCGAGTTTTTCGGGCTGCCGATTTTATCGGCGATTTTTTCAACGATTTTTTGAAAAAATCGTTATCGCGAAAAAATCGTGATTTTTACGAAAAAATCGCGATTATTTTGGTAAAAATCGTGGGCCCATCAAATAGAAACCCTATAAGTTCAAAAATCGTTTTTTTTTTTTGTCATTTTTGTAGCCCTCGCATTTTCCTAACACACCCTGTTGGCAGTTCATGGTAATGTTAAATTCTTAAAGTAAAAGTGATATTTCCTTTATTTTTCATTTTTCATTTTCATCCTTTTACTTAAATTTTTAACATTACCATGAAATGACTCAGGATGTTTAAGAGTGGTTTCGACCTCATTGGATTTCATATGGAGAAACTAGAATTTTAGATTTCACTCAAAATTCAGCAGACTTAATGGTTTTCAGAGTTTCATGGTTTGGGGATTTGCATTGTTTCCATTTGATTCTATTATGTGTAAGGGTATGAGATTGGCATTTGATCAAGAGCATGAAGTCCTTTAAGAACCTTGATGTTGGTGGCATTGATTGTTGAACTTTGTTGATGTTGGTGGTATTAATTGTTGAACTCCCCTACCGTGGCCTTAACAAGAATGTACCCTTCACTCAAAGGAAAACAACTGGTTAGGCATGTTAATCTTTTTCTACTGCATTTTAAGTTGGAGCAATCCAAGTAAGAAGACTTGCAGGCTAGATGATGTTTATGTATCTCTGATTATCCCATTTCAAGTAGCGGTGATCAATGGTAGGTTTCATGAGGAGGAGGGAGGTGACACCACCTACCCTGCTACGGCGAAGGGCCGTGGTCTGCTCCTTTGGCTCCTGGTGCTTGGGAATGCGGAGCACAACGAGTCCGTGCAGGCCCGCCAGCACGATACTGGAGGAAGGTGGCCATTTTCTGGCAAGAGGCGAGGAGGAAATCGGTAGTATAGGTTATTTGGTGCATTCTTAGCTGTGTATAACATTATGACTCATGATGTGAGATACATTATTATATTTTTTGTTGATATTTTGAGGCTGAGTTGACTCTTGAGACTCAGGACTTAGTATTCAGGACAGGATTCAGTTTTATGTGTGATGTAGCACTAGACATGATATTACACATCTTATATATTAGTTTTTTTTTCATATTTATGTGTCAATGCATTTATTTTATGCTATAGATGCTTTAGATATTAAAAAAATTGAAAAAAAATGAATATTTTTGTATGTGCCGATTTTTTCCCGATTTTTACGATTTTTTCCGATTTTTTCCCCTCGGCGATTTTATCGCGATCGCGATTTTTGTTACTTTGGTCCAAACTAGATGAGAAAACTAATTTGGGTGTTAAAGCCAGCTATGCTTGCTCTTATACATCCCAAATTCTTGGAGGAACCGTGTGAGGGGGTCAGACTTCCAGTTGCATCATGCCTCAGTAACATCATGAAGTTGACCTCACCTATAGCTCCATACAATGACGATGTTATGAGGGGGATTATGAGATTGATAGTAGAGACTTTTTAGGATTTGGACAACAATGCAATATCTACCTTTGGGAAGAAGCTTGAGATTTTATGGAGTATGGCCACATTCAAGACGTATGTCATCATGTTTGACCTTGAGTGTGATGACTTGATTCTGCAGATGTTCCAATGCTTCTTCAGCATTAGGAGACATCATCCTGACACCGTCATAGCACATATGCAGTGCATCCTGTCGTCATGTATGAGAGACCATGAGACCATTTGCCGAGAGTTGCAGACCAGGTTGTTGAGCATTTGAAGGAGAGAGCAGTTGGTCTCACCTGCTGCTTATGAGCTAGCCCAAGCATTGGTTGAGCAGAATATTGGGCTATTCAGGAGACAGTTGACTAGGGAGGAGCTGCTCCAGTTTGGTGGATCTGACAGCAAAAATGAGCTGAGGAAAAAGGGACTTTGCTTCATCTGCAAAGAACCGTAGGGACCTGATCACTCATGCTTGAGTGATGCAGATGATGCGGCGGAGGCAGAACAGAAGGGCATTCTTTCTGTATGCCAGGGTGAGGACTCTTCTTCAGATAAGTCCATGGGATCAGTTGAGGATGCTTCTGGGGAGCAGTCATGCAGAGTTGATGGCAGTAGGTCGGAGCTGCATTCCAGTATGTAGGATGAGCAGTCAGGGGACTTTACGGGAGATAATCTGGGTGATGAGACACTTGTGACGATTCAACCAGAGCAGCACATGATGGATCCTGAGTCAGCAAAGGAGGATACTATGCACATCATGCATGATAGTCCTTTGAGGGAAAGCCAGATGGAGGCTCACATTGAGTCTATGATGGATATACGGCTAACCTTGGGGTCATCCACTGAGGAGGAGCAGTCAGATGCACAGACGCCGAGTATGGTGACAGCAGTTGCAGATCCATATCCTCTGGAGATGTTGGAGGTTGATGGGATAGTTCTGCAAGGGGCTAGTGGGGAGCAGGAGCATTACATTCCCGATCAGGAGAGGGAGGAGCTGTTGGAGATGGTGGAGCTCCCATCTTTGGGCTGACACACTGATGAGGTACAGATAGATACACATGTAGTCAGTAGAGCTGCAGTACTTTCAGGGAGTAGCACTCTCCAGGAGTACATCGATGGGGCTTGCAGCATATCTGGCCCACTTTGGCCCAGTATAGAGGGAGGGGCCTTCTTCTACAGGCAGATTTCGTCGGCAGACGGGACAGAGCAGCGTGAGTTGATTATGAGCTGGCAACAACTCTCTAGGCATGTTCCATATGTGGTTGATACTACATTTGATTCTTCTTCCAGGATAGATTGGCGGGAGATCATGAGCTGGTACTCTCTTGATGGTACGATTTTCTTCATAGGGAGCACAGTAGAGGAGGGGCCCTTAGACATGGCAGATGATACAGATTCCAGTTGGCAGTGGGGCACAAATCGATGTTTCTTCAGCATTCCATCCCGGTTTCAGGAGAGCAGGATCAACATTGGATTTAGTCAAGGGTTGGATTGGAGAGAGGTGATGATTTGGTACACAGTTGGTGGGGCAGCTTACACAGTCATAGATACAGTGCAGCAGGAGTCGTGGTCTTCACCTCTTAGAGCATCAGTTATAGCCAGAGGCAGTGCGCAATCCGAGCCTTGGGACTTGGGCGATGATTGGCCATGGTGGCATTGGGATCCGAGAGCATTGTTTGATGACAGGTACAGTGAGAGATCAGTTTGGGATCCCGGCATTGAGGGGTCTATTCTGGGTGGCTTGACACAAGCACATAGTAGCACCAGGGGGTTTGTATGGGATCCGGGCATTGGGTCTCAGTTGCGGTAGGCCAACAGAGTGGCCCACATATTTGGATTGCTTGAGCGCAAGCAATCTTGGGGTAGTATTCCCTTTTTTGGTGTCACCTACGACAGGGTTAGGTTGGACTTCCAGAGTTAGGAGCAGACAGGTCACAAGTACAGATTAGTGTTATCAGCGGGCTCAGGGGATTTTTGGAGGAGTTTTGAGGAGTTTCCATGATGTCCGGTGGCATTCGTTTGATGTATTCCACCATCCAAGCAGCTTTCCTTTCGTTTCGGTGCATTCCGACAACTTTCGGAAAATTGAGTTATTTTTTGGCTTAACTCAGTTAATTACGCTCAAGGTGGCATTCCGAGAGGAATACATGATAGAACACCTTAGCGTGATAGCTCATTGGAACCGGGACAAGGATACCTACATGATGGGACGGTTGGACACGAGTTTCAGTGATCGGGGGAAGCGTGGTAGCCAATTTACCCTTTTCTGCATTAAAAAGGAATATTTTAATGTAATATCCCGAAAGGGAAATAGACAGCAATACAAGCATACAACAATATAGAAAATGCCGGAAATAGAACATAAAGCAAATACACATAAAAATGCCGGGAATGCTAAGCCATTTTATTAATCTGAGAATATAATGGAATACAATGGATAATCAGAATGATAGCACCTATTCTTGCTCAAGGCAAGTGAAGAACTCTCTCAGAAAGACAGGAAATGGCTGAAGCAAGAAACAGCGTCCCAGCTACTGGAAATCCGCCGTAAACTGTTGCTGCTGGAATAGACTGGAAGCTAGGGGCTGATCCCCTTGCCGGAATGAGCTGAAAATCTGCAGACCACCTGTACTCACCAACCCGGAGAAAACCCAGAAACCATATCAAAAATGGTCAGCCTCCGAAAATCACCACAAAAACCCTCCTCAAGGAATTTCGCTGCCCTCCTAGGCCCAGCGCAGATGCCAAATGAAGAATGCTGAAACAGGGCCACAAACTCCTCGGAAAATCTCCTCCTAGCAAAGACTGAACCTCCACACCGGATATCCACTGAAACTCCTGCAGAAAACCCCGAACCGGATCACCTCCAACAAGAACTGCGTCCTCTCTCCTAGGGACTGCGCAGTCACAAAAGAGCCCAGCTCCTCCACAAAACAACCAACCAAATCACCTACTAAAACTGAAGGAATAACCTTGCCCGAGCAGGTACTCGAAGTCCCCCGGGGCTAAGGGCGAGATCTCCGATCGGAGACACTCAACGCACTAAACAATGCTGCAGACAGGCTAAACAGCCAGCGTGCTCAAGAAGACAGAATGTCTAGCTCAAATATCATCAACAACAAGAATGCCCCAAATGAGGAGGCTCCTCCACCTTTTATAGCATTGGTTTCCCTCCAAAACCAACGTAGTCTCTCTCTCCTCCACGTGGTGTGTGGCCTCCCTTGGCTCCCCCCTTAAGTTACAACGTTGTGCTACTAGGAAGGTGTTTTATTCCACTAAAGTGAGTTAGACCCCCTTTTACTCACTTTTTTAGTTATCTACAAACCACATATGGCAAAACAATACAAAGTCGAATATTCCAATTAGCTGTTGCTAATTAGGAATATTACAGTCTCCCCCGGCAAAATGTTGCTTGTCCTCAAGCAACTAAGGTGATGGATGCTGCAAAATCTCCTCGCTCTCCCAAGTGGCATCCTCATCCGGCAAAAACTACTTGTACTCCAACAATGCCTGAACAAGCCTCCTCTCTAGCCGATGCTCCCCACTAACACTGCAAAATGTGCCTGGGTCCCAGATGTGCCACTGAACCCTCTCTGACCTCTGCATCACCCTGACATGAAGGGTCCTTTCAATGCCAGGATCCCAAACTGATCTCTCACTGACCAACAGTCCTCTCAGCTCACAATGCCACCAGGGCCAATCATCACCCAAGTTCCACGGCTCAGGCTGCGCACTATCTCTAGCTATAACTGATGCTCTCAGGGGTGAAGACCACCAATTGGCATCAATGCTCCCAGGCTCATGTTGTACTGCACCTGTAACTGCATATACTGCCCCACCAACTGCATACAAACTCCTCACCTCTCTCCAGTCCAAGTCCTGACTCAATCCCATGCTGATCCTACTCCCCTGAAATCGGGATGGGGTGCTGAAGAAATGATGACCTGTGTCCCCCTGCCAGCTGGAATCTATAACACGTGCTATGTCCATGGGCCCCTGCTCCGCTGTGCTCCCTCCGAAGAATACCATAACATTAAGAGGTTACCAACTCATGACCTCCCGCCAGTCCATCATGGAAGAAGAATCTAATGTAGCGATAACAACTGCATATGGAACATGCCGGGATTGCTGTCGCCAACTCGTAATCAACTCCCACTGCTCTGCCCTGTCTACCAGTGAAAGCTGCCTATAGAAGGAAGCCCCTCTCTCTATAATGGGCCAAAGTGGGCAAGATATGCTGCAAGCTCCATCGATGTACTCCTGGAGAGTGCTACACACTAAAAACACTGCAACTCTGCTGACTGTGTGTGCACCTATCTGCGTCTCATCCCTGTGTCGACCCACAGATGGATGCTCCACCATATCCAACAACTCCTCCCACTCCTGATCAGGAAAGTCATGCTCCCATTGTCTACTGGTCCCCTGCAGAACAATCCCATCGACCTCCAAAACCTCTAGAGAATACGGACCTATAGCTGCTGTCATCGTACTCGATGTCAGTGCATATGACTGTCCCACCTCGATGTCTGACCCCAATGTTAGCCGCATATCCCTCATCGACTCAACGTGAGCACCCATCCTCTCGATAAAGTGTCGATACAGTGTCTGGAGCCCAAACACATACTGGGATGCTGCCTCTGCTGTACCCAGTATCCTCTGCCCATGCATGTTCTCGACATGTCGTGAGCGAAAAGTGATGCATGTCTCCCTCATGACCTACTCCCCAAGCGTAGGCTCAGTGATGACTGATGCACCACCTCCGCAAAGGATCATCTCATCCCCCAACCTGTGGCTATCAACTAGCACACCAACCCAGTGCCACTGCTGAGAAGTCTCTCGCCTAGTGTACTGAGTGTCATCCAAATATCTTGGGTGAACCTCGTGTACCCTGCTGCTCACGCCCAAAGTGCCAAAGGTCAAAAACATAATCAACTGTACCTGTGAGTGATGTCGAAGCGAGTCAGGTGTGGGAGTCCCCACAGATACTGCCAAGTATCGCTCCTTTGTCTCTCCATCGATCCTGGGTGAACTACTCCCCAAGGTAAGCCCGATGTCCCTGTCCATGAGTCTCCTTGGAAGCAATGCTCTAAGACCCTGCTGTGCAGCACCGTATGCCCTCGCATACCACTGATCATCCATATATTCCTCAACATGCCACTGCACACTGAGGCATACCTCGGTATACTGCTGGATACCATGTGCTACTGCTGTAGCACCCTGTACCATCTCGTGCCCTGACTGTGTCCAGGCATCGGTCACTCTCCGCATGCTCTCAATGTCTACAACCATCATCCAATACCTCTGTACCTGCTAGTGCCTCATCGAAGGTGGATATATCTCCTAACGCCTCACCCATCTGTCGTGTGCTGCTACCACCTGAAGACTCGGACACGACTCCGGTCATCACCTCAATGGATGGCTCTACTGAGGTAGGCTCTACCTTCTTCACTACCTCATCAACCGACACGGCCAAGGAGGTCTCTAATGAGGGTGAATCCTGTGTCACACTAGGTGTAACCTCAGACTCCCTGCAATCCTGTGTGCCCTCATCCTCCAAGTGCAATGTTGCCACCTTAATGGCCTCTGACTGCGACATCTGATTAAGCTGGAAATAGATGTCCAACTTTTCTACCCAAGACGTTGCCGAACTATTTGATGAGCCATCAAACGTGGGAAAATGAAATCTGCTAGCTGCGCGGTGGTCATCATGATGATGTCTGTGTCCCCTGTGATGATCACGGGGTCTACCATCACGCTGGAGCTGAACATAATCTCTAAATGAGATAAGATCTCTGATCGCCGACCCGTGTGCCAGGTACTCTGCAATGTAGGCGTCCATCTGGCCAGGGTCAACCTCCGGCTCCCACTGTGCTTCTGCCCCTGTGTCCTCTGCTAGGAAAGTGGGCATAGTGGATCGTGTGGGTGCATGCGATGCCATGATGGGGATAGCATCACGCTCCGGCATATGGTTTGACGTGCCTGATCCCTCACCGATCTGAAAACCCCTTGGGGTTTCACGCTGCCTAACCTCTATCGCAGCGATTCTCTGCCCCACCGTCTCCATCTGTCTCGACAGATCCTGTAATGATTTAAGGAGCATCTCCTCAAATTTCTTCTTACTATCATCACCTGCCAGCGACACTTTCTGCTATGTGTCTGCAGGCTCCTCAGAAACTGCACGGCTACTGCAAAACCATACTATCGTTTAACTTCGGCCTCCTATTTACCCACTGAAAACTACTCGGAAAATTCTAGGAATTTGGGAAGGTGATCCTTGCCCAAAACCCAAAAAAACCCAGAAAAAGTTTCTTCTAATTCCAACCTTCAAAATTTGACCCTTTATATTTTGGCCCTTTTTCCAATTTCGTTTTTGGTACTGCAACTACTATTGCTCTCCAAAATTCCAGCAAACCTCTGTATGATCTCTTTCCCGATGTCATAGACCACAGGCTGAGCCAGAACTATGCTCTGATACGACTGTAATATCCCGAAAGGGAAATAGACAGCAATACAAGCATACAACAATATAGAAAATGCCGGAAATAGAACATAAAGCAAATACACATAAAAATGCCGGGAATGCTAAGCCATTTTATTAATCTGAGAATATAATGGAATACAATGGATAATCAGAATGATAGCACCTATTCTTGCTCAAGGCAAGTGAAGAACTCTCTTAGGAAGACAGGAAATGGCTGAAGCAAGAAACAGCGTCCCAGCTACTGGAAATCTGCCGTAAACTGCTGCTGCTGGAATAGACTGGAAGCTAAGGGCTGATCCCCTTGTCGGAATGAGCTGAAAATTTGCAGACCACTTGTACTCACCAACCCGGACAAAACCCAGAAACCATATCAAAAATGGTCAGCCTCCGAAAATCACCACTGAAACCCTCCTCAAGGAATTACGCTGCCCTCCTAGGCCCAGCGCAGATGCCAAATGATAAATGCTGAAACAGGGCCACAAAACTCCTCAAAAAATCTCCTCCTGGCAAAGACTGAACCTCCACACCTGATATCCACTGAAACTCATTCTACACGAGAAAACCGAAACAGAATCCTCCAGCAAGAAGCTCCTTCCTCTCTCCCCAAGATGCGGCAGTTGACTAAACATGACTCACTCCACAAAACAATTAACCAACCAAATCACTTGCTAAAAGGCGGAATAACCTTGCCCAAGCGAGGCACTCGAAGTCCCTCGGGGCTAAGGGCGAGATCTCCGTCGGGAGACACTCAACGCACTAAACGATGCTGCAGAGACGAGGCTAAACGACGGCGTGCTCAAGAAGACGGGAATGTCTAGCTCAAAATCATCAACAACAAGAATGCCCCAAATGAGGAGGCTCCTCCACCTTTTATAGCATTGGTTTCCCTCCAAAACCAACGTAGTCTCTCTCTCCTCCACGTGGTGTGTGGCCCCCCTTGGCTCCCCCCTTAAGTTACAACGTTATGCTACTAGGAAGGTGTTTTATTCCACTAAAGTGAGTTAGACCCCTTTTACTCACTTTTTTAGTTATCTACAAACCACATATGGCAAAACAATACAAAGTCGAATATTCCAATTAGCTGTTGCTAATTAGGAATATTACATTCAATAAGAGGGAAAAGTGCTCCATGAATAAAATAGTATTAAAAGGCTCTAGAAGGCTCTAGGAGATCTATAAAAGAAAGGGAGGAGGCCATTGAGGGATATCTTTGGATCATATCATTTTCTTGTGTGAGAGGTTTGAGATGTGGTTCTCTACTTCAGCCGTAGCCCCAGGACAAAAACCCTCGAGTGATTTGTGAGTGTTGGACGGAAACCCAACTCTCTTTTAGGAGACTTCATTCAGAAGTTTCGCAGAGCTTCAACAATATCAGAGTGAGGATCATTCAGATCCTCAACGGGTGCTTCAGTGGATTCAGTGGTAGCTATTGCCGAAGGGAGAGTGCAGCAGTCCAGTTTTGGAGGCCAGCGCAGTGCAGCAGTGCAGCAAATTTTCTTGAGGCCAGTTGTATTTCAGTTATCTCAGCTTACTTTCATTTCAGCTTGTAACCCCAGCGATATTATAATAAAGCTGAGTTATTTTCCTACATCATGGTGTTATGGATTTGCATGCACTTGTATGCTTAATTTACATGGCAATCCTCTGTTAAGTAAATGTTGATTTTACGACATAATGTGCAGTTCAGCTATATTTCTGCATTTTTAGTTAAAATATCTCATCCGGGATATTACAGAGAAATATTGGCAAAAATATCTAAGGGAATTTACCCTCCTCCACGAGCAATCTCGACGCCTGGCTCCCTCTGAAAATCGGGTTTCCAATCCTTGTGAGGCCCTTCTATACTGCCTCTGCACAGACGCTCACATGTGTGGTTGGAAACCCTCTTTGATCAAGTCGTCATGCCTTTAGTTGTTGCTGGAAGTCACTTGTCAGGCCCTCTGGAAATATTCCTAGCTTCTAGCACCTGAAACACCCTGCTCTTTAGCCAAATCGAACTACCTCCTTGAGGCTATTGCGCAGCCTCCTGGAGAAATAACTCGGCCTCCTCTCCTGACTCTCTGGAAGTGGAAATCTCCTTCGAAATCATTGTCTTTTCCCCTTTACATCCCTTCTGGGTTGAACTCTCTTCCTCTGCTCGACCTCTAACTTTGGATAGCTCGACCTGCCAAGGAATTCACACTACTGGCTTCTCACTGATGTGTTTTGCTCCAACCCCATCAACCTCCTCTTATAATCTCAAGTTGGATCACCAACGACCACAATTTAATCCTTATCAATGGCTAAGATAATTTATGAGTTGATCCGTGTGAGTTTCTAGAGAAATGTCACTTGTCTCAATTAATTGTTGTTAATTAATCATTTTCCCTAAGTTAGACTTTGGAAAATTTTAATTATTAATTAATTAACTTAAGGCATTTCTCAGTGGATTTTCCTGAAATTTTTATGGGTTCTGTAGTCCTAGTGTTTCTTAGCCTCTCTGACAACTATCAAGACTAGGACACCATATGATGCTACAAAAACTAACACTCCCTCAGTAAGGAAGGTGTTCTCCAATTGTCTCCATAACTTCCTCCATACATGTTGTTGATGTCTAGCAACTGTGATAACTTGTCAATGCCTACCAACTACTACGCAACTCTGAAAATGTTGCATTTGTGTTGCTACTGACACCACACTATACAACTCTACTGCTACTCTACCATTGCATTGTACAACTGTATTGCTACCAACTCTGCCACTGCACTGCAACCAACACTCCCTCTCAAGTTATTGTTGCTACTTCAACTACTACAACTGAGATCCAAAATACTAAATTCTGAATCAACTGTGTCCATATGCTACAACTATCTCCTGAGTCTTTGACTGCTACTAGTCTTTGTGCTACCCACTGAGTTTGTCCGCTGCAACTGCACTGCACTCAGCATCTGACTGCAACTACTATTGCAACTGTCCCTCAAGAATTAACTACAACAAAACGACATTGATCCAACCTGCTGCTGAATACTGTGGGTCCCTATAGCAAGGGTAATGATCCGTGAGAAGAGTATACTGCAAGTACTGTTGCTCTACTATGGACCCTACCAAGCTCTGCACAACTCTGAAGACCAGAATCAATATCTCCCCACCTCTCTTCTGGAGGTATAGCTACATACAGTGTGAATTGGTCCTCCAATCTGGAAGATGGTTGATCTATTTTTGTCAAAGCTACTTCCTGCTTCTGCTTCTCCTTCTTGTCCTTCTTCCTTTAAAGACACTGAGTATTGTAGTGATCAGACTCACCACACCTGAAGCACTTAATCTTCGAAAAGTCCTCCTTTTTCTGACCTCCCTGTGAGCCTTGCCTGTGACTGGGACCTTTCTTTGTTTTTCCCTTTGATGCAAGAGCTATGTTCTCCTCCTCCTTCACAGTCTTCATCCTCTATTGCTGCCACTAAGACTACTCTTGACTAGAGCAAGTCGTATCTCCTCTTGCTTGAAATCTAACCACAACCGGTCCCATCCAGGTAGAGTATCTCGTCCAGTAATTCCTTGGACGAAGGTAGTCCACTCCTCAGAAAAACCATTGATGGCTACACACACTAGTTCAACTTCTTGTGGCATCTCACCTACGAAAGACAACTCATTCTAGATATCCTGAATCCTAGTAAGGTATGGAGTAACTCACTCTCCTTTCTACATCTCGGTGGTTCTCAGCTTCTCCTACAAGAATAGTTTATGATTCTCAGAAGGATTCTGATATAGTGTTGCGAGTCCATCCCAAATTTCTTTGGTCGTATTCTTGGCTGCTAAATGTGAGACAATATGATCCCAAAGGCCATCAAGGATCAACCTCTTCATCTTGCCCATTTCCTTTCTGTAATTCTCTAGTTGTTGCGGGTTTGTGGTAGTTTTTGTAGCATCAAATGTGTTCTAGCCACTAAATTTTGTGGAGAGCCTAGAATACATGAGTTCTCCAAAACCCAGAAATCATTTCTGGAAATTCCGCCTAGAAGTGTCTTAGTTAGATTATTAACCATTTTTTAAATATTTCCTAAGTCTAAACTTAGGGAATATGGTTAATTAATCAGTATTATTTGAGATAAGGTGAAAATCATCTAGAAAATCACATGGATCGACAGGGAATTAATCTGTGCCATCGATTATGTTTTAATCTTAGTCGTTGGTGCTCCAACAGAAGATTATAAGAAGTCGTCGATGGGTAGATGGAGAACACACCAGTGCAGTTACTTAATTGCCCAGGCAATTCAATTTTCTCAGTAGCACAAGATCAGCAAAAAATATAGAGCCAGAGAGTGAGTAGCAGGTAAAAGAGGAGGGTAGCAGCATTCCGGGAGGAAGGTTTCCAGTCCCAGGAAGAGGCAAAGAAAGGAAGGTTGAAATTCTCGTAGGGCCAGCGTATGCTCTTCGCAGAGGGTGACGTAAGAGGCTCAACGCAAAGGTTAGAGAGGTAATTTCGGTGGGAAAAATTAGTTTTGGGATGAGAAAATTCTCACAATATTTTTGCCAGTATTTTCCTCATATTAGATTGCCAGCTGGGCATCTAAATTATTGTACTCGGAATTGCTGCTGAAGGACAATAAAACCCTCATTTGTTGCACCGGTTTTCCCGCATTGGGTTTTTCCAAGGACATTTGTCCAAAAATAACTGTGTTAAAATTCTTGTGTGTGTGCTAGAATTTCTTAGTTTCTAGTATTTTATTTTCCGCGGTATTTTTTTATGGTGAAAATGGCAGTTATGATTTTATTCATTGTTTGTTGTAGCAAATAAACTACATAATTAAATTTACAATTAGAAGAATAATTTCCAGTTGCTACAATAGATGAAATTTTCACATGGTATCAAAGCTTAAATGATTAGTCGGGAAGCTTAGACGAAGAAGAAAGAATTTCGTTGATCAGTACGACCAACAGGCCGGAATTCTTGAGGCAGTGCAAATCATTGACAGGCAGTCCGAGTTACTGAGGGCAGCAATTCAATTTTCCAGTTGTTGGTTAGCAAAAAAGTCGAAGTTGCCTGGATTAGTAATTCCAGCAGTCAGAGGGAGTAGTTGTAGCTCAGTTTTTCGCTAAGCAGACTTGGTTGGACGCAGAGGGTTTTTAACAGAATCAGCGTCAGGAGGAAAGAGGAATAGCACAATATAAATTCTTCAGCATGACCATGGATAGAATTAACATTTAGGTTGCTTCAAATTTGTCTTCCAAGTTGGAGGATGAATTTGCTTGCTTGTTAGGATCGGCTTCACAGGGTGTCTAGTATATAAACAATGGAGCATCAACTCATATGACAAGGGTTAGAGAATATTTCTCTAGCTACAAGGAGGAGCAGATGGACTTCCAGATTACTATGGGAAATAGAACAAAATGTACTCGAGTAGGAAGAGGTACCATAGATTTTCAGACGGAGTCAGGAACCAACACCAACACTACAAATGTATTGCATGTGCCAGGATTGGGTATGAACTTGATTTCAGTATCCCAATTGCATGATAAGGGGTATGATGTCCACTTCATAGGGAAGAAAGTGTATGTCAAACACTCAAGCTGGAAGAGGGTATGACAAATTGTAGCTCGAAGCAACAGATTGTATAGATTCCAGCTCGACTTTCTAATGGCACTAATAGGCAGTGACAGTAGCAGTGGGAAGGAATTGAATGAGTTATGGCATAGGAGAATGGGACATCTACACCATGGAGCACTCAAGATGCTCAGAGAAACTATAACAGGGGTTCTAGAACTTGGTACGAAACACAATGATCTGTGCAAAGGATGTGTACCTAGGAAGTATGTTAAAGCAGCATTCCGAAGAAGTGACAACAGAGTAGATGGTGTGTTAGAACTTATACATTCAGATATTTGTGTCTCGATGTCCACTAGAGCTCTTAGCGGTGTCGAATACTTTGTCACCTTTATTGATGATCATTCCAGGAAAACCTAGATCTACTTCTTGAAGACCAAAGATGAGTTCTTTGATCATTTTAGAGAGTTTAAAGCTCTCGTGGAAAATGCGACAAGGAATAAGATCAATGTGCTCGCTCAGATAATGGTGGAAAATATATTGATAAAAACTTCACAGATTTTTGTGCGAAGGAAGGCATCAAAAGAGAATGGACAGCTCCATACAATCCTCAGCAGAATGGGGTAGCAGAGCAGAAAAACATAACCATAGTTGGGGCTATAAAGACTATTTTGTATGACCAGGATTTGCCCAGACTTTTATGGCAGAGGCATGTAACACAACGATGTAAACTCAAAACGGAACTCCTCATAGAGCACTGGGGAAGAAAACGCCAGAAGGAGTATTCACAAGGAAGAAGCCAGAAGTTAGTCACTTGAAGATTTTTTGCCACATGCCAGATGAAAAACGTACCAAATTGGATCAAACTGCAAAGAAGGGGTTTCTCGTCGGGTATAGCAAGACCTCAAAGGCATACAGGATCTACATTCCTAGCAATAGGAAGATTGTAGTGAGACGAGACATGAAGTTCATGGAGGACAGAGCTTTTAGGATATCTCGTGAGAAGCCTGCAGGTGATCAGAATCAATCAACAGAAGCTCCTTTGGTCCAACAGCAGGAGCAGCGAGTGGGACCGGTAAGAGGACAGTCACAGGGATCGAGTACAGTGACTGGTTGTTAATTTTGGACAACTAGGTCCAAACTCCATGTTGTGATGTTCAAATGAAGATGCCATTATTTTTATTGGACTCCTCTTTCGGAGAGGTGCAAGATCGATCTAAAGATCATCTTAATCCGATGAGCAGAACATTTATTTTGAATTTATTCAAAATATGTATAGGTCGGCCTTAAGGTTTTGTGCCCCAGCAATTGTGTCACACACACCCTCATTGATGGATATATATTGGTCAACGTTGGAGGATATTTTCACTAATCTCATCCTCACACATTTCTCTCTCCTCATCTGATTGGTTCGATGACCTTGGAGGCTCTTCTCTCCACACATGGGAATATTTCAACAGCAACACATTTCTGTTTTCGGCCTACGGTTTCTGCAGCAGTGTTGACCAGCGTTGACTTTGGTCAACACAAGGTCAAACGGACCTGAAACTCTCCCAGAATTTCAATTTTCCAAATCCGCATTTTTGGCACTATTCCCGAGGCTAGACGTTGACCTAGCTACTGTTGTTGTTTGCGTTGACCGTTGACTAACAACGTTGACTTTTGGTTGACCATTTTGGCTGTCCTAGAGGGTTGTGTGACATTTCTGGTTGCCTGACCGTATTGAGACTTTGTTGGTTGAAGCATCCTACTGACCGCCGTAATGCACCAACACACTTATATATTTTGGCTTGTCTTCTGTCGATCCACTGGTATGTTCTATCAGCATTTTACTTTGTTGTTTATGTGATTGTTGTCTGATATTGAGATAAAAAGTAAAGTTGCATCAAGCATAGAACATCTACAAAAATTTACATGGTATCAGAGCTAAGGTGAAGACAAAGCCCTAGTTTGTAGCAATCACCAAAAAAGAGCATGGGTTCCTCTGACTACAATAGCTTCAAGGCTGATGACAAATTGATTGGGAAGGATGACTTCCATGCCTGGAAGATGACATTGGATCTTATGTTGGAAGACCAAGATGCCATGGACTATGTGCAGGGTAAAATTCAAGAGCCTCCATCCACTGCAACTGCTGCTACCAAAACAAAGTACAAGAAGGGAGAAATCAAAGCGAAGCTGATGATTAGGGACTCTATTCATAAGAGTCTGGTTGCCTACATGTCTGAGCTAGGCACATCCAAGGAGATGTATGATAAGTTGGTCAACATGTTCAAGGCCAACAATGCAAATCAAGTCCTATTCTCAAGAATCAATTGACGAATCTAAAGAAAGGCAGGGATGAGTCTGTTCAATCATATTTTTTGAAGTTGACCGAGATCAGGAATAATCTTCTAGCTATTGGGGAGACAATCGCTGATCGAGAGATGTTCTCACCGCACTTAGAGGTCTCTCATCCGAATGACATGTATTCAACACTACCATTCTCAATAACAATATGATACGTAATTTTGACTAAGTACTATCAAGATGCGTACAAGAAGAGACAAGGATGAAGGAATATGAAAATGAAGGAAATGTTGCCTTCGTTGCTCATTCTAGGAAGAAGAACTTTGGTGGTCCAAGGAACAAAGGAAGAGCAGGGGCCCAAGGAAAGAAGGGCAAGTGTTACACTTGTCACAAGCCAGGTCACTATGGTAGAGAATGCCCTTTCAAGAAGGATTCTCCCGATGATGATGACAACAACAACAACCAGAGGAATGACAATCAAAGGAACAATAGGTTCAAGGGGAAGAGGAAGGCTCCCTCCGACGGAAATGGTCAACCTTTCAAAAGGTCGAAAAATTACAAGTATGAGGAATCAAATGTTGTTGATAAAACAAATGAATTCATTCTTGTATCTGCCCTCTCTGCTGCATCTCCACCCAACACTATGGATGTCTGGTTGATAGATAGTGGTGCCTCAAGGCGCATCACTGGGTTCAAGGAAGCACTTTCTGACATGGTTGAGAAGGATGCTAGTCTGAAAATTATCCTTGGAGATAATGCCACATATCTCGTGAAAGGGACAGGGACTGTGACCCTCCACTTGTCTCAAGGTTAAGTCCTCTGTTTGCAGAATGTACTCTATGTACCTGATTTGAAGAAGAATCTTGTGTCTATTTTAGCCATGGAATACAAAGGTTTCAATCTGGCATTCATGGATGGGAAGGTGCGTATTTGGAAGAAGAGTTTCAAGGAAGCTATCACGATTGGGTTTAGAGTTGATACACCCTACCAGGTTGGAGGAAGTCCACTGGGAGTGATGACATGTGATATTATCCGACAGATCGATAATGGCACTGAATATGAGACGAACGAGTTCAAGAACTTTTGCAGAGAAGCTGGCATCAAGAGGGAGACCACAACTGTCTACACTCCTGACCAAAATGGTGTCGCTGAACGAAAGAAGAGGACCATCATGGAAGCTGCCCGTGCCATGCTATGTGACCAAGGTCTACCGAAATTTCTGTGGGGAGAAGCCGCAAACACTGCTGTGTACATACAAAACCGATGCTCGCATTCCGCTCTGGACTCCAAAACTCCTGAAGAGGTTTTCTCTGGTAAGAAACCTGAAGTCTCACATTTTAGAGTTTTTGGATGTCCTGTTTATTTTCATGTGCCAAAGGAAAAGAGGAGCAAGTTGAATGCTTCTGGGAAGAAGGGAATGTTTGTGGGCTACAGCAAAACTTCGAAGACCTATAGAGTCTATGTGTCTGGTCAAAGGGAAGTGGAGATATGCCACGATGTCACCTTTGACGAAGATGCTTCCCCGAGGAAAGTAGTCAATCTTCTGAGATCTGAGGAAGATCATGTAGCAAGGCTTGGAAATCAAGAAGAACCGGAGGATGAGACGACGCCCGATGTTGAATGACCGATGGACCCGATTGATCCACCTCCTTCGATGAGGAAGAAACCATCATGGCTCAGGGACACTCTCAAGGATGCCGAGGGACATATGGCCCCAAGGGGGACATTCCGTGAAAGCAAGAAGCCAAATAGATACCAAGGGTATCTAGCAGCCATGAGTACTATCGTACAATCTGAGCCTGGATCTTTTGAGGAAGCCACAAAGCATCAAGTCTGGAAGGATGTTATGCACGAAGAGTATGAGTCCATAATGAAGAATGATGTCTGGGATGTGGTTCCAAGATCAGAGGACAAAGCAGTGGTCACCTCGAAATGGCTCTACAAGATCAAGCATGGATCTGATGGAAGTGCTGAAAAGTTCAAGGCAAGATTTGTTGCCCGTGGCTTCTCTCAAAAAGAAGCCGTAGACTATGATGATATATTTGCACCTGTGGCCTGATATACCACCATCCGATCTATCATAGCCCTTACTGCTACACAAGGATGGATTTTTCATCAGATGGATGTGAAGACTGCATTTCTGCATGGTGTGATGAAAGAAGAGGTGTATGTGGAGCAACCTCTGGGGTTCGAAGTCCAGGATCGAGACACCCATGTATGCAGGTTGAAGAAAGCCCTCTATGGTTGAAGCAAGCACCCAAAGCTTGGTACGAGAGGATAGATAGCTACCTGAAGAAGCTGGGCTTCACTCGTAGTAATGTTGATCCGAACCTTTACTTCAAGGTTGATAGAGAAAAGCCTCTCATTCTGGTGTTGTATGTGGACGACCTCTTCCTGACAGGTGCTGACCCTCTCATTCATTAGTGCAAGAGGGAGCTTGCTATCGAGTTCGAGATGAAGGACCTAGGACTGATGCATTACTTTCTAGGCTTGGAGGTCTGGCAG
Organism: Pinus albicaulis; assembly: GCA_034641835.2. NCBI lineage: Eukaryota > Viridiplantae > Streptophyta > Pinopsida > Pinales > Pinaceae > Pinus > Pinus albicaulis. Next base: position 1,079,295,531 of record CM076579.1, on the reverse strand, counting down.
AGACCTGGCGAGATTTTCCTTTCTCAAGGAAAATACATTGTGAAGCTTCTAGAAAGATTTGGTATGGTGGACTGTAAGTTTGTGTCGACACCAAAGGAGCTCAACTTTAAGAAGTTGAGTGGCAGCGCTGCTGGGCCCGTGTTAGCAAATCCTACTGAGTATCGTCAACTCGTAGGGGCCCTAATGTTCTTAGTGAACATCTGTCTGGATGTATGTTTTGCAGTGAACACTTTGAGTCAACACATGGTTGATCCTCATAACATTCACTGGGTTGGTGCCAAGAAACTCTTGAAATATCTCTAGGGCATGATAGACCATGGGCTGAGATACACTGCCAAGAGCATGACACCCATGGATATACTGATGTCGATTGGGCTGGCAGTGTGGTGGATCGCAAGAGTACATCTGGATGTTGCTTCACACGTAGGTCTGCTTCGAGTAGGAAGCAGAAGTCGATAGCCTTGAGCACTGTTGAGGCCGCATACATTGCAGCATGTATGGCCTATTGTGAAGTCACTTGGTTGTGAAAGCTCTTCAATGAGTTGTTCAAGCATGTGCTAGATGCCACCGTTATCCTTTGTGATAACCAAAGGGGGATTCGTTTGTCAGAGAATCCCGTGTTCCATGATCGATCCAAGCATGTTGATGGTTGGTACCACTTTATTCGGGATATGGTACAGCGAGGCGCCATAAGGCTCGATCATATAGGAACTAATGAGCAGGTCGCAAATATTCTCACAATGCCCTTGTGGAAGGTCATGTTCCCAACCTTCTGTGAGAATCTTGGAATCGTGGAACGACCCTATTATGAGGGTCCTGTTGGACGATGAGCTCTTGGAGCTTTGGGGGGCTTTGGGGATAGCTTCTCGAAGCTATAAGCAACCACAGGGCTAGGCTTGCCGAACCTTGTTGGTATGCTTTTGCCCCACCGTTATGATGATTGAGTTGGTTCACCTCTCATGAACTGTGCCCCGTATGCATCCTACCCATTGAGTCCCAAGCTCATGGGAAGTACCTCTCATTTGGCCAGTGAGGTGGGAAAAGCTAGAGACTAGTAGCAAAGACTGATGGACGCATCAGAGATTGCCAAACTCTCTATCTAAGATTGCACGTGTCCAACCACTTGATCTGGGATCAAGTCTAGTGAGGTTTCGAACCTCCAACTGACTTTGGGTCAGTGAAACTAACTTCGGGTTAGTATATGACTCTCTTGAGTCCAAGTGAGGTTTCGAACCTCGAACTGACGTCGGATCAGATAAACCAACTTCGGGTTGGTATGAGACTCTTTGTGAGTCCTATAGAAGTTTTGGACCTCTGGGCTGAATTTGTCAGCCGGGAATGATGTCTTTGTGACTGACCCACTATTGTTCTGAAATAAAGAAGCCAGCAAAGCAAGTTACGGCGGGATGACGCACGATGTTTGGATTGCACAGGTGGATGGAGTTCTCCCTAGTTGAGAGGGAGTGTTAATTTTGGACAACTAGGTCCAAACTCCATGTTGTGATGCTCAGATGAAGATGCCAATATTTTTACTGGACTCCTCTTTCGGAGAGGTGCAAGATCGATCTAAAGATCATCTTAATCCGATGAGCAGAACATTTATTTTCAATTTATTCAAAATATGTTCAGGTCGGCCTTAAGGTTTTGTGCCCCAGCAGTTGTGTCACACACACCCTCATTGATGGATATATATTGGTCAACATTGGAGGACATTTTCACTCATTTCATCCTCACACATTTCTCTCTCCTCATCTGATTGGTTTGATGACCTTGGAGGCTCTTCTCTCCACACATGGGAAAATTTCAGCAGCAACACATTTCTATTTTCGGCCTAGGGTTTCTGCAACAACGTTGACCAATGTTGACTTTGGTCAACGCAAGGTCAAACGGACATGAAACTCTCCTAGAATTTCGATTTTCCAAATCTGCATTTTTTGGCACTATTCCCGAGGCTAGACATTGAATTTGACTTGGCTGCGTTGACCTAGCTGTTGCTGTTGTTTGCATTGACCGTTGACTGACAACGTTGACTTTTGGTTGTCTTTTGGGTTTACCATTTTGGTTGTCCTAGAGAGTTGTGTGACATTTCTGTTGGCTAACCGTATTGAGACTTTGTTGGTTGAAGCATCCTGCTAACCATCGTAATGCACCAACACACATATATTTTGGCTTGTCTTTTGTCGATCTGCTGGTATGTTCTATCAGCATTTTACTTTGTTGTTTATGTGATTGTTGTCTGATATTGGGATAAAAAGTAAAGTTGCATCAAGCATAAATCATCTACAAAAATTTACACTAGTACCAATATTTCCTCAAGGGTAGGAGATCTAGGGAGTTATCAGTAGACAAAGCAACAGGGACAGGATGAGGAGGAGTTGGTTGAACCTCCCACCACTAGTGGTCGAGCCAGCGGAGAAGTTCGTTAGACATTGAGAGATGCAGAGGAGTTTATTGGAACTCCTAAGTCGAACAAAAAACAACGCAAACAGCCTTACAGGTACCAAGTGTTGGTGACTCAGGTTGCAGAACCTTCCAGCTTTCATGAAGCCACACAACATCAGATGTGGGTAGATTCCATGTCAGAAGAGTACAACTCTATCATGATGAATGACGTTTGGGAGGTGGTGCCAAGACCTGAAGACAGGTCAGTTGTAGGTTCTAGATTGTGAAAATATTTGAATATAGAAACCCTACTGCAATATATTGATTTACTTCTCCTGCTTGTTTTATTTATTATTCACAAGTTATTTAATTGAAATATTCAAAACAACATCAAAGTAAACACAATCTGCAGGCTACACATATACAAAACATTTACTAAAACATAACGCACATATGACAAAAGACACACATGATTTTTCGGACAAATGTCCTTGGAAAAACCCAATGCGGGAAAATCGGTGCAACAACTCTTTGAGGGTTTTTATTATTAAGCAAAATCTGAATACATCAAGGGCACCAGTAGTGGTTTGCCCGAGAGAGTATTTCACGGCAGTTGTACCTTATCACTCGGAGACAGAAAATATAGTTGATTCAACCGAAGAGTCACTCTTATGGAAAATACTGAATACGAGCCCTTTCTGGCCCACTGGAACCCCAACGCTGTCCCTCCAGCCTCTGCGTCAGCCTCTCCGACCCAGCGTAGCCTCTGTGCAGCACAGGCTGCCCCTGCGTCACCCTTTTGAGCTCTGCGCTACCTCTATGTCACCCTGAAGGCTTTGCGTTAGCCCCTACGCTGCCTCTGCATCAGCCTAGTTGCGCTGCGTCCCTCCTGCTGGGCTCTGTGTTGGCTAGTACAGATCTACCTCTCTAATGTATGTATTCTCCACCTTAGATCAGGGTAATCCCTCGCTGAGTTTCCCCTCACCAGCATTGCAAACTCACTCGAAAATTCTCAACAAACCACGCCTTAGAATTTCGACTTAGCTCAAGTGCTACTGCAATGTGTGTATTCTCCAATTGACCCCAAGCCTTCCTTTAATACTTTTCGCATTGAGAAATCAAAGTCCGTGATCTAATCTCTAATCAACGACTAAGATTAGAAAAAGCTTGATTCACGTCACTTAGAACATTTTCACCACATGTGTAAATTAATTCACTTTAATTTTTTAATTTCCCTAAGTTAGACTTAGGGTCCCCATTAAAAAATTTAATTATTTGAATAACTTTTACACTGGGTGGAACTTCTCCAAATAATTTCTAGGTCTTGGAGATCATGTGTTCTAGCCCCTCCACAAAGTTTTGGAGAAAGAGCACATCCGATGCTACCCAAAATCTCAACACTCACTCTTAGCAAGGAATGTGCTCTAGCAACACTTCACTCCAGAAGCATTACTCTGATCTTTGGCATCGTTCCCCTGTGTTGTTGATGCTTGGTCTGCTGCCCTTCATCCACTGCGCCACTGATTTTTGTACTGCTACCCATGACTCTGCCACGGTCATTGCCGCATATGTACTGTAAATCCCTCTCAAATTGTTGCGTCATGCTGCCTATAACACTGCCACTGCTAACTGTTGCACTGCAACTCAGTTGCCGAGAAGTAAGCAACTGAAGGATGATCACCCAATCAACTGACAGACAAGTCAGTCTGGCTGCATCTCATCACTGAAGCATCTTTTGTTGTTGATCTGCGTTGTCTCTCTAGAGCCTCTGCGTTGCTGCTCTGCACTGCGTAAGCACTGCCCCTCTACGCTGCTGAAGTCCCATCAGCCTCTACGTTGCTGCTGCCACTGCACTGCGCTGCTCCACTCTTCAGCATCCCAACTCTGCTTCTTCTTCTCCATGATTATCTGCACCCACTGACTCCAGTCATCTTGCTACTGCCTTAGGGCTCCCGTAGTTCGTATGTGATCCAAGAGTTTGGGCACCTCAAGGATCCCGCCATCACCATCTGTAGCTCACTCTACAGATCTATGTCACCCCACCTCTTCTCTCAAGGTACATGAGCACTCAGGGCCACATCATCTTCATTGCCATCATCCCCTTTTGCTACTGCTGCCTTGGAATCCGAATCTTCCTTGCCCTTCCTCTTAGGACAAATATTGGCAAAGTGTCCCAATTCGCCACATTTGAAGCACCAGACCTTGGATAAGTCCTTCTTCTTCCCTTGTTGTCGTTGTCCCTTAAATGTTAGGGTTGCTTCTTCCTCCTCTTTCTTTATCTTGACCCCTCTACTGTTGAATTCCCTCTTGGTTATTCTCTGAATCTCCTCCTGTCGAAGGATTTCCCACATGTCCCCCCAGTTTGGAAGTTGTGCTTTGCCCAAGATACTTTGGACAAAGGTCTCCCAATCATCTGTGACTGCATTCAGGGCAGTCCTCACCATGAGCCCATCATCCGGAGTTGCCCCCATGGCAATCAGCTGATCTCGGATAGTCTGCAATCTAAAGAGGAAGGGATCGATCTCCTCTCCCTTATGCATCTAGAACATCCGCATCCGATTCTCCAGAAGCATCTTCCTCTGGACGGAGCTACCTTGATACAACGTGGTCAATGTTGTCCACACCTCGTTTGTCGTCTTTTTCTCAGTAATATGTGGGACCACGTGATCTTTCACTCCATCCATGAACAAGCGTTTTGCCACCTGATTTGCATAGAACTTCTTTAGAGCATCACCATCGGTCGACACAACCAGGACATTCTCAGCGTGATCTCTGATGCCATACTCAAGCACTGTCGAGATTCTGGCTTTCCAGATAGCAAAGTTAGACACACCATCTAACCTATCCTGATCTCTAAGTCCATATGGGGCCATCTCTGCTCAACTGTCGAAGCAAGCACTCTTCTCCCTTCTACTGCTGCTACACTCAACAAAAGACTGGATTTGGGTTTCTTGGCGATAGAAACCCTCTAGAGAGTATGCTCCCTCTGACAAATGAATTCCCTCTCGGAAATGCTTCACCAATTTTGCCGAATCTGGGTTTCTTGGTGATAGAAACCCTCTAGAGAGTATTTTCCCTCTAACAAATGACTTCCCTCCCGGAAATCCTTCACCAATTCTACCGAATCAGCCCTCTACGATCACTCCTCCTGATCAAATCTCAAATTTCTTGGCAAGAAAATCTGCTGAGGGATTGTTTCCACTTACTTTGTCAACTTTGTTAGGCATTGTTCAACACCGAAAGAACCGATGCCCCACCAACAACTTTGAAGATCAAAAATTGCACTTCCAGCCCCGGCAATTAGCACAACGTCACTCCAACTTGGACTGCGTCACCCTCTAGGGTTTGCGTCAGCTCAACATGAGCCTGACAAGCTCTACGTCACCCACTAGGGCCTGTGTCAGCCTCTGTGTCAGCGAACTGGCTTTGCGTCACCTTTCTGTTGGGTATGCGTTGTCCCTCTGGTGTTGCGCTACCTCTTCCTGGATCTTTGAGCTTCGACTGCCCTCCTACAGCAAAAATTCTTCAACTTCTTGCAAATGGCTTTAGCTTGATCTGCAATCCCTCTGATACCACGTGAAAATTTCAGAATACAGAAACCCTACTGCAGTATATTGATTTACTTCTCCTACTTGTTTTATTATTCACAAGTTATTTAACTGAAATATTTAGAAAAAAAATCAAAGTAAACACAATCTGTAGCCTACACATATACAAATCATTTACTAGAACATAGTGCATATATAACAAAGGACACATGATTTTTCGGACAAATGTCCCCAGAAAAACCCAATGTGGGAAAACTAATGCAACAACTATTTGAGGGTTTTTATTATTAAGCGGAATTTGAATACATCAAGGGCACCAATAGTGGTTTGCTCAACAGATAATTTCACGACAGTTGTACCTTATCACTCGGAGACAGAAAATATGGTTGATTCAGTGAAAGAGTCACTCTTATGGAAAATACTGAATACGAGCCCTTTCTAGCCCACTGGAACCCCAGTGTTGTCCCTCCAGCCTCTGCGTTAGCCTCTCCTGCCCAGCGTAGCCTATGCACAGCATAGGATGCCCTTGTGTCACCCTGAAGGCTTTGCGTTAGCCCCTGCGCTGCCTCTACGTCAGCCTGGCTGGGCTGCGTCCCTCCTACTAGCCTCTGCGCTACCTGGTACGGATCTGCCTCTCTAATGTATGTATTCTCGGCCTCGGATCAGTGTAATCCTCATTGATCTGCCCCTCAACAGCATTGCAAGCTCACTCGAAATTCTCTGCAAACCGCGCTCCAGAATTTCGACTTAGCTCAAGTGCTACTACAATCTGTGTATTCTCCAACTGACCCCAAGCCTTCCTTTAATACTTTTATCGTTGAGAAATCAATGGTCGTGATCTAATCTCTAATCAACGACTAAGATTAGGAAAAGCTTGATCCACATCACTTAGAATATTCTCACCACATGTGTAAATTAATTCACTTCAATTTTTTAATTTCCCTAAGTTAGACTTAGGGTCCCCATTAAAAATTTTAATTATTTGAATAACTTTTACACCAGGTGGAATTTCTCCAAACGATTTCTGGGTCTTCGAGATCTCATGTGTTCTAGCCCCTACACAAATTGTCGAAGCTAGAGCACATCTAATGCTACCCAAAATCTCAACATAGATGGATCTACAAGATCAAGTATGTTGCGGATGGCAGTGTAGAGAAGTACAAGGCTACGTTTGTGGCAAAGGGGTATGCACAAAAAGAAGGGATAGATTATGAGGAGACCTTTGCCCTAGTTGCCAGGTAGACGTCTATCCGGTCAGTTATATCCCTAGCAGCTGAAATGAGATGGCAGATTCACCGGATGGACGTCAAGACAACATTCTTGAATGGGGTGATAGAGGAAGAAGTGTACATAGAACAACCAGAGGGCTTCAAGACTCATGAGAGGCGCACTCGTGTGCAAACTAAAGAAAGCTTTATACAGTCTCAAGCAGGCTCCCAGGGCATGGTATGGTTGGATTGACAGCTATTTGCAGCAGATGGTATTCGTCAAGAGTAAAGTAGATCCCTTTCTACTTTTGTATGTGGATGATCTCTTTCTGACAGGATCATCAAGGCTCATAGAGGATTGCAAGAGGAACCTGGCAGCAAAGTTTGACATGAAATATTTGGGGTTGATGCACTATTTTTTAGGATTGGAAGTGTGGCAAAAAGATGGGGAGATCTTCCTTGGGCAAGGAAGATATGCTACAGATATTCTGAAGAGGTTTAGAATGCAGGATTGTAGACCCATGTTTACGCCCATGATCACCAACTGGAAGAAGATAGATGCATCAGATGACAAGGATGTCGACCCTACCATGTATAGAAATTTTATTGGGTCTCTCATGTATCTGGTCGACACTAGGCCAGATATTTTCTTCGCAGTCAATACCCTAAGTCAGTTCATGGTAGAACCGAAGAGGGTACATTGGGTAGCAGCGAGGCATATTCTGAGGTATGTGCACAACATAGTTGAGTATGGGTGAGATATACTCGAGGGGATAACGTCAGACTTTGTGGGTTCACAGATGCAGATTGGGAAAGTAGTTCACTGGACAGGAAAAGTACCTCTAGGTACTGCTTCAGTGTTGGATCAAGGATGGTTTCTTGGTGTAGCAGGAAGAAGAAGTCAATAGCACTGAGCTCTGTAGAAATAGAGTATATGGCAACCATCACAGCTACATGTGAAGTTATATGGCTTCTAAAGTTGCTAGTCAGATTGTTCAGGCAGAGGATGGAATCTACCAATGTCTACTATGATAATCAAAGTTGCATAAAGCTCTATGAGAATCCAGTGTTTCATGACAGGTCAAAGAACATAGATATTCGATGTCATTTCATCAAAGATTGTATACAACATGGAGCAGTCCAACTACAATATGTTCCCACAGAAGAGCATGTTGCAAATATACTCACGAAAGCTTTAGGGAGAGCTAAGTTCGTCTATTTCAGAGAACATATGGGTATGGTGGAGAACCCGTTTCAGTAGCAAGGATAGATTACTTTGATTGATTCTTAGTTGCAGCAGCACAGATAAGAGGGAATTGCAGTACAGATGCAGTGTTGACAACAGTACAGCAGCACAGATGCAACGCATATCAGAGTTACGCAGTGGTTGGTGGGCAGCGCTAGCCAGACATCAGCAGCGTGACAGAAGATGATGCAGGGACATGGTGTTATGGCAGCAGGTGCAACACTAGAACACATTCCTCGCTAAGAGGGAGTGTTAGTTTTTGTAGCATCGGATGTGTTCTAACCACAAAATTTTGTGGAGAGGCTAGAATACATGAGTTCTCCAAAACCCAAAAATCAGTTCTGGAAATTCCACCTAGAAGTGTCTCAATTAGATTATTAATCGCTTTTTAAATATTTCCTAAGTCTAAACTTAGGGAATATGGTTAATTAATCAGTATTAATTAAGATAAGGTGAGAATCATCTAGAAACTCACATGGATCGACAAGGAATTAATCTAGGCCATCGATTATATTTTAATCTTGGTCATTGGTGCTCCAACAGAAAATTATAAGAAGTCGATGGGTAGATGGAGAACACACCAGTGCAGAGACTCAGTTGCCCAGGCAATTCGATTTTCTCAGTAGCAGAAGCTCAGCAGAGAAGATAGAGCCAAAGAGTGAGTAGCAGGTGGAAGAGGAGGGCAGCAACATTTTGGGAGGAAGGTTTCCAATCCCCGGAAGAGGCAAAGGAAGGAAGGCCGAAATTCTCATAGGGCTAGCATAACCTCTGCGTAGAGGGTGACACATGAGGCTCAACGCAGAGGTTAGAGAGGTAATTTTGCTGGAAGAAATTAGTTGTGGGGTGAGAGAAAATTTTCACAATATTTTTGCCAGTATTTTCCTCAGATTAGATTTCCAGTTGGGCATCTAAATTATTGTACTCAGAATTGTTGTTGAAGAATAATAATAAAACCCTGATCTGTTGCACCGGTTTTCCGACATTAGGTTTTTTTCGAGGACATTTGCCCAAAAATAACTGTGTTAAAATTCTTGGGTGCCTGCTAGATTTTCTCAACTTCCAGTATTTTATTTTCCGCAACATTTTTATGGTGAAAATTGCAGTTGTGATTGTATTCGTTGTTTGTCATAGCAAATGAACCGCATAATTAAATTTACAGTTAGAAGAGTAATTTTTAGTTGCTGCTGTTGAGATTTTGTGTACTTGAGGTAGCATCAGTTGTGCTCTAGCTCCCAAATTTTGTGGAGGGACTAAAGTACATTTGATCTACAAGACCCAGAAAATGATTTGGGAAATTTTATCTAGTCTAGGAGATATTAAATTAATTAATTATTTTAATGTATTTCCTAAGTTAAAACTTAGGGAACTTAAATAATTAAAGTGAATTTAATTAAACATGTGATGAAATTGTCTTAAGTCACGGATCAAGCTTTCTTTTAATCTTAGCCATTGATTCAAGATCTGATCATGGCCGTTGATTTGTCAACGAAAAAAGTATAAAGGAAAGGCTTGGGGTCATTTGTAAAGACACACAAAGGCAGAGCACTGAAGCTAAACTGAGATTCTAGGGCAAGGTTTGCTAAGAGTACTTAGAAGTGTTTCAGCTGCAAAGAGAGGAATTTAGACCAAGGGGATGATCTGATCTCGGGGTCTAGAATACACAAGAGGCATCGATCAGCTCAAGGACAATGCAGAAGAAGAGAGCAGCAGCAGCAGCAAGGATAGCATAGTCCCTCCAAGGATAGCGTGATTTTTAGCAGGAAACCCTCAGGGGTTACGTAGAGACCCTTCAGGGGCAGCGTAGTGATTGCGTCACCCAGTCTAGGGTAACGCAGTCTCTTCCGGAGCAGCGCTGAGGGTTTGAGGTGCTTCAGAGGCTGACGCAGAGGCTTTCAAGGGTAGCGCCGGGGTTTCTAGGCCCTAATCTTGGCTGAGTTCTATAAATCCCGTTTGAGGGTGTGGATCAGACATTATTTTGGCCCTAGATCAGCCAGTGAGCTGTAGATCTAGTATTTTCTCTGTCAAGATTTCCAGATCTGGAACCCAGATTTGTGTATTCAGAAATATTCTTAATAATAAAACCCTCCAATAGCCAGAGACCGGTTTTCCTGCATTGGGTTTTTCCGGGGACTATTTGTCCAGAAATAACTGTGTCACTTTGTCAATGTGTGACTAAACTTGTTCTAGATCTAGATTGGTAGAGATTTGTTATGTGTTTTGCTTCCATTTTAACTTGAATCTATTCAGTTAATAACTTGTCTAAGTAGGAGGAGCATAAGCAGATTAACAGTAATATTTTCTGCATAAAGTGTAAGATTCAGATATTTCTACATGTTATCAGAGCAATTGCAGATCTAGGAGGGTCACCAGCTGGAGAGACTGAAGGTTCTAGCTGCAGGAAGCAACTTGAAAAGCAACAAAAACGCAGATCTGAAGGGAAAACGCAGTTTTCAAAGGCAGACTCACATAGAGGGAAGGGTGACGCTGTCCAATGCTGTGTCCTAGCAAGCCCATGCAATTACTGCGCAGAGGCAGCTCAGAAACAACGCTGATTTGGTTTGAAGCTAGCCAGTGTGATTCAGATTTGAATTTGTCAGATCCAGAAAAGACTATAGAAATTCAGAAGAGCTGGTGGGGTTAAATTTCTAAAGTTTTCAGATTTTTCAGCCTTAGCACAAGTGACAAAGAGCGGGAGGAGATCAACTTCTCAGAGAGTTTCTTGCCAAAGGAAACTTGCAGTTTGATCAGAGGATCAAAGAAGAAGCTGAATCATAGTTTATTTGGTAGGTTTCCAAGGAGGGAAATCAGTTGTCAGAGGGAGCAGAAGGTGCCTGTTTCACCAAGGGCCTTAGATCCATTTCTCTAGAAAAGAGAAAAGGAAGTTCCGACACATTCTGAACAGATGGCTCCTCATGGACTACGTGATCAAGATAGGCTGGATGGCCTCTCAAACTTCTCAGTTTGGAAGGCAAGGATCCTGATAGTCCTCGAGGCATACAATCTAAGGGATCATGCAAAGCAAACTCTGGCCACACCGACATATCCGGATCTCCTGCGGAAGCATAAGGAAGCTGCTGGGCATGCCAAGCGGCTGATTATGGATAGTATCAAGGACCATATTGTACCGCACGTATCTAAGAAGAAGACAACTAACGAGATGTGTAAGGCCTTGACTTCCCTATATGAGGGAAAGTCTGTCCAAAGAAAAACGTTGTTGGAGACTCAAATGAGGTCATTCATGATGACCAAGGGAGAAGACATGGAGCATTTCCTCTTCAGATTGCAGTCAATCAGAGATCAGCTCACTGCAACGGGTGCAACGGTGGATGATGTTGTGATAGTCAGGACTGCCCTCAATGCAGTCACGGATGAGTGGGAAACCTTTGTCCAAAGTATCTTGGGCAGAGCGTACCTCCCAGATTGGGACAGCTTGTTGTCAATTCTGTGTCAAGAAGAACTCCGCAGATTCACCAAGAGGCAGCAAAGCCCTGGATTGAGCAAACTGAAGAAGGAAGATGCAGCCTTGGCATCGAAGAAGCAGCCAAAGATAAAGAAGGATCTTTCAAAGATCAAGTGTTTCCAGTGTGGTGAAATGGGACATTTTGCCAGCCATTGTCTAGAGAAAAAAAGGGACAAGGAAGCATCTTCTTCAAAAGCAGCTATGGCAGATGATGGGTCAAGAGATGATGCAGCCATGAGTGCTCATGAACCACGGAGGTGGGGTGACATGGATATGTAGAGGAGCTACATAAAAGAAGGCGGTATCCTTGAGTAGCTCATCTCTTAGATCACATGCGAGCTACGGCAGCCTTAAGACAGTAGTAGGACAAGAGGAGCAGTGGGTGCATAGATCACAGATGAAGCAGGCAGAGGCAGATTTGAAGACTAGAAGAAGCAGCGCAGAGCAAGGCAGCAGCAGTAGCAGTGCAGAGGCTGATGTGACTTCAACAGTGCAGAGGATAGCTGCTTACGCAGTGCAGAGCTGCCGCAACGCATAAATCTTTAGAGGGACTGCGCAGTGCAGTAGCAACGTGATAGATTTCAGTACAAGGGGGTGATGTGACTTCAGTAGTGTAAAGGGAGTCTGATTACGCAAGCAGAGCCGTAGTTGTGCATCATTCTTTAGATGCTAGCACAGATCTGTAGCCTATGGAGCTTCAATGATGAGGATGCAGCCCATCTGACTTGTTTGTCAAAGATTGGGCAAGAGATTCAGTTGTTTCTCTCAACAACTAAAGTTGCAGTGCAGCAGATCAACAGTGGAAGTGTTATGAGCAGCACAGATGCGGCATAATGAGAGGGAGTTGCAGTACAAAAGTTGCAGTGGTAGTGACAGTCATGGGCAGCAGTACAGAATGGCAACAGTGGCAGCAAGCCAAGCTTCAGCAGCACAAAACCAGTGCCCAAAATCATGTAATGCATAAGTATGATGTATTGCTAGAGCACACCCTTGATGCTAAGAGGGAGTGTTGAGATTTTGTGTACTTGGGGTAGCATCAGTTGTGCTCTAGCTCCCAAATTTTGTGGAGGGACTAGAGTACACTTGATCTACAAGACCTAGAAAAGGATTTGGGAAATTTCATCTAGTTTAGGATATTAAATTAATTAATTATTTTAATGTATTTCCTAAGTTAAAACTTAGGGAACTTAAATAATTGAAGTGAATTTAATTAAACATGTGATGAAATTGTCTTAAGTCACATGAATCAAGCTTTCTTTTAATCTTAACCATTGATTCAAGATCTTATCATGACCGTTGATTTGTCAACGAGAAAAGTATAATGGAAAGGCTTGGGGTCATTTGTAAAGACACACAGAGGTAGATCACTGAAGCTAAGCTGAGATTCTAGGGCAGGGTTTGCTAAGAATACTCAGAAGTGTTTCAGCTGCAGAGAGGGGAATTTAGACCAAGGGGATGATCTGATCCTGGGGTCTAGAATACACAAGAGGCAGAGATCAGCTCAAGGACAGCGCAAAAGAAGAGAGCAGCAGCAACAGCAAGGACAACGCAGTTCCTCCAAGGACAGCGTGATTTTCAGCAGGAAACCCTTAGGGGTTACGCAGAGACTCTTCAGGGGCAGTGTAGTGACTGCGTCACCCAGTCTGAGGTAACGCAGTCTCTTTCGGAGCAGGGTTGAGGGTTTGAGGGGCTTCAGAGGCTGACGCAGAGGCTTTCAAGGGCAGCGCTAGGGTTTTTAGGCCCTAATCTTGGCTGAGTTCTGTAAATCTCGTTTGAGGGTGTGGATCAGTCATTATTTTGGCCCTAGATGTAGATCTAGTATTTTCTCTGCTGATATTTCCAGATTTGGAACCCAGATTTGTGTATTCAGAAATATTCTTAATAATAAGACCCTCCAGCAGCCAGAGACCGGTTTTCCCGCATTGGATTTTTCTGGAGACTATTTGTCCAGAAATAACTGTCACTTTGTTAATGTGTGCATGAACTTGTTCTAGATCTGGATTGGTAGAGATCTGTTATGTGTTTTGCTTCGATTTTAACTTGAATTTATTCAGTTAATAACTTGTCTAAGTAGGAGCATAACCAGATTAACAGTAATAATTTCTGCATAAAGTTTAAGATTCATACATTTCTACAACTGCAATAGATGAATTTTTCACAGTCTGTAGGTATAGTTATAGCTCTTGCTGTTTAATCCTTCATGCCATGCTTATCTAGCAAAAATGACATCCTCATCTTCCAAATAACATAGTTGGAAGCACTATCCAATCTATCTTGATCACGAAGTCCTGTTGAGGCCATCTCTGCAAACTCGCGACTGGTTTATAAACAGGAATCTCCTCCTCTCCTGCTCGGCTACTGCTTTGCAATTCACACTTCCTTCTGGAAATGTGCAGTCGTGCTTGTTAGTTCTTCCTCTCCAACTAGAAATCATGAATTTCCTAGAACAGGAAACCCTCAATGTGTGCTCTTTCTCTTCCACCTAGCGCTGATTCTGCTACTACAAACTGCTGCAAAAACCAACTATGCCCAAACAAGGAATTTGCTTTGCGAAAAAAAATATGAATTTCTCACATGTTGCCTGCTCAAATCACATCTGGACAAGTTTGAACGTTTTCGGCCACCTACTACTGGAAATCAAACCCTGTCCAGTGATTTCAAACTGCCTAGCTAGGCACTGCACACCCCCTGAAGAAATCTTATTGTTTCTCCCTCTATGATACAAATCTCCCTTTTCATCTCTGATCTTCCTCATGTGAAATTTTCAAGTCTAATTGCAGCAACTAGAAATGTGTTCTTCTAACTATAAATTATGCAGTTTATTTGCTATGACAAACAATGAATAAATCACACTGCAATTTTTCACAATAAAAAATATTGCGGAAAATAAAATGCTAGAAACTCAAAAAAATGCTAACACAATAATTTTGACAGTTATTTTTGGACAAATGTCCTCGAAAAAACCCAATATGGGAAAACCAGTGCAACAGCTGAGGGTTTTTATTATTATGCAGTAGTGAATTTATAAATACAATAAAATGGATGCCAAACTATTGATCCTCTCTGAGAGAAATATTGGAAAAAATATCTAAGGGAATTTACTCTCCTCCATGACCAATCCCGACACTTGGCTCCCTCTAAAAATTGGTCGTCCAACCCTTGCGCAAGCCCTTCTACGCTGCCTTTGTGCAGACCCTCACACGTGTGGCTGGAAACCCTCTCTAATCAAGTTGTACTACCTTTAGCTGTTGCTTGAAGTCACTAGTAATGCCCTCTGGAAATATTCACAGCCTCTGGCACTTGAAACACCCTGCTCTTTACCCAAATCGAACTGCCTTTTTGAGGCTACTGCACAGTCCCTACGCAACCTCCTGAAGAAATAACTCAACATCCTCTCCTAACTCTCCGGAACTGGAAATATCCTCCAAAATCACAGTCTATGCCCCGCTACGTCCCTTCTGGCTCGAACTCTCTATGTTTGCTCGACCTTTGAAGCTAGATAGCTCGATCTGCCAAGGAACTCGCACTACTAGCTTCTCACTAATGTGTCTTGCACCAACCAGATTGACCTCTTATAATATCCAGTTGGATCACCAACAATCATGATTAAATCCTTATCAATGGCTTAGATCATTTCTGAGTTGATTTGTGTGAGTTTCTAGAGAAATCTCTCCTTCCTCAATTAATTGTTAATTAATCATTTTCCCTATGTTAGACTTAGGAAAAAACTAATTATTGATTAATTAACTTAATTAATGCATTTCTGGGTGGATTTTCCTAAAACGTTTTATGGGTTCTGGAGTCCTAGTGTTTTGTAGACTCTCTAACAACTATCGAGACTAGAACACAATCCGTTGCTACAAAAAAGTTTGAGACTAGAGCACCTGTCCAATGCTACCCAACTATAAAAAAACTAGCACTCCCTCTTAATGAGGAAGATGTTCTAGACGATCTCATAACATCCTCCCATACACGTTGCTAATGTCTGACAACGTACCACTGTACACCAAGCCATTGCGTAATTATGATTCATCTGACACTTTGTAGTTGAACCATCTTGCATCTACGCTACTGTTGACACTGACTATACAGCTTGTACTATTATATGTTGATTTGTGGTAGCATCGGATGTGCTCTAAGTTTCAAAATTTGCAGGGAGGCTTAGGCACATGTATTCCAAAGAACCCAGAAAGCGTTTTGGGAAATTCCACTCAGATCATGTTTTATGAAAATAATTAATTATTTTTAAATGGGACCCTAAGTCTAAACTTTGGAAATTAAAATAATTAAAGGATATTAATTAAAACAGAGTGTGAATCTTCTAGAGAAGACGAAGATCAAGTCAAGTTAATCTTAGCCATTGATTAAATATTTAATCTCGGTCGTTGATATCTCAACGAGAAGATTATAAGGACTTGATGGGGCATTTGGAAAACACAAAAAGACAGCGAAAGACTCTAGAGATCAAAATTATTTAGTGAAAAGTGCTCAGGGAGAAGATCGATTGAGAAGATTCTCGTAGAGATGGGCAGAGATAATTTCTAGTTGGAAGAGTTTCTTGATCCAGGGAGCATAAAGAAGAGGAGGCAGTAAAAGCCACAGAAAGCAGCGCAGATCCAACCACAAAGAGGCTACGCGAGAACTGCGCAAAGCTTCAGTGGGAGTTTGATTTTTTTGTTGAGGAAATAGTCGGGGTTCAGTGCCAGTCACCGGATGGAGTTTCTGGAGGCTAGAAGGGCCTTGTTTCTAGTCAACAAAGAGATCCAACGCAGAGAGAGAGGGAAGCTTCAATTGTGACGCAAAGACTGCGCAGGGTGACACAGACACTGCGCAGAGAAACTCATCTCGAGCTAAGGTCAGTGCCAGATTCCTGTGGCAAAGTGAGATCTTCTCACGAGATTTTATTTGTCAGTTTTCCTCTGTATGATTTGTTAGTTTTGACAATCATTGACTTGTACTCATAAAATTACTGCATAATACACAAACCCCCAATCGATGCATCGGTTTTTCCACATTGGGTTTTTCCAGGGAAAATTGTCCAAAAATAACTGTGTTAATGTGTCTATACTTGTGCTACTATTTTTCCTTGCATTTACTTTCCGCATAATGTTATTGTGAAGATTGCAGTGTATTTTATTTCAATATTTACCGTAGCACATGATAAATAATTTGTTTTGTTAAACAAATAGAAGAAATCTAATCAATTGTTGCAGTAGGATTCCGGATAGTGGAATTTTCACATGGTATCATAGAAATAGATCCAGAAGAGCCAATGTTGAACAAAAGAGGGAGATCAGGAGACTGCGTAGGCAGTGAATCAGATTCCCTAAAGGATTGCGCAGTCCAGTCCAGGAGGACAATTTTTCATGGAAAATATCTCTCAGTGAGTCAATAGAGAGAGATTTCTGGATCGAAATTTTTCAGTGACAGAGGGAGCTGCGCAGCAGGTTTACTTCAGAGCAGTCTTTGGGAGGGACACAGTTTTTGCAGGACCGCAAAAGCGTCAGAATTCGAAGGAAAAATAGCACAGATAAGTATGGAAAATTTAGATGTCTCTGAATTAGCTTCCAAATTGGAAGAAGACTTCGCATGTTTGTCAAGTTCAACATCTGCAAAAGTTTGGTACATTGATAGTGGGGCTTCAAATCACATGACTGGAGTACGGGAATAATTCTCGAGCTATCAGGAAGAGCAGATGGACTTTCAAATTGTGAAATTTTCAAATTGAAACACTACTGCAATGATAGATTTATTTCACCTACTTATTTTATGATAAGTTATTTACAGATTCTTCCTAGTAAATTCTGAAATAAACACAACTGCAATATTCACTTAACCATAAGCAGAAAATAGAACAGAACACATATAACGCAATAGAAACAATCACATGAACATAGTTATTTTTGGACAATTCTCCCCGGAAAAACCCAATGCGGGAAAACATGTGCAACAAATGAGGGTTTGTATTATTCTTCAACAAGGAAAATCATTTACAAGAATTTGACGAGCAGACTTCTAGAATACACCTGAGATAAATTTCCCGAATCCTTCAGGAGAATTTCCGACAGTAGGGAGACACCCTAGCTCCCTCTGCGTCACTCTTTGTGGTCTTCTGCACAGTCCCTGCGCTGGACTGCGCCACTCTGCGTGGGGACTCAGCGATGTCCCCTCTGCGTCCTCCTGCTGCATTTATTTTCCTTAGCTGACTTCCCCTTCCTTCTTCTGCCTCTGCAACTTTGCCTCTACATCCTCTCCCTCTAAAATCGAATTCTATTCCTTCAGAATCGATTTCCTTCGGGTACTGAGTGTGTGCCCGGCTTGCTTTCCAAATGACCCTCAAGCCTTCTCTTATAATCTTCTCGTTGATGAATCAACAACCCAAATTAGATCTCTAATCAATGGCTAAGATTAAAACATGACTTGATCTTCGTTTTCTAGAAGATTCTCACTATGTTTTATTAATACCCTTCAATTATTTAATTTCCCTAAGTTTAAACTTAGGGACCACGTTAAAATAATTAATTATTTTAATAAAACATGAACCGAGTGGAATTTGCACAAACTATTTCTGGGTTCTTTGAAATATTGATGTCCAAGCCTTCTCACAAAATATGAGACTCAGAACAATTTCCAATGCTCCAAAACCAACACCCCCTCTTAGCGAGGAAAGTGTTCAAGCAAAATACCAACTGCATCTACTCTAACCTGAAGCATCTACTGCGCAGCTGATATCTCGCTTGTTGTCCCTCATCTGCTGCATTGCTGCCCTCTGTACTGCTGCCCATGACACCATATTTGTCACTGCCTCATCCGTACTGCAACTCCCTCTGAATTTCGAGTCCATCCATTCCTCTAAATGGAATGGATTCTTGACCATCCCCATCTTTTCTCTGAAGTAAGTAAACTTAATCTTACCTAGAGCTTTTGTGAGGATATCTGCCACCTGTTCCCCTGTAAGAATGTACTTCAACTGTACAGCTCCTCGTTGGACATAGTCTCTGATGAAGTAGCACCTGATGTCAATGTGCTTCCATCGATCATGAAACATAGGATTTTCAGAGAACTTGATGCAATTCTGATTATCACACAAAATTCTGGTCGATTCCATCCTCTTCTTGAGTAAGTTCAAGAGCAACTTACGAAGCCATATGGCCTCACACGAAGTTGTGCTAGCTACCATATATTCAGCCTCGGCTGAGCTCAGCGCCACAGATTTTTGTTTCCTACTGCACCAAGAAATCATTCCTGATCCGACACTGAAACAATACCCACTGGCACTTTTCTGATCTACTGGACTTCCATCCCAGTCTGCATCAGTGAACCCACTCAACTGGATTTCATTGCCTTTGGTGTACCTCAATCCAAACTCGACTGTCCCCTTCAAGTATCTGAGAATATGTTTGGCTGCTGCCTAGTGAGCCCTCCTTGGTTCTACCATGAACTGACTAAGGGTATTCACGGCATAATAGATGTCTGGTCTCGTGTTGACCAGGTACATCAATGATCCTATGAGTTGCCTATACAAGGTAGGATTAGCCTCATCATCCTCGAATATGTCGATTTTTTTCAATTTTGTCATCATTGGTGTAGCCATGGGTCTACATTCCTCCATCTGAAATCTCTTCAAGATCTCTATAGTATATCTTCCTTGCCCAAGGAAGATTTCTCCCTTCTGTTGCCAAACTTCCAACCCCAGAAAATAGTACATCCGCCCTAGATCCTTCATGTCGAATTCTGTAGCTAGATTTTCCTTGCAGTCTTTGATGAGCCTAGATGATCTAGTTAGGAACATATCATCTACATATAACACCAATATTAGAGGCTCATCCCCTACTCTCAGATAATAGAGGTTGGGATCTGCTTCACTCTTGACAAATCTCAGCTTTTGTAGGTAGTTGTCAATTCGCCCATACCAAGCTCTAGGTGCTTGCTTCAGTCCGTACAAGGCTTTCTTAAGCCTGCACACATGAGTGTACTGCTAATGCATCTCAAAGCCCTATGGTTGTTCTATGTACACTTTCTCTTCTATCACCCCATTCAAGAACGCAGTCTTGACATCCATCTGGTGAATTTCCCATCCCATCTGCACTGCAAGAGAGATGACGGATCTGATTGAAGTATACCGAGCTACAGGGGTGAAGGTTTCTTCATAATCGATCCCTTCCTTCTGAGCATACCCCTTAGCCACAAACCTGACTTTGAATTTCTCTATGTTGCCATCTGCAGCATATTTAATCTTGTATAGCCATCTCGAACCTACAACTGACCTGTTCGGAGGTCTAGGAACTACTTCCCAAACATCATTAGTCATGAAGGAGCTGTACTCCTCCAGCATAACATCTACCCACACCTGATGCTGAGCTGCCTCTTGAAAACTAGAGGGTTCTCCAACCTGTGCTACCAATGCCTGGTACCTGTTTGGTTGCCTGCGTTCCCTCTTCTCATTTCTAGGAGCTCCAACAAACTCCTTTGCATCCTTCAAAATTTGTTGTAGTTCTTTGCTCGTCCTTCCACTGGTGTTGGGTGGATTCACTTGCTCTCCCTCTTGCACTTCCTCGGAAAATCTTTCCTTAGGATCCTTGTGCCTTGGAGAGGCACTAGAGCCATCATTCGTAGGTCGTTGTGGCTGTACCAATGGATCCTCCTCAGACTGCGTAACTGAAGACATTTCTCGAGATTTCCTGAGGGCTCTCTCCTCCATGAACTTCACGTCTCGTCTCACTACTATCTTCCTACCCTTAGGAATATAGATGTGGTAAGCCTTTGCATTCTCGCTATATCCCACAAGGTATCCCTTTTCAGCAGTCTGATCTAACTTATACCTCTTCTCATCGGGAACATGGAAATATGCTATACTGCCAAATATCCTAAAGTGGCTCACTTCAGGCTTGCTGCCAGTGAACACACTCTCAGGAGTAACCTTACCCAATGCGTTATGAGGCACTATGTTCTGCAGATACACAGTTGTATTAAAGCTTCAACCCACAGAAATTTGGGCATGTCTTGATCATTCAACATTGCCCTCGCAGCTTCCACAATAGTCCTATTCTTCCTCTCTGTGACTACATTCTGCTTCGGATTATATGGAGCGGTCCATTCTCTCTTGATGCCTTCCTTTGCGCAGAACCTTGTGAAGTCCTTGTCAATGTACTCTCCACCATTGTCTGATCACAATGTCTTGTTCTGATTTCCTGTTAGATTCTCCACCAGAGCCTTAAACTCTTTGAATCGCTCAAAGACCTCGTCTTTGGTCTTCAGAAATTAGATCCATGTCTTTCTAGAATGGTCATTGATAAAGGTGACAAAATACTTTGCACCACTTAGAGCATTCGTGGACATTGGTTCGCAGATGTCTGAGTGTATCAATCCCAACACACTCTTGGCCCTATTGCTACTTTTCGGATATGCTGCCTTGGCATACTTCCCTAATACGCACCCTCTGCAGACATCGTCTCGCTTGGTGCTAAGTTTCGGAGCTCCCGTGACAGTCTTCTTGAGAATTCTCAAGGCTCAAGGCTCCATGATGTAGATGCCCCGTTCTTCTATGTCATAATTCATTCAAATCTCTTTCATCAGTACTGCCTATCAGTGCCATTGGGGATCAAGCTATAACTTGTACAGTTTATGGCTCCTTACTCCAATTTGTGCCGCCTTTTTCCAACTAGGGTGTTTGAAATAAACTTTGTTGCCAATAAAGTATACATCGTAACCCTTGTTATGAAGCTGAGACACTGAGAGCAAGTTCATTCCTAATCCTGGTACATGCAATACGTTGGTGGCCCGAAGCTTGTTACCAGATTCTATTTGAAATATTATGGTGCCTCTTCCAACAGGGGTACATTTTGCCTTGTTTCCCATAGTGACTTGAAAATCCATCTGCTCCTCCTGGTAGCTCGAGAAGCATTCTCAAACTCCTGTCATGTGAGCAGATGCTCCACTGTCAATATACCAGATCTCTGGAGAGGCCATGCTTGACACACAAGCAAAATCCTCTTCTAGTTTGGATGCCAAAACTGAAACGTCATGATCCCTCTGTTCCTCCATGCTTTCTAGAGGACTGCGTGAACCCTTCCGAGCTGATCCTGCATCACTATCGGACCTTCATTCCATTGCAAGACCTTCTCTTTTGTTACTCATCTTTTTCTCTGATACCATGTGAAATTTTCAAACTGAAACACTACTACAGTGATAGATTTATTTCGCCTACTTATCTTATGATAAGTTATTTATAGATTCTTCCAGTAAATTCTAAAATAAACACAACTGCAGTATACACTTAACCATAAGCAGAAAATAGAACATAATGCATATAACGCAATAGAAACAATCACATGAACACAATTATTTTTAGACAATTGTCCCCAGAAAAACCCAATGCGGGAAAACCAATGCAAGAGATGAGGGTTTATATTATTCTTCAATAAGGAAAATCATTTACAAGAATTTGACGAGCAGACTTCTAGAATACACTTGAGATAAATTCCCCGAATCCTTCGGGAGAATTTCTGACACCCGAGAGACACCCTCTCCCTCTGCGTCACTCTGCGTGGACTTCTGTGCAGTCTTCACTCTGCGTGGGGACTCAGTGTTGCTACTCAACGTTGTCCCCTCTGCATCCTCTTTCTGCCTTTCTTTTCCTCTACTGAATTCCCCTTACTTCTTCTGCCTCTGCAACTCTGCCTGTACAACCTCTCCCTCTGAAATCAAATTCTATTCCTTCAGAATCGATTTCCTTCAAGTATTGAGTGTGTGCCCGACTTGCTTTCCAAATGACCCTCAAGCCTTCTCTTATAATATTCTCGTTAATTAATCAACGACTCAGATTAGATCTCTAATCAATGGCTAAGATTAAGGCATAACTTGATCTTCGTTTTCTAGATTTTTCTCACTTTGTTTTATTAATACCCTTTAATTATTTAATTTCCCTAAGTTTAGACTTGGGGACCACATTCAAATAATTAATTATTTTAATGAAACATGAACCGAGTGGAATTTCCACAAACGGTTTCTAGGTTCTTTGGAAAACTGATGTCCAAGCCTCCTCACAAAATATGAGACTCAAAACACTTTCCAATGCTACAAAATCAACACATATCACTATGGGAAACAGAACAAAATGCACTCCAGTAGGGAGAGGCACCATGGCGTTTCAGACAGAGGCAGGAACCAGCATCAGAGCCACTAATGTGCTGCATGTGCCAAGGCTAGAAATGAATCTAATTTCAATGTCCCAGTTACAGGGCAAGGGATACAATGTATACTTCATTGGAAAGAAGGTATATGTCAAACATCCGAGCTGGAAGAAGAAGAGGCAAATTGGAGCCCGAAGCAATAGACTATATAGATTGCAGCGCGAGTCTCCAATGGTACCGATATGCAACAATCTTGATGGCGAAAGAAATCTGAATGAACTATGGCATAGGTGAATGGGACATTTGCACCATGGAGCACTAAGGATGCTCAAAGAGACTACCACTGGAGTATCAGTACTCAGTACAGAACATGATGACGTATGCAGAGGATGTGTACTAGGAAAGTAAGTTAAGGCAGCATTTCCCAAAATTGATAACCGAGTAGAAGGCGTATTAGGATTGATACACTCAAACATTTGTGGCCCAATATCCACTAGAGCTCTCAGCGGTGGCGAATACTTTGTCACCTTCATTGATGATTACTCCAGAAAAACCTGGATCTACTTCCTAAAGACCAAGGATGAGGTCTTTGATTGGTTCAGAGAGTTTAAAACTCTCGTGGAGAACATGACATGGAAGAAAGTAAAGGTACTGCACTCAAATAACGGTGGAGAATACACGGATAGAGACTTCACAGATGTTTGTGCAAAGGAGGGCATCAAGAGAGAGTGGACAACTCCATACAATCCACAACAAAATGGTGTAGCAGAGCGGAAGAACAAAACTATTGTTGGGGCAGCAAAAGCTATGTTATATGACCTAGACTTGCCTAGATTCATATGGGCAGAGGCATGTAACACGGTTGTGTATATTTAGAATAGAACCCCTCATAGAGCATTTGGGAAGAAAACGCTTGAAGGATTTTTCACAAGGAGGAAGCCGAAACTGAGTCACCTCTGGATATTCAGAATTCTGGCATATTGTCATGTACCAGATGAGAAGCATAGTAAATTGGATCAGACTGCAGAAAAGGGGTATCTCGTAGGATATAGCGAGACCTCAAAAGCATATAGAATCTACTTTCCTAGCAGCAGGAAAATTGTAGTAAAGCAATATGCTAAGTTCATGGAAGATGGAGCTTTCAGGAAATCTCATGAGATGCCAGCAGAGGATCAGTCAGCAGAAGTTCCTTTAGTCTAACAACAGCAAGGGTAGCAAGGAGGACAGGCAGGAGGACAGATACTAGGAATGAGTACAATGAACAGTACCAGCATTTCAACGAGAGGAGAAGATTTTGGCAGTTCTCAACAAATGGAACAACAGGAACAGGAAGAGGAATTGAGAGAACCTCCTACCACCAATGGTAGAACCAATAGGGAGGCACAACAGAGACCGAGGGACGCAAAGGAGTTTATTGGAGCTCCCGGAACGAAGAAGAGGCAGCGTAGACAACCTGACAAGTACCAAGCATTGGTTGCACAGGTAGAAGAACCCTCCATTTTCAGGAAGTCGTACAGCACCAAGTATGGGTGGATGCCATGGTAGAAGAGTACAAGTCTATCATGACGAATGATGTCTAGGAAGTTGTACCTAGAACCGAAGATAGATAAGTTGTAGGATCAAGATGGATCTACAAGATCAAGTACGCTGCAGAGGGTAGCGTGGAGAAGTACAAGGCCAGGTTCGTGGCAAAGGGGTATGCGCAAAAGGAAGGAATTGACTATGAGGAGACCTTCGCCCCTGTAGCCAGATAGACCTCCATCAGATCTGTTATATCCCTAGCAGCTCAAATGGGATGGGAGATTCACCAAATGGATGTCAAGACAACATTCTTGAATGGGGTGATAGAAGAGGAGGTGTACATAGAACAGCTTGAAGGATTCGAAACCCATGAGAAGAGAACTCATGTATGCAGATTGAAGAAAGCCCTGTATGGGCTCAAGCAGTCACCCAGAGCTTGGTATGGTCGGATTTATATCTACTTGTAGCAGTTGGGATTCATCAAGAGTGATGCAGATCCCAATCTCTACCATTTAATGGTGGAGAATGAGCCACTAATTATGGTATTATATGTAGATGATATGTTTCTTACTGGCTCATCTAGGCTCATAAAGGATTGCAAGCAGAATCTTGAAGCAGAATTCGACATTAAGGATATGGGGTTGATGCATTATTTTCTAGGGTTGGAAGTGTGGCAGAAGAATGGAGAGATCTTCTAGGGCAAGGAAGATATGCTACAGAAATTATGAAAAGGTTCAGAATGCAGGATTGTCGGTCCATGGCGACGCCTATGATTACCAACTGGAAGAAAATAGATGCATCAGGGGACAAGGAAGTGGACCCCACCTTGTACAGACAACTCATTGGGTCATTCATGTATCTAGTCAACACTAGGCCAGACATTTGTTTTGCTGTCAACACCCTTAATCAGTTCATGGTGGAACCGAAAAGGGTACATTAGGCAGCAGCTAGGCACATTCTCAAATATGTACACGGAACAGAAGGATATTGGTTGAAATACACCCAAGGAGATGACATCAGAATGAGCGGATTCACAGATGCAAATTGGGCAGGAAGTTCAGCAAACCAAAAAAGTACCTCTGAGTACCATTTCAATGTTGGATCAAGAATGATCTCTTGGTGCAACAGGAAGTAGAAGTCAGTAGCACTGAGCTCAACCAAATCAGAATTTATGGCAGCTAGCACAGCAACGTGCGAAGCCATATGACTTAGGAAGCTTCTCGTGACCTTGTTCAAGAAGAGGACGGAACCGACGAGTGTTTCCTATGATAATCAGTGTTGTATCAAGCTCGCTGAGAATCCATTATTTCATGATCGGTCAAAACAGATAGATATCAGATGTCATTTTATCAGAGACTATGTTCAGCGTGGGACAGTACAATTGCAGTATGTCCCCACAGGAGATCAGGTAGCAGACGTACTCACAAAGGCTCTAGGAAGAGCTAAATTTATTCAGTTCAAGGAGCAGATGGGTATGGTTGAGAACATGTTTCAGTAGCAGATGGGTCCTAAGTTACAGTAGCAGCAGATAACAAAGAGTTGCAGTGCAGTACGCGGGATCAGCAGCAAATAACAAAGAGTTGCAGTGCAATACGCGGGGTCAGCAACAGCGCAATGTTGGTGGGCAGCAGTGTCAGACATCAACAACGCAGAGAGAGATGTTGCAGAATCAGAGCGATACTTCAGTTGGATGTATTGCTAGAGAACATTCCTCGCTCATAGGGAGTGTTGATTTGTGGTATCATCAGATGTGCTCTAAGTCTCAAAATTTGCAAGGAGGCTTAGGCACATGTATTTCAAAGAACCTAGAAAGAGTTTTGGGAAATTCCACTCGGATCATGTTTTATGAAAATAATTAATTATTTATAAATGGGACCCCAAGTCTAAACTTAGGAAATTAAAATAACTAAAGGATATTAATTAAAACAAAGTGTGAATCTTCTAGAGAAAATGAAGATCAAGCCAAGTTAATCTTAGCCATTGATTAACAATTTAATCTCGGTCGTTGAAGTCTCAACAAGAGGATTATAAGGACTTGATGGGGCATTTGGAAAACACATGAAGACAGCGAAAGAGTCTAGAGATCTAAATTCTTTAGTGAGCAGTGCTCAGGGAGAAGATCGATTGAGAAGATTCTCGCAGAGAGGCACGGAGATAATTTCCGGTTGGAAGAGTTTCCTGATCCGGAGAGCACAAAGAGGAGGCAGTAAAAGCCACAGAGAGTAGCACAAAGAGGAGGAGGCAGTAAAAGCCACAAAGAGTAGCACAGAGCCAGCCACGTAGAGGCAATGCAGGGACTGCATAGAGCTTCAGAGGGAGTTTCATTTTTTGTTGAGGAAACAGTCGGGGTTTAGTGCCAGTCACCGGAGGGAGTTTCCGGAGGCCAGAAAAGCCTTGTTTCCAGTCAGCAGAGAGATTCAGCGCAGAGAGAGAGGGAAACTTCAGTTGTGACGTAGAGACTGCGTAGGGTGACGCAGTCACTGTGCAGAGGCAACCCAAAGTAGCTCATCTCGAGCTAAGGTCAGTCCCTGAATCCCGTTACAGAGTGAGATCTTCTCACGACATTTTATTTGTCAATTTTCCTCTATATGATTTGTCAGTTTCGACAGTCATTGACTTGTACTCAGAAAATTACTGCATAATATACAAGCCCTCAGTTGTTGCACCAATTTTCCCACATTGGGTTTTTTCGGGGACAATTGTCCAAAAATAACTGAGTTAATGTGTCTATACTTGTGCTAGTATTTTTCCTTGCATTTACTTTCCGCAGAATGTTATTATGAAGGTATTTTATTTCGATATTTACTGTAGCACACGATAAATAATAAATTTTAAACCCCTTCTTAAAATTTTAAATTAATTTATTTAATTTACTTATTTATTTAGTTATAAAAATTTGCCCCTCCCTTATTCCTCCTTAGGTCCCTTAGTTTTATTTTAATTAATTAATTTATTGATTTTATTAACAATTAATTAAGTAATCATTTTTAACTAAAATTTTTCCCCTCCCTATCACCCATTTTAATTACTTAATAATTTATTAACCCATTTGTTATAATAAATATTAAAAATTTATTTAATTAATTAATTTATTAACCAACTTTCTAACGGCTAATTCTTATCAGCTAGTCTTAACGGCTAATTTCGGGCAATGATGCATCTCCACTATTTATTTACCGAGATTGATTAGTCTCTGCACCTTGTCCTAAGGATGAACCACATTAGCTGGTTCGAAACGTCGACCTAATCCTAATGATGTGATTTTTCCGAAAGTACTTTTATCTACATTATGGATCACAAAAGTCTTAGATCTAACAATAATTTGTTCAGTTAAACAAATAGAAGAAATCTAATCAGCTACTGCAGTAGGATTCCGGATAGCGGAATTTTCACACTGTCAACTCTGCACTGCACTACAACTAATCTCATGTTGTTGCAACTACTGCAATTGAGAATGAATCTCTAAATCAACTGTGCCACTAGAGTGGCTCTGTAGTTGCCTCCTGTGTCTCTGACTGCTACTAGCCTTTGCATTGCCCATTGAGTAACTATCTGCGCTACAATTGTTTTGCGCCCCTTAACATCTAATTGCAACTAGCACTGCAATTGTCCCTCAAGAACTGATTGTGCCATCCTGAACATTGATCCATCTGCTACTGAAAACTGTGGGCCCCTGTAGCAAGGGTATGATCCAAGAGGAAACACCTATCTGATTCTTGCACGAAGTACCATGCCCAACTCTGTGCAACTCCAGTGACTACAACTCAATGTCACCCCACTTCTCTCCTAGAGGTATAGCTGCATACAAAGCGAAGTCTTCCTCCAACCTAGAGGACAACTGATCGATCTCTGTTGAAGCTACTACTTGATCCTGCTTCTCCTTCTTGTCCTTCTTCCTCTAAGGACACTGGGCACTGTAGTGACCAAACTCCCCACATTTGAAGCATTTGATCTTCGACAAATCTTTCTTCTTCTTTTCTCCTCCCTGTGAGCCTTGTCCTCGACTGGGACCTTTCTTTGCCTTCCCCTTCGATTCAAGGGCTACATTCTCCTCCTCCTCCACACCCTTCAATCTTCTACTACTGTTGCAGTTGATGTTGCTCTCAACCAATGTTATCGGAATCGAACCAGTTATTGAACCAAAAAACCTTGTGGACCAGGAACTTGAAAAAAACCGGTTTAACAAAAACACATAAAATATTCATATTTTAAATAAAAACCAGATATATTCATGTACATCCATATTAATCTAAACCATTTAAACACAAATATGCAAAATTTATCATTTATTTAGGTGCAGATAGCCAAAATAACACTTAGTGCAAAACATTTCTGAACCAAAAATGTTACAAACATCAAAAAGCAAGATCTAAAAGGCTTTTATAGTCCAAAATAACATGCTAGATCATAGTATTATACTACAAGCTACATATGATCAAATCATCAATCATCATCAGAGTCATCATCCTCCTCATCCTCATCTGAAGAATGAGTGGCATGAGGATCAAAGTCTGCAATGGGATTATGGCTTGATTCCCCTGGCCCTGAAGCTGTTACTGGTGCTTCTGATATATTTTCCTCTGCATCGTGTGGAGGTAGGTTCAAGTCCAACCAAGAAAGGTCTTCATTGTCAAATGTTGGTGCTTGACTCTCCACAACCCATTCTGACGTTGGATCAAAGTCACCCAAGACAATGTTGCTTGTTTCAGGGGTTTTATTTAGCAATTGATTGCACCTCAACCTAAGGTTGTACTAAACAAAAACCATGTCATTCAACCGCTTTTTCTCCAAATGGTTCCTCTTCTTGGTGTGTATGCACACAAACACACTCCAATTCTACTCACACCCTAAAGCACTACATGTCTGGCTCAAAATTCGAATTGCAATTTTTTGCAATTGAGGGCATTCACTACCAAATTGTTGCCACCAATAGGCTGCAAAAAGAGTGGAAGGAAAAAAAGTATTAGAAAATGAATTTGAAAGTTGAAACTTAGACTCAACAATTTGCAACTTTTAAAAGTTCTCACCTGGGGGACTCTTTGCTCTATTTCTTATAGCCATAGAAATTCCAAAGGTACCTACTACCAATACTGTCACTGAAATTCAAGAGCTTGTTATGAATTTGATCTTGAGTCTTGGAATCTAGGACCATGCGCTCAATGCATTTATACAACCCCCCTAAAACCTCCCCATCAGCCTTAAAATTTGTAGTGTAATGGTACCTTCAAAATTTAGAAAACAAAAACATATTCATCAAGTCAACAAAACTAAAAGCTAAATAACTTATAAGCAATGACTCAATGAGAATTCAAATCCAAAATTACATACCTTAGATTTAAGTAGTAGTCGGTTGCATGTAAAGGTCTATGGAGTTGTTTGTTCCATATTTCATCAATGATTCTCCATAGAGGAACGTACTTCTGTCTTTTATCCCCATATGCTGCCTTGATTTGTTCCTTGGCCTGATCCATCACCTCATAAACAAAATCCATAGCAGATTTATCACTATCCGCCATCCGCAAAACTCTGACAAGAGGCTCACTAAATAGCACAATCTCCTCTGCCTTTGACCAAAATCTTATGTCATATACTTGGTCAACCATCTGTTTCCATTCTATCTTTTTGCTCCACTGAGATGAATTCCATTCATCAGATGAAAACATCTTCCTCAAGTTTGATTTTTGTTGAACAAGGGATTGCAAGCTGATCGAACAAGCTTTCTACCCCCTGCGTGCTTTCTCATAAGGTTCAAAACCCATGAGTGGTTGTAGATGTACCTGGTTATGGATTTTGCATCTTCCACACACTTCTTCACCCACTCAATTTTCCCAATATCCTCAAGCATGAGGTCCAAACAATGGGTTGCACATGGAGACCACCAAATGATGGGGTGTTTTTCCTCTAACATCTTTCCCGCTGCAACATAGTTAGAGGCATTATCTGTTAGAACTTGTACAACATTTTCAACCCCTACTTCCATAACTACTTCATCCAAAAGACGAAATAGCAATTATGCATCCTTCACCTGATCAGATGCATCAACTGATTTGAGAAACATAGTACCTTTTGGACAAGCAATTAAAAAATTTGGTATGGTGCAAGATCTACCATCAGTCCATCCATTAGACATAATAGTGCATCCAGTTTTGGTCCATGATTGCTTGAACTCTGTAAGGTACTCTTTGGACTTCATTTTGTAAAAGTGGCCCCCTAATATCATGAAAGCAACGGCCTTTGAAGCCTGGTCCACATGAAGCTATAGCATCAATCATGGGTTGATAATATGTAGAATTAGTAGCATTAAAAGGTATGTCTGCATCATACCACCATCTAGCAATGCATTCATATGCAGCCCCCTTCTCTATTTTCTTCCATTTAGCAATTGGTTGAGAACTAGGGGTGGTACGGGGTACAAAGAAGGAGTCAATCCCTTTACGGGCTACCGTCTTCTTCAAGTTTAAACCACTTGAACTAGCCTCTCCAGCTTTACTAGGGAAACTAGAGGAATCTTCAAAATTGGGCATATATTCCTCAAAATTAGGGTCACTAAGCATAGCATCATCCTTTTGGATTTTGGCTGTCCTTTTTAAATCTTTTGTTTCTCCTCTTCTCTTCATTGTAGACTTCAATAAAACTTAGCATCTCTGCTTTAAGGTCATCAAAATATTTTCACAAGGTTTAACTTTCCCTCTCCAATGTGCTAGGTGTTCTTTGACTCTATGGATCCCCCCACCCTTAACTTTTTTCCCACAATAGTTGCAGACTTTTATCCCTTGTTCATTTAAATGACAGTGAACTCAAGCCGGATCATTCTTGTTTTTGGGGGCCATGAGGAAGAAATGCAAAATCTACAAAAACCCTTATGGATTTTAGAATTTTATGACATTTTTGTTTTTTAGGGAAAAAAAATAAAAGAAGAGTAGAAACAATGAAATACATGTTGAAGAGCTGTAAATTTTGAGAAGAGAAGAAGCTCCAACTAATCTGAAAATAAACTCTTCAATTAGCTCCAAACTCTCTCCCAGAAATTTCCCAACGAAATCCCTCAAAATAACCCTTCAAATTACAATAATAGTTGAGAAAAAAATGGATGAAAATAACGGCCACAATTTTTATTCCAACAAAAAATTACAAAATCTGAAATTCTGAATTCTGCATAAAAAATCTAGGGTTTTAAAATTTTAAGAGAAGAAAAGAATAGATTTTTGAAGAAAAATAGAACATCAATGGTTGAAAAAAATACCTTGAATTTCCTTCTTAGTTTTCTAAAGAAACTCAAATCCAAAATCAACGTTGCAGCAGCCCCTACAAATCTGCATAAAAACATTGGGGTTTTTAATTTTTATGAGAAAACAGTAGCTGATTTTTGCAGAAAAATCTAACAAAAAAAGGGCAAAAATTTCCTTGATTTACCCTCCAATTTTTTTGGAGTAAATCGGCTCCAAAATCAGTTGCAAAATCAGCTCTGTAGCAGCCCCAACAAATTTAAAAAAATTCTTACAGTAGCTACAAAAATCACTGAAGAAAACCCAAAGATCTCCGAGAAAAAAAAATATTTTGAAGTAGCTCAAAAATCTTCCAACCCAACAGTGCTCCAAGACTCCAGTCAGCTCTTCAAATCTGCAAAAAAACTCTCTAAGAACAACCCTGCAAAAAACACTCCAAATTCTCCTCACCAAACTCAGCTCAAGAATTGCAAAAGACTTGAATGAATAGTGTGAGTGAAATAGAGGGGGTGGGGCTCTTTAAATAGCATTAGGGGGGGCTAGGTTAGTTTTTTTTTTTTAAATTTAAAAAAAAAAAAATATTTGTATTGGCCTTGGCCGCGGGGCTAGGCCCACGCAGAACCGAATACCAAATCGGGCAGTTTCGTACGGAAATCAGCTGGTTTGGTACCGACCCAGTCATTTCCGATTCGGACCGGTTTTTTAAAACCGGTTCGGTTCTAATAACACTGCTCTCAACTAGAGCAAGCCTCATTTCTTCTTGTGTGAAATTTGTTAGTTTTTGTAGCATCGGATGTGTTTTAACCTTGAAATTTTGTGGAGAGACTAGAGTACATGATATCACCAAAACCTAGAAATCGTTTTTGGAAATTCCGCCTAAAAATAACTTAATTAGATTATTAGTCAGTTTTTAAATATTTCTTAAATCTAAACTTAGGGAATATGATTAATTAATCAGAATTAATTAAGTCAAGGTGTGAATGTTATAGAGACTCACATGGATCGATTTCAAGTTAATCCTAGTCATCAATTAAGATCTAATCTTGGTCGTTGAAGTCTCAACAGAGGATTATAAGAAGCAGTCGATGGGGCTTGGAGAAATCACTTGAGCACATCGATTTTACTGGGAAATCGATTTTCAGTGTAGCAATTGTTTGTTGCTAGAGGGAGATTAAGTGAGATCAAAGCAGTGAGTGAGGCGCAGAGACAGTGAGTTGGAAGAAAGATTTTCCAGATCCAGGGAGGCAGCAACAAGAGAGTAGAATTATCCCAGAGAGACAACGCAGAGGGACTATGCAATGCTTCAGTCAGGTAGATCAATTTCGGGAGGAGAAAATTTGTTCTCAATTCTAGAGGCCGGGAAAGAGTCCCAAAAGGCCGAAGAGATGACTTTCTCAGCTCTCAGCTTCTAGAGGCAGAACGACTTCATCAGAGCCCAATTTGAGGCAAGTCGTCCAACCAACTACGTAGACATTGACGCAGTGCTCTAGGAGGCTAAGTTTCTGATAGGAAATGTCTAGCCAAAGATTGCCTGTGGGAGAAGGGTAATTCCCTTTAGTATTTTACTCAGTTTTTATTGTTGTTTGAAGTGCCATTTGGGCACCCATAGATGTACTCAGATTTCACTGTTGCATAATATAATAAAACCCTCACTGTTGCACCGATTCTGCCGAGTTGGGTTTTTCTGGGGACATTCGTCCAAAAAGAACTGTGTTATTTTATGTGTGTGTGCTAGCATTTCTTCTAGCATTTTATTTCTTCCACGGTTTTATTTGTGAAGGTCGCAGTGTATTTATATCGATATTAGTCGTAGGAAATAGCAAATAAATTGTTAAATAGAATTAACAATTAGAAGAAATAATATCAGTTGTTGCAATAGGATTCGGGTATCTAAATTTTCACAAAATCAGCCCATAATCGATCCCAACCAGGCATCTGATCTCGTCTAATAATACCCTAGATGAAAGTTGCACATTCCGGTGAGAATCCATTAATGGCTATGTGAGAATTTCATCTATCACAGCAATTGGAAATTATTCTCCTAATTGTTAATTGTATTTAACAATTTATTTGCAGTTTGCTACGACAAATACCAAATAATTTACATTGTGATTTTCACAAATAAACTGCAAAAGAAAATAGCACTGGAAACTGAGAAAATACTAGCACACGCACACATCAAAATGACACTGTTATTTTGGACAAATGTCCCCGGAAAAACCCAACTTGGGAAAACCGGTGCAATAGTAGGGTTTTTATTATTATGCGGCAGTGAAATCTAAGTACAATCTATAGATCCCCAACCGGCAATCCAAACAGCAAGAAAATCTGGGCAAAATTATCTAAGAGAATTACCCTTCTTCCAAAAATAATCACGACACAACTTCCCTTTAGAAAACTCAGCCTCCTGGACCCTTTGCATCAGCCTCTGCGCAGGCCCTATGACGTCAAGCCTCCAACCACTCTCTGGTGAAGTCGTTTTGCTTGTCTCTGCTGAGGAAATCGTCTCTTCGGCACTCTAGACCCTTTGCCCAGCCTCTCAAACTAAGAACAATTTTTTTCTTCCAACTAAATCGAGTTTCTCTTCTAAAGCAACTATGCAGTTCTCTGCGTTGCCTCACTGGGAATAACTCGGCCCTCTTACCGCTACCTCTCCGAATTTGGAAAACTTCCTCTAGATCATTGTCTCTGCCCCTCACTATCTTTGTTGCCTCACTGAAGCTCGAACTCTCCGGCAACTGATTGTTGCTACTCTGGAAAATCGAATTCTCCAAGTGACTAGTGTATTCTCCATCACCACATAGATCCCTTCTTATGTCTTCCTATTGGGACTCCAATGGCCAAGATTAAATCTTAATCGATGGCACATATCATTTTTGGATTGCTCCGTGTGAGTTTCTAGACAATTCTCACCTTGAATTAATTAATTCTGATTAATTAACCATATTCCCTAAGTTTAGACTTGGGAAATATTTAAAAATTAGTTAATAATCTAATTAATTCATTTCTATGTGGAATTTCCAGAAAAGATTTCTTGGTTTTGGAGATCTTATGTTTTCTAGCCTCTCCACCAAATTTCCTGGCTAGAACATATTTGATACTATAAAAACTAACACTCCCTCTTAGTGAGGAATGTGTTATAGTGTTGCACATCCTGTCACAACACCCTGCCTCTATATCATCTCCCGTCACGCTGCTGATGTCTGATAGGAAACTCTGCTGGAATGACTGCGCTGCTCCCTCAATCACAACGTTGCTCCCTCAGTCACTCCGTTGTTTCCTCAGATATTGTGTTGTTTCCTTAGTCACTGCGTTGTTTCCTCAGTCACTGCCCATCAACCATTGCACAACTCTAATGTTGCATCTGTGTTGCTGCTAACACTGTTGTACTACTGCCAACTCTGCATTTGCATTGCAACTTTGTTGTTGTTGCAACTGTAACATCTGCAACTGAAAAACGTACAAAATATTGAATCAGTTTTGTTCAGCATGATGCATCTGTCACTTGAGTCTCTGAATGCTACTAGCCTTTGCACTGTCTACCGAAGACCCTACGTTGTTGTTGACTCTGCACTGTGCCACCTGTACTCCTGCCAACTCCGCACTGCTCTCTCCAGCATCTTATTGCTACTAGTTTGCAACTCTCACTCTGGAACTCTGACTGCATCTCTTACCACTAATCTATCCTACTACTCAGTACTGTGGGCCCTTGTAACAAGGTATTGATCCATGAGATGGACTCCTCAAGGATCCTGCCCAAAATGACACATTGGAGTCTTATACTCCTCCTCCACCTGGATCTGGTGCCACACTATCTGCTTTCAAGCCTAATCCCTGGCTGGGACCCTTACTATCTTTGCAACTCGCACTAGACAACTCACACTTCCTCTGACATCTGCCTCCCGACAACTGGAAGTCGATCTACTGCCCAGATCAGCATTCTGGCTAACTCGCATAGCCTCCTTTGGCAATCTCGTACAACCATCCCTACAGAGCTGCAAAATCTTAAAACTCAAAACTGGAGAAATAAACCTCGAATCTCTCCCTCTTTCTCTCTGCTCTGCTATTGAATCTGTTATTCACCCTCCCTTCTGGAGTGAGAAAATCTGCTTACAACAACTGCCAATATGCAATGGAAAATCAAACTGAAACTCGAAGTTCCCTGAGAGAAATCTTCCCTTTGTTGTGTGTGCTTTTCTCTTCCCCCTGACATTGGTTTTGCTCAATGTTGCAGGAAACGTTCCCCCCCCGCCCCCCCGCGCGTGGCTCCAACCCCCAAAATGCGGTCCGTACGGAACCGTACGAGATCTGTACAGCGAAACGTATTTCGGACAAATTTTACGTTTCCTGGAAAGTTGGATCCGCGTTTTCGTACGACGGATCCGCGTTTCGTACGGCAGATCGTTGTACAGAAGCGCCGCGATTCCTATACGGATTCGTACGGTTCGCAAGCGTTTCCGTACAGCGTTGTATGGATCCGACTTGTGCACTAAAAAAAGCATTTTTTTTATTTTTATTTTCTGTTTTAGCTCGGTTAGTTAGTGAGTTAGTTTTGGGTTAGGGATATGATGAAAAGATTATAAGCTCTATTTCACCTCTTATTTGCTCACTTGTGTTTTTGGGGAGCTTGGAGAAAACAAGAGAAAGAGAGGAGAAGAGAGAGTTGAGGAGAGCTTGGAGGAGTAAAGAAGGGCTTCCATCTACAAGAGCTTGTATTTTCCCTCCTCCCTCTCCTACACTTTCCCATTCTTTCTTCTTGTACATTTATTTGCAAGTTGTCCACCATCTATATTCATACTCAAAGATGATGTTTCTTTGGGTTCTATGTATCATTCCACGCTTGGTTTTGATAATAGTAAGGGGGAGTGGAAATAGAAGAAGAGAACATGAAGAAGAAGAGGAAAGTGGTCACCATATGAGTGACCCAATGTATGATGAGGAGGAAGGGGATGATGAAAACATTGAATCACAAGATGGGAAAGCTGCATTGACACCCTTGTGGAACTATGTGACCAAACTTGAAGGGGAAAAGGGTGGTGGAAGCTACAAGTTTTTGTGCCCTCACGGTTTTCATGGAGGAAAACCATATAGCGGTTCATATACCCGTGTGAGGAGGCATCTTTATGGGGTGATGGACAAGTGATGAAAGAAAGGGTGCTGTGGGAATAGCAATTTGCCCAAAGGTTCCAGCTGAACAAAGAAGAAAATACATCCAAATAGAAGAGGCTACACAACAAAAAAAATAAAAAACAAAAAACTCAATTTGGATCAAGTGCAACCTCTAGATTTGATAGCTCATCTGCTCACGGTGTTTCTGCAAGTTCTGGAGGTAAAAAAACAATAGCAGATTTCCTTAATGTTGCTGGGAGGGATGATGTGGATGGAAAGATAGTCTGATTTCTTTGTGCTTGCGGTGTACCATTCAATGTGCTTCGCTCTCCCTATTGGCATGAAATGGTAAAGGGCATCAATGAAGCCCCAAAAGGATACAAGTCCCCCCACTATGAGAAAGCTAGAACGGTGTTATTAGAAAGAGAAAAAGGAAAGGTTCAAGCAGCTTTGACACGTTTTACAAATGAGTGGGTGGATAGTGGGGTATCCATTGTATCCTATGGGTGGACAAATATCAAAAACCAACATTTGATAAATGTTCTTGGTGTTTCTGCTACTGGTGCAGTTTTTATTTCATGTCATGATTCCTCCTCTGTCAGTGCAACTTCCCAAAACATTGTAGATCTCCTATTGCAATCAATCAGAGATGTTGGTCCTAGAAAATTGGTTCAAGTGATCACAGATAACGCAGCAAATTGTAAGGGAGCAGGTAAAATTATTGAGCGTACTTATCCACACATATTTTGGTTTGAGTGCTTATTGCACACATCGAACCTTTTGATGTATGATATTATGAAGCATAAAGAATGTGGGTGGATTAATGAGCTTTACAAGAGAGGGAAGAAGCTCATTAAATTTATCACAGGGCATACAAGGGTAAACTACTTCTATGGCACTTACTCCAAGTTGCAGTTGCTTAAACTTGCAAAAACCAAATTTGCAAGTTATTACCTCACCTTTAGGTGGCTAGTGAAGGTGAGACAAGCTCTAACTAACATGGTCACTGCTGAATCATGGGAGGAGATTAACACTGATAGAGATGGTGCTAATGCAACAAAGGACACTATTCTTGACATGTTATTTTGGTCACAGGTTAAATATGTTTTGCAATTCACCAAACCAATTTATTACATGATCAAGTTTGGGGATTCAGATAAGCCAATAATTGGGGAGGTGTATGAGAAAATGGATAACATGTTGGGGATGATTAAAGACATTGTTGAGCCTAGAGATACCACCTTGTACAAATATATTCGTGCAGAGGTGGTAAAACGATGGGATATGCTAAATATTCCATTGCATGCATTAGCATATGTATTGACACCTAAATATTATAGTCCATCATGGCTTTCAACAACAGCACCTGGGGGGGTGAGCAGGAGAAAACCACACCTAGATCCAGAGGTCCTACTAAAATATATGGATGCACTGGATAAATTAGTCCCTGATGAGGATGAGGCACACTTGGTACAGAAACAATTGAGCAGTTATACACTTTCCACTGGTCCATTTGGGAGCATGCATGCTATTAAAGATCGAGAGATTTTTTCTTCTATTGAGTGGTGGAAAATGCATGGAGGTGCTACTCCACTTCTACAGACTTTGGCATTGTGGGTGCTATCACAGGTGATAAACACTTCTTCTGCAGAGAGGTGTTGGAGCTCTTATTCTTTCATCCACAGTGTTAAAAGGAACAGGTTGAGTTTAGACCAGGCAGAGAGCTTGGTTTATGTTCATTACAACTTGAGATTGTTGTCCCATTACTGTGAAGATGCAAAGAGTAACAGAGACCTTAAGGTTTGGGACAAGTATCCAGAGGAGACCAATTTGGAGGATGGAGTGTTGTGATTAGAGCAATTAGAGGATGCTCTTACCCATGATGATGATGATCGAATTGACATGCCACCCCCCACTGGTCCCTTGCTTCCTAGGTTCCATGGTTCAACACCAACAACAGGGGCTTCGTCTTCATCAGTTACAGTGACATTGCCATAGCTTCCATAGCCACCATCTTCTTCATTGCCACCACGTGGAGGCGCACTATCACGTACTCTTCGTGCTGGAAGGAGGAGAGATGAGTAGATGTCTTAAGTGTTCACACTTTACTGCTTTTGTCATATATTATCATTAGACTTGTAGGCTTGTTGTGAATTTGAAATTTTTTGTCTTGGTGGTGGCCAAGTGACCTATTTTGTAAACATTATTATTTGAATTTTGGACATGACTAATGTTGACAGTTGCTCACTTATAATATGCTTTATGTTTTATAATATGGTTAAATGTTTTATGTTTATCATTTATGTTTTATAGTATGCTTAATTTTTATATGTTTTATGTTTTAAAA
Source organism: Pinus albicaulis (assembly GCA_034641835.2). Classification (NCBI taxonomy): domain Eukaryota; kingdom Viridiplantae; phylum Streptophyta; class Pinopsida; order Pinales; family Pinaceae; genus Pinus; species Pinus albicaulis. The sequence goes on along the minus strand of CM076579.1, from coordinate 1,079,256,352 downwards.
TTTATAATATGCTTAAATGTTTTATGTTTATCATTTATGTTTTATAGTATGCTTAAATGTGTTATGTTTTATAGTATGCTTAAATGTTTTATCATGCTTAATTATTTGATATATGTTTGTAATTGCTAGGATCTAGAATCTAGATTCTAGAATTTAGATTCTAGATTCTTGATGCTCAAATAATTAATTATTGATGTACAATGGAATCATGAATGTCATATCTATCTTGATTTATGTAAAAATATGCATGTTTTCATGTCTTCTACAACTAATATGGTATTTGGGATTGTTGTTTTGAATATAAATGCTAAAAAATATTTAAAAAAAAAAAAAAATATATATATATATATATATATATACTAGACACTTCAAAACGCTTCGCTTCCTAAATTTTTGGAAAATGACGCTTCTGTGTCCCCGCTTCCAAAAAACGTCCCCACTTCGTGCAACATTGGGCCAACCACCAGGGAGGTAGTATTTACAGACATTGGTCATTAGGAGGCGTTGGGACGTGACATGACAATTTTACAGATGACGAGTGGACCGGTGGTGCATGGAGTTTTAGGTCAGATGAGGGCGACTCTTTTGGAGATAGTGATGCATCCATCTTTGGGTGTACCCATTGACAAGATGCAGGTAGATACAGTGGCAGCTAGCAAAACTGTAATATTTCTTGGCAACAACGTTCTCTAGGAGTACATATATAGGGCGTGCAACATGGGTTGCCCACTTATAGGGAGAGAGGCATGGATTCCTAGACATATCTGGATGATTGGTTGGACAGAGCTGCATGAGTTGAGCATGGTGTCGCACAGTGGGCTTGTAACATATAGAGGTGCACATACATTTGATCCTTCCCATGAGATGGATTGGCGGGAGATCATGAGTTGGTATCTTGTTGGTGGCACAATATTCTCAATTGGGAGCATAGTACAACATGGGCCCTTAGACATGAGGATTACTACGTGCTCCAACTGGCGGTGGGAGGTAGGCCAACAACTTTCCAGCACTTCAGGCCTGCACCTACATAGATGGGTTGACCTACGCTTATGCCAAGGGTTGGACTGGAGAGAGATGATGAGTTGGTACGCAGTTAATGGAGCAACATTCATAGCTAGAGCTATAACATGGTAGGAGCCATGGAGCATTGATGCTGGTTCTTGATGGCATTGGAATCCAGGAGGATTTGTTGATGACAGATTCGGTCAGAGATTGATCTGGGATACGGGCATTGAGGGGTCCATTCATGGTGGGTTAACACAGAGGCATAGCATCACCCAGTGGTTTGTATGGGATCCAGGCATTGGGTCTCAGTTGCATTGGGACACCAAAAGGGTCCACAGGTTTGGATTGCTTAAGGGCAAGCAATCTTTGGCCAGGAGGATTTGTGATGTTCCTTTTCCTGGTGTTCCTTATGATGTGATTAGGATGGACTTTCAGGGTTGGAGATAGACAGGTCACAGGTGCAGGTTTACTTCATCAGTGGGCCCAGGGGCTTTTGGAGATGTTTCATGGGGTTTTGAGGAGTTTCTATGGGATTTGATGGCATTCGCTTGGCATATTCCATCATTTGTAGAACTTGTCTTTCGTTCCGTTGCATTCTAACAACTTTCGAAAAACAAGGTTATTATTGCGTCTAACTTAATTAATTGCGCTTAAGGTGGCATTTCAGGAGGAATACTTGACAAAACACCATAATATCTCGTTGGAACCGGAACGAGAATATCTCCACTGCAACTAGTACTGCAATTGTCCCTCAAGTATTGATTGTGCCATCTGACACTGGTCCAGCTACTACTAAATATACTATGGGTCCTTGTAGCAAGGGTAATGATCCATGTGGAAACGCCTGTCCGATGCCTACCTCGATGGACCCTGCCCAAACTTCTGCAACTCGGGTGACTACAGCCCGATGTCACGCCATTTTCTCCTGGAGGTATAGTTGCATAAAGTGTGAATTCATTTTCCAACCTGGAAGACAAATTATCTATCTCTGCCTAAGTTGTTGCCTGCTCCTGCTTCTCCTTCTTATCCTTCTTTTGAGGACAATAATTACTGTAATGATCAAACTCACCACACATGAAGCATTTGATCTTCGACAGATCCTTTTTCTTCTTTTCTCCTCCCTATGAGCCTTGTCCCTTATGTGAAAATTTTTGAACCTAAGTTACAGAAACCCTACTGCAGTTTTCAGATTTACTTCTCCTATTTGTTCTGTTAAATTAACAAATTAATTTTCTGAATTATTCAACAAAAACATCAAGTAAACGCTATTGCAGCCTACACATACATACAAATCATTTACTGAAGCATAACGCACATATGACAAAGGACACATTATTTTTTGGACAATGTCCCCAGAAAAACCCATTGCAGGAAAATCGATATAACAACTCTTAGAGGGTTTGTTTATTAATAAAAATATATGAATACAATCAAGGGCACCAGTAGTGGTTTTCCCAATAGAGAAATCACGACAAATGTACCTCTATCACTCGGAGGCAAAAAATATGGCTGATTCAGCTGAGGCTTCACACCTTCTAGAAATGTTGAATACAAGCCCTTTCTGGCCCACTAGAAACCCCAACGCTACCTCTCCCGGCACTGTGTAGCTGCTAGAGCCTTTGCGCAACACAAGCTGCTCCTGTGTCACCCCTCTGGGCCCAGCGCTAACTCTGTGTCACCTTGAAGGGCTTGCGTCAGCCTCTGCGTGGGCCTGGCTGGGCTGCATCCCTCCTGCTAGGTCTCTACGCTGCCTGGTATGGATCTGCCTCTCTACTTATGTATTCTCGACCTCGGATCTAAATAACCCCTCGTCGATCTACCCCTTACCAGCATTGCAAGCTCATTCGAAAATTCTCAGCAAACCGCACCCCAAAATTTCGACTTAGCTCAAGTGCTACCGCTGTCTGTGTGTGTTCTCCAATTGACCCCAAGCCTTCCTTTAATACTTTTCTTGTTGAATATTCAATAGTCATGATCTAATCTCTAATCGACGGCTAAGATTAGAAAATACTTGATCCACGTCACTTAGAAAATTCTCACCCACATGTTTTAATTAATTCACTTTAATTATATAATTTCCCTAAGTTAGACTTACGGTCTCCATTTAAAATAATTAATTATTGGAATAAATTTCACACCGGGTGGAATTTCTCTAAATGATTTCTAGGTCTTGGAGATCTCATGTGTTCAAGCCTCTCCACAAAGTTTCGGAGCTAGAGAACATCCAATGCTACCCAAAATCTCAACACTCCCTCTTAGCGAGGAATGTGCTTTAGCAATACTTCACTCCAGAAGCGTTACTCTGATCCATGGCATCGGTCCTCTACCCTGCTGATGCTCGGATGTTGTCCCTTATCCACTGTGCTGCTGCTCTCTGTACTGTTGCCCCTGACTCTGCCACAGTCACTGGCTCGTCTGTACTGCAGCTCCCTATCAAATGTTGCATCATGTTTCCCATAGCACTGCCACTGCTAACCGCTGCACTGCAACTCAGTTGATGAGAAATAAGCAATTGAAGGACATCACCCAAAAGTATTGACAGACAAATCAGTCAATACTATCAAAATCACAGCCCCAATTTAAGCTGCCTAATGTGACCCCAACAGTACAATATCTTATTGTATCTTTTATGATGAAATTCTACTAGAACTATTCCAAAAACTAGATGTATCATGTGATTTTCTCAATATGTGTTTATTAATACGCCATCCTTTTTAAGATTTTTAAATCTTTACAACCATCTATATTTCTATGGTTGACAATTGGCACATTATTTTATCCAAGACACACCACAGGTTAGAGATTTTTCATTTTCTTCTGGGTTACATCTTGGGAATTTGTGTGATTATTTTATTGGATCATTATTTTTAAGTGGGTGTCTGACATAAAGTATCTTCTCTTCATTCTTACATCTTTACAAATACCCTTTAACGTTTCTAGAGAAATTATTCTTCATTCTTACATCTTTACAAACACCCTTTAACATTTCTAGAGAAATTATTCACATTTTTTTAATTATATTTTTTGAGGGAAGAAAATGTCAACAAGCATTAAGGCCAAGCATTAGAAGACCACCATTACCACGATCTGCTTAAATTTCAAAAATTAGACATTTCATTCACGATATGCCATCTTCTCAACTTTTAAGTTTTTTTTTCGTATGAAGCTGGTTTCCCCATTGAGGGGGCAGCGGTTTCATGACCGGTTTCCCCATCTGGGGCAGTCATTATTTTGTTTTTTTGACTTATAATGCCTCCGGAATTGGCTAACATAGCAATTCCGGAGGCCCGACTCAACCTATATATTATGTTACATTAATAGAATTTAGTCCAACTAAGAAAAAAAAAAAAAAAATCGATTTGTGTATTGTGTATTTTCACTAGTAAAGCTGCCTATGCTCAGATCTTCATGATAAAATGCATCATAACTAGCAGGGCTTCGTAATCAATATTTTAGTTTTTTGTGACAATTGAATTTATCCTTTGTCAAAGAAGAGACATGTCCGTTGAAATGAATTTTTTCCAGTTGTAAAGTATCTTTTGTCTGAAATTGGACGTAATAACTTTTGTTAACTATTCTCCCCCAGTGTCATGACTCCTTATTATAAAGAAGATGTTCTGTTTTCGGTGAAAGAACTTCAGGAGGAAAATGAAGATGGGGTTTCTATTATTTTCTATTTGCAGAAAATTTATCCAGGTCAGTATATGCTGTATTTTTCATAGAGTTTGGAAAGCTATTCATTTTTGACTTGGCATTCAGATCAGCTGTCTCCTCATTCACTAGTTTTTTTTCCTTGTTAAACAGATGAATGGAAAAATTTTCTGCAACGTGTCTCTGGAACTGAAGACCTGCCCTTGCGACCACAAGAGAAAGACATTGAGGTGCTTTTGGGAAACCCAGAGAAAGCCAATGAACTTCGTCACTGGGCATCTTATCGAGGGCAAACCCTGACCAGGACAGGTTTGGGAGATCAATATGAACAATTCTTTAAACAAGTTGAAATTATAGTTGGTATCATATATAGTCTTTAATAATATGGTAGATGCAGTGTATTTGTTGCTTCCTGAATGCACATACAGTTCTTTATACTCTTGTTTTGGCAGTCAGAGGAATGATGTACTATAGAAAAGCCTTGGAACTCCAATCCTTTCTGGATATGTCAAAAGATGAAGGTACAAAAATGTTTTTAAAGTTATGGAATCTTATCGTGTTTGTTGATATCTTTGAAACAACATTTGTCGGTTGATTGTTCCTGGGAATGCGAGTGATCCAGTAGTCATCTCGTCCGGTTCCGTTATGAAAGACTGCATCTCATGCTTTTAAAAATATTTCTTTGAAACTTGTTTTTTTATGAATTTGCTTTGGTTCTGCAGAAATTTTGGAAGGCTACAAGTCGGTGATTGAAACGGTAACTGATGAGCAGAAAAAGAGCCAGCGATCATTGTGGGCACAATTGCAGGCAGTCGCTGACATGAAATTTACATACGTCGTCTCCTGCCAACAGTATGGTACACAAAAAAGACTCGGGGACCAGCATGCAACTGACATTTTAAACCTTATGATGACGTAAGTCAGACTATTTCCATTCTTCAGATTCTATTAGATTTGAAGACAATATTTTTGTTGCAAATTGAATCGTCGCTCAGTTAAAATACCTGATGGTTTTTGCAGATACCCATCTCTACGTGTGGCCTACATTGATGAAGTAGATGAGAGGGAGAAGGATAAACCTCACAAGGTCTATTATTCTATCCTCGTCAAAGCAGTTAATGGCTTTGACCAGGTAAATGACCTTCTTGCAAATGTGTTATAACTTATGATCAATAGTAACAACGTATTTGTGAATATGAGGAATCATCATAATTTTGAGATTTTGTGGTGCCAGCTCTTCAGCAACTGAAAATTTTCTTAGTCTTGAATTGTACTCATTCCTTTATTCCTACCAAATGACGTGCCCTAAGCATTCCGGTTTCTGGGAAAAATTACGTTGGGACCTTTTGGTGTAAAAGCGAACAGCTTTAGAAGTACTTTATCTACTTTTTTGTAATGAGGGTATGTTTGACAGCCATTACGATAGTCAAGGCTTCCAAATGGCGAATTTCTTCTTGAATTTCCGAAGAGATGGAATAATGGAATATGGCTGCAGTGTTCTAAGCTTGGGATTGCGCTCGTGGTCAGCTTTGAGGGCCTCTGCCTCTAGACACCAATGACAATGCATTCGCTGGCAGGGCATGGTATTCAGAGATACCAAAGGCCAGATAAAGGACAACCCTAGTAGATAGAAAAACTAATGATAGGATCCGTAACAAAATTGACACAAATTATCACTCAGCTACTAGGAAGGTTTAGAGCATAGTCTAGCAAGTTGTGGCAGAAGATAAACAGTCCAAGAAGAGCTTCGGGCATGGTCCGACATCAATAGAAATACACAGACACCAATAATAGTACACCCCAAGACACTCTGTACACCATGAACCAACGTCCACCATGCATAGACTAGCAAACTAAAAGAGTTGTAAAGATTGTATATAGAACAAATTACCTCACAATTGTTGGGCGGTTAGCTATGGAAATACTTCAGAAAAAAGATGAATCCTTAACAGTAACTTCCCACCCTGGTTTTGTCCTTTGTTGTCGACACTATTAATATCCCATAGGTCGCCTCCTTAGTTGTTATTGCCATGTTCTTCATGTGAATGGTTAGCACTAGGTGCATAAAATGAAGGCCAACTTCGCAGGAGCAAAAGACCATCATGCAATAAAATCCTCACAGATTCAGTGCCATGGGAGAGATTACAGGGCCAGAAGGATTGCAGAGGAACATGAAGTCAATATGGTCTCCACAAAGCCAGTGTTGTGGGGAAATATCCCACCTGCGCTGAGGGAATGTCGCGAGGGATACAAAAGAACATGAAGTCAGAACTACCATGCCAAGAGCTTGTAGACGGAATACAGCTTGTTAATGAAGGGAATGTATGACAGTTAGTATGTGTGGTTGCATAGGGCGTAGCCACGTCATTTTCTTTTCTTTTAAATGTGATGAGAAATAGTGAGGTGGGGAGATCCCTCTTTCATTGGTATAACTTCAAATAAGTATTTAAAACAATAAAATCATGTAAATTTCTAATTTCAATAAATCAATCAAAAATAATAAAAGTTCACAATATTTTAATATTAAATTTTATTCATATTTTTCCAATATTAACAAGTTAAAATTATTAATAATTTAAAATTTACTTGAGCACAGAAACAGAGATATTTAAAATATTAAAATTTTAGATAAATTTATAGAAATATGTAAAATTTAAAATTATAGTTTATATTTTTTAAGAAATTTAAATTTATAAAATATCTAAAACTAAAATAATTCTATATTTTAAAATTTAAATAAATAATGAATAAAATTTAAACCTACTAAATCATGACATCCAAGAAAAACTAACCCAACTTATTAAATTATTACGAGTATATTAAAATTAATGGATGACCTTACATTTGCCAAAATAAAAGAGCCAAGGAATCCGAATCGGGTGGTTTCACGCTGTGCGATCTCTTTCTTAATGTTCCATTGTATACTTATGTCAAGCCATATGATATGTTTTTTTTCTGTTTAATATTTTTACTGCACGTACAGGGCACTTTATAAGAAAGGCGGAATTATTTATGAGAGTAAATATAATTTTTTCTTACACAAAATTCTTGATTATTATATATTGTTTTCAATATTTTAGGAACCGATAAGATACTAATTATTGCAGCGTTTAATTTTTCCATAGTTTTTATGAAAAATGGATATAATGGTTAAGAATGTGTTTTCCTAGAGAGATTATAGATTTAAAATTAGAAAAGGTGGTAAGAATATGTGTTTCTTTTTAAAAGGTTATAGGTTCAAAACCAGAGGGGTAGAGTATGTATGTTTTTGTAGACTTAGTAGTCATATTGCTGGGCTGAGAGGGGGTAGAGTATGTATGTCTTCCTAGACCTAGTAGTCATATACACCAATTAATAATAAGGGCAATTTTCTTTAATAATTGAATTGCAGCGTTTAGTTTGTTTCCTCCTAAGAGATCATAGGTTCAAAACTAGAGAGGACTTAGTTTAATGATTAAATTTTGAAAAATATAAACCAACTCTCACATTTAAACAAAACTACAAATGTGATATATATATATATATAGTCAATTCACTTTGTAAAATACATCACAGCCATATTTACGAGTCAATTCATTATAATAAAGATATGAGTCAAGATACACCATAAAAAATGTTTCATATTATAAAGGGAGTACCAACTATAATAATATTAATGAAATAATTAAAAAATATACCAAATAAAAAATCAATATAATACATTTAAACCATATTCAACTAATTATTAACTACTGTTTTGTAAGAGTTATTATTATTATTATCATCCAATTTTAAAATCACAGTTTAATTATACATTAAATTACAATTAATAATACTTCTGTGAAAAATGTGGAGTGTGTAATTAACCATTATATATGCTAGAAGTATTAATGGTCACATAAATCTATTTTTTGTTTTGTAATGTGAATTGTACAGAGTGTTTATTTAATTTTTAGTCAAAAGTGGATTAATTCAATGTAAACCCCAAAATGTTTATCAATCTTGGCATGAGTCATCACACCCACGAATAGTTTTCTAGCCGAAGATGTTTGCGTCTTTCATTATGGCATTGAAAAGATGTTTGCGTAGAGAGCCACCCTGGAGTTTAGCGGGGCTGCCCTTCTGAATCTAGTGCACAAGTTGTAGATTGGAAAAAAGCTGTAGTCTAATTAAATTGTTTTTCGGCTTGAAAATCATAGAAATTTTGGTAAGTTTCTAAGAAAATTTTGCAGGGATATTTGTAAATCCACGTTATAATTATCAAACTTTAATATTTTGGGTGTTTGAGAAGTTTTTGATGGTGCTGAATCCATTTCCACCATCAAAATCATGAATTTCAGCCAATTTTAGTCATCCAAACAATTCTTTCATCTATCTCGTTAAACGACTCCAAAAAAATAACATTAAACCTTTCCCATTTATCAAGTTGTGAAAGTTCAAATTTTTTCAAATTAATGCCGTATTCAGCTTTGCTATGATAACTTGGACAATGTATATATTTCTTAAAAAAATATCTTAAATACAATATTTTTATCATTTCAGTAATTATAATATATTTTATAATTTATAATGGAAATATAATTTATTTATAATTTATAATTATTAATATATTTTACAATTTTATAATTTAACATGTAATTTTATTCTTTAAATAATTTTTCTTTAAACCATCAGATTACTCGAATACACGAGAAAACGCCGAAAATTCTAATAGAGAATCAAAGATCTAAGCAAACGTTTCTATTGTTGCTTTCACGCAAACAATAATGGTTCTGGCCTATTTATTGGATTCTTGGTCTTTTAATCCTTATTTTCCAAAAGTGATATAGGGAATTAAGCTCTGAGATACTCTGACCATTCCATTTACCATCAAGTAAACAAAGGTAAATCCGTTGTTTGGGTTGCAATGATCTGTTTTGATGTGATTTTAGATATCATATTTCAATATCAATTTGTGATGTATCACTTAATATCTTATATATTAGGCTAGGCTTATCTTATTTATTTATTTATGTAGTAATGTGTTTAATTGATATCGTTGTTGATTTAGATGTAATTTGAAAATAAAATAATTGTTTTTATATTTTTTTTTAAAGATTTTCAACATTTTTTAATATTTTGAATTTTTTGATATTTCTTTTGACATGATTTATAAGTTATATTTTGAATTTTTAACAATATATTTTGAATTTTCTAATATTTTCTTTAACATTACTTATAAATTATATTTTGGATTTTCAACAATACATACACAGAAACAATAAATATAAAATTGTTTTAAAAAAAATTACAATAATCTGAAAAAATACCAAACAATTCAAAACAAACACATTACAATAAATATGTAGAGTTAATTCAACATTCTACATTCCACATGTAATGAATTCAAAATAAAAGCAAAAGAAAAGACATTTGACTAATGGCTTACTATTTAAGAATGGTCATCAATTTTTTTTTAATGTTTCTTATGAACCGTAGCAAGTGGAACTTATAATGTGGTAGATGGCAAGTATTGTCAATTGTTTGAATATTCTACCAAAGTAGTAGGACTTGTATATACCTTTATTCATAATAAATGACCCCTTATGGATATGGACCTACTAAAGCACTGGTTTGATAAAGCACTGGTTTGATTAAGCATTGTTAATTGTTTCTATATATTTCATCAAAGTAGTATGATTTGTATGTTTTTTAATCATAATAAATGATAACTCTCTTATGAATATGAGCTCATTAAAGGATAAATAAAATGATATTTTAATGTACATGAGACTAAAAATAGTTTATGGGACCATCAGTTCCTTACTTTTCACCTTTTGCAATTCAATCATTTTCTTATTTAAATTGATGATGAGTTGGCCCAACCTTCAAACAATCCCCTCGTTGAAAAGACAATGCCAAGAAATCGATGCTAACATATTTCCATAACTTTCTCTGATGTCTTTGAACGCATCACATTCCAAAATAAAATGTTTTCGGATTCCAGTTCCCCAGACATGCAAAATGTACACACATGTTCTTCCCAAGCTTCTTTAGGCCTTTTCCACCGTCCTATTTCACACTGAAGTTGATGCGAGTTGGTTCTTAATTGAGAAATAAGAACATTTTCCCTCCACGGAATGCTAGCTTCAATGTACTCTTTTTGTTAGAGATCACACCTATGGTTGAATTCCTCAATTAGTACTTCTTCTTTCTACCCAACTCTTTTACCCATACCTGTTTACGAAACTCATGCCTTCATTAAAGATAACATTAGGCCATCTACCTACTCCCATTTGCTCAATTCTTTTTAGATATCTTATGAGCCGCACCATAGCAATTGTTTTGATGGGAGTTGCTCTTGTTTCACTCAACTTTATCTCATAAGGTACCATTTTTTTAATTTTGAACTTGCTCATGATTAAGCGTTTTTGGATTTTCTCAATTTGTTTCCATTTTGAGATGGGGGTGCTGCTAGCCCACAATTCACACCCATATAGCATCACTGGACAAACTAGGAGTCCAAAAAGCACTTTAATCATTTTCCAATCCCATAACTTTGCCTCTCTACATCTGTTTTGAAGAGCATATAATACTTTCCACCCTCCTAATTTCTCTTCTTTCTGCAGTCCTCCCAATTAAGTTTGTTGTTGAAAATTGAAATCAATCTTGTGGTACTTGTACTCATTTACTTATTCAAGAATGTTTCCTTCAAAGAAGAACATACGTTGGCTTTGCGTCCTTTTATTAGAGAAAATCATTATTTTGGTTTTGCTCGTATTGACTTGCATCCTCACTGCTCTACAAAAATGCTCAGGGGCATATAGGTGCATCTGCAATCCATGGGCCGATTTAGAATTCAATACAATATCATCAGCATATAAAAGAAGCTTTATCACAAACTCCCCCAACCGAACACCATCTCCACCTTGCAGATTTAGCCACTCTTCCAGTTTATCAATATATAAACCGAATGTCACTTCTAAAGCTTTCTGAAACACCCATTGAGGTTCTAATTTTTACTTTCACCTCTTCATAAAGTCTATGGACAACGACGCTTTGCAAACAAATGATTGATCATAATGGTTCTATAATTGGAAGGATTATTAATGTCTCCACTTTTAAAAAGAGGTATTGTTAGGCTAGTTGTTCAGTCTCTTGGGAATCCTTGTTGAATGATGTTGTTGAATATTTCCATGAAGTGTGATACAAGATTGTTCATTCCCCATTTTAGATACTCTGCTTGAAGTTCAACCAAGTCCTTTGCCTTTCCTGTTTTCATCTTCTTAATTCCAATCTCCACCTCTTGTAACGTGAAGAGCTTTGTAGTTGTGTTGATCCTGGGGAGAGGCTCAGCTTCTAATTCTTTCTCATAGAGTTGTCTTTCATATTCAAACCATTGATTAGCTATAATATTATTTTCGATTTGCTTCTTCCTTGGTTGAAGTTCCGCCATAAAACTTTGGATTATTTTTGCCTAGATATATTAACTCTTTTAACCATGTTTGCATGAACTTATCTTTTTCCTTTTTAGTATAAACATGTCACTTGAGAAATTGAACTCTAATTGAGACATTAACAACCCCATGCTTTCTCTGAGGATCAATGCCCAGCTTTCCCTTGACAAATGGTCATCCTTTTGACTATTTGAATACTCTTTTCTCATGTTATTCATTGTTTGATTCTTCCATGTTTAAGATATGGTATGTTCTTAATGTTCTCATAGATATGAAGAAAGGGCATGGTCTTCAAGGGTCAAGACACTCTTTATTTGGCAGAGTAGGTTGAACACCGAAAGATCTTTGTTGCTTCTATTTCGTATTGTATATCAAGGACTTTAAGCACTGAAAGCGTCCGCTGCACACCTACGAGGTTAATCGTACAGAAATCTAGACCAGAGAACATTCATTGCATGTTCAGCAATGTGGAAACTTATAGAAAGGAGTTTGAGCAACAAAGGAACATCCAAAGGAACTGCTAGGAGAAGATTCTGGGATTTAAAAGGAATCAAACATGTTATAGAAATTATCAAATATGGTGTTTCTGAGCTGAATACTTGTAAAAATTTTGTTTGGACAATGCCTGTTGATTGACTTCAAACTTAATTACAACCATTCCCACAAACAACCAGTGAAAAGCAGGACGAAGATAGAATTAATCGTAAATACGCCTTTCTAAATTTTAACTTTTAGCTTTTCACCAGAGCCTTTCATTTTTGTATTTCTTTAGCCAAGTCTTAGTTAATTATAAACATCCCATAAACAACCAGTGAAAAGCAGGATGAAGATAGAATTCATCACAAATAAGCCTTCCTAAATTTTAATTTTTAGCTTTACACCAGTACCCTTTTTTCTGCTATTCTTTCTCCCGTTCTTAGTTATTGGTAATACAGCTTGGAATGATGATAACGTATCATCAAGCTTCATGGGACAGCTCCACACCATCATGCACCCGTTTTAGGCTTTCCCTAGACATAAAACAGTGCAAATATTTTGTTGTGAAAATGCCAAACTTGGTTGTTTAGTATATTTATTGAAATATGATATGGCTTTGAAAATTTGTCGTCTTCAAATCAGATTTTTAAAGGCAGATTACTAAGATACAGAAGATACTCCAGTCTTCTTCTAAACCCAGTGTCAATGCACAAGATTATTAGATTTTAATTCTTCAAATTGCCTTTGTTTTGGGGTGGTGTGCAGGTAATATACCGTATCAGGCTGCCTGGTAATCCTGTTCTTGGTGAGGGGAAGCCAGAAAATCAGAATCATGCCATTATTTTCACTCGTGGAGAAGCTCTTCAAACAATTGATATGAACCAGGTATTCTCAGTTTCCCTATATTTATCAGATATCATATATGTTGAGTGGTTACTCAATGGATACTAAGTTTAATTCTTCAACGTATTGAAGGACAACTATCTAGAAGAAGCATTCAAAATGCGAAACTTGTTGGAAGAATTTCTTCAGAAACATGGTGTACGATTCCCAACCATACTTGGTCTGAGAGAACACATTTTTACAGGAAGGTTAGTTTCTTGCGGCATCAATGTCACACAGTTTCACAGGCTGAATTTTGTTATATTTCAAAGAGGAGAGTTTAGTTGGATGTGGAACAATATAATTTGCTTCTCAATATATATTGGGAACTTTCAATTTAACTGTATCAAACAATACAATTATTTACCTAGGAACTTGATGTGGAAATTTCACAAATGGTTTTCTGTAGATCCTGCCTGTTCAATAACATGTTGTCTCTTTTTGTGATCGGTGCAGTGTTTCATCGCTTGCTTGGTTCATGTCAAATCAAGAAACTAGTTTCGTTACCATTGGACAACGACTGCTAGCAAGCCCGCTTAGGTAAGCTCTCTAAGAATTTGTTATTGATTAATTCTTTAACTTTATATTACTAGCAGTTGTTTCAAAAAGTGTAAAGAAAGGTAGATAGGATTTTTAAATCAAAAAAGTTGTACAAGAAAATAGCAATTGATATCTGAAACTTAAGTTTTTCTTGTGTATTTTTTTCTTAAGTTTATAATATGTAACTATATTAGAGTTGTTTCTCCAATGTCATTACAAATGTATGGTGGAATATTAAATACTAAATTGATTACAATATATTTTAAAGTAATTTAACTAATTGATGAGATGATATTTTGATTTACAAAAATTGAGTGTGTCAAGGATCTATTTATGCATATTGAGTGATTCTAATAGTTAAAAATGCATGCCTTCTTGTAAAAGGTTAAAAGTTCAAATTCAAAAAGGTAGAAAATAGATATCTAGGAATCAAATCACTAGGCAATAGAAAATAGTTGTCTATGAAAAAAAGGTTAAAAGTGTGGAAAGTCTTGAATATTACTATTGAAAGTTTGTATAAATGGATATTATAGTAGAATTTAAGGAAGACGCAGATATGATGAAAACAACATGGCAGTTGAAATATTGTAAAAAAGGGATATGTATGATGAAAACAACATGGCAGTTGAAATATTGTAAAAAAGGGATATGTAAGAATACCAGACGCAGATATAAGGAAAACAACATGGCAGTTGAAATATTGTAAAAAAGATAACTTACTGAATATTATTGTAAAATAAGATAATAATTTGAACACCACAACCAAGATATCATTGGTAAAGAAAGAAATATAACAAATAGTAAATTAAAATGACAACTAGAAAGAAAACTGATATATCCATTCAAAAAATTAGTTACCTACTAAAAATGATATCAAGTACAATCTAATATTTCTCTTCAAACTCAATAAAATATGCACAAAATCTTATATTGCACTTAAAAATGAGGCACAAGATCTTATACTGCACTTTTAACATAAAATAGAGACTATTCCAAGTTTATTGTGCTAGCTCAAGAGGTTGAATGAGTTGGCTGCTTTGTCACATGCTCACTCAATTTCACTATGAGGTTAGATGCCAAAATCAATGACAACAGATTTTACATCCTATAAGGTATCATCCCAAAAATGTAGGGAAGTATCTAGGGATTTTCAGTTAGGTTTTTTATCCTTAGAAAGAAACAAAAAAACAAAGACTATTCCAATTGGGGAATAATGTCAACTAGAAAATATAAAATTGTAGAACTTAGAAAATGTCACTGGTATATTTAAATAATTGAAACACTTCTTCTGTCAAATACATCTTACATCTCTATCCCTCAACATCTAATGCATAGAATTGGAAAAAAAAACAAACAGAGACTATTCTAGTTGGGGAATAGTGTCAATTAGAAAATATAAAATTGCAAAACCTAAAAAATGCCACTGGTATGTTTAAATAATTAAAATACTTCTTCTACCAAATACATCTTACATCTTTACCCCACAACATCAAATGCATAGAATTGAGATAGAAGTAAAGTTGGGTCATCCATGCATATTGTAAACAGCAATATGAATCACACTTTGCAAGCCTTATAGAGACTTTTCTGTTCAGAATGTTGGCCTCTAAATAGAAAGAAAATTAAATTCCCTTTGCACATTTAACATTTGCTATATGAGATGCTTAAACTAACCAAAATAGCCCTCCATTTTCAATTTTACCCTGCAATAACATTAGAGACATTCCCAAAAGAGGTATAAATTTAATGATTATCTTTAAATATTTTTGTTTTATTCTATATAAATAGAAAATGAAATTTAAAAAAAAATATCAATTTAGTAATTATTTTTAAATATTTTTGTTTTTGTTTTATTCTACATAAATAGTGAATGAAATCAAATTTATGTGACATCAAATAAAAGAGGTATCAATTTAGTGATTATTTTTAAACATTCTTGTTTTATTTTATATAATTAGTGAATGAAATTAAATGTATGCGAAATCAAATTTATGTTAATAAAAGAACCAAATTTTTATGTTAGTAAGAGAGTCACAACTTAGTGATTGTTTTTTAAATATTATTATTTTATATAAATAATAAAAAATCAATTTATATTTATAAAAGAAACTGTTTTATATTGAAGATAAAATTTTATATATTTTATAATTAAATTTTCATTTTTAATAAAATAAAATAACACTAAAATTTATAAGTTCATAATTTCACCGAAAATAAGAGCATACACATGTCAAGAATAAGTTCCTTCCATATTATAATGACCAAAAAAATTATAAGCAGCACCTTACATTTGGCATGACTCGCCCTACAAAACTCATACATTGGAAGTTTGGCCTGAATGGCTACGAAGCTCATAAGACTACACTCCATTTCACCGAGGGCTTCAAAGTAGTCATGTGAATATCAAAAACCATCACAATTTTCGAATTGTGAATCGTATTTGATTAAAAGGTCCGTCAAATTTAGTAATCATGATTTAAATAGGGTAATCAAAATAATAAGAAAATAAGCATTTTAATTTGGTAATTATAATATTATAAAAAAGAAAATTTAAATTTGGTAATTATAATACTATGGATAAATTATAAAAAAATTAAAACAAAAGATTAAAACTATAAGAGAATTTTAATTTGGTATAAAAAAAATTAAAATAAAAGATTAAAACTATACCAAAATTTTAATTTGGTAACTATAATACTGCAAATAAATCATAAAAAAATAATTAAAACACAAAACACAGGATTAAAACAATAAGAAAATTTTAATTTGGTAACTATAATACAACATTGTCGATTAAATATAAAAAAAAATTAAAATAAAAGATTAAAACTATAAGAAAATTTTAATTTGGTAACTATAAGAAAATCTTAAAACTGGCCATTCCTTTGGTGTCGCGTCAATGGCTGAATGACCCATTCCCTTGGTATTTTTGGTTGCATGAGAAGCCTTTTCCATTGTAATGTCTTTCATTCCCTTCACATTACAAAATATACAATAATACCATCAACACCGCAATAATATCAATCAATAATAACAAGTTTAATTAATCAGTTCTATTAATTGAATTAATTAAACATATTAATTCAAGTTGTTCTATTAATTAATATCAGAGCCATTGGAACAGTGTAGATGAGGCTTGTGGTCTGAATCAGGATCGCAGTAGTCGCCATTGCTACTTGGGGATTAGGCAGGTACCCTGCTAACAGAGTCATGATCTCGTACCACCACCATTCAAGACATATGGGTCCATGTTTGAGGCCGAAGAGAATCGAATAGCCAGTGATGTTCGTGAAGCCGATAAAGAGAGCCCCTCCTGCGAGTTCCAGGCCTCCCAATATGCCCAGACATAGAATAGATAGAATTTCTCTCACGTAAACAACACAATTCACAACTGCCATAGGGATTTTCATGCCACCTAGCTGTTTCAATTCATCAAGAACCTGAAAATAATTACGCCAAGAATTAGCATATAAGCAAAATATCCCTCAACATCCATCAAATCAGTTCAGTTCAGTTCAAATTCAATGCCTGCTAAGACCATGCACTGAATTTTCATTTATCAATAAACCGTTACATAGCGTCGTCAATTTTTTGTTAGTAGGGCACGATGCCATGATTTCAAAATATATGATGCCAATACTGAACAGTAAAAACGAACGAAAGATAAATTACCTATAAGTTGAATGACCAACAATGTAGTTAGGTTATCGTAGAGCTTTGTGTCGAAAGGCATAATGCAAGAAAGGAAAAAACTCCTACTAAAATTAACTGGAGACGCAGCATGGAATGTGCCATTTAAAATGTTCAGAGGGATCAATATCAACGAGTGAATAAAGTGCATCATTTCTATTATTAATGAGTAACTATCAGAACAAGCACACCTGTCATCTATTCAATTCGTAACAGGTGTCGTGTGCACAAAAGATATGTTGACAAAAAAAAAGTGGTCTCATTCAAAAGAGAAAACCTATCGGCCTAATTAATGAAGAATTGAAAACAAAATGTTTCATCGATAACATGTCATTATTTGTTACTATAATTTAAAAACATAATAACTTAATTGTTATAGACATCTAATCAAAAGTAAAGAGCATTTTGTTTGAGGCCTTTATAATATATCATTGATGTTTGTTGATAGTGGACTAAAGTTCGTGGATATTCATGTTATCTTTTTCATGTTTTTATCAGGTACATTATTTCTGTCATATCATTGACTCAATATTGTTATGAAACATCAAGCCATAGGTTATGGAACTCAGAGAGGGAGCAGACTTGGTGACAGTTGAAGCCTTGTTTATGTATTGATGTTGAAATTTGGAAGGGTTCTTTCTTTTTATTTCCTTCCTTTGGTGGAAGTACCGTAGATTTTTTACCAATTATTTTCTTTTTGGTGTTTGTGTATCTAGAGGAATTAGTAATTAAGACCATATGATACTGGGCCAATTTCAACTGCTACCAGTATAACCTTTAGGTGCTTAAGTATGCCCCTTCCATAGAAACAGGTTAATCAGTGAGATTTGACCTTGGATCTCATAGTTTATATAATACTTGATAATGTGGCCATTGCCAATTGAACTGCCCCTGGCAACTAAGTTTTTGCCAAGTCATTCTGCTATTTTCATTTGTTTTCTTCCAAAGTCTGATATTTTGATCCTTGTTGATTTATTCCGAGTCAGATTTTTTGTAGCATCAGTAGGGAGACTGGAGTAGTGCAAGCTATGACCTTGCTGATTTATTCCCGAGTCAGATTTTTTGTAGCATCAGTAGGGAGACTGGAGTAGTGCAAGCTGTGACTATGAAATAAGCATATTTCATGATTTTGTATAGGTAGTGAAAGAGATCAAAATGGAAGTGGTAAGGGCTGGAAGATCAAATATATATGTAACCGTTGTCTATTGTATTTAATTTTCTATTTGATAATCTTATCTTCTAAGCAAACTGTATAAATGGTAAGGTCTCAACTCATAATATATGATAGTCGAGTGTTGTAATGGTACTTGTAGTTAATTACAACACTCGACTATCAAATGGTATTGTTGAAAACAATTATTTTGATACATATTCTGTGTATGATCTCACCTTGAATGAAGAACTCATAAGTTGGCTATTGTAAGGCCAAAGTTCTTTCATAAGTCTGCCAAAGTTCTCCTCCGTACAGCTTGTTATATGGCTATTTTGTTTTCTAATTTAGTTGTGCCACCTTCCTTTAAATACTTCTGTGACCTATTTTTCGGTTGTACGGCTTGTTTTTCTACTGTATGGCCTGTTATTCTTTCCATGTATTTTCTGTTGTGCAACTTGCATTTTTTGCATTCTCTTTTATGCTACACAAGCATTGACCTCTATAACATGTAGGACTGGTATGACTGATCTGCCCTTGCTATATCAGTTGTCATTAACACTCCTTCCACTACTCCTTTGTCTTCTGTTGGTGCCAAAGGCTTTACATTTCCTTTCAAATCTTTCTAGTATTCATAGTATTAAAAACCGGTCGGCTTGAACCGGAAACCGGTCAAACTGGCCAGTTCATTAGCTAATTGGGTCAAACCGGTAGAAAAACTGGGTTCAACCCTCCTATTCGCCAAAAAAACCGGTCCAACCAGTGCTAACCGATCGGTTTAGCATGGAATCGGCCAGTTCCATCCTAAACTAGTCAGTTCATTGCCAGGTCAACTATGGACCCCACATAATGCTAATTTTTTAGTTTTCGATCTTTTTTGAGGGAAATTTAGGGTTTTTTTCATCCAAAAATATCCCCTCTAAGAAAAGCATGCCTACCGTCTCATTTTCCTGACACATACTTTTCGCAATTAATGGTAAAGTGACATTTCCTTTATTTTTCATTTTCATCCTTTAACTTCAATTTTTAACATTACCATGAAATGACTCAGGATGTTTAAGAGTGGTTTCGATCTCATTGGATTTCATATGAAGAAACTAGAATTTTAGATTTCACTCAAAATTCAGCAGACTTAATGGTTTTCAGGGTTTCATGGTTTTGGGGTTTGCAATGTTTCCATTTGACTCTATCATGTGTAAGGGTATGAGATTGGCATTTGATCAAGAGCATGAAGTCCTTTAAGAACCTTGATGTTGGTGGCATTGATTGTTGAACTTTGTTGATGTTGGTGGTATTGATTGTTGAACTCCCCTACTGTGGCCTTAACAAGAATGTACCCTTCACTCAAAGGAAAACAACTGGTTACTAATCTTTTTCTACCTTTGACTAGGGTTATGACCTTAAATAAACCAAAATCATTGGTTAGGCATGTTAAACTTTTTCAATTTCTATCATGTTATAAGGTTGAGCAATCCAAGTTTGAAGACTTTGAGCTAGATGATGTTTATGTATCTCTTGTTGATGATCCTATTTCTAGTAGCAATGAATCAATGATGAGTTTCATGAGAGACCATGTTATTCGGTGATTTGTAGTTTTGATGTCTATTTTTGCTACTACTACTACTACTACTACTACTACTAAAGTTGTAGGGGAGTTTTAGGAGTCTTCAAACTCTGAGCCATATTATTTATGTGGCTCATGTTGATGATCCCTTGTCTAGTAGCGGTGATGATTTTGATCATGATGAGGAGTTATCATGTTGTTGATCACTAATATGTAGTCTTGTATTAGACCAATGGTCTCATAGCTTGTAGCATTGTTTTTGGATTTTATGGGCCATTTGGAGCCTCATTGCTTATGTGGTGCCATTTTGATATGTTCACCTTTACATCGTATATAAATGAGAAAACTTTGCATATTTTGTCTCTATTGTCTTGGAATCATGGTTGCAAGTCTTAAAAATAGTTTTTTTATTAAAAAATAATTATTTAATGTATTTTTTAAAAAACTGATTCGTTTAGACTTGACCAGTACCGGTTAGACCAGTTCCAATCCAATTACCGGTTCATTAGGTCCACCGGCCCTAATGAACCGGCCCTAATGATTCCGGTTTTTAATACTATGAGTATGGATGACACCTGCAAAACCATATTAGCATTGAGATCTGGTTGTCTCTTCTTTTCATGAGAACTAGTCCATATTGACCATAAGATTGCAAGTAACTGCTAGATGAGGTTGCAAGCAAGTTTGTTCATATTTTGTTTCTTACTCTATTCCTCTTTCTTGTCTTTTAAGGGTGCGCTTCCATTATGGGCATCCTGATGTATTTGATAGATTGTTTCACATCACAAGAGGTGGGATAAGCAAAGCTTCAAAGACTATCAACTTAAGTGAGGACATTTTTGCAGGTAAGTATTCTGTGATTACAGTGCCCTTTATAATTATTTACATTCAGATATTATGACTGAGTTACATATGAGGAATGTATATGAAAGATTTTATTTTCTTGCATTGATATATTGCTGCATTAAGCTTTAAGCACGGATGCATGGATCAACATAATATTATCATTTTTCTTGTAGGATTCAATTCTACATTAAGACACGGAACTGTCACTCATCATGAATACATGCAAGTTGGTAAAGGTCGTGACGTGGGACTCAATCAAATATCACAATTTGAGGCAAAGGTGGCCTGTGGGAATGGTGAACAAACTTTGAGTCGTGATATTTATAGACTTGGTCACCGCTTTGACTTCTTCCGGATGTTGTCCTGCTATTTTACTACCATTGGATTTTATTTCAGTTCCCTGGTAGGGATAAATTCACTCTTCTTTTCCCCTATTTCTAAAAGTTACTCTTTTGCCATTCGAGTATGGTTTTGCATGCCCATTATAAATCTTCAGACAATAACTTGCATACATCATTGATTGTTCTGCTGTTTAACTCTTATGAAAAGAAAACAACTTGTTCTGTTATATGTATTGCAGGTGACTGTACTTACAGCGTATATTTTTCTCTATGGTCGATTGTATTTGGTTTTGAGTGGACTTGAATATGCAATGCTACATGAAGCTTCCGTACAACATAATTCTGCTCTGGAAGCAGCCCTTGCTTCGCAATCATTTGTCCAGCTTGGTTTTTTATTGGCCTTACCTATGGTAATGGAGATTGGCCTAGAACGAGGATTCCGCAAAGCCTTAAGTGACTTTGTGATCATGCAGATGCAGCTGGCAGCAGTTTTCTTTACTTTCTCTCTTGGGACGAAGACACATTATTATGGCCGCACATTACTTCATGGAGGAGCAAAATACCTAGCTACTGGGCGTGGATTTGTTGTCTATCATGCTAAGTTTACAGCAAACTACCGCTCCTATTCGCGCAGCCACTTTGTCAAAGGACTCGAGTTGATGCTGCTCTTGATTGTGTATACTGTCTATAGCCAGGCACATCGTAAGACTGTTCCCTATATCTTAATCACTTACTCCATGTGGTTTATGGTTGGGGCATGGCTATTTGCTCCTTTCCTGTTCAATCCTTCTGGATTCGAGTGGCAAAAAATTGTGGATGACTGGACGGATTGGAACAAGTGGATCAACAACCGTGGAGGTATTGGTGTGCCGCAGGAAAAGAGTTGGGAATCCTGGTGGGATGAGGAACAGGAGCATCTCAAGCATGCAGGATTGCGGGCACGGATTTTGGAGATATTGTTATCACTTAGATTTTTGCTCTATCAGTATGGATTGGTTTATCATCTAAACATTGCACATGAACACAGGAGTGTTCTGGTATGATTTGTACATTTTCCAATCAGTTATCATTATTAATAAAACGCGTTTCATCATTTATTAGAGCGCGAGCATGATGGAACATGAATTTTCTGGGCTCTAATGTTTTTGTCTTATCCACAAAATGCAGGTATATGCGCTATCTTGGGTTGTTATTGCAGTCGTTTTATTGGTATTGAAGGTAATCCTCCTCCTCAACATTTTTGTTTAATCTTTTAAAGAGAATAATTCCAAAATATGATTTTTTGGGTATGGAATTCATTCTTATTTTCCTAACACTAAAAAAACCCACAAATTATTGATCTCTGTGTGTCTTACTCCAAATTGCCTGGAAATAGGTTTTGGTATTTATTTTGTCAAATCTTACTTTTATACTGTTTCTTTCAATTTTGCATGCACAGACTGTATCCATGGGAAGGCGGAGGTTCAGTGCAGATTTCCAGCTCATGTTCCGACTTCTGAAGGGGCTTCTTTTCATTGGATTCTTATCAGTTCTCATTATTCTCACAGTTGTCTGTGGTTTAACCATATCAGACTTGTTTGCATGTTTTCTTGCATTCATGCCTACTGGATGGGCTTTCCTGCAGGTAGTTAGCATTGAAGTTGTGCCTTTTATCTTTCAGCTATTTGCAGTGGGGAATGGAAATTGGTGGCGCTTTATGCTTATTTAAGATCTGGATTTTGTATGTGTGTAGATTGCACAAGCCTGCAGGCCTCTGTTTCACCGTGCTGGATTTTGGCATTCTGTTCGTGCCCTTGCTCGGAGTTATGAGTATGTAATGGGACTCCTACTTTTTACACCAGTTGCTTTATTGGCTTGGTTTCCATTTGTTTCGGAGTTCCAGACCCGTTTTCTCTTCAACCAGGCGTTCAGTAGAGGCTTGCAAATTTCACGTATTCTTGCTGGTAGGAAATAAGATCAGCCTTCTATAAGCAGAGTAATTCAGTACGCTCTCGTGTATGTGGACATGGCTTTTCAGCTTTGATGTCCACCCCAAGTCAGAGAGATCTATAAATAGTCAGTGCGACATTCTTCTTATTGTAGTATCTTCGGGAGATGGAATTACATAATGTTACAACCTCTCTGATATTTACAGTGTGGTGGATGAGAAACATTCATTTTATTTTATGTGACTTAATTCCCATCCGATATATATATGAAATATCAATATTTTTTTTTTGGGTATCAGAGGAGCCAAGTGATTGGTGAATTTGCAGGTCTATAGTTGGTACAATGGAGGCCACTGCTGAAATCATTTTCTCAATTTAAAATCAGGGCTCTCGAACATTATTTTTAACCTGCCATCACACGATAGCAGAATTGGATCCTTGAATGCTCTCAATATTTTATATTTGGAAATGACTCGGTAAATTGATTTTGTGTTTCCAATAAAAAAAAATAGTGGAAAAATTAAAAAGTGTTATTATGTTTTATTTTATAAATTAATATAAATATATTTTGTAAGATGATTTTAAAAAAAATTGTGTTTGCCAATTCAGTTTGTTTGAGTGGATACTTCAAACACTTATAAATTTATTATTCTTCTCTAATTTTCTTTTTAATTTTTTAAATTAAATTAAAAGGTTTAATTTTTAATATTTACAAATTTCTTTAAAATCTTAATTTTAGGATGTTTCATCAAATTTAACATATTTTTAATACATATTTTTAATATTTTTGTTTTTTTATAAACAATTTATTCTTCTCATTTTTCTATTGGTGTAAATTTGACTATTTTTTATTATTTTTAATAATTGATATTTTCTTAATTTTAATATTTTTGTTTTTTTATAAACAAATTATTCTTCTCATTTTTCTGATTTTTGTAAATTTCACTATTTTTTATCATTTTTAATAATTAATATTTTCATAACATTTAATTTCTTTCCATTTTATTTATTCTTTTCATCTCAACCATTTACATCATCTTAAAGTTTTTAAGAATTTCAATTCTATATTTAAATATTGTTAATTTGTTGTTCAAAATTTGTAAACAAAATCATTCATCATAAAATTGGAGACAAAATTATACACAAGATTTACATAGTAAAACTTTGACAACTTGTCAAGGAAACATCCATGAGCAAGGCAATTAGGATTTTATCCTTCAAGAAAATTATTAATTCAAACTTACAATACAACCTCCTCCTCTCTCGGAAGATATATGAAATAGGCTTTGTTATAATAATTTTAGTAAGTATAGTTTAGTTCATAAAATTGAATAATAACAACAACATTTACTTGAGTAAACTTAAATTTACATTTACATATTGTTGTCATATTTTCTTGACAATAATTTTCCTATGCCTTGCCAAAGTCCTTTCACCTTTTTTGCAAACCAAAAAAAGCAAGACATCATCACTTCTCTATGAGCACTAGTTTTGTGAATATGTTTGCACGATTTTCTAGAGTGTGAACCTTTTTGAGATCTATTCCACCTCCATCGATAACACGTCTTACAAAATGATACTTTATATCAATATGTTTGATCTTTCTATGATAAACTAGATTTGCAGCCAAATGTGGGGCACTTTGACTATCACATAATACAGTTACACTACTCTGCTTTCTCTCAAGTTCACCTAGAAGTCCCTTTAACCAAATTGTCTCTTTGCAAGCATGTGAGACAACAATGATGCCTCTATGGTGGATAAGGCATCTTTTTTTTTAGGCTTCGACATCCAACTAATGGATCCCTCTGCAAGAGAAAAAACATATCCTAAAGTGGACCTCCTCCTGTCCAAATTACTTGCAAAATCTAAGTCAACATATTTGTGGACATAATATTTACAACCATTAAAGGAGATACGATAATCATCAGTGCCTCTAAGATACCGAAGTACCCATTTCACTGCAACCCAATGCTCTTTTCTTGGATTTGCGATGAATCTATTGACAACTCCCATTGCATGTGAAATATTAAGTCTAGTACAAACAATCACATACATCATACTTCCTTCTACACTAGCATATGGTACACAAGTCATATACTCATTTTATTATTCATTATTGGGACATAAGTCGTAAGAAAGCTTAAAATGGGAAGCGAAAAGGATAATAACCACTTTCACATTGATTATCCGAAACTTCTCAAGTATTTTCTCTATATAATTCTATTGTGAAAACCCAAGTTTACCATTTTTCTTGTCTCTATGTATTTCAATGCCCAACACTTTTTTTGCAACTCCTAGATCCTTCATATCAAACATCATAGCCATCTAAGCATTCAACTTGTTGATCTCTTGCATGCTCTTACTTGCAATGAGCATATCATCAACATATAACACTAAGCTAATGAATATGTCATTCAAAAGTTTAAAGTACACACAATGATCATACTCGCTCCTTATATAATTTTGGCTCATCATGAAGGCATCAAACTTCTTGTATCATTGCCTAGGCGATTGTTTCAAGCCATGCAATGATTTCTTGAGCATGCAAACTAATCTTCCATTGCGATGTTGCACAAAACCTTATGGTTGTTCCATATAAATCTCCTCATCCAAACCTCCATGTAAGAATGATGTTTTAACATCTAATTGTTCTAAACCAAGTCAAGCAAAGCAACTAATGCTAACACAATGTGAACAAAAATAAGTTTAACAACTAGCAAAAAAAATTCATGGAAATCTATACCTTCCATTTGTGAGTAATGTTTAGCAACCAGTCTGGCCTTAGACCTTTCAACTAGGTCCCATGTATTGTTTTTCTCCAAGGAATCCATTTCCAATTGCATCGTTGATATTATTTATTGCTTCTTGATAACATGAAGATTCTTAAATATCATAAACCAAAGCAGTAGATGAAACAATTCGGTATAGTTTTTTGGAGTTTTTCTCTCCTGTGTAGATCTTCTCGATGTAGGTTTTGGAACTTCAACACTTTCTTGAGTGTCTACAACATCTACAACTCCTTTATCTCCATAAGCTTCTTCTTTCTTCCATGTGTTTCTAGATGGTTCCATCTCAAGCTGAATTTGTTGATTTGGTGTTTGTTTCTACTTCAAAACATCTTCTGCATGATTTGATTTAGTACAAGAAGATTCATTTTTTGGACATAGTGTTTTCATTGATGACAACCAGTGTCATTGATGTCAAAGGGTATGTCAAAGGACGAGATGTGAAAATTTCTTAATCCGAGAAACCCTACTGCTAACTATTGATTTACTTCTCCTACTTGATTATTTATTAATCTAAATATTCAGAAAAACAATGAAGTAAACACAAATAGTAGCCTACACATACAAATCATTTACTGAATATAACGCTCATATGACAAAGTGACACATAGATTTTTCGGACAAATGTCCCCGAAAAAACCCAATGCGGGAAAACCGGTGCAGCTAGCTCTGGAGGATTTTATTATTATGCAGAATCTTAATACAACAATTTATGGGCACCAGAATTGGTTGGCCCTACAGAGAAAATCACGATAGTAATGCCTCTTTCACTCGGAGACAGAAAATACACCTAATTCACACACTCAAACGGGATTTACAAAACTCGAGCCCTTTCTGGCCCACTGGAAACCCCAATAGTGCTCCTCAGTCCTCTGTGTCAGCCTTACTAGCATGCATCAGTCTATGCGTTGCTCTGGAAGGGCACGTGTCACCCTCTTTGGGCTTACGATACCCCTACACTACCCTGACTTGGTCTGCATCTGCCCTTAAGGGCTCCTGCTACCTCTGCAGTGCCCCTAACTGGGCTCTGGTTGGACTGCGTAGCATTGGCTACCCTTTGCATTGTTGGATATGTTGCCTCTATGCCATTGTTGTATTCTTGGCCTTGGATCAAAATCCCTCGCCAATATTTCCCCTTGTTGCACTGCAAACTCCCTCTGAAATTCTTAGCAAACCACGCCCTAGAATTTCAGCTTAACTTCAGTGCTCTTCCAATGTGTGTTCTCCAACTCACCCCAAGCCCTTCTCTTATGTCATCACAAATAACCTCATCTGGTTCTCCAGAAGCATCTTCTTCTGGACAGATTTCCCTTGATACATTGTGGTTAATTATTTCCATATATCATTAGTCGTATTTTTCTCGGCTATATGTGGGACCACATGATCCTTGACCCCATCCATGATGAAGCACTTAGCATGCGCCTCTGCTTCCTTATGCTTTGAAAGAAGAGCAACATCGATTGATGTAGCCAAGACACTTTATGCATGCTCTCGTAATTCATATGCCTCCAGGACCATTAGGATTCTAGCCTTCCAAATAGCAAAGTTGGACAAGTCGTCCAACCTATCCTGATCACGCAGTCCGTATGGTGCCATCTAGCTCAGAAATAATCTATCGAAACATATTCTCCTCTCTCTGTTGTTGCTGATTACCTCAACAAAAGCCTGGATCTAGGGTCCTTGGCGAAAAGGCACCCTCTATAGAAACTACTCCCTTTGACAACTGATTTCCCTCGGAAATCTGCCAAATCTTTTGGATCAACCCTCTTTGATCACCCTCCTGATCGATCCTCAAATTTCTTTGGCAAAAAAATCTGTTGAGCGAATGTTCTCCTCCCTCTCTTTGTCAACTTAGCTAGGCACGATTCTGAACTGACATAATCTCCACCACACCAGCAACTGTTGAAGATCTGAAGCTTTGCTTCCGAACTACAGTAACTCTGGACATCAACTCGAAACTAGACTGCATCCCTCTGGCTGGCCTCTGCGTGAGCAGACTAGCTCAGCGGAGCCTCTGAGCAGTGACTGTGTAGCGCAAGGTGCTCCTACGTCACTCTGGAAGGCTCTGCGTTGCCTCCACATCACTCAGTTGGGACTGTGTCAACCCCTATGTGGCCTCTGTTAGGACTGCGCTTCCCTCTCCGAATCTTTGCCACTTCAGCTGCTACTCTGCAATAAACAATTCTTCAGCCGTTTTGCTGGATATTCAATTTTATTTGCAATGCTCTAATACCATGTGAAAATTTCTTAATCCAAGAAACCCTACTGCTAACTATTGATTTACTTCTCCTACTTGATTATTTATACAAGTTATTAATCTAAATATTTAGAAAAACAACGAAGTAAACACAAATAGGAGCCTACACATACAGATCATTTACTGAATATAATGCTCATATCACAAAGTGACATAGATTTTTCAGACAAATGTACCCGAAAAAACCCAATGTGGGAAAATCGGTGCAGCTAGCTCTGGAGGATTTTATTATTATGTAGAATCTGAATACAACAATTTATGGGCACTAGAAATGGTTGGCCCTACAAATAAAATCATGGCAGTAATACCTCTTTCACTCGGAGACAGAAAATAGGGTTGATTCACACCCTCAAACGAGATTTACAAAACCCGAGCCTTTTCTGGCCTACTGGAAACCCCAATGTTGCTCCTCAGCCCTCTGCGTCAGCCTCTATGTTGCTCTGGAAGGGCCTGTGTCATTGTCTTTGGGCTTACAATGCCCCTACGCTGCCTTGACTAGGTCTCCGTCAGCCCTAAAGGGCTCCTGCTACCTCTGTGCTGCCCCTGACTAGGCTTTGGCTGGACTGCGTAGCACTGGCTGCCCTCTGTGCTGTCGGATATGCTGTCTCTCTGTCGTTGGTGTATTCTTGGACTTGGATCATAATCCCTCACCAATACTTCCCCTCGCTGCACTGCAAACTCTCTCTGAAATTCTTAGCAAACCATGCCCTAGAATTTCAGCTTAGCTTCAGTGCTTTGCCAATGTGTGTTTTCTCCAACTAACCCCAAGCCCTTCTCTTATACTTTTCTAGTTTGGAAACCAATGGTCATTATCTAATATCCAATCGATGGCTAAGATTAGAAGTTTCTTGATTCATGTCACTTAGATCATTCTCATCACATGTTTAATTTAATTCACTTTAATATTTTAATTTTCCTAAGTTAGACCTAGGGTCCTTAATTAAAAAGATTAATTATTTGAATAACTCTTAAACCTAATGGAATTTATCCAAACTATTTCTGTGTCTTGGAGATCCCATGTACTCCAGCTCCTCCACAAAATTTTGGAGCTATATCACATCCTACGCTACCCCAAAATTTCAACACGAGACTATTGAATATAATGTTACCATGAAGAAGGTATGTCAAAGGATGGAGATTGTTGAATATAGTGTTATCATGCTTTGAAAGATCACGTCAAGGTTAACAAAATGGCTCGAAGTTTATTAATTTTTTGTTTAAGATATGATGTTCAAAACAATCTATAGATGGTATGGTTGGATAGTCACCTATGAGACCTTTCCAATGGTATATCACATTTGGCCAAATTATTCCCAGATGAGGAAATATGTGAGTTTGAAAGTTCACACTAGAGAAAAAGGGTGAAAAGGGGACAAACCCATGAGTCATTAAAAATCAAGCAAGTCCCAAAGTGGATCTTTGTTTCTTTGGGTAATAGACGGTGGTTGGCGCCCAATCTACACAAAGTTTAACAGATTAATGTTCGTGCAACTTTGGGAAGATCCAATAGCCAAGAATGAATTATGGCTTAAAAAGTGATAGAGAGTGTGCATACTTGCATGATATTTAATGAAGGTCAAGTCCCTCCCACCACGTGGACATGACACGTGGGCATATAGGTGGACCAATATTTAAGTGACATGTGGCGAGTATAGGTGGACCCCATATCTGGATGACAAGTGGACCCTTCAATGCTGACATGGCACTTTGACGTTGGCACACAGTGATGACATGGACATGATGATGTGGCAACACAATATTCGTACACCATGATGACATGGACATGATGTGGTAGTATAGTGATGACATGGCAGCACAAAAGGTGCCACGTGGCATGTTGATTTGGAAATTTTGGTCGGCCAATAGGGAAGAATTTGGGTGACACATGACACCATTTAAAGAGCTCCATGTGGCATTGGTGAGATCATGCTGATGTTAGCACAAGTTTGACTATGGACCCCTAGGACTGGGTCACATAGCGTGGTCACATGGAGTGTTCTAGAAAAGTTCCAAATACCAAACTTTCGTTGGCCCGAGTTTCAAATTGGCATCAACTTTAATCTGGCATAGAGGCACACACAGACATATATGTGTGTGTCGATATGATGCCATATGGTGTGGATTAAATAATTGATGAGTATGTTTGGGAGGCTTGAAGGAAATTAATGTATTTGTTTTGGCTCAAGTTTGAAGGTGATTAACGTATTAAATCTTATTCAAGTATGAAGGTGCTTAACCTATCAGCTTTAGTTGTAGCCTAGAGGCACATTGATGTATTGGTTAAGCCCTGTAGGTATAGTGGCACATTGTTTGAGGCCTTGAAGGCACAATGGTACATTGGTTGAGGCCCAAAGGCATAGTGGTGTACTAGTTGAACCCCATAGGTGTAGTAGTGGATCGGTTGAGAACCTGAGGGCGTAGTGGTGTATTGGTTGAGGCTCCGAAGGCATAGTGGTGCATTGGTTGAGGCCCGAAGTCGTGATGGTATATTGGTTTAGGCCTCGAAGGCACAGTGGTGCATTAGTTGAGGCCCGTAGGTGCTATGGTGTGTTGGTTGAAGCCCGTACGCACAATAGAGTATTGGTTGAAGCCTGTAGGCATAGTGGCATATTGATTGAAGTCCATAGGCACATTGGTGTATTGATTTAAGCTCGAAGGCACACTGGTGTATTGGTTTTGTTGAAGGTTTGAGTCTGGCTCTATACATATATGATATATGGTTAAAACTGAAGGCTTATCATTTTAGTAATGTCAGCATGGTATTTCTCTGCAATTAGTATTGTTGAATCTATCAGTTCATGCCCTATGAAGGATTTGGTTTTGTGGTAAGTGAAGTATTGTTATTTGTGTGTGGTTTCTAGTTCAAACTTAGTGGAGGTTGAAAGTTGTGGTTTTTATATTATGTATAGTTAATTGCAAACAAAACATGCTTTTGATCATCGTTTGACACAACACATTACATAAGTGGATTGGTTGATTGGTTTGGTTTGTGTTGTGAAGGTCACAAATTCATGTCCTGTCGAAGTGACCAAAATCTTAAGGTACATTTTATAGAACCCATAAAAGTGCATTTTGTATAACCGCAATAGTGCAATTTGTCGAACACGCCCTGAAAAGTGCATTTTGTCAATTGTTTAATTTTTATTATGATTTTGGGGTGTTTATGAAGTCCAAATTAATTTCTGAAAAAGGGAAAATGGTTGTAATATTTTTGTGATCTTACAAGGTGACATGAAGATTCATGAGGACATATTTTTTTATATCAAGCAGCTATATTTCTCTTATTGTTATGTTTTGGGCTTATGGGAAAATTTTGTCTTGGTGATTAGAATGAGAATTCGAAAGATGTTACAGTTACATATTGATGAACAAATGGTATTTTCCTGATATAAATAGATTTATGGTAGGGTATTCTATTCATGCATGTGAATCCAATATAAAATATTGTGAAAAAAATGGTCCACTACAGATTAAAAGAGGTAGGTGCCTCTATTGAGGTTGGTCCCTCAATCAGGTTGGATCCTATTGCAAGTCGATGCTTGTGTATTTTCAATATTTCTTCCTCAATCAAGTTGTAGCCTACAACATGTTGGTGCCTACAAATTTATTTTGGGGTTTGTTGCCTCCAGCGGGTTGGTGCCTAAAACTTGATGTAATCAAATATCTCACAAGGGTTTCCATGTACATTTGGTGTTTTAATGTGTTGATGTGATGAAGATGTTTGTTGATGCTCTATCATGTTTTTAGTTGTGATCAAATTTTAAAATTGTTTATTTTGGTATAATTGGTTGTCGCACAGATTCCCCTCCCCCCACTCAGTGTGATCATTATTCTAACATCATCAAATATGACATGTTTTCTAATGATTATTTTGTGGGCATTAGGATCCCACAACCTATATCCCTTAACAATGTCATCATAACCAACAAAGAGGTATGTCTTCGATTTAGGATCTAATTTTGAATGTTGATTCTTAGGAATAAGAGCCTACACATCACAACCAAAAATCTTTAAATTTGAATAATCACATGGATGACATCTTCACACCTCTTCAGGAATTTTGTAGTTTATCGCAACATATGGTGATTGATTCACCAAATAACAAGCAGTACTAATTGATTTTGCGCACAATTCTTGTTGCAAACTAGCATTGCTTAGCATGCTCCTTGCTCTTTCTAGAAAATTCATGTTGATGCATTCTTCCACGCCATTATTCCGAGGAGTATTAACTGTGGTTTTGTGTCTTACAATCCCAACCTCTTTTCAATATTCTTCAAATTCTAAATAAATAAAATCGCCTTCGTTATTTGTTCTTAGAGATTTGATTGTCCTTCCAGTTTTATTCTTAACCATAGTTCTAAATTATTTAAAAGTTCTAAACACATCAGTGTTTATTTTTTATACATCTCTCTCTCTCTCTCTCTTTCTCGATATATATATATATCCTCCAAAAGAAGCAGCAAGGTATGGTACCCAGACATTAGAATGAATGTAGTCATGAATACCTTTACTGTTATGATTTCCTGTTTTAAATTTATGTCTACATTGTTTCCAAAAAATACAATGTTTGCAAAAACTTAAATTCAGATATTTCAAATTTGGAAGTAACTTACAATCAATCAATACTTAAATTCCCTTCTTGCTCATATGACCCAAGCACTGATGCCGTAAATGAGTAAACTTAGTTGCCTCCTCAGATGTTATTGTTTCTTTGTTGATCTGAGTACTTTTGATGAGCTTGTAAAGGCTCTATGTGTTTGTAGTCTTCATAACCACTAAAGCACCCTTGGACACTTTTAGCATTCCACCTTGACATGTGAACTTATAACCACTAGAATCCAATACTCCCAAAGAAATTAGATTTTTCTTCAACTCAGGTACATGTCGTGCATTTTTTAATGTTCTCACAATACCGTCAAACATTTTGATTTTGACACTCCCAACACCAACAATTTTATATGAAATATTATTACCCATAAGGACAAATCCACCATCAACGACTTCATAAGTTGAAAACCAATCTTTATGTAAACACATATGGTGAGATGCTTTAGAATCTATCCAATCTTCATAATACTTAGGAACATCACAAATTGGTAACACTTCATCGATCATATATGAACTTGATTCAACTGGATTTGCATCCCTTTTTTAATTCTCCTTGGATTCATGTCTTTTCCAACAATATTTCTTGAGATGGCATGATTTGTTGTAGAGCCAACATCTTGGTTTGCTCTTTTTTCCTTTTGACTTTGACCTAGAAGAACCTCGTAATTTGTCTCATCTTTCTCTAAAGCGACCTCTAGCCACCATTACTTTTGGCAACAAGGTTTCAACACTTGATTTCCTTCTCACTTCTTCAAACAACAGAGCTCCAAAAACAACATCAAATTCAGGGGTTTTTGTTGTACTAAAACTGACCAAGGTTACAAAATGGTCCCATTATTCGGGTAGTGAACACATCATTGTAACTACCTTATATTCGTTGTGAAGTTTGACTTCTATATTGTTTAACTGGAAAATAAGAGTATTAAAGACATTTAGGTGATCTTTGATTTTCATACCTTCTTTCATCTTCAAGATATACAATTTCATTTTTAAGTATATTGTATTTGTCAAGGATTTGGTCATATATAGACCTTCCAACTTGGTCCACACGCCTATTGTTGCCACTTCTCTGACCATGTTAAATAAAACATCATTAGTGAGACACAACCAAATTTTATTGAGGCCTTTGGCATCCAAGTCCTCCCATTCGTCAATGATCATTGTCACAAGCTTCTTACTCCTACCACCTAACGCCTTATGCAACCTCAATTGTACTAGTAAATCTCGATTTTTTAATTTCCACAAATCAAAATTGTTTTTCCCATTAAATTTTTTCAACTTTGAATTTTGCACTTGCTATAATTCTATACACAAACTCTTCTCTTAGAAAATTTTTAAATATGTCTTCAACCCCTCTTTATTATTAACCCAAAAAAATATTGTCTATAAACACTTTAATTATAAAAAACTTTGTTCTTTAAATAGTTCTCAAACCCTATTTATAAAAATTGTGTTATTTATTTCATAAACCTTACTCCTTTTTTTCAAAACCCAAAACCCTAGTTCTTTAAAAATTTGATTCTCCTCAAAAAAATTTAATTCCACAATTTTTTCTTTGAAGGGCTTTGGCTAGAATTTATGGCTCCTCCTCTGCCTAAAAAACTTCAATATGTGGCTAAGGTTTATGGCTCGACTTATGCCCGAAAAGCTCCAGCATGTGGCTAGGGTTTCTAGCTCTTCCTTCCACTGCGCTAACATTCTTTCTCATGGAAACATGATATTCTTTAAACACGTCCTTTCGTGATTGTCTAGAGAAGCGGCTCAATGTTTCACAAACAACAAACAATAGAATCGGGTTTTCTCTAACTTTGTACATAGTCTATCTTGTGAACAATAGTTGTCGCGTGAACAATGGCTTGACTTGGGTAACTTAAATTTACATTTACATATTGTTGTCATATTTTAATATAAATCACTTATTTTCTATTTCTTCTTTTCCTATAATTCTTAACTAATTCATCTTTTCCCTTTGATTTTTTTTCAAGAAATTTGATTTATTTTTAGTAATTAATTAATTTTTTCATTTTTAATAATCAATTCAAAATTTTCATAATGGTCAATTTCCTCCAAATTTTATTTAGTCTCCTTGTGGCACAAGTGTACATTATCTCAATTTTTTTTATGTCCTTAATGATAGGTGGAGTGTTCACTCAAAACATTGGATAAACTAAATTTGCAAACAAATTTTTTTTCCCAAAAATTCATCTTACAATAACTATAAAAATCTGTATAAAATTAAAAACTTATTTCTCTCTCTCATATTTTGTAATTGTTTTACTTTTTATATTAAATTTATTATATTATTTTATTAGTATTAATTGTACTAAGATGCCCCCGGATACGGGTGGTCAGAGGTCAATCTCCCTGGAAAACTAACAACAGCAGGCATGTGGAGTGCATCCTTCATCACATGGCAAACACCCATCCTCATTACTGCACTCGTCCCCTCTCCTTGGAATGTGTAGATCACCTTGTCAACCGCCGCATTTTATATTCCAGCTATCTGGCCTCCCGGTTATTCCTTCTTTGGTCACCTGCCTTCGCACTCCACGTTGCTCCTTCTAACCTTAACCCTATGCCTCTTATCCCCTGCAATTTAATCATGAGTAGTGACAAAGGGAGAGGTCGTCGCCCAAGTCAGGGAAGAGGTCATGGATGACCCCCAACCACTTTGGATGAATCCTCCATTTCCACCTTGTTTGACCACAACATTCCTAAGAACATCCACATAAAGGTGGATGCTATGGAAGAAGAGGAGACCCACAAGGGACTATTGTCCCTTTGGGCTATCCGTAAGCTCCTATTCGGACATATGAAGGTCAAGGAAGAGGACAAATCCAAGGTTACCAACAGGATTGCGAAGCTCTCCTCGCATATTATCCATTTGTCCTCCTCGCTGAAAATATTGGCCAAAGACCTCTGCATTGTCTACCCTCCCAACGTCCCTCCCCTTGTTGTGTCTCCCTCACACTCCCCTCGTGCTAGCTTTTCCCCTACCACCCTCGCAAAGCTCCTCCTCCTCCCTTTGTGCCCCTTGTTTCCCCATCGGCAAATGATTCTCCCCCTCCCTGCACCCCCCCCCCCTCCCCCGTCCTAGCCCATACGAGTGTTACATTTTGGAGGAGCTCCTGAATGCCACCAGCAATGTGCAGAATCACAACAACCCCCGGGATCGTGGAGGCTCCATCTAGGAAACAATGTGGCTCCACAATTGCACGCGTTATCTGCTGACAACATGAGCAACTTAAGTTCGGTTTCTTCTCCTTCATTTTGGTTTATGGCTTGCAAAATGATCTTGTTTTGGCTCAATAAGCACCAATATGACAACGCCCTTCATGTTCGGCCTAAGAGCACCAAGTTTGAGACTGAGGAGCTCCCAGTCTTGTTGCAGCTTGCCATTGTTCCATCCCTCAACCAACTGTTGAGGCGTCATGGGGCTTATCCCTTCTTTGTAACTCAAATGGCTACTATTTTTGCTAAATTCTTTGGAAAATGTAAACTTTGGTTTCCCCTCTCAGGGGCAGAGATCTTCTCATCGTTCACTCTAGTTTCCTCGCACTAAGGCATAGATGGACCTCAGGGTTATACATGATGTATATTTTGTTCAGTTAATATAATTTAGAAATGCTTGCTTACAAACAAACAAAAAAAATTGCACCAAGAGGTGCTCTACAATTCTGTAGGAAGATGTTGTCACGTAATATTACAATTAGAAATAATAAAATAACATTTATATTAAAAAATTAAAAAATAGTAACAACAAAAAAGAAAATGTTAGCCAACCATATATATATATATATATATATATATATATTCCATAGGAGGAATATATAACGTATTGTATCAAAGTTCATCATTTCACGGGAATTGAACCTGGGTGGGGAGGATCCCAATCATTTCTTCCAACCAATCAAGGTAATCCTAATTGACTTATATATATATATATATATATATATATATATATATATATATAGAGAGAGAGAGAGAGAGAGAGAGTATCTTATGGATATATGTTGTTTTCTACTTCGAAATATAAGGGGGCATGTATTAACAAATTAATTTGGAGGAGCTGAATTATAAATAAAATATTTAAATGTCAACTATGTATATATTATATAAAACAGATGAAAACGTTTTTTTATTGTTAAGATATTTTCTTAACGTGCTTCTCAAAACCAACATAGTTCATCTTAACACCAAATTTACCAAGAGCCGAGAGAAATAAAATCTTTATAGGTGCAAACCTTTCCTCAAGTTTTACACTCAAAGAGATGTTTTCATCTTGAGAGATTTGATCTCTCTCAGGACTTGGTAGTTCCAGAGTTAAGATGGATCTATACCAGTTATATACTTATATACATTATACATATAAAGATATGTCCACTTTAGGTTGTAAGATATTTAGTGATTTCTCAATGAACAAATTGTAAAAATAATTAGTGGATGTTGTTCTTAATTATATTTTAGTTTTTGGAATTTTGGACTTTTGGGTATTTACAAACAAGTTATTAGCAAATCTTATTAAAATCATGAGACAAGTTTGAAATATTTGCAAGTAAACTCACTTTGTAACATTAATAAATTATGTTTAGAGCTGAAATCTTGTTGTTTGATAGACAAATAGACTGTAGAAAACAATGGTTTTAGATTTTGTGGATTTGAGCCTAGTCAAGGTGAAGGAGTTAGTGGTCAATTTGCTTTTAGGTCCACATTAGATAGTATAGTGTCATGAGCATATCGTTTAGGTTGTCTCAATTTATATTTTCATCATGGAAATATAGGATTTTTTTCCAAAAAAAAGTTTCTTGATTGTAGCTTATAACTCCTTTGAGTTATGTCAAGTCATATAAATTTTCTAAAGTCGCAATTTAGCTTTAAGGTTTGTGAGTAATTTTGGAAAATTTTGGGATTGGGGGGTTTTATACTCATCCCTTGTTCACGTGGGATAGTGGGTGTCATGACCAAGAGCTTAGACACAAAGGGGGACTTTAGTGTGGAGATTGGCTAATGGGATCAACCTTATGTCATCAAAGACCCTTCTTTAGTTTTCCAGATGGCTTGATGGTTTGGTGATACTTTATCCAAACCAACCCTAAGCCATCAACTTACATTCATAGTCCTCTTGGTGGATAGTGGTCCGAATACCAATATCTTCATTTGATGAAGGTGTGTCTGTTGGGCCGTTAATATGCCATTATTATTATCACTTTTGAAGACTTATTCCACCCATTTCTACTATTCTTCATCATGTCATTTATTATAATTTATTATATAAATCCATTTTATGATGATTTATGCTTCTATGAATGAATATTATTTATTCCCCTTTATTTCTAATAAATTGATGATTATGCATGATTTTATTAATGATAGTTTTAATAAATCAGTTGTAACATTATTCACCATTTTTAGCCTCCAAGATAATTTCCAGATTGAAGATTTGATCATTAAAAGTGCCAACTCAGAAATTCGCTGGAATAAGAAGTGACCGTTTTGTGGTTGAGATTTCGAGCAAATGAAGCAGAATCTGGAAAATCCGGAACATGGGTTTTGTCCAGAACGGACCCAATTAATTTATTCAAAGAACTTTTTGCCCAAATTTGGCTTGTACTGAGAGAAACGTAGGGTTCTTTGAGCATGATTTTCTCAGATTTGTTGTTGCGGTCGTCCTCCAAATCTCAGCTGCAAAGCCAAATTCGCCTTGTTCTTGTTGATCAAATGGTTAGAAGCAAACCAATTTTGTAATAGAAATCATTTTATACTTATCTTTATTGTAACTTCTCTCTAATCTCTCTCTATTTAAATGAAAACGGAGATCAGAGATGAGGATGATTTGGGGATGAAAAATGATGGAAAAATGATGAAGAATGATGGTGGATTATTTATGATAGGATAGGGATTGTTGCATGCTGTAATTCTCAAGCCTTTGCTGTTGTAATGATTCCACAATTTGCTGATTAATACATGATTTGGGAGTTGCTGTTCATTCTTTTCATTCTGAAGTAACCCAGCAGCGTCCGCTGGCGGCTAAGGGCCCAACCTCTGGTGGAGTACGCTGCTGCTGTGTATCATATATTTACAATTGCTGCTGTGTGATGGTTTGATTTATTTCTATTCTTTTGAATTGCATTATTTTACAGTTTCATGTTTTTATAGTGTGCTGTTAGAATATTTTATGGAATTATTTTATTGCACAAGTTGAGATTGAATCGTGTGGCTGTTCCTTTCCATCATAACAGAGATTATTATCCTTTTCAACTTATATTGTTATGCTGTTCATTTCAAATGTAAAGCTTCGCCGTTCATTTTATATTGTTGGTTATTCGATTCCACTAATTAGAGTTTGCTGTTCAGATTTATTAAATATGATTCGTTGTTTAATTCCTTTAATTATAAGTTTGTTGTCCATTTACTTCACTGTTTAGTTTGGTTGATTAATTGCAAGAGTGCTTTTAAAGAGTTTTCCTAGTTTACTTTCAATAGAAGCTTTAGTTCAATTTTGATTTCCTTTTAATTGCTTTAAAGCAGGACTCTCAACTGTAGAGAACATTGGTTATTGCTTCCTCGTTCCCAGATTGATTGTCTTGTTCCGGTTTGATTTCAATTGCATCAATATCCAGAGGAATGAGTTATTGCTATTGTATCCTCGATTGATGGTTGTTTGAGTGAATGATTTAGTTTAGAACATTTCAATTTCTTGCTGTTCCAATTAGATTTTGTTTCCAGCTTTCATTTACTTTTGGATTTTAAGCACTATACTGCAAAACATTACTCTTGAGTAAATAGCCGCCTCAGACTGAGTACACTCTTGAAATAAAAAGTCGTCCCTGGGTTGATAATTAATGTGAAGGTAATTAGGAGTTAAAAAGACCCTTTTTATCGCTTCACATTTTGGCGCCGTTGCCGGGGAAGAGTGTAGCCATTTCTAAAGAGTAGTGTGAATCTGATGAGTGCCTGCTAGGAGAGAATTGGGTATTAAAAACGGAAGGTAAGAACCTGCGTATGGAGCATGTAACAGCCCTGCTCCCCTGCCCGCTTTCCGGCAGATTTGTTAATTTTTTGTGTAGAAATAGATGTTTGAATTTTTGTGTGAATGACTAGAAAAAATATAGAAATTTAAAAAAAAAAAACGAATCACATGATTTCACTCAAGTGGTGATGTAAGCACCACCCATTTCACTAACTAACTGACAGGAACATTTGAAGAAGGAGCCTCGAAGAAACACATGAAAAACATCTTATATTATGGTAAGAAATGGCTCACGTTTCTACTTTTGAATTTCCTATCAAAGATCTAGGAGGAGTGACACAAATGCACATAATTCCCCCATCTTTGCCAAATTTTCATGGTTTAGCAAATGAAGATCCAGATACATTCTTATTTGAGTTCGAAATACTTTGTAGAGGATATGATTATTGTACTAATGATCAAAGATTGAAAGTGGTTCCTCTTACTCTAAAAGGAGCAGCTCTCCGATGGTTCATGAGCCTAGGTGGGAATTGCATCCAATCATGGGAGGACATGAAGAACATATTCTTGAAGAAGTACCAAGACTATTGCAAATCCAATGAAGATATTTTCGGTATGATACAAAGGGAAGATGAAAGTTTGGAGGACTATGTAGATCGATTTCATTATAACCTTCAAAAATCAAAGCATAAGCATTTGGAAAAAGAGATCTTAAAAACACTCCTTCTTAAAGGAATCAAAGATGAATTTTTAGAACTCTTAAATCTGATAGGAAAAGGTGATGTTTTTCGGTTATCATATGATGATGTTTGTGAGTTGTGCATAAGGTATTCAAGAGGAATCTCCAAGGCTGGTAAGAATTCTAGAGATGTTTGTTCTTTCTTTTCCAAATCTGCTACAAGAATAGGAGACATAAGAGTTGAAATCAATGATTTATTTGAAAATTTTAAAGTTGATTTTATTAGCTCTCTAAGCTCAAAATTGGACGTTTTGCAGGTTCATAAAAATGAAGAATTTGATGAAGTGTTTTTCCCTCATGACCGACAGGAGCAGCCCATAGATGGTTACTCTTCCTTATCTAGGATGGAAGTATCATATCAAAGAGGTGAGGAAGCTGCAACAAGGTCAAAACCATGGAAATCATGGCCTACGGGTATGGTTCAAAACACTTCTTCTCCATTCTCTTACTTGCATAATCCATTATGGAATACTCATGTTCTAGGGCAGCCATGTCAATTTCAATATAACCACCAATCTTATCTACAAGTTTGGCATGGTTCACCTTCTGATTGCATGACTACTCTCCCTCATCTTGTAGCACAAGCACATTCTCCATATTCTCCACCGGCTCTTTCACAACATCCTGCTTGCATATCAAATTTATCCACTCAACCCAACCAACCACATCATCACAATGCTCCATTCCATACACAATTTCCTGCTCAACTAATTCCACACCCTCACCACAATAAACCAGTACAACATGCTTACAATGTTGAGCTGCAAAATTTACCCATCCTTCCCACCCATTCTATCTCACATGCACCAATGGAGAAAACTTACAATGAGATTCAGAATGTTTCAAATTCAAAAATTGTAGAAGTTATGGAAGAAAATGAGGTTTCTTTTAGTATGCCTCAACAAGTCATTTTAAAAGCTCAAGAACTTCATGATATGATGGCTATGGGAAATCAAGAAAGTAAAGGATATATTGAAGATTGGTTTCATTCCATCACTTGTTTACAGCATCACTCTATACTTCAACAATTTTTGACAACATCTTTTCAAGGGAAGTTGGCTTCTCATACCCTAATTTTTATCAACATGCATTTTTCAAATTTGGGTATGTACATATTTGAAGCCTTATTTCGAAAATGGTTCCATTGGAAGTACTCCTATACATAGTCATATTCATATTTCAATCAAAGTAGGTTAGTGAAAAAATAAAATAAAATAAAATAAGAACATAAATAAATGCATTTTTTTTTTTTTTTTTTTTGTAAAAATAGTTGTTTTTTTTGTTGCAACACGCTATCGAAATCAACATCGGTGATAAATATTTCAATTTATTTGTGTATGTAGATGAATCATAATAGAAATAATAAGTTCTACAAACACTCATTTTTCATTTTTATCACCAATTTGAAAAAATGCTTGAATATCATTTTTTGGCTTGCGGGCTTGATGAACTTTCTGGAAAAACAGTCGGGACAGTCATGTTTTGAGGGACCAAAAGTGAATATTTTTAAAACCTGTTTCTACCCTAGGTATCCCTTGATGTCTACTTTCTAACCCAATTTGAATCAGTCAATTTGGATTTGAAACGAAAAAGTTAGAACCAAAACATTGACCGGATGTCTAGTGGGCAGCTCAGGAACAGAGTTGGGACAGTCAATTTTTGGAGGCCTAAATGTTTGAATTTTTAAAACTTGTTACTATGGTAGATTCCCCTATGAATCTAGTTTACAATGCAATTGGAATCACTCATTTTCGATATCGTATGGGGAATTTATGATCAAAATACTGACTGTCTATCGTAAATCAGCACCCTTAAAACTATGTCTTTCCGGCTGTTCCTTACAGTATTTGACCTATCAATTATTCTTGTCTTCAAAACTTGTTTCTATTGGAAATAAATAAATGAATCTAATTTCATTTCCAATTTGAATCATTCGAATCCGAAATCAAATGAAAAAGTTACGCTTAAAACATTAACTGTTGATCTGAGCTGGGTAATTGAAAATGACTATGTTATGCAGGTTGTTCTAACTAAAATTGACATATCATATCATTGAATTTCTAAAACCTGTTGCTATTGGAGATAAACCTTTGAATTAAATCTCATTTGGCTTTGGAATCACTCAATTTCGATGAAAAACAAAGAAGTTGTGATTAAAACACTGCTGGATAGTATAGTCGACCACTGCTCTCCCGCAGGTGACAAATAAATTTTACTTTGTTATTTTCTCAATGGATTTGTTATATAGAGTAACTACTTGTTGTTTTTTGCATCATTCTTGGATTAGGGGAGCCCAATCACCTCTCTTTCTCCATGATTTAATGTTGTATTGCAGGTAGACACTCGCTTTTTTGCAGGTCCTGGGAAAATAAAGAAGGTCAATTTATGGACGAGTGATTCTTGAAAAAAAATTTAACGAAACAAAGGAATTTCATCTAAGTCATTACCCAATGGATTCATAATAGAAGAAATGAAGAATTGATTTCGATTTGAAGATTCATGTCTTGTCACTGCTGCCAAAACATTCTTCAAAAAGATCATTTTTTTACATAATATCATAGCTGTTGTAACTTAATTTACATATTGTTTTTAAATAAAATATTGTTTCTTTTCTAATTTCTCTTATATTTTGTGTTTCAGGTGTTGCTTCATTCAAAGTGTAACTCATCCTCAGCATCAATGCTGTGAACAACGAATTTGTTTTTTTGCATGTTTGCATTTTATGATTGTCCATTTTGCTGTTCCTTTCCGAATGGAACAACACTTCTGCACTTTCACGTTTTGCTGTTCCTTTTCGAATGGAACAACACTTCTGCACTTTTCATTTTTGCTGTTCCTTTTCCAAAGGAACGGCACTTGCGTTTTTGCTGTTCCTTTTCCAAAGGAACGACACTTGCGTTTTTGTTGTTCCTTTTCCAAAGGAACGACACTTTTAGTTTTTGCTGTTCCTTTTTCCAAAGGAACGACATTTGCATTTTCACATTTTTTTGTGTGTATTTTTGTTTTTTTGTGTGCATTTCCTTTGTTGTTCCCTACAAGGAACACCACTTTTTGAGTGTTTTTGTTGTTCCTTCAAAAGAATCAACACTTTGGGATTATTTTCGGGAGCAACCCTTCCTTCCTCTTGTGGGATTATTCCTAGTTCATCTCAACCACATTTTATTGATTCCCTTTCATGGCATGAATTACACTACTTTTATGAGGACAAGAATTATGGATTCTATTGAAGCGAGTTAATATAATTCACGTTATGATCTTTAACAGGACAGCTCCTTGATGATAGATTATTTTCAAAAGGGACACAATTATTTATATACTACTTTACTGCATTGTTTTCTGTTGAACATGATATTGATTGATCATCTTAATACCATGCTGGTTCCACCCTTCTAGATTATAATCTTCTCTGTCTGTAATAAATGAGATTATGGGTATATTTTTTTCTATTGACATGTTCAACTTCTTCCACCATCCCTACTCTTAAGGAGTACTGAGCCTCCCTCTTTTTATCATAAAATTGTGTAATAACAACAAAATTTTGTTCACGGATGGAGGAT
This sequence comes from Pinus albicaulis, assembly GCA_034641835.2. Classification (NCBI taxonomy): domain Eukaryota; kingdom Viridiplantae; phylum Streptophyta; class Pinopsida; order Pinales; family Pinaceae; genus Pinus; species Pinus albicaulis. The sequence continues at coordinate 1,079,211,943 of CM076579.1, read as the reverse complement.
AGGGGGTCTCATTACGAGCCAGCCTACCATGTTCATAAGGTTGTAAGAAAGTGACATTCCCATTATGGCCACCACACCAGGGTTATGATCCATTGGATAGCCCAATTATCCTTGGAACAGGAGGTCTCATCACGAGCCGGCCTGATCACTGTTGCTACATCCCAGTGAATGGCAGTGTGGTTATCTGGTTACCACGCCAGCACATTGATCTCTTCTGTAGAACAACACTGTAACTCTCCATTTATAAATTGAGGATCCTGGCTCATATGGGTTAAAAAGCAACCCTGTCGAGGCTATGGACGCCTGCTGGCAGCAGAGGCTCTGCTTATGGTATTGAAGTTATATCTTATCGTCAATTATTACTATAATACCCTTTTCTTATTTTTTTTCTTTTTATCAGAGAAGTTATTTCCTTAATTTTCCCTGTTTTGAACCTTTATGCATGAGAAATTGTTTTATGATCAATCGCATCATTTTCAGCTAGCATACTATCAGTAAAACATCTTTTTGGCATATTGTTGTTCTTTTTCTCTTTTTCATCACCTATCATCAATTCAAAGCGTCCTATCTCTTATTCATAACTATCTTTACACACTCTGCTCTCATTATAACCATAACTCCCGCTATCCTATCATTGATATGTGTACTCTGCTTCATTCACTGCTATATTGTTCATTCCCTTGCCTTGCCATCGGCACAACACCTCTCATATGCTTTATGGTCATGGAATTCCTTTTCCAATTGGAGGGGGGAATGTATGCATTATGGGATTGCATGCGATATGATTACTGCACTCTGCCATCACTTGTTGATTTGCCAAAATATTAGTATTGCATGTATACATAAGTTTTACTGATTGAAATTTTTGCATGCATCTTATCTATTGCTTACACTATGGATTCAAGAACATTGTATGCCAAATAGTGCTTTGTTTGCAGGAAAACAACAAGTATGAGCAGAATTCTATTCATAGCATGACCACACTATTGCACTTAACAGAAGAGGCTCGCGCACGTGAACAATTCTTCAGACATGATGTGCTTACTTGGATTCCACCTTTTGTATCACTTTCAGCACCAACTCTGCCTACATCAGCTTCAACAAATGCCAGTCCATATATGTCATTCCACATTTTTCTTTTTGGAGGTAAAACTTGAGGTAAAATAGCATAATTTTCTGATTTATTACGAATTTAGGAGAATTTACTGAAATCCATTTTGAGCATTATTTATCATCCTTCATTCCACATCTTTACCACTTCCCCTTTTTTCAGCGGCATATCATCTTTCAGTTTGGGGGAGTGTTGCTTTCATTCATTTCTTTCTTATGACCATGCCATTCATATTCTTTATCATCCATTGCTATTCTTATTCATTCTCAACACCTCCCTTATTCCATGTTGTTTTACACCAAGCATAGAATTCAACAGCTGGTAGCAACCACCTCTATTTGTTTTCTAGCATCGCATGAGGGCATGCTAATTTTTCAGAGAGGGGGGGGAATTGCTACGCATGATGGATGTTTTCTATTTTCTTTCTCATTTAAGGCATACAATTTCAGTGTAGAAATTGATTTCCATAATATTTTTAAAACTATGAACTCAATTCTTGTGATTTTTGGAAAACACAGATGTATCATTAATACAAACCCAGACAATTTCAAGATAAATTGGCTCATAAAATTTCGGAAATCATGCACTCTCAGCTACAGTCATTTTGTTTATATCTCATGATCCATGCATCAAAACAGTCTGATTTTTGGATCATAAAGGCATTCATATATTATAAATTTACTTGCCAAATTTGAACAAAAGCTGGTTTGTAGTTTTTGAGAAAATGGTTAATGAAGTTTGCTGTTACTTATATCATATTTTGTTGCAACTTCATATATACATATAGTTGAATGTCAATATAAAAATTGTTATGCCTTCATCAAGATTACTAAAAGTGAATATTCATTAATTAAGGAAGAATTCATTTGTTCTATCCATTTCATGAGCTGAGATGAACATATTTTTTATTGCTTGGTTAACACATGGGTTTGTCTTTGGGTTGCATGAGGACATGCAATATATTCAGTTTTCGTTGCATGAGGACATGCAACATATTGAGTGTGGGGGTATGTTGGGCCGTTAATATGTCATTATTATTATCACTTTTGAACACTTATTCCACCCATTTCTACTATTCTTCATCATGTCATTTATTATAATTTATTATATAAATCCATTTTATGATGATTTATGCTTCTATGAATGAATATTATTTATTCTCCTTTATTTCTAATGGAGTAGTCTACCCAGGCAACGTTTTAGCCCGGACGGCAGTTTTTTGCCGGAATCCGGGCAACTTAAATTCAAGAAATCAGGTACTTGCAATGTTTGAAATCAATTTTTGAGGTTGGAAATGGATTCAGCACTACCAAAATCCCTTAGGGCACTCAAAATACTTAAATTTAACAACTGTAAACATGATTCTGATGAAATCTTTGCCGGATTTTTTAAAAATCTTTGCCGGAGTCCGGGCTAAAACGTTGCCTGGAAACGACAGCCCCATTTCTAATAAATTGATGATTATGCATGATTTTATCAATGATAGTTTTAATAAATCAGTTGTAACATTATTCACCATTTTTAGCTTCCAAGATAATTTCCAGATTGAAGATTTGATCATTAAAAGTGCCAACTCAGAAATTCGCTGGAATAAGAAGTGACGGTTTTGCGGTTGAGATTTCGAGCAAATGAAGCAGAATCTGGAAAATCCGGAACATGGGTTTTGTCCAGAACAGACCCAATTAACTTTAATTATGAACGGTTTGCCCAAATTCGGCTTGTACTGAGAGAAACGCAGGGTTCTTTGAGCATGATTTTCTCAGATTTGTTGTTGCGGCCGTCCTCCAAATCTCAGCTGCAAAGCCAAATTCGCCTTGTTCTTGTTGATCAAATGGTTAGAAGCAAACCAATTTTGTAATAGAAATCATGTTATACTTATCTTTATTGTAACTTCTCTCTGATCTCTCTCTATTTAAATGAAAACGAAGATCAGAGATGGGGATGATTTGGGGATGAAAAATGATGGAAAAATGATGAAGAATGATGGTGGATTATTCATGATAGGATAGGGATTGTTGCACGCTGTAATTCTCAAGCCTTTGCTGTTGTAATGATTCCACAATTTGCTGATTAATACATGATTTGGGAGTTGTTGTTCATTCTTTTCATTCTGAAGTAACCCAGCAGCGTCCGCTGGCGGCTAAGGGCCCAGCCTCTGGTGGAGTACGCTGCTGCTGCTGTGTATCATATATTTACAATTGCTTCTGTGTGATGGTTTGATTTATTTCCTATTCTTTTGAATTGCATTATTTTACAGTTTCATGTTTTTATAGTGTGCTGTTAGAATATTTTATGGAATTATTTTATTGCACAAGTTGAGATTGAATCGTGTGGCTGTTCTTTTCCATCATAACGGAGATTATTATCCTTTTCAACTTATATTGTTATGTTGTTCATTTCAAATGTAAAGCTTCGCTGTTCATTTCAGATTGTTGGTTATTCGATTCCACTAATTAGAGTTTTCTGTTCATATTTATTAAATATGATTCGTTGTTTAATTCCTTTAATTATAAGTTTGTTGTCCATTTACTTCGCTGTTTAGTTTGGTTGATTAATTGCAAGAGTTTGCTTTTAAGGAGTTTTCCTAGTTTACTTTCAATGGCAGCTTTAGTTTAATTTCTATTTCCTTTTAATTGCTTTAAAGCAGGACTCTCAACTGTAGAGAACATTGGTTATTGCTTCCTCGTTCCTAGATTGATTGTCTTGTTCTGGTTTGATTTCAATTGCATCAATATCCAGAGGAATGAGTTATTGCTACTGTATCCTCGATTGATGGTTGTTTGAGTGAATGATTTAGTTTAGAACATTTCAATTTCTTGCTGTTCTAATTAGATTTTGTTTCCAGCTTTCATTTACTTTTGGATTTTAAGCATTATACTGCAAAACATTACTCTTGAGTAAATAGCCGCTTCAGACTGAGTACACTCTTGAAATAAAAAGTCGTCCCTGGGTTGATAATTAATGTGAAGGTAATTAGGAGTTAAAAAGACCCTTTTTATCGCTCCACAGTGTCCATTAGTTGACATCCATTAAACAAAATAGGAAAAGGGATGACGATCGAGAATCTAGAAAATCACCCTTGGAATTCATTAGTAAAAAGTTACCAATCAGACGAGAACTGTGACCTCAAAATGAGAACTCTAGCCAAAAAACCCCAAGAAAACATGAATAAACAACCCGAAAATGAAAAGTGTGTATGTTGCAAGGACCTTTTTTTTTTTTTTTTGAAGGGTATTTCAACACTTTTTAAAAATGGCAACAAAAGTCAATTTTTAAACATGAAAAACACTCTAAAATCAAAAAGTGTTAACACTGGAACGCCTTTTTTCGGGGTAAATTTTTAACATTTTTTAGCGATGACATTAAAGATAAAATATCATGACTTTGAAACCCCTCAAAATTCCAACAATTTTCAGGCATGGCAGTAAAGATAAAATATCATGACTCTTAAAAGCCTTAAAATTCCAACACCTTTCAGCCATGGTGTTAAAGATAAAACAGTTATAATTGTTTTAACTATAGCATTAAAGATAAAATATCATGACTAGAAAAAACCTTAAAATATTGACAATTTTCCAGCCATGGATTTAAAACCAAATATTACGACTACAAAAAACTTAAGTTTTCAACATATTTTGACCATGGCATTATGGAAAAATGATATGACTAAAAAACACTTTAAAAATGAACACTTGAATGAAAGAGTCATTATACGAGGAGTAATTTATTTTTTAAATGTTAAAATTATAGTTATTTTAAAATCTTAGCCTAAGACAACTTGACACACTACAATGAAAAATTAAAAATCAACCATTAAATTGACAGGCAGTGTAGGCGAACTCGACCCATTGCTATGAAAACTTAAAAATCAGCCATGAAATTGACAAACTGTGGGGGCTGACTTGATCCATTATGACGAAAACTTTAAAATCAACTATTAAATTGACACATAATGGGGCCAGGTTGCTAGTCAAAGATCGACACAGACCTTGCAAAAAAATTAAAATAAATAAAAATGAAAAATACAAAACAAAACAAAAATTAAAAAAAGAAAAAAATTAAAACTAAAAGAAAACAAAAATAATAAATAATAAATAATAAAAAGTTATATTAAAACGTGAAAAAAAAATAAAAAAATAAAAATTAAATATATAAACATACACACATATATCAAGCATAAAAAAGAAAAACAAAACAAAATAAACTCATAAAAGATAAAATTTTAATAATAATAATAATATTTAAAAAAAAAATTAACACCAAAAATCAAATTAGATAATTAAAAAATAAACAAATAAAAAAAACCAATTAAAAACAATTTAAAAATAAAAATAAAAAATATTATTTAAATATTTTATTATTATTATTATTTTTTATTTTTTATTTATATATTTTTTTTTTCATTCCAATTTTTTTTAATTAATTTTTTTTTTAATGTTTTTTATTTTTAATTTTATTGTATTTTTTAATTTTTATTTGTTATGTTTTATGTTTTTAATTTTATTTTATTTATAAGCTGGGCAGGACTATATCTTCATCATAATGTCCAATACATATCACTCAAATCGGAGTGGGGAATTGAATCAATGACTTCACATCAAGGAGAGTCTTAACAAAGCACCTGATCACCGTCTATCCAAGACCCTGTGGACTTTTTTTTTTTTAATTATTAATTTTAATATTAAGTTTTTTTATTTTTTATTTTTATTTTTTCTTTTGGTTATTTTTTTACTTAATTTTATGTGAATATTTGTTTTGGATAAATAAATAAATAAAAAAAACACATTATTTTTCGATATAAAATTCATAAAATTTGTTGTTTTCCAAATTTTTTATTCAAAATTTTCATTAAAAAAAATATTTAACATGTCATTTTTAGATGAAAATTTCTCAAAATATGTATTTTTTAATTATATCTATATGCAAAATATGTGTATTTTTTGTCGAGTGTTTAAAATTATCATTTTTTAGTGAGAGTTATTTTATGTCTGCTGAAGTATTAATTAACGATATATAAATAAATCTTAACTTGAAAATATTAATTTTATTATTTTTTTAAACTTTGCAAAAAAAAAATATAAAAATCATTATAAAAAAACATTGCAAATGAAAACATAAACACAAGTTTGAAAAACCCTTAAAAAACAAAAATCTTAGGACGAAAAAGAAGAAGATGAATAAAACAACTTGAAAAATGGTTCAAAAAAAATTGTGAATACTTGGAACATAAGAAAATTTGAAGTGTCAAAATATGCCTAAAAAAGGTTGATGCTACTTTCAAAATTTGCATGAAAATCACCAACATTTAAAAATATATATACGTACTTAATGTATCAAAAAATTTAAAGTGTCAAAAATAAACCCAAAAAAATGGGGTTGATGTTCCATCAATACTTTTCAAATTTGGCATGAAAATCACTAACATTTAAAAAAATATGTGTGACAAGAAAAATTGAAGTCTCAAAAATATGTTCCAAAAAAAGGTATATTATGAATTAACATTTTTCAAAATCAGATGATTTTTTGCAACCTCTAGAAAAGTGAGAACTTAGTCAAGTCCCTGTTTAATTGGTAACTGTGTTTGGTTACCACAATTCTTCCCATCTATTGATTGAAATCAGACATTTGAAAGTTCTCTATTGACATATTCGGAAGTCTAGAAATCTAAAATTTACTCAAATTATGTATTTATGAAAATCTTGGATATAGATGCTAGCAACGTATGATATGTCGATCCATGTAACCCAAAGTAGATGACATGATTGATGATGTGCCACTAATAATGCACTAGTTTGGATATGATTTGATGATCCTAATGTGGCCTACTAACACGATGTGCTTACATGGAATTGTAGTACATAAGATATGTTATGGTGAATTATTTGGCACCTACATGGTGGGGATGATGTGGAGGTGATGAATTGGACTTGAGTATCAAAAATTCAGCATTTTGAAATATGGCTATTTAGGATATTTTTTGGATCTGGATACGACTAACATAATCTAGAAAAAAATTCTCATCTTCTAACAAAAATCTGGAAATATAGATTTTTGAAATAATGGCCTTATAAAATTTTCCCATACCTAAATATTGAATATTTGACTTGTTGACCATAATGAAGATATCGTAATTTGAATTTTTGGAAAGTCGTGCTTTTACGATTTTCCCAAATCCATATGTGCATGGATGATTGATATGCCTATCTTGCAGAGGTGGAGCAATGCAATTATGATGCATGGACATAAGAATTGCCACAAATTAACCATGTATTGGATTATATGGCATATTTTAGTGGTGGCATGACTCTCAACTAGCACATGTGAGTTATATTGATATTGATGTGGCATAAGATAGTGAATCTCTTGGGGACTATAACTTTGTGTCCATAGCTCAAAATTGGATGAAATTTATATCATTGGAAATATCTCAATGAGAATAAAATGATGATGATATTAGAAAAGAAGTTTAAAATGATTAAATGAAAAGGAATTTTGAGGATCCCATCCCCATCGAGCAAATTAAAGAGTTGGGGCTTAAATAGAACAATGAGAACATAGCGAATAAATTACATATCAAGTTTTGTATATTATCATTCCTTATATTAAATTTAGTTATATTTATAAGTTTTAAATTTTAATAATTGGGATGTGTGACATCATTGTCAGTGGTTGTAATCCTTAACTTTGATGAGGTGTTGTCATGATCACTAATGAGTTTTCAGTGAGATCTAGATCTAAAATTCAATACAGAATTATATTTTGAGATCACTACAATGTGTTGAGATGCTTAAGCCTTTTCTAACATATTTTATCTCACTTTTGCTTCTCCCCAATTCTTAACATAATATGACTTCATATGCTTTTAAGAAGATATTGCATGACTTTTAGGGTTCAGTAATGACTAGTAAGAATTTAATTTACCCATCTAAATATGATATTTTTTTGTAATCATTTCATCTATAGAAGTGAAAAATCATTTATGCATGGTATATATATGAATTGTTTAAGAATATCTAAATGTACATGCAATGATTTGCATATGACATATTTCATACACTTTTGGTAAATATTTTACCCACCACCAAAATTATAGAGCTCAAATGCAAAGGATGGGATTTCACGAGATTTAGATGAAAAAAATTATGGAATTTAATTTCTCCAAAAGTCATTGCAAAGCTTCCTAGATTGATCGTAGAGCTTTGATAAATCTTCCTCATCAAAGGTTGGGAGAAATTATGAAGTTTTTACCATGCAAACTTTGGATTTTTTTGGAGCCTAATCAAGCCATTGGATATTAGGAAAATTCATTAAGTTCTCAAATGTAAAAAATATGAATTCACCAATGGTTGATGAGTTCGTCAAAACTTTGAATTTTCAATTGGTTTTTTGGAAATATGATTAGAGGTTCGTGAAAAGGTTAGTTTTTTTACCACATCAATAATTGGCGAAAATGTTGGAACTTTTTCCCATCAATGATCACGGAAATGTTGTAGGTTTTACGATGATTAAATTTTGGATTTCACCATTAATAGATGAAATCATTGGCACTTTAGAATCTATCATGTGGGTTTTGTTCAAACATGAGTTTTTTGTGCACATGGGTTGATTTATAACATAAGAATGGCATGCCATATAGATTTATTTTTATAATTTAGATTATCAATATGATTATCATTATAAATATAAATTATATTATATAATAATTAAAGTTAATCCAAGAACCTACTTGTATAATTACATGTATAGTAATTTAATTAGGGATAACATATGACACACCAGAGTCAAGAGGCATGGTGTTGACTCAACACCACCCCCATGGTGACACATGGACTCGGCGTTCCATAACATCTATTGCATTATAGTTGTATGGTCACACTAACATGGCATCAAGCATGAAAAATTCAAATGGCCATAACTTGGTGATTCAAGCTCAAATTTTGATAAAATTTATTTCACCAGAAAGCTCTCGATGAGAAAAGGAGATGATTTTGTTAAAAATGAGGTTTCATCTAAGTAATAAAAGCAAACATTTTATAATCCCATATCCTTAATTTAACCCTTTAGGTCAAGTGCGCTTTGGTTGTTACAATGTAGTATGAGAGCTCATAATGGTATTGGTGAAAGGAAAAGAATTTGGTGCCACAAACCCTTAGTAAGACCTAAGGGGACTAGGTATGTTACAATTGTATAAATAATAAAATATCTGTAAAAAAAATCTAGTTTTTCCAAGACATTGGCTAAAACAGTGGTATTTTTTATTTCAACAAAGGCATTTTTAATTTCTAGAGTCCAAGCAAACATTTAGTCTTTTTTCAACAAATTATGGTTTGGTTTGACCATCCTAGCAAAATCAGGGATGAATTTCCTTTAAAATTTGATATTTCCAATGAAATTTTGAATTCTTTTCTTTGAAGAAGGAATTAGAAGATTCTACATAGTTCTCACTCTTTTTGGATCAATGTTGATGCCATAATTGAAGACTACATGACTAAGCATATTTCCTAACGATACACCAAAAAAATACTTTGATGGATTTATAGACATGCCATACTTTCTACAACGTATAAATACATGTCTACAATTATCAAAATGATCTTCCTAGATCTTGGAATAAACCATTAAATAATCAAGATAGGTTTATATGATCATTTTTATAAATTCATCAAAATATATCTACATAGCTCTCTAAAATGTAGAACTTGCATTAATTAAGCAAAAAGGCATGAGTTCATATGAGAAGGTGCCCAATCAAGTGGTAAACATAGTTTTTATATATCTCCTTTATCTTGAGGTATATTTGGGTATAACCTTAGGAACCATCAATGAACGACATCATTTTATACATTACCACTTATTGGAGAATCAAATCCATATTCAAAAGTGGAAAATTATCATTCACACTTGCCTTGTTAAGGGCACGAAAGGAAACACATAGTTTGATGCCCCCATTCTTTTTCTTAATCAGGACTATATTGGCAACACGTTTTGGATATTTCATAAAAAAAAAAATATGGGATGTAAGCTTTTACTTTAGACTAGTAGATTCAAGCACAAAGTTAATTAATTTGTGTTTGTGCCTAACCATTTAGTATTTTCCTTGATAGAAATAGCATGTTGAACTATGTGTAGATCAAAAACACACAATGCAGCATAGGATCGTTCAAAGGCATCATGAAATTCACAAAAAAAATCCATGATTTGTTTTTTTTCTTATTCCAAACATGAGACTCTTACCTTTAAAATTCCAGTTTCATCTTCAGTCCCAATGTTCACTGGGATCATGTACAATTTATTTCTTATGGAATCCTCCTTTGTAGTCTTTTCAGGATTACAGACATCACTAGTGAAAAAATAATCTTCAAGGGACGTCAACCCCTTAGGAAATTTTTTATCATCAACAGATATGATTTCATATTTATTTAAAGACTTATGTTTAAAAATAAAAAAAAATGATCTCATTATCAAAAAAGATTTACCAATTCTCCACATTGTTAGATATATGTGGGTGATATAAGGAGATGAGTGTGCACTCTAGTCTTTTAGGGAGTAATTTTTTTTCTAGATGAGCTACGTAAAAATCTAACAATATAGTCATACAATTCATCTCCCTATGAACATAAGCAATAGTGAAAAATAATAAATTTGAAATAAAATACAAATATCCTATATGTATCTCTTCAAGAATTTGTTGGAAGGATTATTTATCTTCTTTATCAAATTTAAAACTAATTCAAAATCACCAAACACGTTTAGATGTTGGCCTCCTAAATTAATTGCATTCTCAAGGCCAAGTATGAGAACTTCAAATTCTACTATGTTATTTATGCAAGAAAATTCTAGATTATATGAGAAATTGTGAATTTTTGAAAAATGAGTGTAGCACAATCCCTACACCTTTTCCATCATTTAGACATGCACCATTGAAATGCATATGCCAAATTCGATCATCGTGACCAACAAGAGGCAATGTAACAAAATTATATTCCTATAAAAAATATTAAATAAACCCATATATCTTATTTCATGAATTCAACATGGAGTTGTGGCATACTCTCAATATGCATACAAGTTTAGCTTTCATGAATAGATATAATGTTCTTACCTACCTTGGGAAGGGACGTGATTCCTATCCATGTACATAAATCCTCTTTTCAAATCTTTCCAATCTCAACCATGAACGAATGAATAATTTCTTACAAACATATCAATCACTTGTGTGTTACATGTCATGTGTACCTCAGGATGAGCACAAGAGTCACATATTTAGTTTCACCAAGGGTAGATTGTTGTTGGTAGTTTTAAGCCAACATACTTTGAATTTTAATTGGTACAAAACAAACCAGGTTCTTCCATAATGATCTTGATATAAATCCATTCATCAATATGACAGGCACAATGTGCAATTTCTTCCATGATCTTCATCGAAACATAGAAAGGAGGATTCTTAGCTAATTTTTTACAAGGAATTATAGCTTTCAAAATATTTGTCTTCATATTTATTACCAATCAAACTAGTGATAACATAGGCTTACCCTCTATAAAGTTGTTTTTAGTTGTTTTTTCTATTTTGGAATAGTGGTCATATCTGAAAGAATAATATATACATTAATAGTATCCATGTATTTCAAGATATTTCACTTTCGAAAAGTATTGGAAGAAGTTGATGGACAAACTATAGACAAATGAATAACTTAGCAAATTGGTCAGTTGAAATAATGGTGTTTCACGAATCAGATTGTTGAGGTGTTGAACTCGAAGAATTATGAGAAAAAATAGTATTTTAGGAGCCACTTTATTCTTATTATAATAAGAATAAATTCTAGTATAAACCAACATAACATAATCCTTGGGTTCCCAATCTAAGGTGGCAACAATAGAGATGGTTTTTCCTAAAATTCCTCTCTCAAGCATTTTTTTAAAGCTCACAAGTGCTTTCTTCATGATTTTATCACAAAAATTACACCAATGTAGGGAAAGAATAGCCCTAGCAAGAATAATCTTGGGCTGGAAATTTTAGGTCTGATTACGAAGCAGGGTCTACGCAGAGATCTCTTGGGTTGGTTGAGTAAACACCATTTTCTCAAAAGATATTATGTTGTTTTCTTAGAAAAATTAATTAGAGGGGTGGGGTGAATCAATATTTTTATTTTACTTAATATTCAATTTCAAATTCAGAGAAGTGTATGCTATTTTTATTCACACAACTCGCATGTGTATGTGTCTTTAATGAATGAAAGTCACGTATGTGAAGATTATCAATTTTCCACAATTTCCATCAATTGTTTAACTTAACCATTGCATCATTATTCCATTAGTCATTCATTAAGAATTAATGATGAACAGTAAAGAGCATATAAACCATAACACATAAGAAACACATCAACACATATGGACACCGAGATTTTAGGTGGAAACCCAATGTGGTAGAAAACCACTGGTGTTGTTGTCTTTGTCTTGTTCTTTTATTATAAAGAAAATATTCTTACAATTTTTTATTTCCATAGACTCTTACCAGCATGGAGGCTCCTACATGCAGGAGATTATAACCTCCACTCGTTCTCCAGCACCCACTAGAAGGGATCTACAACCCCGTGATCAAGTTTACTACCAAAAGGAAGCTCTAACTGCCTTACCGAAGACTCCAACCCTCAACACCTTTGTGGACGACGTTTCAGAATTTTCACACGATATCCACCTGCCTCAATCAACCATCAAAACATGCAAGCCACCTTTCATCAAATTTTCAAACTGGACCCACACCCAACAATATGCTCAAGCCAGATACCAAGATACAAAACATCCATCATTGAAAACAGAATCAATGAATCATTGAACCAACCACCACTAGTAGAAAATGATGATATTAATGACTAGGTGACTAAAAATGTTAGTCACCGCAATTATTTCAAATGAATTACTACTAAAATTGAGCAATTTTAGGTGACCGAACTAAAAATGACTACCTTAAATGACTAATTTAGTCTAGGGATAAAATATACGACTAGATAATAAGTGAATAAACTAAAAAAGACTAACTTAAATGACTAATTTAGTCTATGACTAAAATATATGACTAGATAATAAGTGACTAAACTAAAAGCGACTAACTTAAATGACTAATTTAGTGTAGGAATAAAATATATGACTAGATATAAGTGACCAAAATAATAATGATTAACGTAAATGACTATTATAGTCCAACAATTCAAATATGACCAAATAACAAGTATATGAATTAGTCATTTATGTTGGTAATTTTGAATTGTGTCACTCCGGAAATGGAAAATTGAAATTTTGATACCAAAGTGTCACATTTCACTACAGGGGTCTCTGAATTCATCTGTAGTGTTAAAATTTAGAGACAAAGGGGTCTATGAATCCATCTACAGTGTTAAAATTTTGAATACCCTTTTGTCTCTAAATTTTAACACTAGAGGGTTGATTCTACTGTCAGTACCTTAGCAACAAATCCTCTCACATTGGATTACTTATTGAATCTTGGGGATATCTCAAAGCGAAAATATATGGGGTTTTTTGTGCAACTAGATCACTAGGACTGAAAACCATTTTCCCTCTCATATACATTATGATACGTATAAAATTTACTCTCAAACCTGGTTAAATGTGCTCTTTATACACTTGTAAGCATCATATGTGATTTTAAACCCTCCTAATTTCATTAAGGTCCAATGACGAGGTCTAAGAACCAATTGTGGTGTGCAAAACCTTTGAATGGTAGACACATCCTTCACAAAGGCCATATAATATCCCTTTGAGAATATAATTAATGCAGTGCTTTGAAACGTGGTCACTGATTATTTAGGACTTAAGTCCTTTTTTTTCCTTCCTTGGCCATAGTAAAGGTCATGAGACCCATTCTTATCATGCAAAACATACTAAATGACCATATTCCTAGCTAGAGGTATTGTTCATGGAAATTGAGCATGAGAGATATTAATTTAGGGACTAAGGCCCTTGTTTTCCTCTCCTAACCATAACATAGATACTAACTCCTGCATGTGATTATAAATACCTCCTATGGTCCCCATATCCTGACTTAAGACTAAATATCCATTAAAGAAGACCTATGTGGTTTTTAAGGTCCACTTATCTTGTTACACTCTGACTTGTGATCTTTTCCTCCTCTTGTAATTGCCCAAGAATTTAATTCCATGCCTTTATATCAATATCTATTAATATTTTGTTTTTTAATCATTTTAGTTTAGACAAATTTATTTTAACTATCTACTTACATTTTTCTAATAACATAGAAAATAAATTTTTTATAAAAGTCAATAAAAAACATAAAAATAAGAAAAAAAACTAAAGAAATTGAATAAAAAATAGAAAGACTATTTAAAAGAAATCCAATCTATAATTTCTTCCTTCTAAATTACCTATTACACCCTCTTCAATACAAAAGACTAGAAAAATGAATAAAGAAAAAAAAGAATATTTAAAAGTATCTTCCTTATTATAACCTATAACATTCTCTCTTCATTGTCCATTTGCCACCGAATTCCTTCTTCAATTAGCTTTTATATTTCCCTCCGCCCATTTATTAATTTGGCGGGAGTTTAACATTTCATGGTTTCAAAGTCTACACATTTTTTAATTTGGTGGGAATTTAAAATTTCATGGTTTGAAAAGCATTTATTAATTTGGCGGGAATTTAAAATTTCATGGTTTGAAAGACTTTTTCGACTGCAGCTGAAAACCTACAATAACAACTAGAAATGGCTCTAATTTTCAGAAACGGATCCCTCAAGGTGTGTAAATCTCTGCCAACTTCCATCGCAACACAGTCTACACCTTTGTTCTTGGGTTTTCTAGACTTCCAAAATGGTGGAATAGCTATGAATACTTGCAAAAACTTTACCAATGATCTGGAAAACCCCAAAATCTATACCTGCAACTCTGCTAAATTTATTCGCCCAAAATGGCTGAGAATGCTCCATGTTGCAAAGGGTAACAAAGAAAATACGGAAACCCTGAAAAAACTTTGCAACATATTTATTTCTTACTCTAAGATTGACATTGAACCCTTTCTCCAGAAATCAAGACTAGAACTCTCGCCAAGTTTGGTAGAACAAGTATTGAGAAAATTTTAAAATGCAGGGATGCAGGTTTTTACGTTTTTTAAATGGGAAGAAAAACAACAGTGGTACACACATAGTGTTGAGGCTTATCACATTATTATTGACATTCTAGGAAGGATAAGGAAGTTTGAGCTTATATGGGTTGGAATAAATGATATGAAAGGCAAGGGGATTTTGACCCAAGAAGCATTTTCTTTGGTGATGAAGTGCCAGGACACGTATGGATAAGGAGGTGATCGAAACTTTCAAAAACATGGGAAAATTTGGCCTGTCACCAGATTTGGCTTCCTTTAATAATCTCCTTATTTCTTTGTGCAAATTGGATAATCATCTATTGGACTCTGTTCTGCCCGATTGTAAGGTAATCATCCAAAATGTTGAATGCATTTGCTATATTTCGATTAGGGTCTTTATTTTGAATGTGTTGTGTTCTAATAAAGTTGTGTGAGGTGTTCCTGGAGGATTTAATCCATCATTGGTAATGGTTTTCAGTGGGGTTACTACATGATTGAATATTTGAAATAGTTTTGTAACTATGTGCATTCTTTTTCATTTTGGTAAAGCAGGGTTGTGAAGTGGAGAAGTATGGAAAACTGGGGGCGTTGAAAAGTGGAATGGGTCTAGCTATGACAAGGATAGAACCTTAATTCACTCAGTCTCAGATAGTGAATACTAGAAGAGAGTGGGGATGTCACAGGCAACAATGAGCACTCACAGAGGCCATTACATTCTAATGCCAATGGAGCAGTGAGTCAGTCTCCTCAGTCTCAGATAGTGAATGCTGGAAGAGAGTGGGGATGTTGTAGGCAACAATGAGCACTCACAAAGATCATTTCCTATGAATGCCGATGGGGCAGTGAGCTGGAATAATTTTGCAGATGCACTTGGTCTCTATGAATTTTCTCTGGAAACAGAGCCTATCACCGTGGAGGCTCACATTGGAAATGGAATTTGTCTCTAAATACAAGGTCTCATTCCAAAGGCATTTGAATGCTTTGCAGAAGCTCTTGCGCTTGATCCCTAGAATTCTTTTTCCCTCATGCACTATGGAGTTTTGTACAAAGATGAAGGGCACTTGCTAGATGCAGTACAGGTTTGTTTCTCACATCTGACACTATTTGTGGTTTTTTTCTTTTCTGTACTAATTTTTTGTGTTACTTGTTTGTTCCAGCTTCTTTATAGTAGTAGGTTTTTTATATTGTATTTTGAAACTGAATGCATTTGAAAATTACTAGGATAACCAATATATATTTACAGTAACCATGACATCAATATAGAAATGTGAAAATTACATGATCTCAGTTTGAAAAAAAAAACAACAACAATGTCAGTAATGCCACAATTTATGGGATGGCACTGTTAGAGCTGTGAAGTTTCACCAAAGTCAAATTTCAAAAATTTTATTGTTAATGTACCAAGCCTTTTTAAGGAATCCCTACATGTTATCATATCAATCAATGCTTATGACATGGCATGGACATCTACTAACTCATGGGTCACACTTCTACAAACGTATGCTACAAAGAAACCCAGAACATAACTGATGGGATTTTGAACTTGTTTCCCTTTCATAAAATAGGCACTCTTGAGTCTTTGGCATGACATCTTGACAAAATTCACAGTCTGGGTTATTTCAGACAAAGATATTTCTTGTAAAGTATCGGTACGTTTTAGAACTGCCCAAATGAATGACTTTGTTTCACGGATAAATATATACCCTCTTTAACCAATAGATCACATTGGATTCATTTTCTTGGAAGTTTATCATATTTATTTATTTAATGTGGCATTCACCGTATATTTTCCACAAAATTTTGATATGCTACTATGAACAATTTGAAGACAACACAGACAAAAAAAATTCTCTACCAAATAAAAACCGAGTAGAACATAAATAATTTCACAAAATTTACACAATAAAACACGCAATTTTTCTAGGGAACCCAACAAGGAAACCCTCGCTTGTTTCATAATTTTATTAAGGAAAATTGAGCAACAAATCTGATACACATACAATTTGGTTCTAATCTGAAAATACAAGAATTTTCCTACCTGTCCTAGACCTGAAAATTCTTCTTGATAGCTGACTTGCTTCCTTCTCCTATATGCACTAGAGGCTCTGATTTTCCAGAAAAAAACCTTGGGAAATAATCTCCTATTTCCTATCGTTGGATAAGCTTCTATTAAATAGGGATTTCACCTATTTCTATGCACACTACAAAGAGAAAATTTCCTTCCTCAATAATTTGTGCAGGGAACACTTTCCTCGTTCCTCCACAAGCTCCCTTGCTCACAAACTCGTGCTCAATAATTGATTGATTAATTGTGTGCCTTTGATATCCTTATAAGCTTTTAGATTAGGCTATCGTCAATGAGTTTTCTAAATTAGGAGTTGAATTGGAGCTTGTATAGTTAACAAAAGTCAACACTCTTAGTTAACTATGTCCTCCTAGAATTTAGGAGGCTAACTCCACTTATTCACTCAGTTCCTAATTTAACTCACACCAGAGGATAGATAACTCATCCTCCACAAACTTGCACTAGTCAAACTCCTTCTTGAACTTTTACTCATCACTGGAACTCATAGATGTCTAAGAAGATCTCCAAATTGATTCCTTGAATCAAGACAGAGATCAAGGAATCCATTCCTTTGCTACTTTTCAACACTCCCTCTTAGAGAGGAAAGGATTTTGTACAACTCCCAACTTATCTCTGTGATGAACAAAAATACCTCTTGCCAATGCCTTGGTCATGATGTTTGTCGTCTGCTCCCCTATTGGAACGTACTGTAGCTTGACTATCCCCTTCTGCAGACAATCTCTAAGATGGTGATACAAGATCTTGATATGCTTTGAGCGATCACAAAACATTGGGTTCTCAGAGAGTTTAATGCAACTATGATTATCACAATGTATCATGGTAGGCTCCATCCTCTGTCTGAAAAGTCCCACAAGTAACTTCCTCATTCAAATAGCCTTGCACGCTGCCTGACTAGCAACCATGTACTTTACCTTTGTTGAACTGAGTGCAACTTATCTCTGCTTCCTGTTGTACCGAAAAATTGTAGTTGACCCAATGCCGAAGATGCCACTTGAAGTACTCTTCCTGTCTGTGGATCTCCCTGCCCAATCTACATCAATGAAGCCCTCAAGCCTCAATCAACCTGTTTTTACCACAATCCATAATCTATTGAGCCTCTGAGATATCTCAACACATTCTTTGCAACAACCCAATGCACTCTGGTTGGTTCAACCATAAACTGACTTAGCTGGTTGACTACAAAAAAAAATATCAAGTCGTGTGCTGACCAAGTACATCAACGATCCACTGAGTTGCCTGTATACTCTAGGATCCACTCACTCTATTGTAGTAGTACCCATCTTCCTCTAGTTTGTGACTAGAGGTGTGGCCATGGGCTTGTAATATTGCATATGAAATTTCTGGAGAATCTCTACTGTGTACTTTCCCTGTCCCACAAAGATCTCACCATCACCCTGCCAAACCTCCAAGCCAAGGAAATAGTGAACAAGCCCCATATCCTTCATCTCAAACTCCTTTGCAAGGTCCTCCTTGAAATCTTAGATCAAGCTCTCATCTCCAGTGAATATAAGGTCGTCGACATAGAGAACTAGAATGAGTGACAACCCTCCAACCATGATGTAGTACAGGTTGGCTTCTACCTCATTCTTAGTGAAGCCCAATCCTCAAAGGTAGATGCCAATCCGAGTGTACCATGCTCTCAGAGCTTGCTTGAGCCCATAAATAGATCTCTTCAGCCTACACACATGTGTGTCTCTGTTGAACTGCTCAAACCCCTTTGGATGCTCTATATAGATCTCCCCCTCAACAACTCCATTGAGGAATGATGTCTTCACGTCCATCTGGTGGATCTTCCACCCCATCTATGCTGCAAGTGCTAGAATAGTCTTTATGGATGAATTATGTGCTACTGGGGAAAATGTCTCCTGACAGTCTATGCCCTTTATTTGTGAGAAGCATTTGGTCACAAACTTGGCCTTGAACTTCTCCACACTCCCATATTCTCCATGCTTCAACTTGTACACCCATCTAGATCCAAATACGGTTTTCCCCTCAAGTCATGGAACAACCTTTCAGACATCATTCTTCATGATAGAGGAATACTCCTCCACCAAACCTATTGAGAAGTTTCCTCCTCATAAGAAGAAGAATCAGTGTCCACCAACTCTATCATCAGTGCCATATAACCTGTGTACCTTTGTGGTTTTTAAAACTTTACTCTGCCTAAACATGGTGCTGGGAGCCTCGACCTGATCTTGAGCCTTCTGGGTTAGCCTCTCGACCCACCTGGCCTTCTTCCTCCCTGTGGTGGCTGGCTCTGGCTGATATGTTTTCTCTTGGCTTGGTTTTTCCTCCTCATCCTGCTTCGCCACCCTCTTGCCACTAGAATGTGGCTATGGCTGACTTTGAGGTGTTGGTTGTGCCTCTTGTTTGAGAGTGAGTATCTCCTCCTAAAGTATTGCAATATTCTCACGCTCTAAGGAAACTCTTAGAGCCTAATCCTCCTAGAATATCTCTTGAGAATTGTTGTCCTCGATCCTAGAAGATACGCCTTGTATGCCTTTGATGTCTCATTATACCCCACAAATATACCCTTCTTTGTTGTGGCATCTGACTTCTTCCTATTATATTTGGACACATGATAGTAGACCTTTGTGCCAAAGATTCAAAAGTGTGAAACATCAGGCTTCTTGCCTGTGAAGACCTCCTCTGGTGTAGCTTGTCCAAGCACCCTATGTGGACTCCTATTCAGTAGAAATACTGCAGTGTTGCATGCTTCTGCCCACAAGAACCTAGGAAAATCTCGATCATGCAACATAGCTCTAGCTTTTCCAACAATACTTCTGTTCTTCCTCTCAGCAACCCCATTCTGTTGAGGGTTATGAGGTTCTATCAATTCTCTCTTAATACCTTCCTTGGCACAAAAACCCTTGAATTCATTGCAGATATATTTTCCACCATTGTCACTTCTCACTACCTTGATTTCTTCCTAGTTTTCTTATCTACCAAGGCCTTAAACTCCATGAACTTCTCTAAGACCTCATCTTTATTTTTCATAAAATATATCCAAGTTTTCCAAGAAAAATCATCAATGAAAGTAACATAATAACCGTGTCTCATCAGTGATGGAGTAGAGAAGGGCCCATACACATTTGAATGCACCATCTCCAAAATATGTTTGGCCCTGTTTTCCTGATCATGGAAGGAAGAGTTGGCATACTTGCCAAGATTTCATCCCTTGCACACTCCACTCTTTTCAATGCCTTCCATTTGTAATCCTGTGGAAATTTGTTGAAGAATGCAAGTGTCGCATGCGTCTATGCCAAAATTCACATACATCTGCACATCCTGCCTTGTTGCTCAAGGTTGCACTAGTATCTACATGTAACTTGTAGATATTTTTCACCCTTACACCTATCTACTTCTTACATCCAGAAGTCAAGTGCTGGAGGTAAGCCTTACCTCCGCTGAAGGTGACATCATATCATTTATCCTCAAGGATAACTACTGAAACCAAGTTCTTCTTCAACCCTGGAACATAGAGAACATCTTTGAGATGAAGAGTAATACACAACTCCCTTTGAAAGCTGACAATACTAATTCATTTAGTAGCATACTTGCCATTATCTCCAAGCTCAATATTTACTTGCATATCCTTCTCATCCAGTTGGCTGAAATACTCTTGATTTCCAGTGATATGGAAAGAGGCTCCTGAATCAATATACCACGTACTGTTCCCTACTGAGCTTTCCATGCAAGCTATCAATGGGAAGTCCTTCTCAAAATGAGAGGAAAACTCATGTACCTTAGCTGATGCAACTACATGCTCCTTATTTGACCCCTTCTTCTTCCCATTAGGATAATTGGAATCATAGTGTCCAAAAGTATGGCAATGGAATAGTTTTATCTTACTTGGATCTGTCTTCTTCTTGTCACCCTTTTGACTATTTTCGCTCTTCCCTTTTCCTTTCTTGCCTTTGACTTTACTTGCAAGAACAAGATTATCTTCCTCCTTCTTGAACTTGGAACCCTTGCCATTATTTCTACAAGTCTCAACTAGCCCGAGCTTTAGCTCCTCCTGGATGAATTCACTCCATAGGGGTTCCCAATTCGACAACTTATCTCATCCAGTAATACTCTAAAAAAAAGTATGACAATCTTTGGTAAACCCATTTAAAGCCACACACACTAGCTCTGTGTCTATAGGCTTCTCTCCAATAGCTGCTAGCTCATCATAGATTTCTCAAACTTTGGTGAGATAGGCAGTGACACTATCACCCTTATGCATCTTGATTGTCCTCGTATTCTCTTTGAGGACCATCTTTCGATTCTCAGAAGAATTCTGGTAGAGCTAGACTAAGGCATCCCACATTTCCTTAGCTATATTTTTTACTGCAACATGAGGGATGACATGATCTTGAAGTCCATCCAGGATCATCCTCTTGGCCTTGGCCATCTGCTTTTGGAAGAGCCTCTACTTGTCTAGATCTAAAGGTTCTCCAACACGTTTCTCTGTGAATTCCTACAACCCATACTCGCCCAACAAGAACAATATGCAGACCTTCCAAACACCAAAATATGAGGAGCCATCCAATATATCCTGCTCTCTCAATCCCAATCCTGTGTGAGTTGTCATCTTCCAAACTTGAAAACTCTTATGTTGATCAATTCCTGTTCACAACTCTGATACCATGTAGATTTTCAACGAAATTCTGATCTGATGTTATGAACAATTTGAAATCAAAATTTATTTTCACTCAGGCACGAGATATCTCTACCAAATAGCAACAGAATAGAACATAAATAATTTCACAAAATTCACACAACAAAACACACGATTTTTCTAGGGAACCCAACAGGGAAAATCCTTGCTTGCTTCAAAATTGTATTAAGGAAAATTGACCAACAAATCTGATATGCATACAAGCTAGTTCGAATCTAAAAATGCAAGATTTTTCTTGCCCGTCCTAGGCCTGAAACCTCTGCCTAATAGTTGAATTTCTTCCTCCTCCTATACGCACCAGAGGCTCTGATTTTTCCGGCACAAAACCTTAGAAAATAATCTCTTATTTCCTAGCACTGATTGAGCTCCTATTAAATAGGGATTTCCCCTATTTCTATATGCACTCCAAATAGAAATTTCCTTCCTCAATAATTCGCACAAGAAACAGTTGGCTCGTTCCTCCACAAGCTCTCTTGCTCAAAAAATAGTGCTCAATAATTTTTTGATTAGTTGTGTGCCTTCGATCTCCTTACAAGCTTTTCGATTAGGCTATTGTTGGTGAGTTTTATAAATTAGGAGTTGAACTGGAAATTTTATAGTTAACAAAAGTCAACACACTTTAACTAGTGTCCTCCTAAAATTTATGAGGCTAACTCTACTTGTTCACTTAGTCCCCAATTTAACTCACACTAGAGGACATATAAACATAGTTACACGGGTACCACTCGCAAGCATTGGAGAGCACGTACCCTAAGCTCCCCTGCTCCTGGGATCTTGGGCGCTGGTAGGAAACTTTCTAAAATAGTTGGGAGCTTCAATGGGTACTTTGGAGCTTTTCAGGAGCTTCACTGCAACACATTCTTGACATTTTGGGAGCTTCACTACAATGAATAAGTGCAAACTTAGGTGTATTTGATGTTTCTAGCTTGGGTGTTGCTTAAACTGATGGAATTGTACGAAGGGAAGGGTATGTTTTTGGGTCTAGATATGGATATGGGTCTAGAACTAAGCGAAATAACCTATTTATGGAAAGCCCTTCTATCAAAATGAAGATGAGGGGCCTGGCCAATCCTGAATGGCAAGATTTGGATGGAAATAAATAAATAATTTTATTTTTATTTTTAATATATTATATTATTGTTGCTCCCAACTTTACATTTCCTGTAAATTTTGGCAAAACTTCTAGCCGTGCCGGATACTCGTTCCTATGTACCCGAAGTACCCGCATACTGGAAACTCGTGCAACATAGCATATAACTCATCCTTCACAAACTTACACTAGTCAAATTGCTTCTTGAACTTGTCCTCATCACTGGAACTCGTACATGACTAAGAAGATCTCCAAATCGATTCCTTAAATCAAGGCACAGGTCAAGGAATCCATTCCTTCGATACTTTTCAACATTCACAGTACCATAAATTTTGTGGAGTCCATGTTATTATCTTCTTTCCAAAAGGCCACATTGCGAAAGAAAAACATGTAGATTTGGCTCTTCCTACTCAGACGTTCCGGTAACTAAAACATGCATCAATGCATAAGCAACTTCAACAAGTGGATTTGCAACAAAAAAGAAGATAAATCACATGGACAACTTCTTGTTTAATAGAATTTGTGTCATGGCAATAATAATCAAGGCAGTAAACAATAAGAACATGGTTTTGAATTTTGAAAAACATATA
Source organism: Pinus albicaulis (assembly GCA_034641835.2). Classification (NCBI taxonomy): domain Eukaryota; kingdom Viridiplantae; phylum Streptophyta; class Pinopsida; order Pinales; family Pinaceae; genus Pinus; species Pinus albicaulis. The sequence continues at coordinate 1,079,188,290 of CM076579.1, read as the reverse complement.
AATCTCATAATGCTTTCTTTTTGTTGACTGAAAAACATATAAAGCTTAAAATGCTTTCATTTTGTCCTGTCAAATTGTTCACTATTTTCGTTGTCCAAAATAGTTGTAAGGAAAGTTTTTGCTACTTACAGTGATTTGCCTTTTTTGTCTATATTCAAAACCTCTAGGACATCATTCCAGATTCCAATCGCAGCAATTCAGATGTAATACAATAATATATTCATGGGAGTATTATTGGATATTTATCATATGTTGTTCTTTAATCCCTTTGGAGAAAGCCTGAAATTCGGCTTTTGAGGCTCAATTTCATTAGAGTCTCCAAGAACAATTTTTCAGGGGAAAAATGTGGAGGGCCTAGTAGAAATCTATATTACATGGGAGTTCACTTGCCCCTCTCATTCTTGTGTTGGATATGGTGTTGTAGGAGTGTGTGATTGACTTGGGTAGCTACACTTCCAATTGCTCCCAAGAATTTTGCTAGCACTCATGGGAACACTCCCCATATGGTTGAAAGATGACTAATTATTTTCCTTTTTCTAAAAATATTGTGGACTATGTGAAGGCCCTAGTAGGCCCCAAACACTATGGAAGATGGTTTATAGCTTATAAAAACTCCAATCCATCTTCTTTTCTTATTCCAATTTTCATCGACTCATTTCATTCATTGCTTATTAGAGTTTTGAGAATTTCTCATGGCAAGAAAAATCAAGAATAGATAGTAGAATTGTTTTTGTTTTTATTTTTATTTTTTATTTCATTACTTGTTGTATACTTCAACTCTATTTATTTTTTAGTTTCCAATATCTATTTTATAAATCAGGCACATGGCCTATCTTGTAAACATTATTCTATACACGCTATAACTCTTTGGTGGCAATGGCCTATTACATTTCATATTCCACACCTTCCAATCTGGTTCATAACTTTTCTAATTGCTAAATGGTTGATGTTATTTGGTTCAATTTCATTTCCTATTCTACTTTATGCTATTTGTTTTGAATTTGTAACTTCTAAATAGTTTACCACTGGTTGCAAATTCTTGATGTTCATAATATACTATAAATCACATTTCTAAGCTCTTAATAATATCGTATTGCCTATTATTAGCATTAAATTCTACATTATCCACAACTAATTTGGCATTCTATACATTTTTTTGAAGGTGTTGGCACTAATGCTAGGAACTATATTTATCATAATATTCATTCCATTTGTACAACCATGGTGGATTATAAGGAGTTAAAATGTTTATTTTTTGGTAATTAGGGTGGGTGGGGTGGGGGGAATATCACCACCCTTGCTTTACCAATGAGTTAGGTCCTATTGTACAAGCCCATTTTAGTTGAAAATATATGCATTATAATATATAAAATGTAAATATATGTGTATAGAATGTCTCTGGGAATGCTTCTCTCCCAAGTATTTTTTGTAAAATATTGCTTTAAGAATCTTGCAAAGTTCAAAGGCCTCGTCGCTTTGCATGATTTGTAGATTTGAAAGTAAAGGATGCTAATGTCAGTATAGAGTTCATCGTCAAACAATTGAGTTTCTTTGTCAATTCATTAAGATTTATTACTATTTGTGGTTGTTGTGCATGTGTCTTGATAGCATTGTGACCATTTGGTTCTAGCCATATAGATTTTTTCTTAATTTTGATTATCTGGGCCCAAGGTAGAATAATTGAGATACATTGACCTTATTCATATAGATTTTTTCTTGATTTTGATTATCGGGACCTAAGGTAGAATAATTGAGATACATTGACCTTATTATTCTACGTTATGGTCTTCCTTCATTTTGCATGCATACATTTGAATCACGATAATGAGTAACTCTCTTTTGTTGATACCTCATGTTATTTTCTTAGTTTGAATTTTGTATTTTTTCTTAATGAATTGTTCCCACAATTGTTGATTCTTGACCTCTTTGAGTGTTTGAGTGCGAGAGTCTTGGAAGAACCTTTGGTAGCACAGGAGTTAATTATATAGAAGGGTACTTACCATTATATGAGTTGATAAATGTGCACTATTGTTATGATTCTTTTCATGATTGGAAAATCCTAGATAAGGATTGAACCCCAAGGCCAAAAATTACCTATGGACATTGCATTCTTCCATTAGAGAAACAGTAAAAAATGCATTTCAATCTACTTGGTTCATAAGATATGACCAAAGATGTTGTATTTTCAAATCCATGACAGGTTGGGGTAGGATGATAGCTCGCAAAAGGAATAAAGGAGTTGCAACAAGGTAGACTTTAGTAGGTGTGTATTTCTATTGAAGTAGATCTCTATAATGTGTGCCTCTATGGCGAGGATGCATGGTAGCACATAATGGTTCATAGGGAGGTGAAGCAGAGGGGAATATATTGTCAAGGGTGCTTGAGTTTGTTTCATGCTGCAGTGGATTCATAAGGGATATGAGGGCTCCAAATTCTATTTTGACTTTTTGAAAAGAAAAGTAGCAATGAACAGGATCTTGGATTACTCTATGCAAATGGTTCTTTTTTTGGCACTCCAATTGACATTATGTTCAAATTGAAATTTCAAAATATTTTTCTCCTTATACCGTGATGTATCATGTAGTGGCTGCAAGAAATGCTTATTGTAGGGTCAATCCTCATAATTTTTTTCTTGGTGACTAGAGTAGGTTAAAGAACAATGACTTCTCAAAAGAGGAGGATTTTGCAGCACTTAGCTACATGAAGAATGGCAAGTCTCTGTGTATAGAATCTAGATGGCATTCTGTGTGAATTTTACAAGGCCATGAGCCATGATTAGTGACAATTTTTGTCATTTGGAAAACACATTCCCAAAAAAGAAGCCATAAACACAATTGGTGATTTGCATCCAATTACATTGCTTAGTGTGGCACACAATATCATGGCTAAAACAGAGACTCTAAGGATCTAGGAAATGCCATGGAAGGTTGTCTAATGATAAAACAAGTTTTGTGTACAAACAAGTAATCTCAATACCATGTTTTCAACATGTAAAACCTTCAAATGTGCACAAAAACTAGCCAACAACCCTTTTTCTTTGAAATTGCATTTGACAAAGCTTTTGACTGAGTAGATTGGAGTTGCATTATTCAGATGTTGACTCTTTTGGAGTTTTGACCTAGATGTGTGACTATGGAGAACACATTTTTCACTAATACATTAGCTTTTATATACCAAATAGTGCTTGGATAAGTTTAGTTGATGATGCTCACGCTTGTTTAGACATAATCAACCTGGCATCAAGTGATGTGTTTAGTGACTAAAAAACTATCTTTTTCCTGGTGGGGTTGGACTCTCTTCCTAACTAGAATCCCTCAGCTTGGACATTTACCCCACCCTGGATGGTTGTTAGATATTTGTGTATTCTCTTTAGTCTAGATCTTTTGCCAATATCCATGTAGAATTGGTAACTTCAACAACTATAAAGGAAACTTCCCATTTAGCATCATCTGGACCTTCCCTTTATGAGGAAGTTGACCATGGTTCCACAATCCTAGTAGACTGCAAATATATTATGTGTCTTGTTGGTTGCATAGCAAGGCCCGATATCAATAGTAGAGTAGATTTTGAGATTGTAACCATGGTCTCAATCAAACAAAAGGGTCTTCCATTGGCTCCTTGGGATGTGTTACTATCCCCAAGGATGTGAGGGGGCTTGGATTGATCAAACTTCCCATTCAAGTGTCTATTTTTGCTACCATATGATCCAGATATTGGGGGGAGGCCCCCAAGATCTAAAAAAAATGAAATGGATGTGACCAGATCTGCAAAATTAGAATGCCAGAAAAAAGAGAATACAAAGAAAATAAAACCACAAAGAAACTTGTTTTATTAAAATAGAGAATAATTGTAGAAGCTAAATTGTGGCGGACAATATGTCCTTTTACAAAGTGAGGCTTTTTATTTATAGCCTTTTTTTTTAGATAGAATACCATAGGTGGATACCATGGGCCAATACCACGGGTAGATACCACTTACAATACCATGGGTAAATCCCATGTGTGGATGAATACCATGGGTGGATACATACCATGGGTCACTTCCAATACCATGGGCGAATAAATATCATGGGTGGATGAATACCATTGGTCGATGCCATTTACAATACCATGGGTAAATTCCGTGGGTGGATGGATAACATGGGTAGATGAATACCATGGATTGATGCCATTTTCCATTCGGATCATTCCTCCCTCCTTAAGAAGCAATGGTCCCCATTGCGTGAAGTTCCCCCCTGAGAAGCCTTTGTTGAATATGAATAGCCACTGAAGAGAAGAGTTTTGTGTATTTAACCCATAACTGTGATGAACGAAGATCCGAGGATAGAGATACCCTGTAACGCTTGTGACCAACTGTGATATTAACAGTGTGCGGCCTAGCAAATCGACTTCGATGAAGTGTGGGTTTGTGGATGAACGAAAACCATGAAAAATGAAGATCCGAGGATAGATATACCCTGTAATGCTTGTGACCAACTATGTGACTAACAGTGTGCGGCCTAGCAAATGGACTTCGATGAAAATGATTTTGTGCGGTTGACCCATAACCGTGATGCTAATTGTTGAAGTAGCAGGTGCCTACATAGCTTGGGGTGGGAGGACACGTCTCCAAATAACCCAAGCCGAATGCTGCTATGATGAAACTGAAATGTGAAGCAGGTGCCTACTAAAGCGGGGTGGGAGGGCACGTCTCCAAAGGGAACCTGCTTCGAATGCTGCTCCAGATTTAAAATGAGCATAACTCGGTCAATATAACTCAGAATATTTATCATAACCTGTTTTTGGAAATAGAATGATCATTCTACATCTTCTCATATGTTTTAAACCACTATCTGGAGACTCTAGACTCTCAAATTCACGCTGGAACTGTCCCGCCGTCACAAAATTTCTGAAAAAATGGCTAATTTTAAATCAACAATAACTCCCACATCCGGACTCCGATTTGATCGATTTTTTTTTTGAACTTGGGTGATCTTTCAAGAGAAGCTCAGATCTATATCAATTCTTCTAAAATTTTTCACTGAAAATTGCGAAAAATGACAGGAGAGTCGCCGTCCATGAATTGTCGTCAGAAAAATTGCTTCAACATTGCTGATTTTGAATCAGCGATATCTCCCTCATCCGAACTCCAATTTGGCCGATTTTTTTTTTGAATTTGAGTATTTTTTCGCAAGGAATCCAGATCGGGTCTTTTTTTTGTAAATTTTTCACCAAAAGTTTCAGATCTGATCTGAAAACTCGCCGCCCAAGAAATTCATGGAGTTTGCTGAAGATTGCTGCCAAAAATTGACACTGAAATATGCTTCAAACCCTCATTCCCATGGATTCGTAACCTGGCTCTGATACCACTGATCTAGATCTTGGGGGGAGGCCCCCAAGATCTAAAAAAAAATGAAATGGATGTGACCAGATCTGCAAAATTAGAATGCCAGAAAAAAAGAGAATACAAAGAAAATAAAACCACAAAGAAACTTGTTTTATTAAAATAGAGAATAACTGTAGAAGCTACATTGTGGCAGACAATCTGTCCTTTTACAAAGTGAGGCTTGTTATTTATAGCCTTTTTTTTTAAAATAGAATACCATAGGTGGATACCATGGGCCAATACCACGGGTAGATACCACTTACAATACCATGGGTAAATCCCATGTGTGGATGAATACCATGGGTGGATACATACCATGGGTCATTTACAATACCATGGGTGAATAAATATCATGGGTTGATGAATACCATGGGTTGATGCCATTTACAATACCATGGGTAAATTCCATGGGTGGATGGATAACATGGGTATATGAATACCATGGGTTGATGCCATTTTCCATTCGGATCACCATATGAGTGTCAAGGGGTCTAGAGGGTGATGCTCCATGGTAGGTTCTGTTTTGACCTTTAGGATGTCAACAAGTGGGGAAAGTGTAGGGGATTTTTTTTTTGTGATATCATCTCCTTCATCCTCCCCCTGTTTATGATAGTAGCACCAGACAGGTACTTCCAAACAGATTTGAGTGTCTAGACATGTGATTGGATGAAAAGGGAATTTCATCCAAGTATATATGGTCTGAAATCTGCAGTGCAGCAGAGTGAAATTTGGATCAAAAGGGGACTGTCATAAGATCTAACCAGCGATTTGACCAGGTTAAGAGACTACTCCAACCGCAAATTGAAACTCCACTAAGAAAGGGTTGTCACAAGCTCTTCCTAACAACAAACAAGTTTGGAGACAACACAGTTAGACAGTGAGTTGTTAATTTGTATATTACCAACTAAAGTTGGATAGTGCTAGTGTGGGTTATAGTTGGAATACTGATCTATTGAATATTTACATTAAAGTCAGAATTATATCAAAAGGGGACTGTCATAAGATCTAACCAGCGATTTGACTAGGTTAAGAGACTACTCCAACCACAAATTGAAACTCCACTAATAAAGGGCTATCACAAGCTCTTCCTAACAAAAAATAAGTTTGGAGGCAGCACAGTTAGACAGTGGGTTGTTAATTAGTACATTACCAACTAAACTTGGATAGTGCTAGTGTGGGATATAGTTGGAGTACTGATATATTGAATATTGACATTATAGTCAGAATTACATTGGTGGATTATTGGTTGTATAGGTCTATTGTTCATTAGGCAGTTAGCCCTAACTTGTGGTGGTTTGCTGAAGAAACATGTGATTGTTAAATATATCTTATATCATTAGTGAATTATATAGAAGGCTACTTACTGTTATATGAGTTGATAAATGTGCACTTCTGTTATGATTCTTTTCATGATTAGAAAATCCTAAATAAGGATTGAACCCCAAGGCCAAAAATTACCTAGGGACATTGTATACTTCCATTAGAGAAATAGTAAAAAATGCATTTCAATCTACTTGGATCATAAGCTATAAAAAAAGATGTTGTATTGTAAAATCCATGAGAGTCTGGGGTAGGATGATGGCCCGCAAAAGGCAGAAAGAAGTTGCAGCAAGGTAGACTTCAGTAGGTGTGCGTTGCTATTGAAGCGTATCTCCATAATGTGTCCCTCTATGGCGAGGATGCATGGTAGTAAATAATGGTTCAGAGGGAGGTGAAGAAGAGGGGAATATATTTCCAAGGGTGCCTAAGTTTTTTTCAGGCTGTATTGAATTCATAAGGGATATGAGGGCTCAAAATTCTATTTGAATTTTTGAAAAGAAAAGTGGAAATGAACAGGATCTTAGATTACTCCATGCAAATGGTTCTTTTTTTGGCACTCAAATTGACATTATGTTCAAATTTCAATTTCAAAATATTTTTCTCCTTATACTGTGATGGAACATGTGGTGGTTGCAAGAAATGCTTATTGTAGGGTCAATACTCATAAGGTTTTTCTTGGTGACTAGAGCAGGTTGAAGAACAATGACTTCTCAAAAGAGGAGGATTTTGCGGCACTTAGCTACATGAATAATGGAAATTCTCTGGGTATAAAATCTAGATGGAATTCTGTGTGAATTTTACAAGGCTATGAGCCATGATTAGTGACAATTTTTTTCATTTGGAAAACACATTCCCAAAAAAGCAGCCACAAACACAATTGGTGATTGGCATCCACTTACATTGCTTAGTGTGGCACACAAGATCATGGCTAAAACAGAGACTAAGGATCTAGGAAATGCCATGGAAGGTTTTCTAACAATAACACAAGTTTTGTGTACAAACAAGTAATCTCAGTACCATGTTTTCAACATGTAAAACCTTCAAATGTGCACAAAAACTAGCCAACAACCCCTTTTCTTTGAAATTGCATTTGAAAAATATTTTGACTGAGTGGATTGGAGTTTCATTATTCAGATGTTGACTCATGTGGAGTTTGGACCTAGATGTGTGACTATGGAGAACACATTTTTCACCAATACATTCGCTTTTATATACCAAATAGTGATTAGATAAATTGAGTTGATAATGCTCACACTTGTTTAGACATAATCAACCTGGCATCAAGTGATGTGTTTAGTGACTAAAAAACAATTTTTTTCTTGGTGGGGTTGGACTCTCTTCCTAACTAGAATCCCTCTGCTTGGACATTTACCCCACCCTAGATGGTAGTTAGATATTTGTGTATTCCCTTTAGTCTAGATCTTTTTCCAATATCCATGTAGAATTGGTAACTTTAGCAACTACAAAGTAAACTTCTTGTTTAGCATCATCGGGACCTTCCCTTTACGAGGAATTTGACCATGGTTACACAATCCTAGTATACTGCAAATATATTATGTGTCGTGTTGGTTGTGTAGCAAGGCCCGATATCAATAGTAGAGCAGATTTTGAGATTGTAACCATGGTCTCAATCAAACGAAAGGGTCTTCCTTTGGCCCCTTGGGATGTGTTACTATCCCCAAGGATGTCAGGGGGCTTGGTTTGATCAAAATTCCCACTCAAGTGTCTATTTTGGCTACCATATGAGTGTCAAGGGGTCTAGAGGGTGATGCTCCATGGAAGGTTCTGTTTTGACCTTTAGGATGTCAACAATTGGGGAAAGTGCAGGGGGATTTGTCTTTGTGTGATATCATCTCCTTCATCCTCCTGTTGTTTATGATATCAACACCGAACAAGTACTTCCAAACATATTTAAGTGTCTAGTGGTATGAAATTTGCAGTGCAGCTAAGTGATTTCTACAACAAGGATCATTCCCAATAAGTTTGTACAACAGAAGCCTATAGATCAGTCAACAACACTGGCACAGTGCGGCCATATTCATCTTAAGAGAGAAACATGAGTTGTGTGGAGGATTCGAAATAGTCATGTGTGTTGCAGTAGGGTTGCATGTGATGTGCAAAGTGAGCAGAGAAATCACGCGTGCCACAGGAAGCAGTAAACTATTGCACGTGCTGTGGGCAGGGGTGCAAACAACCACACCAGTGACAGAAAGGTTGCACTGCAGGTTGAGCATATGGTAAGTTGTGTGGTTTATTAGGAGAATTTGGGTAGTAAAGCCTGCACAGGTGCCCAAAAAATTTCTATAGGTGTTGGATATTGTAATTTTCCATAAAGGACCATGTTTCTAGTAAGGAAACCCTTGTACGATAAGATATTATTTAATGAACACCAAATTTTGATGTGCAAATTTTATGTGTATGCGTGTGTGGGATTGGTGTACAATTTGCTACCGCTGATTTTATTTTATTTACCTGTTAAATCCCAACAATGCTTTTTATTTAGTAATCTGAAACTTTAATTAATTTACAACAAGGAAATTTACTAGAAACTAAATTTTCCATTTGCTAGGGTTAAGAAAATTTAGCACACCAAATTCCAAGTCTCAAGCTCACTTATTTGAATTTCCTAGAGTAATTAGTTAGCATGGAAAGCAATTATGGGCTTGGATAGGTGGAAAATGAAAGACAATTTGGGATCTGGAACGAACTCCATTTGGAGTTGGAGACGCAGGGTGATTGCCTTCGATGGTTGCGCCACCTTCATGCTCACACATTCAACAAGAAAGGCATCCTCTTTTGGGGATACATGTGAGATGCAACTAATTGATATTAGATGAATTGGTAGTGCTTGTCCCAAGAGAATGACCTTCTCGGCCCTAATAAAGATTCAATTATGGAGTTGGTCAATCCACTAATGAAAATAAACATTGGAACATCAGCTCCATTTTAGAAGGACTTGGGGTAGATTTTTGGTAAGCCTTTGTAATAATATTGCTCTTCTCAACTATACTCAATATTGCATCAACAATATCCAATATCCCCCTGAGCTCAATGGAAATAAGTTTCCAATGAATCATCCTATTGTTCGATATCTTTAGTAGAAGCACTACTTTCTCTTGTAACAGTTCTAGTTTCTTCTTCTTTTGGTTGCACTGTATTATGGGATGTGGGTTTAATGCCAAATTTGCTCCCTCTTCTCAAAGATTTGGATCCACAACATATACACTTGGTAACATCTATTGTGCATGTTCTTGAGCCTTTTATGGAATATAGTAATCCTGTTGAAATCTCCTTTAGGGTTTAGGAGCCTTGGACAACACCATAGCACGTTTGAAGTCTGCCATTTTGAAAATAAAATAAGCAGAGTGGAGAATCACAATAAGGTTCCAAGGGCAAGTCTCCTCTGAAAAATGTTGTTAGGGCAGAGGCAATGAAAATTTATCAGCCTGACACATTGGTTCCTTATCATAGAAGAATTATTATGAAGGATTTGCCTTGGGCTCTATCTCTTGGTACATATGCTCCTGGAAATACTACACGACTATAAGATCTGAAGAGAGTTCTTTGCCATTTTGCTTGTGCACTATATTCAGAAGATCAAAAGACTTTGGTGTTGGGGTCTTTTCACTTGCAACTATAGTCACAAGTGATCTTATTGACAAAGACACAACTTGCTATTCTACTCTAGATGTTGATGGTTTGCCTAATGTAGAAATTTCTAAGTCTTAATTCTTATGTAGAAATTATTTATGTTAACCTGGTTAAGCTTCTCCTACTTATACAAGTTATCAAATGAATAAATTCAAGTTAACATCAAATCAAAACACATAACAGTTCTCTACCGATTCAGATCTAGAATAAGCATATGCACACATAGACAAAGTGACATAGTTATTTCTGGACAAACTGTCCCCTGAAAAACCCAATGTGGGAAAACCGGTCTCTGGCTGCTGGAGGGCTATATTATTAAGAATATTTCTGAATACACAACTCTAGTTTCCAGATCTAGAAAACCCTACAGAGAAAACTCTAGATTTGCAGCACCTGGCTGATCTAAGACCAACAATATTGATTGGTCCACACCCTCAAACGAGATTTACAGAACTCAGCCAGATCTAGGCCTAGAAACCCCAGATCTTTCCTTGAAAGACACTACGTCAGCCTTTTAAGGCCTCCAAATGCTCAGCGTTATCACTGGAAGGGAATGTGTTACCCCAGACAGGGTGATGCAGTCACTATGCTTCCCCTAAGGGTCTCTACGTAACCCTTGAAGGGTTTCCTGAAAATCGTGTTGTCCTTGTTGCTGCTGCTGCTGCTGTCATTTGTTGTTGCTGTCTGCTACTACTACTGCTGTCTGTTGCTGTTGTCTGCTGCTGTTGCTGTCATCTACTGCTGCTTTCGTCTGCTACTACTGTTGCTGCTACTGCCTTCCTCTACGTTGTATTTCTTGAGCTCTTCTTTGCTTCTTGTGTATTCTAGACCTCGGGATCAAATCATTCCCTTGGTCTAAATTCCCCTCTCTTCAACTAAAACACTTCTGAGAATTCTTAGCAACCCCGCCCTAGAATCTCAGCTTAGCTTTAGTGCTCTTCCTTTGTGTGTGTTACAAATGACCCCAAGCCTTTCCTTTATACTTTTCTCGTTGACAAATCAATGACCAAGATCAAATATTTAATCAATGGATAAGATTAAAAGAAATCTTGATCTGTGTGACTTAAGACAATTTCATCACATGTTTAATTAAATTCACTTTAATTATTTTATTTTCCCAATTTTTAACTTAGGAAATACATTAAATAATTAATTAATTTAATATCTCCTAAACTAGATGAAATTTCCCAAATCCATTTCTAGGTCTTATAGATCAGGTGAACTCTAGTCCTTTCTCAAAATTTGGGACCTGGAGCACAAATCATGCTACCCCAAATACACAAAATCTCAACACTCCCTCTTAGCATCAAGGGTGTGCTCTAGAAATACATCATACTTATGCATTACATGATTTTGGGCACTGGTTCTGTGTTGCTGAAGCTTGGCCTCCTGCCACTCAACTCTGCACTTCTGCTGCCATTCTGTACTGCTACCCATGACTCTGCCACTGCCACTGCAACCATCGTACTGCAGCTCCCTCTCAATATGTTGCATTTGTGCTTCTCATAGTACTGCCATTGCTGATCTGTTGCACTGCAACTTCAATTTTTGGGAGAAACAACTAAATCTCATGCCCAATTTTTGACAAACAAGTCAGATGGGCTTCATCCTCATCACTGAAGCTCCATAGGCTACAGATCTATGCTAGCATCTAAAGAACGATGCACAGCTACAGCTTTTATAGCGTAATCAGACTCCTTCTGCACTATTGAAGTCACATCAGCTCCTTGTGATGAAATCTATCACGTTGCTGCTACACTGCACTATCCCTTTGAAGCTCTCTGCGATGCTATAGCTCTGCACTACATAAGCAACACTGCTCTGCGCTACTGAAGTCACATCAGCCTCTATGTTGCTATTGATTCTACATTACTGCTGCTTTTCTCTGTGTTGTTCCTTCTAGTCTTTAGTTCTGCCTCTGCCTCATCTGTGATCTATACACCCACTGCTCTAGTTGTCCTACTACTGTCTTAAGGATGTCGTAGCTCACATGTGATCCAAGATATGAGTTGCTCAGGGATCCCGCCTCACTTCTGTAGCTCCTCTACAGATCCATGTCGCCTAGCCTCCGTGGTTCATGATCGCTCATTACTACATCATCTCCTGACCCGTCATCTGCCACCGCTGCTTTGGAATAATATGCTTCCTTGTCCTTCTTATTTTTTTGACAATGGCTGGAAAAATGTCCCATTTCGCCTCACTGGAAGCACTTGATATTATAAATATCCTTCTTCTTCTTCAACTGCTTCTTTGATGCCAAGTCTGCATCTTCCTCCTCTTCCTTCTTGACCTTTCTCAATGAAGGGATGTGCTGCTTCTTGGTGAACCTTTGTAGTTCTTCTTGCCGCAGGATCAACCACAAGTTGTCTCAATCTGGGAGGTCCGCTCTGCCCAAGATACTTTGGACAAAGGTTTCCCACTCATCCATGATTGCATTGAGGGTAGTACTGACTATCACTGCTTCATCTATGGTTGCACCCGTTGCAATCAATTGATCCCTGATTGACTGCAATCTGAAGAGGAAATGCTCGATGTCTTCTCCCTTGTTCATCATGAATGATCTCATTTGGGCCTCCAACAACATCTTTCTTTGGACTGATTTTCCCTCATATAGGGAAGTCAAGGCCTTCCACATCTCATTAGTTGTCTTCTTCTTAGCTATGTGTGGTACAATATGGTCCTTGATACTGTCCATTATCAGCTGCTTGGCATTCCCGACAGGTTCTCTATGCTTCCGTAGGAAATCCACATCTGTCGGTGTGGCTAGGTTCTGCTCTGCATGGTCTCTTAGACCATATGCCTCAAGGAAAATCAGGATCCTAGCTTTCCATACCGAAAATTTTGAGAGGCCCTCTAGCCTATCCTAATCACACAGTCCATGAGGAGCCATCTATTCAGAATGTGTCGGATCTCCTCTTCTCTATGCTAGAGATCTTGGATCTAGGGTCATTTTTGAACTAGGAACCCTCTGCTCCCTCTGACACTTGATTTCCCTCCTTGGAAATATACCAAATCAACTATGATTCAGCTTCTTCTTTGATCCTCTAAGCAAACTGCAAGTTTCCTTTGGCAAGAAACTCTCTGATAAGTTGATCTCTTCCCAAACTTTGTCACTTGTGCTGAGGTTAAAAATCTGAAAACTTCAGAAGTTTAACCACACCAACTCTTCTGAATTTCTGCAGACTTTTTCTGGATCTGACAAATTCATATCTGAATCACACTGGCTAGCTTCAGACCCAACCAGTGTTTTTTCTGAGTTGCCTCTGCGCAATAATTGTGTGGGCTTGCTAGGACAAAGCACTAGACAATGTCACCCTTTCCTCTGCGTGAATCTCCTCCTGAAAACTGTGCTGTCCCTTAAGATCTTCTTTTGCTGCCTTTCCAGCTACTTTCTACAGCTATATCCATCATATGCTTCAGCTGGTGACCCTTATAGATCTGCAATTCCTCTGATACCATGTATAAAGTTATGAATCTTAATTCTTATGCATAAATTATTTATGTTAACCCGGTTAAGCTTCTCCTACTTATACAAGTTATCAAATGAATAAATTCAAGTTAACATTAAAGAAAAACACATAACATATCTCTACCAATTCAGATCTAGAATAATCACATGCACACATAGACAAATTGACACAGTTATTTTTGGACAAACTTTCCCTGAAAAAACCCAATGTGGGAAAACCAATCTTTGGCTGTTGGAGGGCCCTATTATTAAGAATATTTATGAATACACAACTCTAGGTTCCAGATTTGGAAAACCCTATAGAAAAAAATCTAGATCTGCAGTACCTAGCTTATCTAAGACCAACAATACTGACTGATCCACACCCTCAAATGGGATTTACAGAACTCAGCCATATCTAGGCCTAGAAACCCCAGATCTTTCCATGAAAGACACTGCGTCAGCCTCCAAAGGCCTACAAATGATCAGCGTTGACACTGGAAGGGACTGTATTACTGCAGACTGGGTGACGTAGTCACTACGCTGCCCCTAAGGGTCTCTGCGTAACCCCTAAAGGGTTTCCTGAAAATCATGTCGTCCTTGCTGCTACTGCTATTGTTGTCGTCGTCTGCTGCTGCATTCCTCTACGTTGTCTTTCTTGATCTCTTATCTGATGTTGCCTGTTGTTGTCGTTTGCTGCTACTGCCGTCTACTGCTGCTACTGTTGTTGCCTTCCTTTGCGTTGTCTTTCCTGAATTCTTCTTTGCTTCTTGTGTATTCTAGACCCCGAGATCAGATCATCCCCTTAGTATAAATTCCCCTCTCTACAACTGAAACACTTTTGAGAATTCTTAGCAACCTTGCCCTAGAATCTCAGCTTAGCTTTAGTGCTCTACCTCTCTGTGTGCTACAAATGACCCCAAGCCTTTGCTTTATACTTTTCTCATTGACAAATCAACAACCGAGATTAAATCTTTAATCAATGGCTAAGATTAAAATAAAGCTTGATCCGTGTGACTTAAGACAATTTCATCACATGTTTAATTAAATTCACTTTAATTATTTTATTTTCCCAAGTTTTAACCTAGGAAATACATTAAAATAACTAATTAATTTAATATCTCCTAAACCAGATGAAATTTCCCAAATCCATTTTTGGGTCTTGTAGATCAGGTGAACTCTAGTCCTTTCTCAAAATTTGGGACCTAGAGCACAATTGATGCTACCCCAAATACACAAAATCTCAACACCTAATGCTTTTTTGGATGTCATCATGGTTGGTATCCTCCCTTCTGCAGATGCAGTAGATCTTATACCACAATGCTTAGATGATTTGTGACTTAATAACCTTATACTTGAAGCTATTAATTATTGTGGTGCTCTAAGATATTTTGTGAATTTTTTTACATCAAAAGCCTACTTATGGGCTTTGGCAGGTGACACTCTTAGGTCCTTATCATCTGCCTTGGATGAGATGATACGACATGACCCTTATTTGAGGGGGCATGGGGTGGATGTATTGATTGAAATATTAAATACTATTGCAAAACTTGAATTTGGTTTTGAAGTGTCTTCCCTGTTGCAAAATTTTCCAGCTCTTTTGTGTCTATTCCCATGGAGAATGATTTACAACAACAAACAATTAGTTTAGGGGATGGAGATGAATCATCGAGGGTGACATATGAGTTAGTGGTTGATACTTCTATTGAAAATTTGTCTTCAAACATGGAATGTTTTCTCCCAAATTGTATAAGCAATGCTACATGTCTCTTAGAGAATATTCTGCATAATATAGATATATGGATGTTTATTGAGAAAAAGGGTATAGAGGCTATGCTGCATTTGTTTGATTTATGCCTCTTACCATTTTCATTTCAAGGTGGTCAGAATATTTTTGTTGCATTTAAGAAATTTTCACCGCAACACTCATCTCCTCTTACAAGGGTTGTTTGTACTACTTTGAGAGAACACATGAAACCTGCAAATGAATTCATGGATTTGTTGGCTAGAAAAAATTTGGCAAATATTGAGGTAGCACAACACATATGAACTTTGAGATGCCTTTCAATTATAGATGGTATTTTATCCTTTTCAACACATTTACAGAAAATCACAACGAAAATGATGCCTGAAATTGGTTATGGGGATGTAGACATATTGAAGCATGTAGGGATGGTGTACAAAGAAATAGTTTGGTAGAAATCTCTTGTTAGTGATTCAAAAGTAGATGTGAATAAAGAGGTTGAAAAGGACCTGCAATTGAAAATTTGGCACCAAAAGTAGCAGGTACAGAAGTTGGCAATGACACTAACACGGTTTTAGTTGTTCGACATGTGAACCCAGTGTCTATGAGGAATTGGCTTGCTTCTCATTGGTCGATTGAACCCTAATATATTTTTGTTATAAAAAAAAAAAACTTCATCACCATAAAAAATAGACCATGGTATCGAAGGGATTTCAAGAATGTGTCTTGGTCAGCTTGGCGACATGCAGATGCATCATAGGTTGACATTGAGGCTTTGTAAGTGTAGGAGAAACATATCAAGCCCAAAAAATTAAAAGGATGTCACTTGATCTCCTGGACTTTGACAATATGAATAAGGTTTGTGTCTGCAATGTGATTGTCTTATGTGACTCTTGTGAAGGTTTTGGTAGTTCATAATCGACATCGTGATGATATAGGATTACTTAATGCAGCAACCAAGAGTGTAATACAACAATGGTGAATTATTTCTATGATCATGGTACAATTAAAAGTCTTTTTGACTACTTTTGAAGCAAAAATTCATTTACTGTGGATAGTACCATTATCTCATAGCAAGGAATGGAAGTAGAAAATGACAAAGGTATTGAAAATGACAAGCAAGAGCATGTGCCTTGGTTTTTAGAGACATATGAAGCTATTGCATGCTTTTGGAGTACCTTGTGAATTCTTCTTTGTTGTTAATGGTGCCCTCTACATCACAGCTATTAGTGCAACCAGGTTTTGGAGGCTCTATCACTGTTCCAAGGGATCGAGAGGTTTTTGTCTGCACCCTACTAGATCAAGTTCTCAATGGTGCTCTACCTATCTGGAGCATTCCAATGTTTTGTCGCTAAAATCCAAATTTAATTGACTTTGTTTCCATTATTACCCTCATTAGGAAGAAATGTTTCAATTTTTTTTGAACATGTAAGAGAGAAAAAGAGGGAATCCCTTTATAAGTGGCAGTCATTATCTAAACCAAAGGAAGTTGGTGGATTGGGTTTAGAAAACATACATTCCTTTGGTAAGGCTTAGACAACCAAGATTATATAGAGGTTGATTAATAATAAATTCGTCCACAGGAAATTTATTATTCGTAACTATATAAAACCACTATCGATGGAAGATTGGATCAGATAGGTTGTCTTGTTGATCGTCACATTGTAGAACCAGGGAATCCATTACTTGGCACAGACAGCGGATCCAATTTCCACACCTATTTGGAACCAGACAATCCATAACTTGGCACAACAACAGATCCAATTCCCAAACCTATTTGGAACGAGGGATAGCAAAGTGAGGTAGAGGGAAGCAGAATAGTGTAAGGAATATCTAGTACAAATTTATAAGAATTACATCAAGCTTAGAGAGGAGGAGGATTATTTTGTCTGGTCAAAGAATCCTACCATAGGGGTATATACTCTGAGGCTAGTATATAAATCTATATTTGTAGATAATTCATGAGGAACAACCTCATAGTGGAAGAAGCTCTATAAGTTCAAAAATATTCAAAAAGCTAAGTGACTAGATGCATATATACCTATGAGGGATATCATGTTCAATTTTTAAATACTGGGTTTTGAATAAAGACTTAAAGGGTTGTAAGGCATTGCATCTTATGGTGTTTTGATGTATTTTGCTTGCCATAAACTTTGACATATTTCAAGGTAAGGTTTAGCCATTGTTTCAGTGTGTCTCCAAGTCATGACTGAGCTTTCAAAGTAAAAAATCCCCTAACACTAGTAAATAAAGGACATTTATCCATCTTTCTATTATTAAGAGTGGGAATGGTGTTATTTCAATTTTCAATAGTGCCAGTCAAATTCAACAAGAAGAATATGTTGCAGGAGGTATCCTATACCTTACTAATTCTATTATACTCATATCTTCAAAAATTAAAGCATTTATTGGTACAGGCTCTAACATTTGCGATGAAATAAAGACACTGAATTTTTTGTTAACAGTAGCAGTAGAGGAGAGGTGATTGAATTCCAGGTCTTTGGGGATTCCTTGGTTATCAATTGGTTGAATGGAGCTTTAGGATGGAAGAATTTTTTTCGCAACCCATTCTAGAGTAGTCGAAGACAATCAAGGCACAGTTCTTGAAGATATCATTCCATCATATTTGCAGATAATTTAAGTTAGAGGCTAATGGATTTTCTAAAGAAGGCTTGCTAATGACGCAAAACGATGGTTTAACACGGGAAAGCAGTTATGGTGTAATACTCTAGGAGTGGTCATTGCAATAACTGGACTTGTATATATATATATATATATATATGTATATATATATATATATATATCAACTATCAATCTCAGTCAAGTATTGTCTTGTGCTTTCATTCTTTAGTCCCTCAGGTCCACCTTATTTAGTATCATTTCAAACATCTGTACAAACTTTGTCAGCTAATAGGTACCCCAATAAGTAATTGAGCATAACAACATTAACACTTGCAGATTCAACATGCACGATTAGAAAAGTTCGCATGAGTCCTTCCTATTATCACTTTTTACTTATTTTGATGCATGCGAAATAACCGTTTAGGTTGACCCTAAGTACCACCAATAGAACTACTGAGTTTACACCATATGAAAATACTTGAATTCTATTGATGGAAAAATAATTGCCTCTTTTATTATTCGAAGCATCCATTATATCTATATAATGTTCATAAACATAAAAATTTAAAAAATAGGAGTGAAAAAACATCTTACACAAAGAAATAATTAGATCATACTAGCAAGCCAAGAACCTTCAAATTATTAATGACACCATTGCGCAGAGATGCAGATAATGGGAATTTAACATATGCCTCAATCTTGATAGAATATAAAATTTTGAATGATTGGTTTCATGTAAATGTACTCCACAACATGCTATATTGTGATATGTGTATGCACATATTTTCTCAAGCTCCACACAGAAGAAGGTTTGAGAACTAAGGAAAAATATTTATGATGTTACTTGTTTACAAATTTGAGAAAGCCTCAAGGGTTACAATCAAAATCTAGAAATTTTGTTTCCTGGTGGAATGTGAGACATTCTTGGATTTGTATAACGCTTCAATGCGTGTTTAGGATCTAGGTAAGTGTGAATGAATAAAAGCTTTCTGTCATTGTTCTATATTGGATTCCCATTCTCTCTAAGTTATCAAAGGCAAGTTAAAACCTGATTAGACTAAGGGACAACATATTCCATTGCCAAACTTTAACCTTACAGGGAAGTGCACTACACTTGTTTGATACTTCCACACATTTTGAGGACATGCCAATAGAAATGTCAATGTTGTTGGATAAACTGGCGTTGGTTAGTTTTAGAAAATTTCTCTTTGTCAAATATATTGTTTTCATGAAGTAATATTTCCAACCAAGAGGATAAAGACTTGGCATGTATAGGACATAGTGGTGTTATTTCTTGTCTGTATTTGCGATTTATTAGTATTCCACCACTAACTTCATTACATAGTTTTCTGTTTAGTAGTATATTACAACAGTGACTTTAGTAAAGGAAAATGATTCTAGTTTGTTTGAACGTCATAAACTGGAAGGAATTCTAGCTTTGAATTAGAAAAATGGAATATATTCTGAAAAAATATGTTATTTGATCAAATATAGGCTCATTGCCTGATCATTAAAAAAAACAGTCATGAAAATAAACAATGATTTTGGACACGATGAATTACAGAACTCTCCAGCTCAAAATCAAGTTAGGGTATTCAGTTTTTCTACATCAGAGAAAAATGAATGAGTAACATTAAGTTGCTTTTAATATTTATAGAATCTTTTTAGAGATTCTAAATGGAAATTGTGTGTGCTAATCTTGCTCAATTAATTATAGGGAAAACAAGGGGCATACATAATTTTTTGGCTTATGGGAATTGGATTCCTTTTCCCTTGGAATAGTACATTGATAATTGAAGATTACTATATTGAAGCTATATTCCCAGTTAGTATCACAATTTACAAAGTCTTGTCTTATTCCTTTTTAGTTTCTTGTGGTAATCTTGTGTCAACAATACTTTGCTCCACCCATTAGATTTCTAATAACCAGTTTTATTTTTGAAGTGTTACTGCTTCTTAGAGATAACTAGAGGAAACGATACAACTACAAAAGTGGAGCATGAGACATTCTTAGTAGAAATTTCTAGCTCCATTGTGTTTATTTGTGACATTTTATTTGCTTTTTTTATACAGGTCATATGGCCACATAGTGACCACTATTTCCCAACTAAAGAAAACTTGTTCGAGTTTCTTCCCTTAATGGGGAAAAATGACATTAAAAATATTGTTGATGTTGAGGTATATATCGTATAAATCCTTTATATTCTACTTTAGTTTATATTCCAGTGTTTATCGACTTTCATGTCTTATACTCTGCATTGTAACTTTTTTTGTTTTCTTTTTGCAAAAAATGGACTCAGTATTGATGGTAAGAAGAAAGGATTGAAGAAAGAGAAGAACAATAACACTAGAGTGAAAAAGAGAGAGAAGTGTACTGGTCTAGTGGTACCCATAGAGCCAATATCCCGCATAAGTCACACACATAAATACTAATGGTCAAGTTTTCAGAGTTGGTGAATTCACTTGCAATTCCTTGGCAAGATAATGACAATGTTTTGAAGTGATGAACAATATTTTATCTGTAAATTTTACTCCAACCAATATTAAGTTGGAAACTCATATTGTAATACTTGACATTTTATATAATATAATTTATGTGGTTGGAATTGTTTATAGTTGCACTTGATATTACTTGGTATTGTAATTAACATATGTAACTTTGCGTTTTCATATTAGATAAGCATGTAAATTGTATGACATTTTTTTAAATTTAGTTGTAAAATCATACTAATTAATTTATGTTAATTAATAAGGAACAAATAAAATCAATCTAAAACTATTAGAATAGTAGTTTATATTGATTAACGATGAACACAAATAAAATTAATATACGAATAAATTATTCATTTATAATGGTTATTAATGAAAGTAAATGAAATGAATATAAACTACTAAATTAGTCATTTATATAATGAATAAATGACTACTGCAAATGATAAATTTGTGACTACAAATGACGACTAAATTTTGCATATATACGACTATTAGTAGCTAATTTACATTATCTTATAACACGACTAAAATTTAGTCATATTTCTTCATTCATTAATTGGTTTCAAACGATAACTAAAATTTACATATATATGACTATTAGTAGCTAATTTACAGTATCTTATAACACGACCAACATTTTTGTCATATTTCTTTGGTCATTAATTGGTTTTCTTGGGTGATCATATGGTAATATATTTTGTTGTATATTTGGTCATTAATTGTGACAATTAATGACCAAATCAAATATTAAATCAATGACCAAATTAATGATCAAATCAATGACTAAGTTAATGACTAAATTAATGACCAAATATACAACTAGACAACAAAATTGAGATAACCAATTAATGACTAAGCTAAAAATGACCAAAAGTTGGTCGCGTTATAAGATACTGTAAATTAGCTACTATTGGTCATCAACCGAAAAATAGTCATTTATATGCAAATTTTAGTCATTTTTTTAGTAACTAATTAGCCACTTTGTACTATTGCACTAAATCAATGAATACCAATATTGAATTACTGCAACCAGATCATACCAATGCACAACCAGCCGATCACTGATCAAACTCAACACACATAACCAATCTTAGATAACAAATCAGATACCAAACTTTTTGATTAAGACATCCTTTAAAATCATCAACAAATAATACATAATCAATATATTGTCATTACAAACCCTAGTCAAATTCACCTCAGAATATATATGCAACTATTCTAAAATGGGCCCGTGTATATACGCATCTGTTATGCATAAAACCTGTGTACATATCTCAAATCATTTAATACTAGAGCATACTCTCTATAAAACTCTTTCTGTAGTAAACACACCCTGTGAATACATACTGGAACAAACTCATCAAGATGTTAAAGCCATTCAAAACCCTCTCTTCAACAATTTTTTCAAGATTCCAAATACCAAGCCAACAAATTATATTCAACATCAATATACTCATCAATCAGCAGCAAAAAAATTGTCTTTTAAACACTCTCAATCATCACAGAGGCATCCATCAATCAGAATAATCAACAAGCAGTTAATTTAATCAACCCACATTAATTCAAATAATATACGCAACTACTCTAAAGCATGTTCGTGTATGTATGTGTTATTCAGGAATACAACCC
Source organism: Pinus albicaulis (assembly GCA_034641835.2). Classification (NCBI taxonomy): domain Eukaryota; kingdom Viridiplantae; phylum Streptophyta; class Pinopsida; order Pinales; family Pinaceae; genus Pinus; species Pinus albicaulis. The sequence continues at coordinate 1,079,166,016 of CM076579.1, read as the reverse complement.
ATGTACCGATCTCAAATCACTGAATTAAATCATCTATGAAAACACAACCCATTTTAAGCATAGATATTTGTATGCATATTGTCAAAAATCATAGATATCAACAAACACATTCAGATCATAGCTCCACTATATCCATATATTTTTTAGCAAATCAATCAAGCATATTCATTAGTTTTTAATGCTCTTTCATATTTTTCAAATTTAATCATTCTCCTTGCTCTTTGGTGCACACATGTTGCATATCAAATCGCACATGAATAATACATTCAAATTCACATACAACTCCTTGATCTCCTTCTCCTTATGTAGCCATTTTCCTTGCCAATACCACAGAAAAATCCTTTGGTGATGTTGTTAGTAATTGTTGACGGGATCCAATAGATGTTGTCGTCACAATACTGTGGGTGATTACCATGGGAAAATATCCTGGTTTTTATTTTCCATGGGTAGGATCATGTACGTGACTTTTTTTCATCAAACCTACGTATGTATGTGACTATTCTTCACAGGGGTTGTGTATACTTTTCAAACTTCACACTTTCCATTCATCTTGAGACTAAGCTGTCAATATTTTTCATTATCCTCTGTAATTCTTGTACCATCATTCATGTCATATATAGCAGTTCTATAATCAATGACATATTTTACATGCAAGTTGTCATTGTTAGCCACTTATAAAATTTGTCATATCAAATGGTGGCTAAAACATTTTTTGGAGCCTTCAAGGAACAAATTTTTTTACTAAAAAGTGTTATCTCTTGAATACTTTTGAATACATCATCTCCTCGGTCCAAATCTTCATTATTGTCCCCATTTCAGAGCTCAGAAATTTTTCTGATTTCAAAGACAAAATACTGCTGTAAACACCATTTTCCCCTACTTCCACTTCAAAACTAACCTCCATTTTTTCCCCTTTTATTCCCATGAAATTCCTCTATTTTCAATTTTTTTCCCCTTTTCCCTTCATAAAATCCTCTTTACAGAGTTTAAAACTCCTTTTTAAACTCTGTCGAAACTCCCAAATCCATCATTTTTTTTGAAGAATTTCATAAAAATATGTGTTTTGGACTATGGGTTTAAGCCCCCTTGGGCTAAGTCCTAAACCACTTCCCCACATGTGCCCACGCCCTAAAAACCAAGCACTAGACCCATCGAGTGCTTATCGCATCGGAACTTCCGAACAAATGCAAGTCTTTTTGTGTGTAAACATTGAAACCTCCGATGTCGATTGGCCTTTTGTATAAACCCCGCCCTCCGCCTTTTACCCCATATAACTTTCACCCGGGACCAAGCGTTAAAGGTCCCAAGGCGCTAATCGCATCACAAAAATCAAATGGTTAGATTGAAAAGCTCGAAGGCCCGACCTTCCAGTTGTGATTGGCCCTTTGTTATTTACGCCCCAGGCATATTGTATTTCATATAGACCATGGCCCCGCAGATGGGCGCCTATCCATTTTCATATATATATGACCCGCCCCCAAAGCATAAAAGCCTTTGTATTTTTTAAACTTTGGGATTTTCATAAATTTTAAGGGTTTTTCGTCGATATCATACTTGAGATAATTTCCACCGTTAGTCCTAAACCGATCAAACGGCCAGTGCTTATCGCATCGGAGTTTTCCTTTGGGTGCATTTTTAATGTTTTTTCCCCACCTCCGATTGCGATGGCCCGATTGCACAATCGCATCGGCCTTCCCCAATCGCACCATCGCATCAACCCACCTCCGATCATCGATTCCTGATTCGTTCCCCACCGTTGATCAGGTCCTCAGATCAACGGTCCACATCTAATCGCGTCAAAGATTTTCGTTACACCCTCCCTCTTTCCTCCTCCAATCATGAGTCCTCTATTTGAATCTGGACCGTCCACGTGTCCAGATCAGATGGTCCCAGATATTTCCCTCATGGTTTCATTTCCCTTTGCCTTCCACCAAGAGGATTTTAATGCGTAATTCCCACCGTTGATCTCTGCGCGATCAACGGTTCTGACTTGTTTCTCCCTCTGCTCTCCTTCTGACCTTCGCAGACAGATCTACATCGTTGGATGATGCCATCCAACGGCCACTCTCTCTCCCCATACCCTCTGAAGCAATTTACCTCACAACACAGGATTTCTTAATTAGTTTGTATTTTGCAGGTGTTTAATGGTTTATCCATTGTGTTATAAAAAGGCCGAAGACCAGGAAATATGTTTCCCATGCCTTTGATTCATCAAAGGAAACCATTCACAGGGTTTTAACTCCACGTCTCATCGATGCTTCATGGGCATTGATGCCTTGTGAGCCCCGCGTAGCACTACACATCAACAAGACACACAGAATGAAATAAAATTAAAGAGTATCAGTGTCGAAGACTAAACATACCAGAACAGAAGATTGAAGACATATTTGTGAGGATTATGGCTAAGATTGATTATCAAAAGCCTAATCCTCCAAATTAAAAACACAGTTAAAGAAAATCGTAAGTTTTTTATCAGACAGAAAGGCCTCCACCGCCACATCTGAGGCAAATTGATTCCTCCCAACTACCCCAAAGCCACTTGTGCCTCAAAGCATTCAAACAGAGGCCGAAGTTATTGATCAAATCAGATATTTGCCTCAACGCAGCCGAAAAATTAATTCTGCCAAATGAGCTTAATGACAAAATATCAACATAGTTACTATAGCATGACACAGAGCCTCAAAGGTCAACAAAAGCTCCCACCGAGCTTAATATTTAATGTAAATCAATTAATACAGTGAGACTACCTGTAAACTTCTCCATCGAGCCCCTCAAAGGCTGAGAAGTCATTAATCTGTATTAATTGACCTGGTGATCTTTTATCAGATCCCACCTCCTCATTCCTTCTATAAATACTTCTGTAGAAGATGAGGAATTGTTGGTTGGTTGGTTGGTCACTAGTTGTAATACTGAAAACTCTCTGAAATAATATATAGTCTGTTGAAGTTGAAGAAGAAATTGAAGTCTTGGAAGCTTGATGATGTTATGACATGCTTGTTCTTGAGAAGGCTCTATCATTGGATCCCTGAGCTTGGCTGTTGGTGAAATATTTTGAACTGTTTAATGTTTTCCCTCATTTTCATTTTGTTCCATAAATTCTTACTGCAATAGGATGAAAGTTTTAGGCTAAGAAATGACTCTTGGAAGCACCTTAGACCTGTTTATCCTTCACTGTTTTATGTTTTCTTCTGCTGAGGTATTTTAGAGTCTCTAATCTCTCTCTTTAGTCCTCATTCTTGTTTATTTCTCTAATGGTTCAAATAGTTGGTTCCAGCATGATTTATGGTTTTCCCTGCTTGTCTACTACCACTTGAAAACTGTTATTGAAGTCTCCCTTTGAAGTACCATTGTTATAGTTAGCCAAGGAGGTTTGTTTTGATCATACCCTTTTTCCTTTCTTAAATAGTTGTTTTAAAGGTCTTTATAGTCGTGATCATAGATGTATTAGGTGTTCCATCTTCTATGACTGCAATTATCAGTGAATCTTTTATGTTTTCTAAGTCATTTGAAATAAAATCTTTGAGGAAATAGGGTGTTCCCCGAATCTTAGATTTCATTTTGAAAGTTGTCTTGAAGTCATTATTTGCTTAAAGAATGTTTTTAGAATTTATGGTTAGCCCTGTCTATCAAATAGTTCTTTATTGTTCAAGTTATGTTTTCAAGTTCCCTTCGTTGAGAATCAAATTTCTCTTTCCAAATCATTGATTTCCATCTCATTCCAAAACCAAAGGATCCTGCGGCCAAGTTAGATTTGCCCTCTGATATCCCATATCCATTGATGAGTATGTTATGACCTCTTATTGAATCCATTGCCCAATGAACCAGATGTTTCTCCATTCTATATATCTTTCCTAGACCTTTCATGTTATTTTGTACCAATTCAACCAAACAAACAAACCAAACAATCACTTGCACTTAATAGCTAGTCTAAAATCAATACTTTAAAGCACACAAGATAAACCTTTGCAATAAACAAAAAATTTGATAGATCCCTCTCTAATATCAGGAGGACTAGATCCTGTAACTCTAAAGATTGGTTCTAATGTTGCCTTGTCTTTTGATTTGCCAAACTATCAAAACATGGGACACCAACATAATGGCGATCACGGTGGGACCACTGAGTTCATAGTTTCCTGGAAAGCTCCTATAGACTCTTTAGTCTTTATAACAAACCATAGAAACTCAAAAAAAACCTAAAATATTTAGTTTGGCTTCATAATAAACATGATGGTGGAACCATAAAACATTTTACCTTCACAAAAGCTAAAAAATTTCCACCTGGTGACTCCTCTGGCCTCCAGTAGGCCTATTACCCCTCCAGTCTTTGTAAACTCCTTGGTAATGCATTGAGCAAACCAAATCATGTTGTTGGTGGACAACAAAGTTCAAAATATTCCACCTGGCGACTCCACACCTTCCAAAAGACCTAATGACTCCACTGGTAAAGAACTCTGAACCTGTTAGAAAGATACAGTGACCTCTTATTACAAACATGGATCCAAGTATGGACAGAGAAGCTAAACTAAACACATTATTGGACCTAATTGGGAAAATAGTGTACATACTTGATAAAATATTGGGAAAGCATGAGGATGAAATAGATGTTGATTATCCAGAGCAACCTATGTTTTCCCCAGATCAAAGACAAACTCAACCATTACAAGATCTAGACAATGAGCAATATATAGATTATGATCAAGACTTTATAGAAGAAGGTGAGCAAGACTATAGAGAAAACAATAAAGAAAATTTGCTGGTCATGATGGAAAATATGGTGTATATGCTTGGGAAAATAATTGAAAGGAATGAGGATAATTTAAATATTGATGATCTAGAGCAGCCCATGCTCCTTTCAAATCAAGAACAAACCCAAACTCTACAAAATATGTATGATGAACAAGATTACAAAGAAATCAATAAAGAAGGTTGTCAAGAAATTCCTGATTACCTACCTATATCTTGTACGATGCTATTAAGAGAACTTCATGACCAAATTGAAAAAACTAATAGTAAGCAGTGCCTTGAGTAGAACATAAGCCATTTTGAACCCCCAAAATCTGAAACAGGAGAAGAGACAACACAACCAGAGTCTCTGCCTTTATGCCATGACTCATTTCAGATGATTAAAGAGGAATGCAATCCTGATAAGCTATTAGAAACAACTCCCGAATCCCATATTTTAAATAATTGTCACAAAAATCATGAGGAGTTGTTCAAAACTGAGATAGACGAGGAAAAACAAGAGAAACCTCAAAGTTCCCCTGCAAACTCAAATGGAGATCCATTAGAAGAGGCTCAAGAAGACCGCTGTACATTTGTCCTAAGCAAAAAGACAATTCCTTCTCTCTTAACAGAAGAAGATATTGATCTAATATTAAACAGACAGCCAGCCTCCAAACCTTCATTTGAACAAAACACTTCTGCTCATCTACTTACTGAACCTTATTGTCTTGAATCAAAAAATAAAATTGTAGAAAAGCTCAAAGAAAAACCAACTGATAACCCAATATGCTTGATTGGTGAAATTGTTTATGCTAATGATTTTTCAACTTTTGATCAGTCTGATGATGATGATGAGCTCCAAACAGAAACTAATCATGCAGGGCAACCAACAGTTGATTAGTGTCATAAATTTCATTATCATCAGCTTGAAAGAAGCAATCAGCTAATCCAATCCATCAAAAATAGCTTTCACATAATTTGGAATCAGAAATCTATTAGTTGTAAGGTTGAGATTAAAAAGGAAGAGAAATTTCTTGAGAAGGATGAAGATAAGGGGCCTTCTCCTGAGAGGATTGAGGTAATAAAAGATACCCCTGCTCAAGAAAATGACGATCTCTTCACAGAGTATAGTTCACTAAATCAGAACATATCAGGACTACAAGAGAGCAACACTGCAATATATGATGAGTCTTCTAGTTCATATGATGATGAAGATGAGGAAGCTTTTCTTTCTCATAAGAATTTTTGCCTTAATCCAGTGGAGAAAGAAGATATGATCCTGGTTGAAACATATCTTCCAAACACTCGCAACCAGGTATTATTTCCAGATCTGTATGCTCACTTCTTAAAACCATTTGAAGAAGGGATCAAGGTCATTAGGAGCAATGTATTACCAAAAGTAAGAAGATTATTTAGCGTTGCTGCAAATAAACAAAAAGAATGGGAGTGGCCCTGTTTGTCCAGCCTGCCCAAGAAGATGAAGAAGGACCAATCATGGAATCATTTACTGGATTGGTTATACTGGAAAAGAGAGTTCATTAGCTAAAACATTTAAATATTCCAAGTTAGAGTAGGTTATATAGGAATGTCAATAAAGCTCAGGTTTGAGAATTTAGTTAGTTGTTGATTTTTGTCTTGAAAGAAAAAGAAAAATCTAAAAACAATAGAAAAGAGAAAAGAGGGCAGATTGTAAAACAAGAAAGGTACAGCCCCATACCAAAAAGAGAAACAAAATCTGAAAGTGTGCAAGCTCAAATGCCACTCCTAAAAACACACTCCTACTTATTCATACATCTTAATCATGACTAATTAGTTTTAAATTTTCTGCTGATAGGTTAGTGAATTCGATTTGCCAAACAGCTTAATATTAGCTTATCAGTAGATAGATTAGACTAGAAAATAAAGGTTCAAACATGCTCAAAATCTGAACCTAAATGTCCAAAAGAAGAATGACTCCCATATGTTTTAATTCCGAGTCTTAAAAAGAGAAAAACTGGTTCTAATCAGCTCAAAATCTGAACCAGAGAACAAGGAAAGAACAGCTCAAACAGAAATAAAAAATAGAGCTGTAAAGAGCGAAGGAGATTATTCAGTTGTCAGATCTTAAGCCTTCCATTTTGATTTAATTTTATTCAAAATAATGTCTATGTGCAGGTTGTTTTTATGCCATAGATTAGCATCAAGTTAGACTGTTCAATCCTGACTTGTATGCTTTTAAATTTCTGTTGTAGAATTTGGAGAATAAAAATCTGTTAGACTGTTTAATCCTAACAGATTGATGATTAGGTAGAGAATCATATGGACTCAACTATTTAATCTGAGTTCATGGAGAAATAAGGAGTAGAATTAGATTTTTTTTATGCTTTCAAAAGAATAAAATGTTCTGTAAAGAGTTTTCCAATCCAAGTGCACTCTGATGAAGAAAAAATGTTAGATTAGTAGGATTGGGTAGGTAGAAAGCTTGTTGATAAAAGATCCATTGTTTTCCATGGCTGTTAGCATTTCCAGAGCAAAAGAATATCATTCAATCAAAGAAAGGCAGCCCAATGGATGAGGCACTGATCAACCTCCCAGAGAATGCAGATCTGAAGTTCTTGATGCCTTCAAGAATGCACCATCCCCAAGTGGAGCCACTGTTAGCCACCTATAAAAATTTTCATAGCAAATGGTGGCTAAAACATTTTTTGGAGCCTTCAAGGAACAAATTTTATTGCTAAAAAGTGTTATCTCTTGAATACTTTTGAAGACATCATCTCCTTGGTACAAATCTTCATTGCTGTCCCCATTTCAGAGCTCAGAAATTCTGCTGATTTCAAAGACAAAATACTGCTGCAAACACCATTTTCCCCTACTTCCACTTCAAAACCAACCTCCATTTTTCCCCTTTTATTCCCATGAAATTCCTCTATTTTCGATTTTTTTCCCCTTTTCCCTTCATAAAATCCTCTTTACAGAGTTTAAAACTCCTTTTTAAACTCTGTCAAAACTCCCAAATCCATCCAAAGTTTTGAAGAATTTCATAAAAATATGTGTTTTGGACTATGGGTTTAAGCCCTCTTGGGCTAAGTCCTAAACCACTTCCCCACATGTGCCCACGCCCTAAAAACCATGCACTAGACCCATTGAGTGCTTATCGCATCGGAACTTCCGAACAAACGCAAGTCTTTTTGTGTGTAAACATTGAAACCTCCGATGTCGATTGGCCTTTTGTATAAACCCTGCCCTTCACTTTTTACCCCATATAAATTTCACCTGGGACCAAGCATTAAAGGTCCCAAGGTGCTAATCACATCGCAAAAATCAAATGGTTAGATTGAAAAGCCCGAAGGCCCAACCTTCCAATTGCGATTGTCCCTTTGTTATTTATGCCCCGGGCATATTGTATTTCATATAGACCATGGCCCCGTAGATGGGCGCCTATCCATTTTCATATATATATGACCCGCCCCCAAAGCATAAAAACCTTTGTATTTTTTAAACTTTGGGTTTTTCATAAAGTTTAAGGGTTTTTCGCCGGTATCATACTTGAGATAATTTCCGCCATTAGTCCTAAACTGATCAAACGGCCAGTGCTTATCGCATCAGAGTTTTCCTTTGGGTGCATTTTTAATGTTTTTTCCCCACCTCCGATTGCGATGGCTCGATCGCACAATCACATCGGCCTTCCCCAATCGCACCATCGCATCAACCCACCTTCGATCGTCGATTCTCGATTCGTTCCCCACCGTTGATCTGGCCCTCAGATCAATGGTCCGCATCTAATCGCATCGGAGATTTTCGTTACACCTTCCCTCTTTCCTCCTCCGATCATGAGTCCTTCGATTGAATCTGGACTGTCCAAATGTCCAGATCGAATAGTCCCAGATCTTTCCCTCATGGTTTCATCGCCCTTCGCCTTCCACCAAGAGTATTTTAACACGTAATCCCCACCGTTGATCTCTGCGCGATCAATGGTTCTGACTTGTTTCTCCCTTTGCTCTCCTTCTGACCTTCACAGACAGATCTACACCATTGGATGATGCCATCCAATGGCCATGCTCTCTCCCCATAGCCTCTGAAGCAGTTTACCGCACAATGCAGGATTTCTTAATTAGTTTGTATTTTGCAGGTGTTTAATGGTTTATCCATTGTGTTGGAAAAAGGCCGAAGACCAGGAAAGACGTTTTCTGTGCCTTTGATTCATCAAAGGAAACCATTCGCAGGGTTTGAACTCCACGTCTCGTTGATGCTTCATGGGCATTGATGCCTTGTGAGCCTAGCGCAGCACTGCACATCAACAAGACACACAAAATGAAATAAAATTAAAGAGTATCAGTGTCGAAGAATAAACATACCAGAACAGAATATTGAAGACATATTTGTGAGGATTACGGCTAAGATTGATTATCAAAAGCCTAATCCTCCAAATTAAAAACACAGTTAAATAAAATTGTAAGTGTTTTATCAGACAGAAAGGCCTCCACCGCCACATCTGAGGCAAATTGATTCCTCCCAACTACCCCAAAGCCACCTATGCCTCAAAGAATTCAAACAGAGGCTGAAGTTATAATTGATCAAATCAGATATTTGCCTCAACGCAGCCGAACAATTAATTCTGCCAAATGAGCTTAATGACAAAATATCAACAGAGTTACTATAGCATGACACAGAGCCTCAAAGTTCAACAAAAGCTCCCACCGAGCTTAATCTTTAATGTAAATAAATTAATACAATGAGACTACCTGTAAACTTCTCCGTCAAGCCCCTCAAAGGCCGAGAAGTCATTAATATGTATTAATTGACTTGGTGATCTTTTATCAGATCCCACCTCCTCATTCCTTCTATAAACACTTATGTAGAAGATGAGGAATTGTTGGTTGGTTGGTTGGTCACTAGTTGTAATACTGAAAACTCTCTGAAATAATATATAGTCTGTTGAAGTTGAAGAAGAAATTGAATTCTTGGAAGCTTGATGATGTTGTGACATGCTTGTTCTTGAGAAGGCTCTATCATTGGATCCCTGAGCTTGGTTGTTGGTGAAGTATTCTGAATTGTTTAATGTTTTCCCCCGATTTCATTTTGTTCCATAAATTCTTACTACAATAGGATGAAAGTTTTAGGCTAAGAAATGACTCTTGGAAGCACCTTAGACCTATTTATCCTTCAATGTTTTATGTTTTCTTCTGCTGAGGTATTTTAGAGTCTCTAATCTCTCTCTTTAGTCCTCATGCTTGTTTATTTCTCTAATGGTTCAAATAGTTGGTTCCAACATAATTTATGGTTTTCCCTGCTTGTCTGCCGCCACTTGAAAATTGTTATTGAAGTCTCCCTTTGAAGTGCCATTGTTTATAGTTAGCCAAGGAGGTCTGTTTTGATCATACCCTTTGTCCTTGCTTAAACAGTTGTTTTAAAGGTCTTTATAGTCGTGATCATAGATGTATTAGGTGTTCCCTCTTCTATGACTGCAATTATCAGTGAATCTTTTATGTTTTCTAAGTCATTTGAAATTAAATATTTGAGGAAATAGGGTGTTCCCCGAATCTTAGATTTCATTTTGAAAGTTGTCTTGAAGTCATTATTTGCTTAAAGAATGTTTGTAGAATTTATGGTTAGCCCTGTCTATCAAATATTTCTTTATTGTTCGAGTTATGTTTTCAAGTTCCCTTCGTTGAGAATCAAATTTCTCTTTCCAAAGCATTGATGTCCATCTCATTCCAAAACCAAAGGATCTTGCGGCCAAGTTAGATTTTCCCTCTAATATCCCATATCCATTGTTGAGTATGTTATGACCTCTTCTTGACTCCATTTCCCAATGAACCAGATGTTTCTCCATTCTATATATCTTTCCTAGACCTTTCATGTTCTGTTGTACCAATTCAACCAAACAATCACTTGCACTTAATAGCTAGTCTAAAATCAATACTTTAAAGCACACAAGATAAACCTTTGCAATAAACAAAAAATTTGAGAGATCCCTCTCTGAGAGCAGGAGGACTAGATCCTATAACTCTAAATATTAGTTCTGATGTTGCCTTGTCTTTTGATTTGCCAAACTATCAAAACACGGGACACCAACAGTCATAAAGGACAACATATTATCCATAATGCCGAAAATCTCCCCCTTTGGACTTGATGGAAACCTCCTGCAAACACCGATTCATCTCTCCCCCTTTGACGTCAAGGGAAAAGGGAAGAATCATGCTGATGGAAGTACTCCTCTTGTCATGCTAAACATTATAAATCTGATCTTTTGATATAAACCAAGAGGAACAATTGCTAGATATGATAATAACCTGTCATACTGACCATACTCCCCCTGAGCATATATGGGACCTTCTAGAGATATGTAAATACAAGGTTTTATGAATCAATTCCATGGATGTCCATAAACACATATGACCTCTATAATGACTAATGATTCTATGATCTAATGTTTACAACAATCACCCAAAATAATGGGGTTACATACATGGCATGACTTGAACCCAGTAGCCCATAAAAAAACTTTATTTGACAATGATTACAATAGTAGAAATAACCATGAAAGAGTTTGCCAAAGCTTCTTGTGACAATATTTTAAAATGGTTTTCCACCTTCCAATTTCATCCAAATGATCAAATTTAGGATATACACCTCTATTTATGCATGAAGAAAGAAGAGGAATGGTCATAATACAACTCGAGGATGAGCAGGATTATTATGAATATGCCTCTCAATAATATCTCTTTGTTCTCACATTTCAATATCTTGAAAATAGCATTCCCGAAGAATGCATGAATCGTTCAAGGGAGGTAGAAATCTCCAATATATAATTAAAAAAAAAAAATTAATTCAAATGTCAATCTATCAAGACATAGGGGAGTTCATAAGGGAAAATGAAAACCCTATTACAAAGCTACAGAAGAAATAAACAATGGATATTAATTTAGCTCCAAATATATGTTGAGGCCAAAACTATAACATTTTGATCACAACACTTTGAACCTTCTAAGGCTAAATAGGTTAAAGTGAGAATGATACCCTAAATTTTTATGCTTAGGAAAATGATACAAACTTCATATTCATGAATTTCTAAATATTTTGATATTTTCCAATTTTTATAAATTTTATAGTTTTCTTCAAAATAAAGTTGATTAAAACATATGGATATACACTAAAAATAATTATAAATAATGAAATAAAATCATAATATTTCAAGAATATAAGTATATCAAATGGATACGTGAATCTAATATACACAAAGATTGTAAGAAAAGTAAGGAAATATATATATATATATATATATATATATATATAAGTTTTCTTCAAAATAAAGTTGATTAAAACATATGTATATACACTAAAAATAACTAGCAATTGCCCCTAAAGGTCAAAAGGTACACCGAAGAAATATAATATGTGAGAAGATCATCTTGAAAAACAATATCAGCAAATATGAAAACTTTTATATAAAAAGTGGTATCTATCTCCATCTATATTTAAAAAAAATTGTTAAAATCCTCTTAATATATTTAAAAGTAAGATGACATATACTTAGATTGTTGTCATTGATTTTCCTTATTCTCTAGTTTTATTTACATAGCTCAACATATGTTAATTTGATTGGGAAAAATATTTTCAAGCATATACATTGAGTTTTCATATAGATACATTCATTGTTAAAGTTATTTTGATGTGTTGGCGTTGCTTCCTTAGCTTCAATCAACATAGGCAATTTCATCTCCATGAATTTCATTTAAAAAAAAAATTGAATATGGATTTTAAATTGATTGTTATTGGTTCATTAGATACCTTTTTTAAATTGGTTGTTATTGATAAGCATAACCTTTTTTTAAATCCATATTCAATAAATGTGTAATTATTGATTCTTTAGATACCTTCAACTGCTTTTTGAGCAAATAATCAAGTACAAAAGGTTTATGCATGGATGTCCATAACAACATTTCTTTCATTGGATGTCCAAGCCTTTCGATAGTGCAAACATTTAACAACTCTTCAGATTCCAATAATAATGAAACTGATTCATGGAGCATACAAGTCTCAATATCTGTTACTAGTACAAATTCAAATGAGAAAACAAATGATATCTCGAAATGGCTATGGTAGGGAGCATTCCACTCCTCTACCACAACAATATCTTCATTTCCCTATTAGCTCTGTAAATGGATTACCTTCTCAACAATCTATTCCCATTGGAGAATCTTCTTTTAATCCATTTTCATTTCACCTTCTAGCTTCATCTCATGTGCCAATTTCAGTCACTTCTATATTTTCACCATACTATTTCTCATGTCCTCCGCGGGCATCCTCTTTGCAATATACAATACCTCCCCCATTTTTTCCATTATTATCAACTGAAGTTGTTATCTTACCCCCTCCAACTTCAAAATCATATGTTAGATCATCTTCTGCATTTATTCCTCCCCTGCCACTAGATCTACATAATGTCAGTTTCTATCCAATCTCATTGTCAGTGACATCATTGGTCAATATTCCAAATTCACTGTAGACTTACTTGTTTCATCATTTGTAATTGTGCCCACTCCATAACAGATATCAAGTTTCACTCCCTTTTTCTCTGACCCCATTGTGCACATTCCAGTGATAGATTGTCACTCCTCTGATAAGGGTTATTTGTAAGTGAAGGGTCATCAATCTCATCTGCAATATCTCCAAATTTTCTTGGCTTTCTGAGCACATTGCTTCCTGAATCAAGCCCTGCAGATGAGAAGAATATTCCCATGCTATGCACCTTTTAACCAGCTTAATATTTTCATCACCTTGGAGAGGATCTGAAGGTGAAAGCTTCCAGACAATTTTCAAGTCAAGATTTCTTGCCTTGAGTAAGCATCAGAATGAAACAGAAAGTATGTATGTCCATTTGGAAGATCTACGTAATCTGAGAGAACAAGAATCTCTTTATAACAATTTCTCTGGGGTAAATCTGGCACATTAGGTAATGAAAACAACATATGCTTCAGAGTAACACCTCAACAGAATGGGTCGTTATTGGGAATTTTACCCACGTTTTTGTCAAGTTCGAACTTGTCCTACTTATATGTAAGTCATATTCTCTTCATTTGTTTTTTATAAAATATATTTTGACCCATGTTCCTTGAAAACCAATTTTTAGGCATCATTCGCTAGGAATGTAAATGTTGAATATTTCTAGCTTTTGCTTCTTTTTTACCTTTAGTTGTTTTTGTCGGTGTGGTTCATCCTTTCATTCCCACACATGTTCTTATTTTTCCCAATTTTTAGACAATTATCAGATCCACCTATTTGGACTCTCTGGCATGTTTTCCTCCAACATAATCTTTCCCTATATACATTGACTCAACGTTTCCTCCATTCCACAAAAAATTATGGACCAGGAAAAACAACTACATAGATAAACTTGGTTTTGGGATTCTTGATGGATCAGATTCTTAAGATGCCCCAATGGAGCCTAAACCTTTTCAGTTGTTGATAGTATCAAGAAAGTCCAAAAAATCTCGTTCTAATCTTCGTTCATAATGATTGAACGAGCATTTGGATGCCTCTTAATAAATTGCAGGAGAATAAATGGCATGTTAACCTGCAAAATGACCTTTCTAAGTAATTACAGGCACCACAAGAATTATGCAGTCTTTCACAAGGTGTAAGGGAATCGAAATTTTAATGAATTTATACCAAATAATTTTTATCATTCTTTTAGTTTTCATTGCTCAAATTAGACTTATTCCATATCAGTATAATGTCAAAATCACGATCGGACTAAAATTCTCTGCCTCTTTACGTATCAATTGGTTCTGGTTTGTCATGCATTTTCTGGATGTCAAACCTTTCTCACAGCATTTCCATCCTTGCAAACAACACAGAATTGAAATCATATACTGTATGATAAGGTTATCTTCCGAGAGCATTAAAAGAGGGAAAATAAATACAGATAAAAAATACCAAAGGTAAGAGTGCCAGGGCCTGAAAGTGGCATCGAACAAATAACCTTGAGGATCCAAACCCTGCATAAAACAACATAATGCCGATGTAATGGTCCTATGGACAATATGGGTTTGTATTTGACTTTGAGATAGCGAAGTTCAGGGCTCAAACTAATTTCAAGCACTGAGATAGGATCGAGTTTAGAGAGCGTATTGCATGATAAATAAAATGAATGATTGTGAATCTTACCAGAAATGTAAGGTGAAAAACAAGGCCAAGGGGCGTTGTCACATCCAAAAAACGAAAAAACAACATACTGATACTAAAATTCATACTATTTCGCAAGTAAATCCCGTCTGCGGACAGAGACGGTCCCTCTAGCCCTAAGGTGGGTCTAGCAGCAAGAGGACATGCTAATGAGTCGATTCCTGGTTTATGAATGAAACTGAGTCAATATAGATGTCCTACCTTTGTTCCAATGAATTTTTCGTAGTTGTGGTAGCAGTCTCATGATCTTCGTCGTTACACGTTACGGTCTTTTAGCGATGGTACTCATGTGCCTTCACAAGGATCAGAGAACGATAGTAGCATACGAAACAATACTTGCATTCATAACTATTTAATTGGTCAAGGAGATCTAAACATATTGCACAAGATTAATCATATCAAATGCAAAAAGGGAACCAAAACATCAGTCATGTATTACTAAGGAGAGAGAAAAAGTTTACAACCAAAAGAGCCTTGACGTTGCAGCCTCCTTCAGCGGGTCCAGTCAAAACATGTCTCAAGAATTCGTCGGGGAATTGGACTTAGCGAGGCAATAATCCTAGAATCTCTCTCGAAAATGGGTCTCTCTCTACTCTATCTCACACCAGCTATATTTAGATTGTCCAGCTATTCAATCATTTAATCTATTCAACCATTTCAGCTATCTGCAACTATGTGAGAGAGATGTATTTATAGGATAGGAGGAGGAGGTTGGGATCCCTCATAAGCTTGAAGGGAGGCCTTATCCTTTGGGATTTTTCTCAAATGTAGGAAACAAGAAGCCAAAGGAAGGTGTTCGATGTTATCCAGTCGAACAAACCATGCTGACTCCGCTCATGAAGTGGTTGGGAATGGAAACTTCGCTTCTATTTTTAAAAAAAATCCAAAAATAGCTCGGCGCGGGAAGTACACTGAGACATAGCGCCTATGGGCGCAAGGCCCAGTGATAATTTCTCTATGGGCATGAGGCCATAACTACCTACCAGCGCTGACCCAAAATCATATGTTTTTGAGAGCTTGCTCTAGGAATAGTCAACAGAGGAAATGTTCTTCTCATGGCGAGGGATGCAATGACACTTTTTTCAAGGTATGACAATACACAAAAGTCACAGAAATGGTCCTCCAATGTTCGGAATGGGGATTACAGGGATGGTGACAAAATGTTGTTTAACAGATGCCCCCTAAAGCATGAGGTCCGAGAGAGAGGGAGGAGTGAAATGCTTTACGAGAACGCGTTCAAACCAAACGTCGTCGTCAGAAGACCTGCAAGTACAAGTACAACAGATAACTCTAATACATGGACATGTGGCATGGGTGCAGCCATCCATAATAGAGTACATGTAAAACTAAGATCTAAGGTATGGATGCAGCCATCCAGCAAGAAGGATCAGTAAATAAACTCAAGTATGGTCGCATCCATCCAATCAAAAGAGTCATGCATATAGTCACGATAAACCAAAATATCTCGTAACCTGGATTTTATCAGAAAAAACCCAGGGTCTTGCGCTCCATCTTGACCTGAAAAAGTACAAATTCAAGCATGAAAATAAGTGAGTTGAAGTCAAACATGCAAGAAATTCACCTGATTACCAGCCAATGATGAAAGTTGTTAACAGGCACGAGAGAAGTCACCAATAATGACAATGGCTCTCCAGGTACAACAAGTATAATCCACAGAATGTGAACAGTGATCTGGCATCGAACATCTGCAGAATCACTCGATCTAAGTCCAATCATGAGGACCTATCGTCGAATGTGAAGAACTTGCCATTGAGGCATGCAAGCTCCAAGGTACCGGAAGGGAGTCTCTATATCAGCTTCCTGGATAATGAGCTGAAGTCGACAGGAAGTGACCTGGTCAAAGGAGGGCCATAATGTTTCCCACATCATCGACACGAGATAGAGGAATAAGATGATAGTGAATGAGGATCAAAAAGAGGATCAGAGGTTGAAAACTGCAAAGGGAAACTTCTCTTGAACATATCGGCGACACGACTCCGAAATTTGGCAGTATTTTACATCAAGGGATCAGAGGTCATGAGACGTGGCAAAGAGCAGATGAGAGGTCAAAATAGATTACCCAAACCCATGGAGGAAAAAAAATGATGAAATGAGATGTCCCCAACCCGACACGAATGCAGATGAGTGTCATGTTCAAGAGTGACATACTGCCAACACAACTAAGAACTGGTTCCATTATCCCCCACCATTGCTGGTGAGTACCCCAATTATTTTTTGAAACAAGCTTGAAGGAGATAGCATATGCTTGTCATGTAATTTTTTCCTTCGGACAAATCCATCCTAGTACATTTTACGAGCCCTAAGAAGGAGGAACTCGGTTACGTCATGGTGATGGTTTCCGATGTCATTTTATGTTTTAACGAATCTAACAAAGGAAGAACTCGGCATATTTTCATGTTTAGAGAGTTTGAAAAGAAGTGGAAAATAAAACTCCAATAGGTCCCTTTTCATAGGTATTCTCACAGATCCAAAAAGGTAGAAAACTATGTTTGAGAGAGCCTCTTAGTCGTGATAGGCTAAGGTATTCCTTTTTCGTAAATAGTTTATCTCAGCCCCAAAGAGGGGTAAATGTATACTAGGTAAACAACGTTTCACAGTCTTTAACGAGTTCAAAAAGACAAGACCTCCGTAATATTTTCATGTTTTGAGAGTCAGAAAAGAGTTTAAAGTTGACTCCTCCTGGAGGAATGAGTGGTATTAAGGGTAGCAACTGGTTCCAGTGATGGTGGAACTGCTCAGAACAAGTAAAGGCCAAGAGGCTGGCTAACAAGACCACTCATTGCAGTTGTTCCTTAGGAATGGGTAAAAAATCAAGTGAAGGCATATGATCATCCAAGTAGATGGTGACGATGGAGTGAGAAAACCAAGGCTCATCTGGAAAAACTGGCTGAGAAAATGGAATTCATGAGAGGTAAAATAAGAATGGTTTCATTTTTACACAAGCTTGAAATCATGGAAACTCTGCTTGAGGTTGGTTTCATTTTTACACAAGCTTGAAACAGAAACAAACTATGCTTGAAATAAGTTTTCATGCCCCCAGCATGATGACTCAATTCGAGGTACATTCCCCCCAGCTTCATGGCATTCACTTGATTAGACTATTGGTTATGAACAGGTGGATGGAATGAAGGTTCAATGACGAGATCAAGGAAAATACTCGACTTGGATTTTACGAGATATAATCGAAGACTCGAATTGAATGAGAACGTGTTTCATTCTCTTAACGAGGTTGACACATTAAAAGAACTATCTCATGACCTAATTCATTTTTTAATGAGGTTGACATAGTAAACGAACTATCCTCATGGCACCTTGTTTCATTTTTTAAGGAGATTGACACAAGAAAACGAACTATGCTCCGATGACAACTCATCGTGTCGAATAAGAAGTCATGGCTTCCAAGAGGTTCTCATATGATGGGAGAACAACATCTTGGAAATCGCGATTGAATGCCCCCAATAGATGGTACGCAACTGCATGATCACTGGATGAGGGCAACAAAAAAGTGGCCACATAATTAACCTGTGGCGGGGAAGATACAACCGATGGATAAATATCTGGAAGAGACGATGGTGGACCAGATGTCACATTAGGACCAAAGAAAGAAAGTTGATCAATGGTCACGATCCGACCTTCATGTGGAAAACAGATCACACGAAAGAGGGAAGAGACAAGCGCACCCATGTCATAAGCATAGTCGCACCCCAGGAGTAAATTAAAATCCAAGGGGCCTTGGACCACCATCACGTCTATATAGACAATTTTCCCTCCCAAAGTAATAGGAAACTTCGAAAGGATCCCAAACGGTTGAATAGTTCCTCTGTCAAAAGCCAATAGATTCTGTGTAATAGGCACAAGCGATGGAGAACCAAAATCTTGCCAAGTAGTGGAAGACAGAATACTAACAGATGCGCCTTCATCCACAATAGTGCTAGGTATGACCATATTGAAGGCATGTACCGTGATCTCAAAAGGAACATAAGAAGGAAGACGGTATCCTGCAAATATACTCCAATCGAAAGAAGTGACCAAACTACTTGGAAGGGGGGCCACAGTGACAATATGGTCATCACTTTGTGTTACGGGATCAAGAGAAGAATACTCCCGGACCATAGACATGGGAATAGGAAGAGCAACTTCTTGAACCACAGGGACGGGAGGATATTTCTCCAAGTCCGAGGAATCTGAAGAAACAAGAAGAATGTGAGGGGTATGAGATCCACTCTCGATGAAAAATACTTGATGAACCATAGGCGAGATCGGATAGACCGATTCCACGACCAATGGTTGGTCAAGAATGGATTTATGATGTGGAATTTTCGAGGGAGTGAGATTGGCAAAAGATGAATCTTGACTGATCGTTAAATCAACTAGCATAGGACTCAAAGAAAGCTTCTGGTAACCAACCGGAAGACAGGGCACATAAGCAGTAGGGTTTTCCAACACTCTCGTGGCTTCATCCATATACGGAAAAAGATGAATGGGATGATTCCCTTCACAAAACTTATAGGGATTCGTGATCTTACCCTGTTTCTTATGAGTCTTACTAGTACTAGTCGAAGGTGTGTCACCAACATGACTTCCAGAGGCCAAAGACAACAGCAGATGGTCGTCGGACCATACCTCGAGCACCTTAGGAATGCCAAGGAAATCTCTAAGAAGATGGTCACCCTTACATAATATGCAAGGGAATTTGACTTTATGTGGAAGGTTGGATGGTTTATCAATGTAAGGAGCCTTAGAATCAATAGCCACAAGGTTGGCCTCTCACTTATATAACTTCTTATTTTTTTTCTTCCTCTTCTTCTTCTTAGCCACCTAGTTACTAGAATCCAGACTTTCACCAGGTGAAGTAGAAGAGGAGGACGACGAAATAGGAAAAGAAGGTGAGAGGTCCACCTTAGAATCAACATGATGTTGTTCAGGTGGAGGGGATGGTTGAACAGAGGTTGAAGCACTCGAGACCACCGAGGTCTAAAATAACCATACAAGAAAACCAACAGTTATCCCAGGTAGGGACAATGTTGCCCTATAAGGAGCGCCAACATTCCCAAAAGTATGAAAAGGACCAGGATTCCGGAGGGGATTCCTTGGTTGGTAAACTTCGGAAACGTTGCCATTGGAAACAACCTTAAAACAAAAAAACTAAGGAAGATAAATTTAACCAATAATATTTCATGGGCAGTTAATTTTTAAGACACTGAAACAAAACTCTGTCGTTTCATATTTTAAGAGTCGAGAAACAGGAAAAAGGTGACTCTAGTCACTTTCAGGTTGAAATGAGCGTGAAAGGACAAGTGCTCGAGGATCTTTTCACTTTTAGAGAGTCACGAAAAGACCAAAATGACTTCTAAGGTAATCTAAGCAAGACTGTGTACCAAGTTTCCATGAACTGCAATATACACCTTGGTGATCAAATGAAAGAGAAATGACCAAGGACTTGATGTACGTGCAGGTAGTCTCCCTGAATGTTGTGTTCGGTGTATCACGGTTACAGGGCGGCAGACTCGGCTTCCTATGGATAAAGGATTTCAACCTATGAGGGTCTCCCTTTATATACGTGACGGTACGGGGAGCACAAGTCCATGCCAGTGTTGTCTAATGCCAGATGGCGAACGACAACTACTAGATTTAATGACATCGGAACATGTCACTAGACTAGACCTCTAAAATATGTGTGTTAGGTTTAAATTCTTCCTTAGGTTGATTTTATTCATTTTAAAGTTGATCTTGAATTAATGTTGCTATTTCAAGGCCTTACCGAATGTGATCTCAAATTCTTAATGCAAACTACATGCAAAGGAAAATCATTTCCATTCAATGAACACTAGCTAAGAGAAGGATGGGAATCTATGACAAAGTAGCAATCAATTTAATCATAAGAATAATTTAACTAATGCACCTAATACAACCAAATCAGAAAACAAAAAACTCTTTCCTATTTCGCTAATAGCTACTAATGAAAAAGAACATTTTCATTTTCAATTTAAGCGAAAGAATGAAATTTTTTTCTTTTTAGATGAATGAGAAACACAATGCATTGTTACACTAAAAATCAAAACACAAGTTTTGAGCACTTTGAATGTAACGATATAAAACAAAGAGATCAATCCAATACAAACATAAAACGATCTCAAAATAGGGATGCATTCTTCCAAGAAAAGAAAGGGCTTTCGAACTGATTCAACGAGTAATGTCATCTATGCTCAAAGTGATGAATGGAGAGCTAAGCGAAAACAAAGGTGATCATTCAACAAACCAAATACACGAAGAAACGAAAGAAAGAGTAAAACAATCAATTAGCAAAAGAAACGACAAAGAGAAATGTGACTCGAACTCAACTCAGAAGGCTCAGTGAGGAGAGAGCCGAACAAATGGCATAAGGCACCTAGAAAACCTAGGGCAAAAAACTCCACTGATAAGATGATGGACAAACATTTGAGAATATCGAGACTATAGAGTCAAGACAATCTAAGTAGACCAATTGCAAGGTGAAAATTGAATCCAGAGACAAGAAATACTGACAAAACTCAGAAAAGAGGCCAAAATTCAATCCTACAGGATTTGACACGATTGTTTAGCTGTAATCCATGCTAAACAGGGGTTGGCACACATGTGACAAAAGAAACATGTGCCAATCGGCGCAACTATTCAAGGAAAAGCAACGCTGAGCTAGAAAACCATGGGAAAAATAAAAACCACTGACTAGAGGTCAGATTTGACACTATGGGACTGAACAGGATGGCTGAAAACAGTCAGACACATTAAACAAAGAAAAAAAAAGATGAAACGAACAAATTCGAATCGACAAGAAAAATGTGAGACAAACAACAAGAGACGACAAAACACATCGATCCCCAGCGGAGTCACCAACTTGTTGTGAAGGTAAATCCCCTCTGCGGACAGAGGCGATGCCTCTTTCCCTAGGGTGGGTCTAGCAGTAACAGGACATGCTAATGCTTTGATTCCTAGTTTATGAATGAAACTAAGTCGGGATATATGTCCTACCTTTGTTCCAATGCAGTTGTCATAGTTGTGGCAACAGTCTCCTGATCTTCGTCATTACATGTTATGGTCCTTCAGCAGTGGTACTCAGGTGCATGCACAAGGATCAAAGAACGATAGCAGTATACGAAACAATACTTGCAATCATAACTATTTAATTGGTCAAGGAGAACTAAATGTATTGCACAAGATTAATCATATCAAATTCAAAACGGGAACCAAAACATCAGTCATGTATTAATAAGAAGAGAGAAAGAGTTTACAACAAAAAGAGCCTTGACGTTGCAGCCTCCTTCAGCGAGTCCAGTCAAAACGCATCTCAAGCATTCTTAAGGGGCTTGGACTTGGCAAGGAAATAAGCCTAGACTCTCTCTCGACAATGGGTCTCTCTCTGCTCTATATCACACCATCTATATTCAAACTGTTCACTTATTCAAACATTTCAGTTATTCAACCATTTTAGCTAGCTGCAACTATGTGAGAGAGATGTATTTATAGGAGAGGAGGAGGTTAAGATCCCTCATATGGTGGAAGGGAGGCGCTATCCTTTGGGAGGTTTCTCAAATGTAGGAAACAAGAAGACAAAGGAAGGTGTTCTACGTTATTCAGTCGAACAAACCATGCTGACTCTGCTCATGAAGTGGTTGGGAATGGAAACTTTGCTTCTATTTAAAAAAAAATCCAAAAACAGCTCGGCGTGGGCAATCCACTGAGACAGAGCGCCAATGGGCGCGAGGCCCAGTGCTAATTTCTCTATGGGCACAAGGCCATAACTTCCTGCCAATGCCAACCCACAATCATATGTTTTTGAGAGCCTACTCCAGGAATAGTCAACAGAGGAAATGTTCTTCTCATGGAAATGGATGCAATGACACTTTTTGCAAGGAATGACAATACACAGAAGTCACAGAAATGGTCCTCCAATGTTCAGAATGGGGATTTCAGGGACGCTGACAAAATGATGTGTAACACATACAAAAGAGAAATCATGTCCATTTCTGCCTCCACAACACCTGCAGCCTCCATTAGCGCTCCCACGGGCACCATTGTGTAACATTTATATATACGTTTTTTGGTTTCCTTGCACGTTTCTTCCATTGTGTTTGTATTAGTTATCCATAGAAATCAACCTCCCATAACTATGGGAAAAACAATTGGCCCTAATTAGAACACTTCTCGCACAACATACGAACCTAAAACAACTTAGAAGATCATCATAAGTCAGGAATAAAGAAGAAAATAAACTTAAATGTGTTCAAATTACAACATTTAAGAAATCTTTCACAGCTAAATGAGAACTTTCAAAGCTCATATGTGTTCAGATTCTGGCATTTAAGAAATATTTCACAGCTAAATCGTTACAAAAATCACAAGCAAGAATCTGAAGAACAGACATCGCATCAATCTGCCACTGGAATTAAATCAAACTCTTCTGAAAATTCTAGTAGTTGGCCGCTAAGGAAATGAGCACCAATGTTTTAGCACAATGGGGGTTTCCTAGAAAATACATGAATCTCGGACCACTGCAACAAGGTAACAGTTTTTTCAAGTAATAAAGCGCCCATTATGGTTTCCACCAAAGACATACATTTTCTCTTGCACCACTGCAGCTGCATGCTTATAGCGGGCTTTCAGTTGTTGACCAGTTACTGACAGTGACACCCACTGGTCATAAACAACAACTGATCCTAGGGCTTCCAATATAACATCCTTATCTTGTGTCTCTACAAAACTTCCATTGTCAATGTCAGTATCTTTAGGAACATAAATATAATTTTCGTGATGGGAAGTTGTTTCCTTGGATGGTTTTTCCACTTCCACCATTGTCTTAGGTGCAAACTCTGGTACCTTTGAATACCATGCAAGGTCTTTCTCCTCCAATGTTTTAACAAACATCCTTATAGCTTCCTGAGAAGGCATATTTCCAAGGCTATTTCAACTTGTCCATTTGTTATGCCTAATTGTGTTCCAGCTCCGAGGTTTAGAAACATTACATGGGTCCACCGTCGCTTGCTGGTAAAGTTTGTATAGAAGCAATGCCTTCTCATTTTGAAAATGTGAAATTGTAGCATTCGAAGAATTTTGAGATGATCTGAGGCTTGTGTAGGCAGTCGCAACATAAAACCTATCGAGATATGCCATTGCAGAGGTGGACCTTTCCATTTGTTCCAGAAAAACAAATCTCCAAAACCCTCGTGATTTCGATCCAAACCCTAGGTAAAATGGATTCTTATGTCAAACACTTCACATCATCCGCATTGTTTACTTAACAATGTCATGGTTTATGCGATCACAATTTATGATGCAAAATCTCAAAACCGAGACGAGTGCATGTAGTCAAGTTGTGACTTGAAATCACCTAACATGTCAGAAGCGGAGAGGTACAACAATAGCCACGATTCCACATGTCAGTTTTCTATTTTATAGAAGGGCGAAAATCAAGAGTTAGGATTGGTTGGGCCGAACAATGTTTTCCCAGCCGAATCCGGCAAAGAAACACCTTCAGTGTAATTATAAATAATGAAATAAAATCATAATGTTTTAAGAATATAAGTATATCAAATGGATACTTGAATCAAATAAACACAAATATTGTAAGAAAAGTAAGGAAATTACAACAGAATTAATTGATTCATTATACACAGAGATATATATATATATATATATATATATATATATATATATATATATATATATATATATATATATATATATATATAGGTCGCTTAAACAGGGAAAATAAACATGTTATCTCTTTTCTTGTCACAAACAAGAGTCAACCTCTTGGGAAATTATTAAAATTCCCTCCACTTTTTTTAAGAAGTGGTACTCCTCTTTCACACTCAAATTTTCAACGTACTTATTCAAATAATAAAATGAAATAATAATCACATATACACTTGTGAGTGGACCAGGTGACGAAACAAAATAAATAATAAATTATAGTTGAAAATAATAGTAATCTCACAAATAACTAAATTCATTTCATCACATCCATCCATTCACAAAATGAGGAAAACAGATTTCAAGAAATATTCATAGACAGAAAAGGAAGACTAATGCCCTAGATTTTTAGAGAGCTTTAAATGGTTGCATTCATTCATAATCACAATATTCATAGAAAACATTCATGAGAACTTATTCTTTATAGAAATTCTTTTAAATCACAAATGTGATGAAGTCCTATAATAGCTTTATCTGAGAGAAAAAAGTACAAAATTAAGTTTAAGTTTGAATAAAGTTTGTTCCTATCACATTACACAATATTCCTTATACTTAATGATAAAAAATAATATACTCATCCTAAATGGAATGGGATGGGGCTTCCATGGACCAAATAAAATAGCATTATAACGTGGAAGTTGTGAGAAATTCAATTAGAGATTGGCTTTGTGAATGAACACTACACTTCATAAAGTTGGATGATCAAAGATGGGGACGAAAAAGGCAATTTGTTTTAAATAGGAAAATAATACACACAAAAAATGCAAAGGAAGGGTGGATGGAATGATCACTCTCTCATTTTTCAACATCCAAGTGTTGGAGTATATATTATAGGCTTCATTAACTGCCTTTGGTAGTTATTCAAGATTAACAGTTTCTATTAAATATCTTTTAATCCAATATTTTATATATTCCTTCATAGGTGGTGTTATCACTACACCGGATCTCCGAGGCTGAGAAGAGACCAGCAAAGGTAACCACAAACCAATATTTTGCCAAGTAGTTATCCCTACTAGGCTAGAGAGGGCTCTCTCCAATGGATCTCAGCCAATATGATTGGATCAATGAGATATTAGGCTAGGTATAGTAGCACAGGGGTTTGATTGATTGAATTTTGAGGTGCTGGATGGTGAATAGGTGAGGGAATAAATTAGGTCAGGGAAAACAAGGATCAAAATTACAGGGATCTGATGGAGCAAGGTAGGTAATAATTTCAACAAAAAAGGATATCTGATGAAGTGGTTTAGACTGATAGGGTTTTAGAAAATAGCATAAGAGATATGAATTCTTTTCTACTAGAAGAAGATGAAACAAACTGTAACTATTCCTCCAAAATAGAGCATAAGCTTAATGAATTTTGTCTTTTAGACTTAGGAAACAATTACATTCAGAAATGGAATGAATATGAAATCAAAATACATTCACAAATTTGCAAAACATAAGAAAAAACAATGTCAAATCACTTTACCACAAGAATTACATCAAAATAGCTGCAACTCAGCCTGTTATTACTTGCCAAAAGTCTGATTACAAAAAGTGTTCAGTGATCAATCCAACAAAATCCAACCCTTGCTATGTGAATGAATTAAATAATATAGACAAAAAATTATTCTCCCTAGCTCAGGGGTTGAATCCCTAACTTGTGGATCTGATCCACAAAGTGCTCAACTGGAAATCCAAAGACTAGGGAGGTCAACAAACTCATCCCTAACTTTGGTGAAACTGATTGATTTATCCAAAAATACAATTTTACCCAATGTATCTACCCTCTAGTAACTATTTAGGTCATAATTAAATTTACATGGATGAATTACAACAGTAAAAACTCATAAAATCTATCACCAACCGAGAAAAATTCAAAAACTAGAAAATATCAGTGAATCTAGTAGAAGCACAGCGCCTGAAGCAAAAGCGCAATGCCAACTTCAAGGCTACTTTTGGACGCCTTCCTGAAGTCCAAATTGAGCTCATGATATCTCATTGGAAATATTATCCTCTCTAGTTTACAAAACTTCCCTTAAGTTCCTAAAATAATGCATTTAAGGCCCTCAAAATTCAAATCTCCCAAGACTGGTAAAAGCGCAACATCGGCCTGAAAAATGAGGCAGAAAGGTGATTATTTGGGTGTTTTTGGCCATTTCTCCCTGTCAGAATGTCCAATTTTGGTATGCCAATAGTCAAAATTTGATTTAGAAGGAATTTTGAATCCAATGGTGGTGGAAATTTGTCATTTGGAGGCTCGTAGAATAAGCGCAACGCCTTAGGCGTTGTGCTTTTACCAAGTGGATTGTGCTGAAAACTTGTAAAAAAATTTCAAAATGCTCAAAATTGAAAAATATTACCTAAAAACCTTAAAAATGGGTAAATGAAGTACTGATGATCTGCCTCAAGCAATCAGGGAAGCATCAGCAAGGATCTCAAGTTTATCTTCGTCCTTTTGCTTGATTAGGTTTTTCTTGTACTTCTCCTTCAATTGCTTGAGTTTGATGTTGCAGATCTTGTTCCTAGTGATGTACCTGTTAGACATGTATCTGGGAATTTCATTGTATTTATTTTCCTTGTGAAGGAGCTTCTTAAGGTGGATGTTAACCCTATCTATCCATATATCTGTATCATCTTCAACTTCCTTGGCAATCCTTTCTTCAAAACTAAGTTGCGATGCCTCATGTTTTTGTTGTTGTAGAGCTCTCTTAAGACCTCTTGTTTTTTGTCTTGATTTGATGTTTTGAGTGTCATCATGGTCAAAATAATCAAGTGTCTTCATTGCCTTACCCTTGGTGTCTTCTATTTTTTATTTTAGCAGCTCTAGCTCCATGTGTACTTGCTTATCTTTCATCTCCTTGTTCTCATGTTCAAGGAATGATATGACAAATTGAGCTCTTGCTATGTTGTCCTGAAATTATTTGATCATCACATATTTCTATTTGATGATCAACTTTGAGGCCTCCTAGTCATCCAAATCCATCAACTCAAAGTCTCTTTCTTCCTCATGAAGGTCTTCCTCTTCATGGGCAACTGTCTCTTACTGCTGCTCATCCTTTTGTACCTGCTTTGATGATGAAGAAGGCAATGCCCCTTCCAAAATCTATGGAGCAAACACTTTCCTAGTTCCCCTCTGATAGGTTTTGACCTTTTTGACTTCTTTGACCTATTTGACTGTAGCCTTGCTAGATGACCCTTTTGTCTTTGAGACACTGATGTTGGTGGTGGAATTAGTCTAGCAAGCTAAGGTGGTGGAGTATTGAAGGCATCATTCTCAATAAAGGTCTCCCATGCAATATTTAGCTAATTGAGATGATGAAGGACAATTATTTTGATTAGAGAGTGATGAAAGAGGTTGTTCATCTGATGCTTATACTCTCTATTATGCACTATGTATGACATTTTATCAATACTCATGTACAAATAGTGAGGAATATTGAGAAATTTAACCCTTGTGAAATGCATGAGCAGTCTGATTTGATACACATATAATCTGCAGAATATTCCCTCACAGGTGAAATACTTCATGATGATCTTCATTATGGGAGCAAATCTTTCAAGTACAGTGTCTGAAAGGAAAGACTTTCTTCTTATCCTTTTTGTACCTTGGCTTGAGAAATGGTTCATAATGCTAGGTATCTATATATTTGGCCTTAAACCACTACTCACCCACATTAGGTATCCCCGTGGCTATAGAAATAGTATCTGTGGAGATGGTGAAGGTTACTCTTGCAATGGTCACCTGATTATCTTTGAGGTTACAGATGAAAACTCTGGTCAAAGCAGGGTGATGTTATACTCTTTGGACCATTTAACAGAAGTCAAAGAAGCCCACATGTTTGAAGCAATTGATTGTCATGGGTGAGGCCAAAAATTATCTATTGTTGTATCGTTCAAGCCTCAAAATCCTACCTCCTTTTTGTTGTCTCCTCTCCTCTTCTATGTTCATATCCTCCTCCATAATATGTCTTTCCTCCTCCATAGTAATTGTCTTGTTTTGAAACCCTAGGGAAGGGGAAGGGAATGGGGTAGGATAGTAGGTTTAGGGAGTTGGGATGAGTGTAGGAAAATTTATGGAATTGGGGAAGGGATTTAGGGAGCTTAGGGAAGTGGTGGGGGGTAGAACAACTTAGGGAAATAGTGTAGGGAATTTGATAACAGGGATATGGTGGGACTACCTAGGAAAATGCAGTATACGATTAGGGTTTTAGGAAATGGGACTTGGGGATAAGGGATAAGGTAATGTAGGGATAAGGGGAGTGATTTTAGAGTGTGGTAAGGTAAAATATGGTCTAGGGGAAACCACCTTAGCTTGGAATGGTGAAAACTAGGGTTTCTTGACTCAAAACATGAAATGGTAAATGAGGACGGTATACACCATGAATTCAAATTATAAACTGAAGAGAGGATTACGAGAGGTGTAACCTACTTACGTATGACTAAATAAGCCCTTATTTGATGGTTGGATCAGTTTCACTGAATATTTCGAGCTGTGGGAGAAAGCTGACAAAAGCGCAACGCCTTAAGGAGAAGCGCAATGTCTCCCTGGTAAAAGCGCAATGCCCTGTCTATCAAAAGCATAGTGCCTCCTTGTTAAAAGTGCAACGCCCTGTCTGTCAAAAGTACAACGCCTTAAGGAGAAGCACAGAGCTTGGAAATGAACTCATCTTTCACACTCAAAATTTTACTTTTGACTTGGGATTTTGAGAGCTCAATGCATGAGGATGAAAATGAGTGTCTTTTTGGCCTTTGATGGCCCTTTATAGTTGGTGAATATTCATAATTTGGCTTTGGGACCCACATTTCCTTTTAAAATCAACTTTGACATTGCACTTTACCTTTTGAATATGATATTTGGATTTGATATTTTGATGGATTTTTAACGCTATGGATTTTTAGAACATTAACTTATTTGGCTGATTGGAACCTTGAGTATGCAACTTCTTGGAACCATGAGAAATTATTACATATTAAGAAACATAAAATTACATATTGAATTGAAACTTATTTACAAATCAAACTTTCATAATGAAATGTTTTTATTGTCACTCTCTTACTTGCTAGTCTTTTATGCATGCAAATGGTGATTTGAGGGACCTTGAAAATCCTAATACCTAATGAAGATTCTGATTGAATGAATTTCATGATGAAAGGAATGAAATGATGATAACAACTCATAACTGATGTATACTCAGCAAAGTGGTGAAATGAGCCAGCAAGTAATGAAATTTCTGAAAAGAGTGAAGCTTGACCTAAATCTGCACCAAGTGACCAGATTTTTGCATGATTACCCAATGGAGTGAAAAAAAATTCAGAATGGGACCCTTAAAATGACATGAAAGAGTTAATTTGATCACCGATGGAATGTTGCAGATACTCACACTAACAAGTGGAACTGTAATATCCTATTTTATTTTGAGTGAAGATTTATTCTTTCATTTATTTTAATTATGAGTGTACTTGTTCAATATTTTTTTAGGTGGTCATCATTATTGTTTACAAAATTAATTAACCATTATTTAATATCCTTTGAAAAGTTAGTAACATTATCAAATTCACTGGTCCATGAAGTTCTTATTAAACTCAATTCTTCTTCTAATTGATATTTAGGTATTAGAATGGAATCTTTTATCATCTTCTTTTATAATTAATCCTCACACATCTAGCAATATAATCTCTTAGCACTTGTATTCTAGCAAACCATCATGATTTTACCTAATGTATTCTTCAACTAGATGGTAATCCTTGTTGGTTCCTATGGAAGTCACTTAGACGTAAGAAATTCAACTAGAGATTGTCTTTAAAGATTGGTTTTGGTAGTTTTTGAATCAAAGTTAATATTTTGATAAATATTAGATCTAGTATTGAAAAGTAAAGCAATAGGCCCTTATTTGGAATCGGATTTTTCATTATGCTGATCTCCAACACAGGTGTCTTGAGTCAAAACTTCCTTTACACAAATCAACATTTTTTTTATTGAGCATAAAATAAACCCATGCATAGAATACTCTTAGTTCGCATAGAAAATTTTAATTTTCGGAAGAGATATAAATGTAACAGATTTCATTGTGATATTTATTCAAATGTTATGACTTTAACTAAAAATTAGCATTGAAAAATATATTAATATGAATTTTATAAAGAATTTTTTGACTACTTGATATAATCGGCTCCATGGCCCCATCAAACCCTAGCCGCCTTTGTTTCCTTCCAGATCCCATGTCCCCTATGGATTCCTCTCTTGGGGGAGGCCATCCCCCACCTCCCCTCTCCCCACCTGACCCTACAGCAGTGGCCTTCCTCACTCTAATCTCCTCCCTTGGTTCTCCATGTGATTAGCCTAAAGTATCAAAATTTGTGAAACGTTTGGAATCCATCCTTGAAATCAACTTTCCACATTTATTTCCACATAAGGAAGCTCTTTCCCTTGTTCAGGGAGGCCTAGTAAGGCAGTTCACTAGTCTCTGACCTTCACCAAAATCAGTACACAAGTGGATTGAGTGTAACTAGTCCACCAAAATCAAGGGGAAAATCTCAGTCCACTTTTGTGGCAGAGGGTTTTACACCTTATACCTCGAAACTAAGGAAGAAAAATATTTTATATTCATAAATGTGCCATACTTCATGTATTTAAGAGGTATTTACTTAAACATTTGGACCCAAAACTTTGATCCAAAGCCCGACATTCCCAATGCAATCCTGGTATGGGTTCGTCTACCTCACCTGCCACTCAATTGTTGGGGAGATGAATTAGTAAGATAAATAGGAAATTCAATTTGAAAATACAAATATTGAAGTGAGACAAAAGATAACATGCATGCATGTGCAAGGATATACATGGAGCTCAACTTAGGAAAATTCATTCTTGAAGCAATAAAGCTCAATTTCGACAACCGGATGCATATACAACAGTTTGACTATGAGAATTTTCCCTTCAAATGCGAGGTATGTCACAAATATGGTCATTTGGAAAATAGATGTCTAAAACAATCAACAACAGAAACTCAAGAAAACAAATAAGAGAAATGGGAAACAGTCACACGTAAAACCAACAGGACCAGAAAAAACCCAATCCTGAATGGGAAATCTCATCTTGGTATCCCTCCTTTGGATCCTCGTTCTTCACCTTAAATCTCAAATCCCATCAATACCAACTTTTCCAGTCCCTCATGAGCTTTCATTCTTTGCTCCTTCAACATTTTTGAAATACTAGCTAATACTCCTATTGATCTTGATGACCAGCAAAATATAACTTCTGAGCAGGAGAATAGGGAGTCTTCATAGGATCAACCTTCCCCACCCCACACAATATCTAATCGCTAAATTGTTGTACTTAATCATACAAGAGATAATCTCTAGCCTACTATAAATCTTGAAGAATCCTCAAGGTCCCATGAATCAACGCATGATGATTCTAATTCTCTTTCCTCTAATTCACCCCTTATTCCCTCATCCAAATTAGCTCCCTCCTTTATTGGCATCATGACCAGAACCAAGGCCAAGGAAACCATGGCGCCCCCAGAGGGATCACAAAATAGATCTGGAATAAATTCCATTAAGTAAGTTTGTGATGAGGAAATGAAAAAAGACATGGCATTGGGAATTCAGTAACCCCTGGATTCATTTTTAGGGAAAGTGAAAGCGATGAAAGAATATCTGACAAATTCATGGAGATTCAATTGATATACCACCCCTTCCGAAGGTAAATAATTATTATGGTCTCCTGGAATTACAAAGGACTTGGAACCTCTCAAAAAATAAGTGCAATAATAAATATAGTTAAATTAGAAAATCCACAGTACTTCTCATTCGGGAGACCAAATCGAGGAATAAATGGCCTCTACAATCAAGAAAAACAGTAAAGAGATGAAAGGAATAGCGATCGGTGCTAGAGGCACATCAGGAGGTATATGTAAATAACCATGAACTCGCCATGGATCAACCTCCTATACGAAAACAATGTCAGCTCAAGAAACCATAATCTCAACATGTTTTTCATATGTAGAACTAGTTGTCAAATAGTTTTCAAACAACTAGTTTGTTTGAACCTTCCAAAATAAAACCTTTCTTCAAGGCACGCTCTTCATAATCAAGGAAAGTTTGTAAGTCTAACCCTAAATTATCTGAATTTTTTTCTACTAATCTATGACAACAAAAAAGAAGTAAAGAATTATAGTAATGCATGAGATTAACCTGATTATGAGGTCTGATGATCTCAGGAATATATTTATATAGATTAGTGAAACATAAATTAAAATCTTTTATTGTCTCACCTTGATTGAAGGACAAATTGTTATAAATTTTTAGAAAATATGTTGGACCTTTTAAGGTTGTCCGTAAGTCAATCTAAACTAATACCAAATTTTAGGAGGTAATTAAAATAATTCAACGGATTCCTTTCCTTCCAATGAATTAACTAAAAATAGCATACATTTATCATTATCATTAGCACAAATATTATGATAGGCATTAGAGAAAGCAATCAAATGCCCATTAATTTAAATATTTTTATTACCTAAAACTCTGGTTGATCCGTGAATTTTGGAAGAGGGATAGTTGTTGGATTAATATTTAAGGGTGAAGACACCCACCACGAAGTTTTATTAGCATCTCTTGAAATTTAAAATTTATATACTGATGGATAAATTTTGTTAGATTAGTTATAGATCAAATTGGGTTGAAATGATTGTATATGCTCCCAGTCAACTAAGAGATTGAGGTTTGAGAGGAAGAAGCTTGGCTTGAGCCGAAAGAAGAATCCATGGTATTCTTTCTTGGTGAAAAATATTGAGACAAACTTGTGACTTCTATCATAGAATCAAAAAGAGTTTGTCAAAGCTTTCTGTGACAATATTTTAAAATGGCTTTCCACCTTCCAATTTCATCCAAATGATCAAATTTAGGATATCCACCTCTAGTTATGCATGAAGAAAGAAGAAGAATGGTCATAAAGCAACTCGAGGATGAGCAGGATTATTATGAATATGTCTCTCAAAAATATCTCTTTGTTATCACATTTCAATATCTTGAAAGTAACATTCCTGAAGAATGCATGAATCGTTCAAGGGAGGTAGCAATCTCCAAGATATAATTAAAAAAGAAGAAGAAGAAGAAGAAGAAACACTACTTTGGATAAAAAAATTGAATTCAAATGTCAATCTATCAAGACATAGGTGTGTTCATAAGGGAAAATGAAAACTCCATTACAAAGCTACAGAAGAAAGAACCAATGGATATTAATTTAGCTCCTAATATGGTTGCCAAATATATGTTGAGGCCAAAACTATAGCATTTTGATCACAACACTTTGAACCTTCTGAGGCTAAACAGGTTAAAGTGAGAATGATACCCTAAAGTTTTATGCTTAGGAAAATGATACAAACTTCATATTTGTGAATTTCTAAATATTTTGATATTTTTCAATTTTGTAAATTCTAAAGTTTTCTTCAAAATAAAGTTGACTAAAAATAATTACAAAGAATGAAATAAAATCATAATATTTCAAGAATATAAGTATATCAAATGGATACTTGAATCCAATATACACAAATATTGTAATAAAATTAAGGAAATTACAATATATATATATATATATATATATATATATATATATATGAAAGTTTTCTTCAAAGAAAAGTTGATTAAAACATATGTATATACACTAAAAATAATTATAAAGAATGAAATAAAATCATAATGTTTTAAGAATATAAGTATATCAAATGGATACTTGAATCAAATAACACAAAGGTTGTAAGAAAATTAAATAATAAAATTAAAGAATAATCACATATACACTTGTGAGTGGACCAGGTGGTGAAACAAAATAAATAATAAATTATAGTTGAAAATAATAGTAATATCACAAATAACTAAATTCATTTCATCACATCCATCCATTCATAAAATGAGGAAAACAGATTTCAAGAAATATTCATAGACATAAAAGGAAGACTAATGCCCTATATTTTTAGAGAGCTTTAAATGGCTGCATTCGTTCATAGTCACAAGATGAATAAAAAAAATTCACGAGAACTTATTCTTTATAGAAATTCTTTGAAATCACAAATGTGATGAACTCCTATAATAGCTCTATCTGAGAGAGAAAAAAAGTACAAAATGAAGTTTAAGTTTGAATAAAGTGTGTTCCTATCACATTACACATTATTCCTTATACTTAATGATAAAAATAATATACTCATCCTAAATGGAATGGGATGGGGCTTCAATGGACCAAATAAAATAGTATTTTAACGTGGAAGTTGTGAGAAATTCAATTAGAGATTGGCTTTGTGAATGAACACTATACTTCATAAAGTTGGATGATCAAAGATGGGGATGAAAAAGGCAAGTTGTTTTAAATAGGAAAATAATACACACAAAAAATGTAAAGGAAGGGTGGATGGAATGATCACTCTCTCATTTTTAAACATCCAATTATTGGAGTATATATTATAGGCTTTATAAACTGCCTTTCGTAGTTATTCAAGATTAACAGTTTTTATTAAATATATTTTAATCCAATATTTTATATAGTCCTTCATAGGTGGTGTTATCACTCCACCAGATCTCTAATGCTGAGAAGAGACTGGAAAAGGTTACCACAAACTAACCTTTTGCCAAGTAGTTATCCCTACTAGGCAGGAGAGGGCTCTCTCCAATGGATCTCATTCAATATGACTGGATCAATGAGATATTAGGCTAGGTATAGTAGCACAGGGGTTTGATTGATTGAATTTTGAGGTGTTGGATGGTGAATAGGTCAGGGAAAAAAAGGATCAGAATTACAAGGATCTGATGGAGCAAGGTAGGTAAGTAGTTCAACACAAAAGGATATCTGATGAAGTGGTTTAGACTGCTAGGGTTTGAGAAAAGAGAATAATAGATATGAATTATTTTCTACTAGAAGAAGATGAAACAAACTGTAACTATTCCTCCAAAAAAGAGCATAAGCTTAATGAATTTTGTCTTTCATACTTAGGAAACAATTACATTAAAAAATGGAATGAATATGAAATCACAATAAATTCACACATTTTAAAAACATTAGAAGAAACAATATAAAATCACTTTACCACAATAATTCCATCAAAATAGCTGCAACTCAGTCTATTATTACTTGCCAGATGTCTGATTACAAAAAGTGTTCAGGGATCAATTCAACAACATCCAACCCTTGCTATGTGAAAGAAGCATTAGGGGAATTTTGAGGTCTAATTCACTTTATGAGAACCAATCACATTTTAGGGGATGACATCATCCCTAATGGTTGAGGTGGCATTGTTTAAGTTAAAGGTACTTACTTGTCACATTCGCAATGGTGGTTAAGAAATCATGGTTAACCATGGTAGTGCTCTAAGTACTTTTAAAATCATAAAGTAAAGTACTCATAATAAATGTCATTTCACACTTTTTGAATAAAATATTATTATTTTCATTTCATATTTTTTGAAACAAACAATGCATATCCCTACACAATCTTCATGTATTTACACAATTTTCAATAAATATTATATTTGTTTGTTTTCAAATATTTATTTATAATTCAAATCAATTCAAAATGTAATATAAAATTCATACATAAAATAATATATTATATTATATTATTTTTATATAGTATATTAATTACATGTTATTATATAATTTAAATAATATAAATTTTAATTAATAGTATATTCTATAATTAAGAATTTATGAATTTATATTTATATTTTATTTTAAGTTATTTAAGTACAAAGGAAAAATGCATTAGTTGTGCAATGATAATGATTTTTTCTTGAAAATCTCATTCTTATTTATAGTCACATCAATACAATTTGTTTATTAATTTTATTTTAGTACAACTTTTGAATCGAATTTAACCATGGTTACATGGATTTTCGTGCAAAAAGTGAATTGCAAATTCATAAATATTATTTTATTGGTTTAGCTATTATTTTATTATTTCCTTAGGAGGTCCATTTTAGACCTCAAAATTCCCCTAGTGTGAATAATATAGACCAAAACTGATTCTCCCCAGCTTAGGGGTCGAATCCCTGACTTGTGGATTTGATCCACAAAGTGCTCAACTAGAAACCCAAAGACTAGGGAAGTCAACAAACTCATCCCTAACTTTGGTGAAACTGATTCATTTATCCAAAAATACACTTTTACCCAATGTATCTACCTTATAGTAACTATTTAGTTCATAATTACATTTACATGAATTAATTACATTAGTAAAAGCTCATAAATTCTATCACCAACTGAGAAAAATTCAAAAACTGGAAAATATCAGTGAATCTAGCAAAAGCGCAGCGTCTGTAGCAGAAGCGCAGCCCCTGAAGTAGAAGTACAACGCCAACTTCAAGACTACTTTTGGAGGCCTTCTTGAAGTCCAAATTGAGCTCATTATAGCTTATTGGAAAGATGCTCCTATTAGTTTCCTAAAAATATCCTTAAGTTCCTAAAATGATGCATTTCAGGCCCTAAAAAGTCAAATATCTTAAGACTAGTAAAAAGCGCAACGCTACCCTAAAAAATGAGGCAAAAAGGTGATTTTTTGGGAGTTTTTGGCCATTTCTCCCTGTGAAAATGTCCAATTTTGGCGTGCCAATAGTCAAAATTTGATTTAGAAGGCATTTTTAATCCAATGGTGGTGGCCATTTGTCATTTGGAGGCTCCTAGAAGAAGCGGCGCTGCGCTTTTTCCAAGTGGATTGTGCTGAAAACTTGTCAAAATTTGTCAAACTACCAAAAATTGCAAAAAATTACCTAAAAACCTTCAAAATGGGTAAATGAAGTACTGATGATGTGCCTCAAGAAATAAGGGAAGCATCAGCAAGGATCTCAAGTTTATCTTCCTCCTTTTTTTTTATTAGGGTTTGCTTGTACTTCTCCTTCAACTGCTTGAGTTTGATGTTGCAGATCTTCTTCCTAGTGATGCACCTATTAGACATGTATCTGAGAATTTCAATATATTTATTTTCCTTGTAAAGGAGCTTCTCAAGGTGGAGGTTTACCCTATCTATCCATATCTTTCTATCATCTTCAACTTCCTTGGCAATCCTTTATTAAAAACTAAGTTGTTATGCCTCATGTTTTTGTTGTTGTAGAGCTCTCTTAAGACCTCTTATTTTTATTCTTGATTTGATGTTTTGAGTGTCATCATGGTCAAAATAATCAATTTCCATCATTGGCTTACCATTGGTGTCTTGTATTTTTTCTTTTAGCAGCTCTAGCTCCATGAGTACCTACTTATGTTTCAGCTGTTTGTTCTCCTGTTCAAGGAATGATATGAAAAATTGAGCTATTGCCATGTTGTCCTAAAATTATTTGATCATGGCATCCTTCTCTTTGATGATCAGCTTTGAGGCCTCCTGATCATCCTGATCATCCAAATCCATCAACTCAAAGTCTCTTTCTTCCTCATGAAGGTCTTCCTCTTCATGGAAAACTGTCTCTTCTTGCTGCGCATCCTGATGTACCTGCTTTGATGATGAAGAAGGCAAGGCCCCTTCCAAAATATGTGGATCAAACACTTTCCTAGGTCCCCTCTGATAGGTTTTGACCTTTTTGACTTCTTTGACCTCTTTTACTTTAGCCTTGCTAGATATTTTGTCTTTGAGACACTGATGTTGGTGATGGAATTGGTCTAACAAGCTAAGGTGGTGGAGTATTGAAGGCATCATTCTCAATAAAGGTCTCCCATGCAATATTTAGTTGATTGAGATGACGAAGGACAACAATTTTTATTATAGAGTGATGAAAGATATTGTTCATCTGATGCTCATACTCTCTATTTTGCACTATGTATGACATTTTATCAATACTCATGTACAAATAGTGAGGGATATTGAGAAATTTCACCCTTTTGAAATGCATGAGAAGTCTTATGTGATACACATATAGTCTAGAGAATCTTCCCTCACAAGTGAAATACTTCATGATGATCTTCATCATGGGAGAAAATATGTCAAGTAGGTGGATGAAAGGAAAGACTTTATTTTTATCATTTTTGTACCTTGGCTTGAGAAATGGTTCATAATGCTGGGTATCTATATCTTTGGCCTTAAACCACTTCACACCCACATTAGGTATCCCTCTGGATACAAAAATAGTATCTGTGGATATGGCGAAGGTTACTCCTACAATGGTCACTTGATTGTCTTTGAGGTTAGAGATGAATACTCTGGTCAAAGCAGGGTGACGTTGTACTCTTTGGACCATTTCACAGAAGTGAAAATAGCCCAC
Organism: Pinus albicaulis; assembly: GCA_034641835.2. Lineage (NCBI taxonomy): Eukaryota > Viridiplantae > Streptophyta > Pinopsida > Pinales > Pinaceae > Pinus > Pinus albicaulis. The sequence goes on along the minus strand of CM076579.1, from coordinate 1,079,127,164 downwards.
ATGTTTGAAGCAATTGATTGTCATGGGTGAGGCAAAAAACTCTCTAGTGTTGTATGGTTCAAGCCTCAAAATCCTTCCTCCTTTGTGTTGTCTTCTCTCCTCTTATATGTCCATCTCCTCCTCCATAATATGTATTTCCTCCTCCATAAGAATTGTCTTGTTTTGAAACCCTAGGGAAGGGGAAGGGAAAGGAGTAGGATAGTAGGTTTAGGGAGTTGGGATGAGTGTAGGAAAATTTAGGGAATTGGGGAAGGGATTTAGGGAGCTTAGGGAAGTGGTGGGGGGTAGAATAACTTAGGGAAATAGTGTAGGGAATTTGATAACATGGATATGGTGGGACTGCCTAGGAAAATGCAGTATAGGATTAGGGTTTTAAGAAATGGGACTTGGGGATAAGGTATAAGGTAATGTAGGGATAATGGGAGTGATTTTAGAGAGTGGGAAGGGAAAATAGGGTCTAGAGGAAACCACCTTGGCTTAGAATGGTGAAAACTAGGGTTTCTTGACTCAAAACATGAAATGGTAAATGAGGAGGGTTTACACCATGAATTCAAATTATAAACTGAAGGGAGGATTACAAGAGGTGCAACCTACTTGCATTGGACTAAATAAACCCTTATTTGATGGTTGGAGCAGTTGCACTGAAGATTTCGAGCTATGGTAGAAAGCTGACAAAAGCGCAATGCCTTAAGGAGAAGCGCAATGCCTCCATAGTAAATTGCAGCGCCTCTGTGGTAAAAGAACAACGCCCTGTCTGTCAAAAGCGCAACGCCTTAAGGAGAAGCGCAACGCCTGGAAAAATACTCGTCTTTCTCACTTAAAATTCAATTTTTGACTTGGGAGTTTGAGAGCTCAATGAATGAGGATGCAAATGAGTGTCTTTTTGGTCTTTGATGGCCCTTTATAGTTGGTGAATCTTCATAATTTGAATTTGGGACCCACATTTCCTTTGAAACTCAACTTTGACATTGCACTTTACCTTTTGAATATGATCTTTGGATTTGATATTTTGATGGATTTTTAACACTAGCTTTTTAGAACATTGACTTATTTGGCTGATTGGAACTTGAGTATGCAGCTTCTTGGAACCATGAGAAATTATTACACATTAAGAAACATAAAATTACATATTGAATTGAAATTCATTTACAAATAAAACTTTCATAATGAAAATTTTTTATTTTCACTCTCTTACTTGATAGTATTTTATGCATGTAAATGGTGATTTGATGGACCTTGAAAATCCTAATACCTAATGAAGACTCTGACTGAATGAAACTCGTGATGAAAGGACTGAAATGATGATAACAACTCATAACTGATGTATACTCAACAAAGTGGTGAAATGAACCAGGAAGTAATGAAATTTTTTAAAAGAGTGAAGCTTGACCTAAATCTGCACCAAGTGACCAAATTATTGCATGATGACCCAATTGAATGACAAAAATTACAGAATGGGACCCTTAAAATGACGTGAAAGAGTTTATTTGATCACTGGTGGAAGGATGCAAATACTCACACTAACAGGTGGAACTGTAATATCCTATTTTATTTTGAGTGAAGATTTATTCTTCCATTTATTTTAATTATGAGTGTAATTGTTCAATATTTTTTAGGTGTTCATCATTATTGTTTACAAAATTAATTAACCATTATTTAATCTCCTTCAAAAATTTAGTAATACTATCAAATTCACTGGCCCGTGAAGTTCTTATTACACTCAATACTTCTTCTAACTGATATTTAGGTATTAGAATGGAATCTCTTATCATCTTCTTTTATAATTAATCCTCACAAATCTAGCAATATAATCTTTTAGCACTTGTATTCTAGAAAACCATCATGATTTCAACTGGATGGTAATCCTTGTTGGTTCCTATGGAAGTCACTTAGACTTGAGAAATTCAACTAGAGATTGGCTTTAAAGATTGGTTTGGTAGTTTTTGAATCAGAATTTAATATTTTAATAAATATTAGATCAAGTATTGAAAATTAAAGCAATGGGCCCTTATTTGGAATCGGATTTGTCATTATGCTGATCTCCAACATAGGTTTCTTGAGTCAAAGCTTCCTTTACACAAATTGACATTTTTTTTATTGAGCATAAAGTAAACCCATGCATAGAATACTCTAAGTTCGCATAGAAAATTTAATTTGTGGGAAGAGATATATATCTAACAAATTTCATTGTGATCTTTATTCAAATTTTATGACTTTAACTAAAAATTAGCATTGAAAAATATATTAATATAAAGTTTATAAAGAATTTTTTGACTACTTGATATAATCGGCTCCATGGCCCCACCAAATCCTTGTCGCCTTTGTTTCCTTCCAGATCCCATGTCCCCTATGGATTCCTCTCTTGGGGTATTCCATCCCCCACCTCCCCTCTCCCCACCCGACCCTACAGCAGTGGCCTACCTCTCTCTGATCTCCTCCCTTGGTTCTCTGTGTGATTAGCCTACAGTCTCAAAATTTGTGAAACGTTTGGAATCCATCCCTGAAATCAACTTGCCACATTTATTTCCACGTAAGGAAGCTCTTTCCCTTGTTGAGGGAGGCCTAGTAAGGCAGTTCACTAGTCTCTGACCTTCACAAAAAATGATACACAAGTGGATTTAGTGTAACTAGTCCACCAAAATCAAGGGGAAAATCTCAATCCACTTTTGTGGCATAGGGTTTTACACCATATACCTTGAAACCAAGGAAGACAAAGATTTGATATTCATAAATGGGACATACTTCATGGATTTGAAAGGTATTTACTTAAACATATGGACCCCAAACTTTGAGCCAAAGCCTGGCATTCCCAACACAATCTTGGTATGGGTTCATCTACCTCACCTGCCACTCAATTGTTGGGGAGATGAATTAGTAAGATAAATAGGAAATTCAATTAGAAAATATAAATATCGAAGTGAGACAAAAGATAAAATGCATGCATGTGCAAGGATATACATGGAGATCGACTTAGGAAAATTCATTCTTGAAGTAATAAAGCTCAAGTTTGACAATCGGTTGCATATACAACAACTTGAATATGAGCATATTCCATTCAAATGCAAGGTATGTCACAAATATGGTCATTTGGAAAATAGATGTCTAAAAAAATCAACAACAAAAACTCAAGAAAACAAATAAGAGAAATGGGAAACAGTGAGATGTAAAACTAACAAAACCAGAAAAAACCCAATCCTGAATGGGAAGTCTCATCCCGGTATCCCTCCTTTGGATCCTTGTTCTTCACCTTCTATCTCAGATACCATCAATACCAACCTTTGAGGTCCCTCATGAGCTTTCATTCTTTGCTCCTCCAATATTTTTGAAATCCTAGCTAATACTCCTATTGATCTTGATGACCGGAAAAATATAACTTCTGAGCAGGAGAATAGGGAGTCTTCATAGGATCAACCTCCCCCACCCCGCACAATATCTACTCGCTAAATTGTTCTACTTAATCATACAAGAGATAATCTCTAGCCTACTATAAATCCTGAATAATCCTGAAGGTCCCATGAATCAATGCATGATGATTCTAATTTTCTTTCCTCTAATTCACCCCTTATTCCCTCATCCAAATAAGCTCCCTCCTTTATTGGCATCTTGACTAGAAGCAAGGCCAAGGAAACCATGGCGCCCCCAGAGGGATCACAAAATAGATATGGAATAAATTCCATTAAGGAAGTTTGTGATGAGGCAATGAAAAAATACATGGCGTTGGGATTTCAACAACCCATGGACTCATTTTTAGGGAAAGGGCATGCAATGAAAGAATATCTGACAAAGCCATGGAGATTAAATGGATCTACCACCCCTTCCCAAGGTAAATAATTATTATGGTCTCTTGGAATTACAGAGGACTTGGAACCTCTCCAAAAATAGTAGTAATATATATAGTTAGATAAGAAAATCCCACAGTACTTCTCATTCGGGAGACCAAATCGAGGAAGAAATGGCCTCTACAATCAAGAAAAACAATAAAGATATGAAATGAATAGCGATCGGTGCTAGATGCACATCAAGAGGTATATGTACGATATGGAATGATATAGTAATATATATACAAAATACACATCAGGAGTTGCATTGGGTAAATACTAATTTCAGGAATAAATAAAATGGAAATACTTTCACAGTTTACAATATTTATGGCCCATCCCACTATAGATACAAGGAGCAATGTTAAAACTCCTTGACACTTAATTTAAATTCAAAAGGTAGCCATTACACCATGCTTTAAAGCAATCTCAATATGGTAATGAATCACGAAGAAAAAAGAGGTGGTTTCTATCTCCCTAATACATGCATAGACAAGATGGAAAACATAATGGTCGATCATAATTTCATATAAATAAAACCAAGAAATGGAAAATTCACCTGGAGCAATAGGGGTCTTGGTCCTGTAAACATCAAAGAATTATTGGACAGGTTAATTTTCCATACAGATCTCATAGTTGGCTCTACCTTAGTGTCCTCAAAAATTCTATCTACAACAATATTAGATCACAAGCCTATAAGTATAACCTTCAAAGAAAAATGAAACTTTGGTACTCTTATTTTTCGTTACAATCCCATTTGGTCCAAGAGAGAGGATGTAAATCCATATTAACGGTGTTGGATACCACCATTAGTAGGGGGTCTCCCCAGTATGAAGTCCCAATTATACCTCACTCCATCCCCATCTGGAAAAAAGGCCTAGTTTCCATTTATTATTATAGATTTTCCTTGACTACAATTAAACATAAGAGAGCACACATATACTTTGAGATAACCAATTAAGTTAGCCATGTGAAGCATAAAATCACAATGTATATAAGGTACTTCCACGAATAGGAAAAGATAGAGTGAGCCTTTAGAAGAAAATTAATAGTATTATCCTAATAAAGACACACACATGTATATAGAAAGAATCATTAATTAACCTATGAAATAGTTCACAAAGTAACAATGATCATGAAAGAAAGTAAGGATGCACAATTCAAAGTTGTGTACCAAATCCAACGAAATAGTTCATTTTATTTAGTACATATGAAACACAAACATTGATCGTAAACATGAAAAAATAGTTTTACAACATTCACGATACATACATGAAAGTGTGTTAGCTATGAGAGCTTCAAAAAATTAAGTTAAAGTTCCAAGATACACAATTACAATGATGCAATGACTAGGCCCAATAATGGAACATTAAGCCACCACTTTCTCCTCAAAATAATTCTCTTCTCTCCTATGCCAAGCTTAAGAAGCTAAGGCTATTTTTTTTTCTTGATTTATGAGGGTTTATTTATAACAAATGAGGTTACCTTTCACCTCCCATGTGAATATTTACCTGCCTCGTGACTCTTAATCTCCCATATGAATTTTGAGCTTCTACATGACTCATGGAATTCCTAGTGACTTTTCACATTCCATGTTTTACACTTGGGCTTCCACACATTTTATATTTTCCAATTTCCGAAATTACATAATTACATTCCACCAATAACGTGGTAAAAATTCATAAAACAAAATAACACTCTTATGTTCACATTGTGAATCTATAGTTTGGTGACTGTGACATGAGACTTCATTGTAATGTGTTTTTCTCTTTGTTGTTATGTATTCAAATATTCATGTTTGATCTGAGATGTTCTTCATCTTCACCCTCCAAAGAGTATGGATAAGTATTGGAACCTTCTACGTCAACATGAGTTTCCATCTCTTTGTCATGGTCTAAGATTCCTTCACTCCTGCATGATAGCATCTTTGAGTCTCATCTCCACAAGAGTCCTCTTGAAACCTCTCCTTAATTATCTCCTTGAAAATAATCGTGCCATGTTAGGATGATAGCACTTGAAAATGAAGTTCACTCATGTGACAAGACAATATCAATCCCAAAATAACATATTCTCTCTTTTTTTCTCATGTAATATTATGACTATAATGGGATAACGTGCAAGGATTGGGAGAGGGGCCTTATTGGGCGCAGAGAAAAAATTTAGGAGGTAAATGGGTGGAGGTTTCGGCACTGGGACTGTGCACTGCATAATGGCAAGAGTGAGAAGCAAGGCTTCGGAGTAGAGAAAATTTCCAAGAGTCAGTAGCTAGGAGCTTGATGCCTAAGGATGTGCAGCGCACAATGATTGAGAGGGAGCCTATAGGTTCAGTGAAGTTTGTCATTACGAGGGACTTGAGATGACCTTGCTTTCCACTAGGAGTGCACAATGTGCAACACAAGTCATGGTTGATCAAGGCTTTGAACAATGGGAAAATGTAAGTGGTAAGGGTTGAGTGACTATGCTCCGAAGATGGACAATGTGCTTATGAAGGGAGTTGAATTCAAGATGGATGCAAGTTTAGGAGACAAGGGTCTTACACAGAAGCTTGGAGGTGTGCATTGTGATGAGCTCCATCAATAGACATATTTGGAGGGTTAATGGTCACCTTTTTTCCTTCTTAGATCTCTTTTTCTTGCATTTTTATTATTATTTTGTTTTATGATGCTATTGTAGGTGGTGATTAAGGCTAACATACTCTGAGTGCCTAATATGATGTTGAGTGCAGAAAATCATGAATTATTAATCAATTTTATAAAGGATTTTATCATAAATACTTGGAGGAGACAGCAAGGAGAAATTATTGGAGGATTTTCCACCCTCCTTAACTCTCAAAGGCAGCTAAAGGATCCCAAATATTCTCTCCAACAATTCGAACTCCAAAGGTGGCCAAAGGATCCCAAGGATTCTCTCCAACAATTCGAATTCCAGAGGCAGCCAAGAAACTCAAAGAGGAGTGCACTAAATCTTTTTTTACTGGGAGTCAAGAGGACTCATTCACTATTTTCTAGGGAGTTGTTGGTAGATGCCCTGTAGAATAAATATAGTAGAGCTAGAACTAGGAAGATTTAGTCAATTCCAGTCGATTCTAGTTGAAACTTTGTTGAAAGCTATTGAGCTTTTTATTATTTTACTCAGTGATCAAACTTTCAGAGATGTATGAGGCTATTATTTTATGAAATGAGCAGACTGATTTCATTCGACTGATTTAAGTTTTAGAGAGCTAGGCTTATGGGTTAGGGCCCAATCCATGTGCCTCAGCTTCTCTGTTGTTACCATCCTTTCCTTTCTGCCATTAAACTAGTTTTCTTTTTTTCATTCAATTATTTCTACTTCTGATAGTTTCACTGCTGCTTATTTTTTGCTTTTACTGTGTTGTTGTAGTTTTTAATTTGCTCGTGAGTCATAGAATAGAGGAGAAAATCCAAGAAAATTTGTGGATCAATACCCCCTTCTCATCTCTGTCAATAGAGCTCGAGGAGGGCGAACCTTCCCACAAGCCCAAAAACTTATTTTTGTTCACAATTTCTGAGATTAAAAGTAGAGTTGTATTACCATTTTTTAGTCTTCCTTTACACTGTATTTTTATGCATTTGCATGTGTCTTTGTGCATAAGTTAGCAGGTTGATTTCAGGACTTATTATTAAAACCCCAGAGCTTCGTGGTGCTTCCCCGCTTCATTTTCCATCCCTGTATTCACAACCTGAGCATTGCTTTTGTGCCTCCATTTCCCTCCTTTTTCTCTTATTTTCATCCATCACTCCTTTTCATTCCCAAAACACTTGAAAAGCATTAGTATTAGACATCTTCCCTTTCTCCTCGAAACTCCCGCTCATCGTACCTCGCTCCATCGCAAATTGCAAATCGCTTGTGATCTTTATTAATGCTTTCTCATTCCAAGCCCAGATGTGATATCCCTTTCTACTTCCCTTTGCTGCTCTTTTATTAAAAACAGTAAAAAAAATTAGAAACCGCATTTTTTCCCTTTGGGCTTACCATTGCTCCTTTCTGCAATCTCATTTCCCATGTGATCCTTGTTAACATCTTCCGCTTATAGGCCCCGATTGCGATATTCATTTTTCCCTCCTTTCCCCTTCACTCCTTAATTCTATGTTAAAAACCTTTTAAAGAACCTTACTCCGCCTTTTTTTTTAAAACCCCATCACTTTATTGCAATTTGCAATATTTTCCCTTTTTTTTAAGACTTACCACTCCGATTCGTCGATTGCGATATTGCGATCGCGCTCTACCGCCAGTCCCACAACCACGTCATCCCTATCGCAAATTTCATTTCACCATTTTATCCCCATCACATTTCGCACTTCGCATTGTTTAGTTGGGTTTCGTTAATACTTACCGCTCTTTTCCTGCCGATTGCAATATTGTTATCGCACTCCGCCACCGGTCATCCCGCCATGTCATGCATCACAATAGCAAACCGCAATTCTTTCCATTTTCTTTTAAACACTTACCGCTTGCTTTTGCTGATTGCAATATTACGAAATCGCAACGTCACAGCTTTTAGCTCATCGCATTTCGCACTTCGTTCCCGCTCCCAAACAACACTTCCATTATCCCTTTAATTTTTCTATATTACGATTGCGATATCGCATATCGTAGATTTTTCCTCCATCGCATCTCCAAAGCCATTTATGCACTATAATAAGGTTTTATAAGGTTTAACCCCGCTCTTTCCACTTCAAGGCCTTGTCTCATGTGTTAAGCCCTCCATTAGCCACTTTAGCCCTTTTCTTTCCTCCAAGCTGCAAATCAACACCTTTTCAATTAGAAGTAAGTCATGGATAGCTTAGTTGCATGGATAGAAACATGGTAGATAGACCATAGGATAAATAGAGTGCATTTAGCCATTTGGCCAAGTTAAGTGTGGTTTAGAATTAGTTTCCTTTCTGCCATTTATTTTCAGTAAGTTAAATTAGTTTCCTTTCTGTCATTTCTTTCCTGCAAATTAAATTAGTTTCATTCCTGTCATTTCTTTTGCAATTTAGTTTAGTTTTATTTTCTGTCATTTCCTTCCAGCAATTTACTTTCAAGTCCCTATCATAGTCTAAGAAATAGCACCCTTTTGTAAAGAAGAAGAGGATGACATAAACAAAATGCAGCTGCTGTGTATATAGCACTGTCACCTCCAAGTTTGTATGAAACCCGGGTTGATAAAGTAAAGTAGGGCAGCCCTTGGGAGTTGCAGCACTCTTGGTGCAATACCAAGGCTCACCAATTTTTTGCGTTGTTGCCGGGGAGGTGTCTAGTAGATGCTTTGATTTTGTTTTTAGCATTATTTTTTTCTTTCCTTTTTTTTTCATGTCATTTCAGAAATATTGAAAAAATACAAAAAGATTTGATTTTCATGCCTCGTAGGACTAGGAATACTCAAAGACAAACCTTACCTAAAACCCCCACATCACCTCCTGGACACCCTTCACTCTTCTTCAGTGGAAGTGAGAGTGAACCCCCTTTAGGAGAACCTTCTGAATATTTTGAGGATCCTATTGGGGAAGAATAAGAAGACCTTTTTTCAACTAAGGGACCTGCTTCACCTATCTTAACCATGGTTGGGATCTAGATAGCCTTTCCCATAAGAGAGGCAGATGGGGAAACTAAGATGAAGAACATTAGCTCCTCAGCTCTTCCACACTTTCATGGACTTACCTCTGAGGACCCTGACACAGTCACATTTGAATTTGTTGTTGTTTGTAGGACTTATGACTACACCTCTGATGATAAGAATTTGAATCTATTCCCATCCACCCTTAAGGATGCATCCTTGCGCTAATTCATGGATCTGCCTGGTGATAGCATCACTACCTGGGCACAAATGGAAGAGACCTTAAGCAGAAAATACAAAGACTATTGTAGGTCCAAGGAAACTAAGGATGTGATCTTTAGGATGACTCTAGGGCCAGATGAATCCTCAGAGGAATATGAAGAGAGGTTTCAATTGAACTATAAGAAATCCACTTGTACTCTTGATCCTGACTCACTTAAACTTGTACTTCCTCGAGGGATCAGTGAAGAGATGATAGAATCCTTGAATATGTTAACAGGAGGAGATATCTAACAACAACCCTATGAAACAATCAAAATTGTCTTCTGAAACCATTCTAGGACATTTAGGAAGAAGGGTAGAGCTAGCCAAAGTACATCCAATACCCCTTCCTCTTCCACCTTCATAAAACATGAGATTGGAAACATGCTAGAGGACTTAAAGAGTGACATATTTCACACATTTGATTTGAAAATGGAAACAATGTAGGTAAAAAGGAAGCAAGAGGAAGCAGAGAGAGCCATGGCCATATTTTTTCCTAGATGTACCAAGAAGCACCCAAGAAATGAATGTCCTTTGAATGTCATATAGTTTTTCTTAGTCTGTGAGGAGAATCTTTCCACGGAAAAGTGTCCCTCCTTACCTAGACTTAAAGTTGTATATCAAGGTGGGGAAGAAATGCCAGAGAAACTTTGTTTCATCAACCAGAGAAGGCCTCAAGGTCCTCAGTCATATCAACAAGGTATGAAAGGTGCACCTTACTATTAATATCACAACAATTAGAGCGCGCCCATGCAACCTTGTTACACTCCCAATCCTCCATCCTAGTCTACACCTCCTACTTGGCCTTACAACCTTTCATATCATCCTCAGCCAGTAAACCAACCATTTCAGCAGTATGCTCCACAACAACCTCAGTGGAAAAATCCATCCTAAGGATGGAGGCCTCAAAAAAATCAACTGCCTGCTCTAATGCCTCCACCCCAACCTCAACCTCAGCTTACTCATGCTGCTCCACCTAGGCTACCTATACCTGCACAACCCAATCCGAACCCGAACAACAGATAGGCATAGTAGGCTCCCAGTGGAGAAACATCCCATCTAGCTTATGTTGTGGAGATATAGGAGGTTAATCTCAGGTCAGGAAGAGTACTCCCAGACAACCATCCTCCATCTCCACCTGTAGAGGTTGAGGGGGAAAAGGAAGAAGGTAACGCTCAGATCCAAAAACCTCCTTTTCCTGAGCGCTTGATCCACCCTAGTCAGCACACCCCAGAGGATACTGAACTCCTGGGAGAATTTGAAAATTTGTGTGTAAAGATACCACTTCTCGAGGCCATTAAGGATGTCCCTATCTAAAATAGGCTCATCAAAGAAAAGTGCTTCAAGAAACCTGGGAGAAGGAAGAGAGATACCCCCACCATCAATGTGGTAGGACAATTGTCTGACTTGATGTTGGGGAAGGTGATATTTCCAAAGTACCTGGACCCTGATAGTTCAATTTTTGATGTGCATATAAATGGTGTCACCGTTCCCAACAATCTGATTGATCTCGGGGCTACCATCAATATCATGACTAAGGAAACTATGTTGAAACTTAATCTCCAAGGGACTTTGAGGAAAACCGCAACAAGTTTACAACTTGCAGATCGATCCACAGTAACTTCGAAAGAAATTTTTGAGGATGTTATGGTTACCATTGACTCTTGGGAGTATCCTACAGATTTCCTGGTCCTACAACCAAAAACCAAGTTTAATGGTTATCCCCTCATCTTAGGGAGACCTTGGTTAGCCACTGCAAATGCTTATATTAGTTGTCGGGCCGAAAACATGACTATAAAAAATGGGCCTTTGTCTAAACAACTAGTGATATATCCTCTAGCCCAGCCTTCCATTGATCATGATCTCCCTATATGGTTGGAGGATGAATAAGATGAGTTATATAATACTACCCATATGTGTACCATAGATGTTATTCTTAGAGGGGGGCATCTTGTTGAAGATGAACTCATCAACCATGCCATTCAAAACCATCCCTCCACTATCATTCCTCTCGAAACCTTAGTCAAAGAGTTTGAAAGCCAACCTTGGATGGAAGTGCACTCAGTTGAGTCAACCTCCAAAACCACCAAGGCTATTGATTTTGGCCCATCCAGATCTCTAAAAATCAACCCAAACCTCTCGAATGAAGAAGAGAAGCAGTTATGCCAGCTTTTGAAAGAAAATCTTGAAGCATTTTCTTGGGATTACAAGGACATGAAAGGGGTGAATCCTTCAGTATGAAGACATCACATTTACATCAAAGAAGGATGCAAGCCTATGAGACAACCCTAAAGAAGGATGAACCCAGCTCTGAAGGACATAGTCAAAGAAGAGTTGCAGAAACTATTGGATGCAGGGTTCATATATCCTATATCCAACAGTGAATGGGTTTCCCCTCTTGTCCTAGTCCCAAAGAAAGATGGGAAGCGGAGAATTTGTGTCGATTATCAAGAACTTAACAAAGCCACCAAGAAATACCATTTCCCTTCTCCCTTTATAGACCAAGTCTTGGATGGCCTTGCGGAGAAGAAGTTCTTTTCCTTCTTAGATGGGTTCAGTGGGTACAATAAGATTCAAATCAGCCCTGAAGACCAGGATAATACTACTTTCACCTACCCTTGGGGTACCTTTGCTTATAGAGTCCTACCCTTTGGGTTGTGCAATTCCCAAACTACCTTCCAAAGAGTTGTCCTGAGTATCTTTTCTGAGTTAGTCCATGACTCTATCTAAATCTACATGGATGATTTCACACCATATGGGGATGACTTCTAGGAAGCTCTCTCCAATTTGGGTAAAGTACTAAGAATGTGCATTGAGATTAATCTCTCCTTGAGCCCAGAAAAGTGTGAATTCCTGAAGAAATCAAGGTTTGTATTATGACACTCCATATCCCAAGCAGGAATACAGGCAAACCCAAACAAAATCACTATCATCAAAAGGGTACCTGCTCCTCAAAATAAGAAAGATGTCAGGAGTTTCTTAGGCTTAATTGGTTACTATAGAAGGTTCATCAAAGATTTCAACAAGATGGATTCACCATTATTTGGGTTATTGGCCAAAGATTATGAGTTTATTTGGTCTGGTCTTTGTCAAGAAGCTTTCGAGATAATTAAGAGAAAGTTGACTACTGCCCCCATCCTCTGAGGTCCAAATTGGACTCTTCCTTTCCACATCCACACTGATGCATTCGAAAAATCTGTAGGGGAAGAATTAGGACAATTAGAGGACAAAATCCCTTATGCCATTTATTTCATCAGCAAGAACTTGTCCAAGGCCAATCTAAATTATATTGTTACTGAGAAGGAGATGTTAGCCATATTCCATGCCTTGAAAAAATTCAGGCATTATGTAACTAGATATCAGACCTTTGTTCACACTAACCATGCAACCATCAAGTATTTAATGAACAAACTTGATGTTAATGCTAGAATAATTAGATGGTTTTTACTTTTGCAGCAATTTTATTTGACCATTGTTCATAAAACTTGGAAGGGAGAATGTTGTTGAAATTTTTTTGTCCCGGTTAGCTCTCCCTGCAGGTGAAGAAGGAATGGTGGATGACCAGCTGCCAATCAGCATCTCTTTTCTATATCAACACTCTCACCATGGTTTTCTGATATAGAAAACTACTTGGTTGTTGGGAGACTCCGTCCTAATATTTCATTCAGGGAGAGGAGCAGAATCATCATAAAAAGCGCCCCTTTCACATGGATTGGGGGAAACCTTTTCAAGCTAGGCCCTGATAAAATCCTAAAGAGATGTGTGAGGGAGGAGAATTTTTTGATATCCTATCTACATGTCATGATAGCCCATGTGGAGGCCACTTTGCTGCAAAGAGAACTGCTTACAAATTTTTTCATGCATGATACTATTGGCCTACCCGTCATCAAGATTCCAGAAGATACACTAGCAGGTGTGACCAGTGCCAGAGGATGGGGAAACCCACACAAAGGGATGAAATGCCTTTACACCCTCAGGTGGCTCTTGAGCCATTTGATAAGCGGGGCATGGAATTTGTTGGACCTATCGATCCACCATCCGTACAAAAGAAGTATATCATAGTATGCTCTGATTACCTAACAAAGTGGGTTGAAACATAAGTAGTGAAGGTAGAAACCGAGGAGAAAGTAGCAAAATTTCTGAGGGATAATGTGTTTTACAAGTTTGGGTACCCCAGAGAAATAGTCATTGATCAGGGAGCACAATTCACCTCTCACCTCATTGAGAATATTTTGAGGAAGCACAGGATTAAGCATAGAACTTCTACTGCCTATCACCCTGAGGTGAATGGCCAAGTAGAAGTAACTAATAGAGATTCAGAAAGCATCCTCACCAAGGTTTTGAGCAGCAACAGAAAAGATTGGGCAGAAATATTGGTAGAAGCTACTTGGGCCTACAACACTACTTGGAAGGCAACAACAAGATTCACTCCTTATGAACTAGTCTATGGTAAGAAAGCAATACTTTCAGTTGAGTTTGAATTCAATACTTTAAGAATGGAAGCTAAATTAAATCTAGATCTATCAAATGCCCAAAAATAGAGGTTGTTGCAACTAAATGGATTGGATGAGTTCATAATGCAAGCACTTCTTCACACGGAGGTAGTTCAGCTACAAAGGAAGTTCTGGCATGAGAAGAACATAAAATAAAATACCTTCCAAGAAGGAGATTGGGCATTGTTGTATGATTAAAGGTTTAAATATTTCAAAGGCAAGCTAATGACAAGATGGTTGGGACCTTACACAGTGGAAAAATGTTTTGATAATGGCGCAGTTCAAATCAAAACCATAGATGAGGAAGGAATCCCCTTGTCTGTCAATGGTCACAGACTTCAAATTTACAATAAGCCTTTGTCAAAGGCATAGTTCAAAAATTCAATAGGAAGAGACGTGTATGTGATCATAAACTCCATAGTTTCCCACACCTCCTTAAAAAAATAAAAAATAACTAAATAAAATTAAAATTAAAATAAATAATAAATAATAATAATAATAATAATAATAATAATAATAATAAATAAATAAATAAATAAATATCCATGGGTCAAAACCTCTCCAAGGCACCCAAGGCAAGCTTGTGGGTTGAAAACCTCGATGGAGGCAGCTCACTTGCTCATAAAGAGAGAGAGAGAGAGAGAGAGAGAGAGAGAGAGAGAGAGAGAGAGATCCATGGGTGAAAACCTATCTGAGGCGCCCAAGGAAAGTCTGTGGGTTGAAAACCTCCATGGAGGTAGCCCGCTTGCTTTCAAAAAAAAAAAAAAAATTACATCTACATATTTTTGTTTCCTGTTTTTGTTGTTTTTCAGGTCATTAATGGTTTCTGGAAACACGGGAAAACATTCATCTCATTTTCCCTTATTCTGTTTTACCATCCATCCCATCATTCACTCCATTCATTTTCATAACTTCCTCCATCACCTCCATACACCACATTCCTCCATTCCTGATCACAATGTAGCAAGGAAAGCAAGACACAAACTGCTACAGACATCAGGGAATTCCTATAGCGCAGACATATGTTCTTGAACAACAAGAAAAATAAGGGAGGAGCTCATGAAGCAGACCCCAGGAAAGACAAGAGTTCCACCCATGGAATCTGGAGCACCCCCCACGTAGCATCTACAATGGGAAGGAACATCAAGGAAAGATCAACAACTCACTCAGAGAGCTGCTTATTCAGCAAGTTGCTCACTCATAGAACAGAAAATAGTGAATAACGCATCATCTAAAAGGCTTGTATCCTCAATCTAGCTCCTGAAAACGCCTTGGAAACAATAGGTAAACTAAGGTATAGATTCTCACCCCTTGCTATGCATCCATAATAGCCATAAATAATTAAATTTGCAGACTTAGAGTTTAAGGGGCAGAAAGGTGGCCAATTAGCTTGGCTGCCATCGTGAAGTATGACTAGGGAGAACTACAAAGTCACGCCACCTGGGCATGCAAAAGAAAATAATTTAAATGTAGTGGAGTAGAGGAGAACGAGGGGAGGAAATACGCAGTCCATCATGAATTAACAGGGAGAATGAAACAACTGTCTACAATAGAAACTGGAGCTGAGCCGAGTTACATAAGCACTCCAAAATTAGTTTTGCAATCTAATAAAAGGAGGTCTCATCTCATCCAAACTAATAAATTGATAAATTTTTAGGGAAAGAGACCGAAGGAAACCGCAGAACAACAGTACCGAGAGTGGGTTGCGTATTTGAACAACGCGCAACAACAACAACAGAACAACGTCACCCTACCCATGGTTTGGTCCTCTCTCGTAAATATGAGTAGGGAAGCTTTTATAGCAACCCAAACAAGGAAGGATTCCACTCCTAGCCTTAGAGAAGGAGAAGAACAAGAAGAATAAGAAGAGCCAGAAGAAGAACCAGAAGAGGAACAAGAAGAAGAAGAGAAAGAGACAAAGGGCCAAGGAAAAATAGAAGTCATAGAGATAGCAGAAAATGGGCAAGAAACATACTCACAACACGGCACCACATCCCCTCAATACAAAGAGGTAGTTTCCACCGTAGCTCCTTTGAGCGCAAAGAGAAAAAAGGCAGACCTCTATGTATTTCAAAGCTGACAAGAGTCAGAGAGAGCCAGAAACTCCTCCTGCAAGCCCAATTATTATTTAAGAATCACGAAGGGAGGAGGAAAGAATCAAAGAAATAGTTCTAAAGGAGCAGCTGCAGAAGGCACAAATAAAGAATGTAGCACTGAAGGAGCAATTGCAGCAAAAAGGGGAGCAAGTAGCCACCATGGCAGACTTACGCATAGAAGCCCTTCAGTACAAATTCCCTTCTGACTCATATGATGTGTACCTCAAGGAAAAATGTATTTTATTTCAAATCAAAACTCTAGCCTCCCATGGATCACTACCTTTCCAAGATTGTAGGCAATTCATGAATTTCTACAAGCAAGCTAACATGGTTGATTAGGCAAAGGTGGAATATTTTTATTTACATAACCTTGTGCTGACAAATCTGGATATTTGGGACCCCAATTGTTCAATGGGGGATATGGATTTGATGGCTATAGTATCTTGGATGGTGAATGAGGACACTAGAGAAAAAGAGATATGGAGGGTCATGGGAAGAAGAAATAGAGAACCCTTATATATCAAACCATAATTTTTCAGCCAAAGATGATTCATCCTTAACCATTGAGAGATTGAAAGGGACCCTGCACTGGTTGAAAGCTACCTTTAGAATCAAACCCAGGTGATAAGCCACTTTGATGATGTTTCTAGGTAGATAGAAGATGAGTGCATTATGGCCAGCCAGAGGAGATGGAACAACCTCCCTTGCAGCCTCCAGAACAGGGATTATCATACTCCATAAATATTGAAGGGTGCATAGGAAAGGGAACCATTATACAAAAGGGCCATGCAGGCCAAAAAGATCCAATGGTTGGGACTAAAGCTCAGCTGACTTTTGTTGCTGGGGCTGAATGATGAAAATGACACAGATGCACAAGATAGAGAATGGGAGAATGAAAAAAAGAGTAATGTTTTTTACCCCCTTGGGGAAACTCCCACACTTCTTCCTCGGGAAATCAGGGGGCTATCAAAGCCTTGAAGGAAATGTAGGAGGAGGATTAGTCACTTAGAAGATGAGCAACCATTCAGTAGGGGGGTGATGATGAGCTCCATCATTAGACATATTTGGAGGGATTAATGATCACATTTTTGCCTTCTTAGATCTCTTTTTCTTTAATTTTTATTACTATTTGGTTTTATGATGCTATTATAGGTGGTGATTAAGGATAACATACTCTAAGTGCTTAATATGAGGTTGAGTGCAGAAAATCATGAATTATTAAGAATTTTTATAAAGGATTTTATCATAAAGACTTGGCGGAGACAACAAGGAGAAATTATTGGAGGATTTTCCACCCTCCTTAACTCTCAAAGGCAGCCAAAGGATCCCAAATATTCTCGTCAGTAGTTCGAACTCCAAAGGCAGCAAAGGATCCCAAGGATTCTCTCCAGCAATTCAAATTCCAAAGGTAGCCAAGCAACTCAAAGAGGAGTGCACTCAATCTTTGTTTACTGGGAGTCAAGAGGGATCAATCACTATTTTCTAGGGAGTTGTTGGTAGTTTCCCTATAGAATAAATAGAGCCGAGATAGAGCTAGGAAGATTTAGTCAATTCCAATCGATTCTAGTTGAAACTTTGTTGCAAGCTATTGAGATTTTTATTATTTTACTCAGTGATCAAACTTTCAGAGATGTATGAGTTTATTATTTTATGAGATGAGAATATTGATTTCATTCGACTGATTTAAGTTTCAAAGAGCTAGGCTCGTCAGTTAGGGCCCAATCCATGTGCCTCAGCTTCTCTACTGTTACCATCCTTTCCTTTCTGCCATTAAGCTAGTTTTCTTTCTGTCATTCAATTAGTTCTGCTTCTGATAGTTTCACTACTACTTAGTTTTTTCTTTCAGTTTTTTCTTTCAGTGTGCTACTGTAGTTTTTCATTTTCTTGTGAGTGATAGAATAGAGGAGAAAAACCAAGAAAATTTGTGGATCAAGACCCCCTTCTCTTCTCTATCAATAGAGCTCGAGGAGGGTGAACCTTCCCATAGGCCCAAAAACTGATTTTTGTTCACTATTTATGAGATTAAAAGTAGAGTTGCATTTATGTTCACTATTTTTGTTCACTATTTTTGTTCACTATTTACGCATTTGCATGTTTCTTTGCGCATAAGTTAGCAGGTTGATTGCAGGAATTATTGTTAAAATCCCGAGCTTCGCGATGCTTCCCCGCTTCATTTTCCATCCCTATATTCACAACCTGAACATCGTTGTTGTCCCTCCAATTCCCTCATTTTCATCTTAGTTTCATCCATCACCCCTTTTCACTCCCAAAATTCTTGAAAAGAATTAGGATTAGACCTTCGCCCTTTCTCCTCGAAACTCACGCTAGTCGTACCTCACTCCATCGCAAATTACTTTTGATCTTTGTTAACGCTCTCTCATTCCAAGCCCGAATGTGATATCCCTTTCTACTTCCCTTTGCTGCTCTTTTATTAAAAATAGTCAAAAACATTAGAAACCACATTTTTTCCCTTTGTACTTACCATCGCTCCTTTTCGCAATCGCATTTCCCATGTGATCCTTGTTAACAACTTCCACTTCCAGACCTTGATTGCGATATTCCTTTTTCCCCCCTTTCTCCTTCACTCCTCATTTTTATGTCAAAAACCTTTGAAAGAACCTTGCTCCGCCTTTTTCTGAAAATCCCATCACTTTATCGCAATTCGCAATATTTTCCCTTTTTCGTTAAGACTTAATGCTCTGATCTGCCAATCCCGATATTTCGATCGCGTTATGCCACCATTCCCATCGCCGCATCATCCCTATCGCAAATTTCATTTCGCCATTTTATCCCCATCTCCTTCGCATTTTTTAGTTGGGTTTTGTTAATACTTATCGCTCTTTTCCTGTCAATTGCGATATTGTTATCGCACTCTGCCGCCGGTCCTCCCACCACGTCACGCATCGCAATCACAAACCGCAATTCTTTCCCTTTTCTTGTAAACACTTACCACTCGCTTTCGCTGATTGCGATATTGTGAAATCACAATGTCGCAACTTTTAGCTCATCGCATTTCATACTTCACTCCCACTCTCGAACAACACTTCCGCTGTCCCTTTAATTTTGTGATATTGCGATTGCGATATCGCATATATCAGATTTTGCCTCCGTCGCCTCTTCGCCATCGCACTTTTCAATTCATTCCGCTCCAAAGCCATTTCTGTGCTATAATAAGGTTTTATAACATTTAAGCCTGCTCTTTCCACTTCAAGGCCTTGTCTCATGCATTAAGCCCTCCATTAGCCACTTTAGCCCTTTTCTTTCCTCCAAGCTGCAAATCAACACCTTTTCAATTAGAAGTAAGTCATGGATAGCTTAGTTGCATCGATAGAAGCATGGTAGATAGACCATAGGATAAATAGAGTGCATTTAGCCGTTTTTCCATGTTGAGTGTGGTTTAGAATTAGTTTCCTTTCTTCCATTTATTTTCAGCAAGTTAAATTAGTTTCCTTTCCGTCATTTCTTTCCTGCAAATTAAATTAGTTTCATTCTTGTCATTTCTTTTCAGCAATTTAGTTTAGTTTTCCTTTCTTTCATTTCCTTCCAGCAATTTTCTTACTATTTCTTATCATATTCTAATAAATAGCACCCTTTCGTAAAGCAGAAGAGGATGACATAAACAAAATGCATCTGTTGTGTATATAGCATTGTCACCTCCAAGTTTGTATGAACCCCGGGTTGATAAAGTAAAGTAGGGTAGCCCCTAGGAGTTGAAGCACTCTTGGTGCAATACCAGGGCTCACCACATTGCACTCATCACTTTTTTGAAAGTTTAAATGTGCTCATGACTTGCGCATGATGTGAAATCAAGGAAGAACCCAAAAATTGGCTAAGTATAAGATCAGTAGGACAAACGAGAGATAATAAGAGCATAAAAATAGGTCCTAAACATGATCAAACACATATACATAAGTAAAAACATGAAAATAATGTGCACAGTATCCAAAACCCACATGTATATATTGAAATGAAAACAAAGTGACACTTATTTCCAATTATGATAGTTAGGACGTAAGACTTTATGACACAAGTGTCAACTACAATTAGGAAGTGTGTTGTGCCATGGGATTGTGTCCAGTGCATGTTCTTTTGATAGAGAGGATAAAATAATGCAAAGGATTGCACTAGAGCTGCCTCTAGAGGGTGCACCAAGGTGTTCTTAACAATATATGAGAAATCAAGTGAAAGTGACACATGAAAGAGTGAAAGCAAGAAAAAGCAACACATGCAAAAGCAAAAGTGACACATGAGGAGTCCAAAGCAAGCATAAGTGATAGTTGAGAAACTCACCTAGAATATGGTTCATTTGCAACCAAGAATGAGGGATGCTCCTTCTGCTCCAAAACTACGCAGAGCTCAAAAGCGAAAGATAAGTGTGAAATGAGTTGTGGGATAGAATCTTTATATGGGGAGAGAGTACATCATAATTAGGGTTAGGGTTTGTGAGTTCTATCAGTGCATGTCAATAAAATAGGATTCTAGATTGTGTTGATTGTCACTAAGAAGTGTGATAGCACTGACCTGAAGAAGTTCGACCTCATTGTCAATAAGAATTGAAAACTATTTATCAACAAGGAGTGCGTAGTCATTGTCTCTAAGAACTGCACAATGATTGTCTTTGGTAATTGCGTGTGTCTATCAGCAAGAGGTGTGATTTCTTTTCTTCTAAGAGTGTGCATTGAATTTCAATAGGGAGTTTTCTAGGCTTTCTTAGAAGAAGTGTGATATGAAGGTATCAAGCGCTCAGCATGTGAAATCAACTAGTTGCGACACTTAGGATCTCTTGAAGAATACTTGAAAACTTAGCAAAGTATGACCTAAATGACTAATAATTATAGTTCAAATGACATTAAGGGGCTCCAAAATTTAGATATAGTCAAAATTTTGGAGGGACTTGTAGCAGCGACACCACTTGGTGATTCACTAGAAGAACCTAAGCTTCCCTATTTAGGTCTATCTTTATGCGTAAGTTATAGCTTTCGAGAAGTATTGCCTCATCCTATATACCCTAGCTTCCTTACATACACTGATTATATATTTAATATATCTCGTTCCTCTTGTCCACTTAATACTTTTCATAAATCTATTCAAATGTCAATGGTTTCGATGAGGGAAAAGGAGTATGTAAATTTGTGAGTTTAAGATGTTTAGAGATTTTAGTGTCATATTTGGTGTTTCTTTGTTTCCATTAGGCCTATTTAGTGCCCCGGGGAGTTACTTCAAGGAATCAAAAGCACTTCTTTGCTACTAGTAGTCTTGTTCAGTACCCCAATGAAGTTGCTTGCTTCACCTCTCTGCACATGAAGCCTTTCTCTTCTTTAACCCTATATTTATTTTATTAATTTATGCTCACTGGAATATTACTGGTGTTTATATCTCCATGGGAAGAATATGGATCCTAACTAATTCTATGAGCAAGAGAGGTCGTTCCTTGTTTTGTAGATACACTTATATGTACCTCTAAAAGTAGTTTGATCGGTTAAGTTTTCTCCTTTCCCTTCTCTACTCGATTGGGTCGACACGTTAAAACCAATCGATATAAAATTTGATTCAAGGAAATAAGATCCCATTATATATATGAGCATCATATATCAGCTAAGGATTTAGCTCAAAATGACTCGTATTTTTCATCTAAGCATCATGGACTTCTTAAAGATATTTAGGCCCAAACAAATAAGGGGACCAAAAGTTAACCAAGCCTTGTCATTTGTCACAGTGCCCTTTTAAATTTTTTCCACATCCCTTCAGACCCAAACAAGATGGCTTTCACACAAAATATTATTTATGTACAAACTTGAAAATAGGATGAAAAACACAAAACTCAAATGAAGAAAAACGCAGAATGCAAGAAAATATATGCAAGGTGCAAAACAAATGGGAAATGAAACTGAGGTATGGAAATCCTATGCAAACAATGCAATGAAGTAAAACTACTTTAATAAAAGAATCATCACTAAAACTAAATACTAATCTAACTATCTAGAAGGTCATGATCATGTGAAATCAAATTTCCAATCTAGCCACAAGAGTTTCTCTCGAATTGCAAGTACAAAAAGATAAGTAGTTAATGCCAAGATGAAACAATGTGCAAAAATATGGCATGTTTACCTAATCAACCTGCACAAGAAGTTGGAGGTCTTTCCTATAGGTAAAAAGGTATGACATAAATGATTCCCTTATCCAACCTACAATTTTACCTGGTTGGATAAGACAATGATGATTCAAATCCTGAAATTGTCTCACACATGTACATTTGTCCCCATTTTCGTTCTTAGCAAACATCAGGTAAGGTTGAAACTTATTATTAAAAACAAATATTTTTAGATAATATTCCTTTAGTCAATCAGTGATTTGATCCTAATATTCAAAATAATCTATTTGAAAACCCTAAAACTCTTGGGAAAATAAACTTTCAATCAACCCTATCAGATTATAAAGACAATGTTGGGGGGGGGATTTATCTCAATTCCTATGAAACTTTTTCAAGATCATGAGGACTTGGCATAAGCATCAGAAAAAGTTGAAGTGGCTCAAATTCTTGATATATATCTGGAAATTTATATGATGAATCATAAAGATCAATGGGTTTGATAAGATCAACCGATGTAAAACAACCATCGTCAGATGTACCAATGGGAAAATTATTAATTAAGTGACAGATCTTAAAACTAGTGTTATGATCATATTGGTTCATTGGCATATAATATTCTCGATTCTCCATTGGTTTTTCTTGTATCTAATTACATAATAGACCAACAATGTCAGAGCTTGGGGAATTAAAAACAAATGCTGGAATTGTAAATATGGGAAACTAGTTAGGATACCATGTTGACAAAAGATTAGAAGCATGTGTCAAATCAAATTCAGTATTCATATCAATGTGGGGAATTACTTTGTCAACACACTATATTTTCTCTGCCAGACGATTCAAGCATTGAATGACACTCAAGGGGATTTATTGTGCCAGAAAAATTATTAACTTCATAGCATACACTAGGGAGATAAGAAGTTGATAATTCACGGGAGAGTTTGACACGCAGAAATATTTCAGCTAGTGATAATTTGAAAGGAAAGTTTCAAAGTTGTGTACATTCATGAGAGATATGTGTTCCAACCCAAGGTTTGATACAATAGGTTTGCATGGAGATGAATCAAACAAAAAAAATCATTTATCTGATATAAAATCTATCTTGAGGACTAAGTGAAATAACTTGAAAACATTAAAAATCCTTCAAGAGTGAGCTTAAATCCAGTGAAACAATGGTACGAAAAAAATTATGCGAGAAGATCTGGATCTCCCCTAGTTGGGGACCTCGTCAGGATTGTGAGAACCTGAAATAATCATCAGCGAAATTTGAAGTGCCTTGACTCACTGACAAGTAAATGAACTTTTAGATATTGGAATATTAAATTTTGAAAGCATGGTCAAGTCAGCATTCATGTGAAGACATCTATCACTAGTTTTTTCAACAAGATCATTATTAATCAGGTGGTAGTTGTTAGAATTAAAAATTTCATCGGATGTTTCAATGTTACCAAATAGAAAACCTAATTCATAATATTATTCAAGATTTATAACTGAAGATACACATATCGTAAGGGTCTCATGAAAAACCTAAACAAATGAATTAACGCCATTCAGAATCGGAAATTGCAAACTATAATATATATGTTCAATGATTACATTATCTTCTTCTTCACCATGGGAGACCTTACCACCTTGTGTCAACTTCGAATTTGATTCACCAGATTTTGAATTTGAAGAACATGGGATATTTTCATCATCATTTGATTCATTAGATGCATTGGGACACAAAGGGTAGTGAGATTAGGAATAAACTTTGGTAATAAATTCTTCCTTGATCAAATCAAATTCTAGATCTAATCTTTGCAAATCTGGTGCAGCATCCGCTACACATAACCATGGTATGCATATGAATTCTTGTCACATGCATGCATCCCAAATCAGTGGAAACACTTCATGCAGAATTAATTAACCTAAGACACAACTATGGTTATAGACCATATAAAATGCCCGCTTAAAGAAATACGTATCTATGTATTTCGACTTTGATTAAAAACCAAAGTGTCAACTTATATATGTTGGGCCCACAACTATTTCCAATGCACCTTTACCCGACGATCTGTACACGTCCATTTACCTGACATTATCACACTCTGATGAGTACGGTACCCAACCACTTTATATCATGTGAAATGAATTGTTTCCATATGCCATGTGGCACCTCCTAACCACTATCGCACTCTCATAAGAATTACCGTCTAAAGCGATAAAGTAGTGTGATAAAACCTTGGTATTTTTCCTAAACCACTCATATTATTCGCCCTATCCTTGATTTTCTTCTACGCGAATAGCAATTTATCACTATCGCAGGTCCATACGACCCTCTACATTTTAACTATTTGTGGAATAATAATGATTTAATTCAAAACCCATGAGAGCAGCTTTCTGTCAAATCTCGCATCTACATTTCTTCATGGATCATTTCATATATCATCGGTGCACAATATCTTTCAAACCATTGTCATCAAAGCCCTATCATCACGATATTTCCCATGATGTCTTAAAGCCCCTTGGCACGACTTCTTCTCGGCATATACGCAGCCTCTACACGGTTTAGGTTCATATAGATTTCGATGACTTCAGCTGTTTATTACAGTTTCAAAAGAGATGTCGATTACCAATGTTCCACAACTCAAGATGGCTAACAGTTCAACACTCCAACTATCAACAACCAAATGATTTAAGAACTATACAAAGTCTTAACTCATATCTATAAGATCCATTACTCACAGCCCTTACAGATTCATGAAAATGACAGAAATTCCTGCTAACAAACATAGATTCTAGTCATTTCCGAATTCGAATTACACAGGCTTGTATGAGCCAGGTCATTGCTTGATGTTATATGCCATTTTTCCTCTCTCTGTTCTTCTCATTTGCACACAACCTATGATTTAATTTTGCCCGATTTCACCTACACACATGTGTTATGCAGAAACATTCTGATATATATATATATATGATTTATAATTCATCATACAGTACACACCACATAAACTCATAAATTGAGTTCTCTATATTAATAAACAGATATTTACAAAAAGAATTCCATTCTGGCCTGATCTTCTCTATCAATGGCCTCTTCATCTATTCTTTGGCCCGTAGGCTTCACATTCCAAACCTTTTTCTTCCTCCTAACTGATCTATTTTTTAATGCCTTGAGGCTTATCATTTTATACAAAATATTTTGTAACCAATTCTAGTTCAGATCCTCTATCTTCTCAACAAAATCCTGAATATCCTCTAAGTCCTCTTTTGACTCAACTAATCCCTAAGGATCCTCTCTCATCCACAAAATCATGAAACCAATTCCTAATCTACGATTTTCAATTAATTCCCAAATTTCTCAATCTCTCAACTATCCTAATTCTCTCATGTTCTCCACCATTCGAGAATATTTACAAAATGCCACACAAATATTAATTAATTCCTATTCTAAATGTCTCACTCGAAATATTTTAAAATTACATTAATTCAGTACATAGGAAACCAACTTCCTTGAAATCATAAGACCCCTATGTCTACTAAAGTAAAATGAGTTTTCTGAGTCAAATGCTCCTACATCAGACTCCCAAGGTTGAAAATAATCATGATCTCCCGATCATGTGCTTCTAATCTTTGTCTTCCAAGATCCCATACCTTGTTCTGTAATTTGTCTTTTGTTGCTGTTGTTGTTTGTTGATTTTCTCCAGGTCTCCACACTTTATGTTGCTTTGCTCCTCTAGCTATGCTTTTACAATCTACTACTGTCTTTCTCTTTCTGTTGCTTCTTTGCTTTCCTACTATTGTTTTCTTCTGAGACACTTTCATCATTATCCTTCTTATCAATTCAATTTTTTTGTCTAATATATCTTCTAACTATTGATGACTTTCACCTCTTGATTGCTGAAATTTTATTCTTACTGCTTCCCTTTCATCCTTACCCTCTTGTTTACTGTTGTATTGCACCTTTTTAGTTTCTGCTACATTGTCTTCCAAGACAATCTTCTGCTTTTGTTTTCTGCAGCTGATAACTTCTTCCTGATTGTCACTTATAACAATTTCTTTGTCTTCTTTCTTCAGCAATTCCTTGGACGGTACATAGTATACCATTTACTGCTATCTCCTTCTCTTTGCTTTAGTTTGTTGTTGTTGTCCTTCTAACTCTTGCATCTTCACATTATGCATTTCTTCAAGATCTTTCTCTTCCATAGTTACCACTTCTTCCATGAAATCCTGACTTTCCAACATTCTTTCCAGCATTCTAATATCTCTGTTCCATGGATTAAATATTTCCATAGATTCTTCTTCCTCCTTCTTTTCTTGGCTATTATTTTGCATCAATTATTCTCCAGTATCTACAACAAAACCTTTAATCATAAAAATCAAAATCATAAGACCTTTGTGTCTCTTCTTCCTCTGGCAACATTTTATCTTGTTGTTCTGATTTTTCCTCCTCTATCAACTCTTCAGTATGTTGATTCTTTAAATAACTCACTAAATAATTCTTGAGACTATCAACTAGTCTCTCCTCCACATCATCTTCTCTAATGATTCTCTCTGTCCTGGTTCATAATTATGAATTACTTCTTCTGTAATCATACTGTCATACTCTGAGTTCTCCAGCAAACACTCCAGCAATGCAATTTATCTTTGAAATTTCTTAATTACTTCATCATCACTTACAATCCCTGCATTTATACACAAATTGTCAGTTTGAAAATTACAAGGTTCAACAGTCTCAATTGTTGCTTCACATATCAGTTCTTCAGACTAAATTTCATCTCCTTCCTTTTCAATAATTTGTTCCTGTGTTGTAATAGTTTTAAATATCAATGCATTACTAAGTTCTTTCTACTGCAATAAATCACTGTTTTTCTCATTCAAGAGACATTCTTCATCATTACTCTCTACTTCAGAGTATTTATCTTCTGAAAGATACTCTTCCATACTTACATCAATTTTTATGACAGTTTCAAAATATTGTTTATCATCTGCAAAACCTGTAATCACATCAAAATCATTAGTTACAAAAATACAAGGCTTTACATCCTTCCGCTGATCTGAACTTGCCCAAAAGTTCAGGAAATCATCAATAATTCTTTCTTCAGCAAGGTAAACTTCTTGTTGTCTTGAATTCTCACAATAATTCGTAAGATCTTTCATAGATCTCCAATCTTCATCTTCACCTAGAATTTTACCCTGTTCTAGTCTACAAATGGAAGCTTCCATTTCTGACTTTGTTTCTTTGAGTTTTTCTATCAACTGCTTCACTTGTTTTTGTTGTAGTTTTCTCTGTAATTTAGGCCACTTCAGTGTCTTTTTCCTCAAGACCCAACTTTGTCTTTGGTCTTCTTCTATCATCATCTTTAAATTATTAAATTTTTCTCTTATCTCAACAATCTCTTTGTCACGCTCCTCTTGAATCATCTGTTTCCTGTAGATTTCTTTAACACCATTCTTCTTCATCTTGTATTTTTCTTCTAAACCCTGCATATGACTTTCCATAGTCATCTTCTCTTTTGTGTGAGCTTTTTCACCTGCAACCAATCAACCTCCTACTGAGTTAATCTTCTCACCAAGCTTCTCCTATGCCTGGTCTTCAAGTTCTCTCCTTCTCAGAACTTGTACTGAGCAATCTTTCTCTCTTCTCTAGTTGTTGCACTCACTTCATTTAAAGACACCACAGTCCCTGTCTATTCCAAGACTTAGTTGGAATAAGGTCCTGCAACAATTTCTAAGAACTTTCAAAATTTCTTACTACAGTCTCATTACTGCAATATTGTGCCAAATTTCCACTCCTTTAATCTGTTGTGGTATTGCTCAGAACCCCTTCTATGACTATTAGTAGTCATATTCTTCTTTCCATCTCTATGAGTTCATCATGCACTTCCTCACTATGAGCTGTTCTAAGCCTCTGCAACAGTAAGTACTTCCTACTGCCACCTACTTCACTAAGTTTTCCTCTGGACTTGGACTTTTGGAAAGTACGGTTCTCTATCTCTAGAACCTCCTTGAGCTTTCTTCTGCTCCTTCTAGACTTCAAATCATCTGCTCCTTAAAAACACAAATGTCCTCTTGTATTTCAATTTCTAGATTAAATACTAGGTTCTGACCACACTTCTTCTTTCACTCAAAAATCCTTACTAGTTTTCTTCATCACTGCTTCTTAAGGTTGATCTTCTTTAGCTAAGATATTCTTCCTTCATCTGTAACTTGATATATGAAAAAAAAATCCTCAAAATCAAATTTACCACAAATATACCTAAAAGATCTTGTCTCTCCTTTTTCAACATTTTGAATGGTTCATCTGCTTTTTAACTCAGATTCTGCAGGTTTGAATTTCCTCATAGTCTTAGGCTACCATGCTTCCACTGCATACCTTTTTCCAATCTACAAATTTTTCCAATTAGATTTAAAATCTGATCCTGTAACTTCTTTTTCAATCTTTGTTACAGCTTTCTAAAGAACTTTAATTCTATTTCACACAAAATCAATCATTAACTAATCATACCTCTTTCCAATACATGAAGAATCCACTTCTGCTCTGATACCACTAATGGTGCAGCATCCGCTACACATAACCACAGTATGCATATGAATTCTTGTCACATGCATGTGTCCCAAATCAGTGGAAATACTTCATGCGGAATTAATTAACCGAAGACACAACTATGGTTATAAACCATATAAAATGCCTGCTTAAAGAAATATGTATCTATGTATTTCGACTTTGATTAAAAACTAAAGTGTCAGCATATATATGTTGGGCCACAACTATTTCCAATGCACCTTTACCCGACGATCTGTACACGTCCATTTATCCGACACAATCGCATTCTCACGAGTACGATACTCCACCACTTTCTATCATGCGAAATGAACAGTTTCCATATGCCATGTGTCGCCTCCTAACCACTATCACACTCTTACAAGAATTACCATCTATAGTGATAAAACAGTGCGATAAACCCTTGGTGGTTTTCCTAAACCACTCATCTTTTTCTCCCTATCCTTGATTTTATTCTGCGCGAATAGCAGTTTATCACTATCGCAGATCCATATGACCCTCTACATTTTAACTATTTGTGGAATAAGAATGATGTAATTCAAAACCCATGAGAGCATCTTTGTGTCGAATCTCGCATCCACATTTCTTCATGGCTCATTTCATATATCATCGGTGCACAATCTCTTTCAAACCATTGTCATCAAAGCCTTATCATCACGATCTTTCCCATGATGTCTTAAAGCTCCTTGGCACGAATTCTTCTCGGCGTGTACGTAGCCTCTACATGGTTTAGGTTCATATAGATTTCGATGACTTCAACTGTTTATTACAGTTTCAAAAGAGATGTCGATTACCAATGTTCCACAACTCAGGGTGGCTAACAGTTCAATGCTCCAGCTATCAACAACCAAATGATTTAACAATTATACAAAGTCTTAACTCATATATATAAGCTCCATTACTTACAGTCCTTACGGACTCATGAAAATGACAGAAATTCCTGCTAACAAACACAGATTTCAGTCATTTCCGAATTTGAATTACATAGGTTTGTATGAGCCAGGTCAGTGCTTGATGTTATATGTCATTTGGCCTCTCTATGTTCTTATCATCTGCACACAATACTATGATTTAATTTTTATAGATTTCACCTACACACATGTGTTATGCAGAAACATTCTGATATATATATATATATATATATATATATATATATATATATATATATATATATATATGATTTATAATTCATCATACAATACACACCACATAAACTTAGAAATTGAGTTCTCTATATTAATAAAAAAATATTTACAAAAATAATTCTATTATGGCCTGATCTTCTCTATCAGTGGCCTCTTCATCTATTCGTCCCGTAGGCTTCACAGTCCAAACCTTTTTCTTCCTCCTAACTAATCTATTTTTTAATGCCTTGAGGCTTATCATTTTATACAAAATATTATGTAACCAATTTTGGTTTAGATCCTCTATCTTCTCAACAAAATATTGAATATCCTCTAAGACCTCTTTTGACTCAACTAATCCCTAAGGATCCTCTCTCATCCACAAAATCATGAAACCAATTCCTAATCTAAGATTTTCAATTAATTCCCAAATTTCCCAATCTCTCAACTATCCTAATTCTCTAATGTTCTCCACCATTCGATAATATGTACAAATTGCCTCACAAAAAATTAATTAATTCCTATTCTAAATGTCCCACTCAAAATATTTTAAAATTACATTAATTTAGTGTTTGTGCTCAACCTAGTCTCCTAAATTGAGTTCATTTAATTGTCAACCAGGGTTGGTAAACTGCTGAAGTGAGGTGCACTGTATGTGCCTAGGTGTTTGTTTCTTAATGCGTTGTGTTAGTGTTTTATGATGTTTTTGGTCTTTTTATGGTTTTATGTTCATAAGGGAAAGAACTAAATGCTGGTGAAAAGAAGCTAATGATTAGACAACACAGTGGAGCCTAAATTGTTGATGACAAATGACAAATGTAAACACTGAGACAGAACCAAACCTAAACTATGACTTAGAAAAAATGCAAAGCTTGATAATGACTTCAAGAAAATGAATCACAACATGAACTTAACTTGTCCAATTCATTCATTAAAGATGTTTTGGAAGAGCTTGAGAAATGGGCAGTTAAGTGTAAATAAAGTTCTCCTAACTAAACAATTAAAAAATCAACTTATAATGATACAACATCTCATCCATGATTAAAGGTTTGTTGAAACATATTTGGAAAAGAACATTTGTAACATCATAAGATCTCTACTCTAAAAATAGCTCCTAATTCTGTTCTGCAATTTAGTTTAACACCACTAAACCTCACTCAAAAGTTATAGATTTCCTTTTAGAATAGTCTTTTGAGGAAAGGTTTGTTTGTGAAATGGTAAAAAGGTTGCAAAAGTACTTCAGGCCTTATACTGATACTATCTTCTGTCTAGATGATTATGAGTTAATATAGGTTTAGAACAAAAGAAGTTTTGTAAATAATGAAGGCCGTGGTATTTAAGTTTAACAACTAATGCAATTTAATATGCAATGTATGGCAACTAAACGTGGAATGTAAATACAGTGAGCTAAGCTAGAACTGAACTAGAGTGCTACTAGTCTACAGTAAACAGTGCTAAACTAACAAGCCATTATCAAACTTGAAACGAAATAACAGAGCATGAATTAAATGCAATTTGCCTCCGGAGTGCCCTAACTAAGTTATCATGCAATTAATCTATGGGATTCTACATCCTATTTCGTTCATCATGAATGGTATTTTGGAAGAGCTTGTTAGAACAATCCTGGCTGTACAATTCAATGCAAATGAAAACATGAAAACTGAAAGCAATTACAATTAAAAACTAAGACATCACAGCTATTTCCTACCCATTGTTATGATGTTTTGGAAGAGAGTTTTAAGAGTAAGATCAGCTATGCTACTTAGTGTAAACAAACAACTGAAACCTTCAGTATCACAGTCATGCCTTAGCCATCATAATGATTTTTTGGAAGAGTTTACTAGAATAAGTTCAACTGTGATAATGAACAAAAGAAATTGCAATTAAAATCTATAACACTACAGCCATTTCTCATTCATTATCATGATATTTTGGAAGAGTTTCTTAGAACAAGTATAGCTATAGTGACTAATGAAATTAACTATGAACTCAAACTTCAAAAACGTGAAAACAACTAAGATACTTATCTAGATTACGAAAGTAAAGCCGTTCAGGAGGCAGGGGCCCTCTACCACCAGACAGAATCTAACTCAAAACCAACTCAGCACGTTCAAAGCAATGTTGTCTTCTTCATTAAAGGAAAATAACTTGAAACAGAGTATTCTCGGTCTTCAGAAATATAGCAGTCAATCCACGAAATCTAATCAAAAATCTAGAGCTAGTCTCTCAGTTTCCCGAGTGCATCTATAACAAATCTTCATAACAGAACTTGCAACAATACGGGGATCATTGTCTTTTCATATCAAAATCGTACTATAACTCTAAATATGACAGCATAAAGGGACAAAGGACATCTGGACTGTCCTAGTCCTACTAGGAATCTGCCTCCTTGTGTGAGTTCCCATGTACAAAACCACGTCCAGAATTCCATTCATTCTTCATGGTGAGCAACAAACGTTGAGGACATTATGTGGAATATACCCATGTGTGGCTTTTCCTGAGAGGACACCTGGAACATGCTTGAAGGTGAAGACAACTGCAGAATTGGCGGTTAGCTACGGAATGTCTGCATTCTATAGCTAGTTTCAGTTCAAAATGCATTACAATGACAAAATCACAAAACTTAGCAAGTTAGCCATGTTATTCATTCTAAAAGTAATTTTAACTAATTTCATTGATCATTTGGGCCTGGGATAACAATGGACAAGAGAAAATGGGTGAAGTATGATGGAAGAAAGAACAAACTTGGGGCTCAACGTACCCCCACTGCTGACTTCTTGCATGTCCTCATGCAACTTATTCCATAAACTCAGAGACTTCTGCAAGAACATCCAACCCTCTTCTTCTTTGCCTGGAAGTTAAAGATCTTCTGGGCTTCCTGATGACTAACTTGAACCTTAAATTGGTAAGTGCCCTGATTAACTTCTTGTTCCTCTTTTTCAACTTTTCATTAGCCTTTTCCACTTTGTCCATTTGTAGAGACAAGGTTGAGTTCATACTGGTTTTGAGTTTGACTTGTTCCTTCATAATATCATTCTCAGTTCTGATATGTCTATTAAGTACTTCCAGCTCGTACCTATCTCTTCTTAACACATCTATTTCAGACAGTGGAGGACTAGGGGTTCTATCTCTACTCTCTGAAGCTTTCCTTTCCAATGTTTCAACATAGTCATAAACTTCTTGCTGTGCAAGGTCAATTTCAGGGGTTTCTTCATCAAAATCTCCTTCAACATCTTCTTCAATAGATGTTTCCTCATCTTCTATGTTTATCACCCCGGTTTGTTTGATCTGTGTTTTCCTTAGTTTTCCCCTGAGTCTATGGCTTCTTCTTAGCTAGGATGATCCCTCTCCTTTTTCTGTGGCAGATTTTCTGATTGCCCTCTCTTCCTTAAGCTGTCTCTTAATCTGAGTCAACTTCTCAGAGATTATTTATTCACTACTTTCCTGTACTGTTTTTTCAATTTCAATTTTAGAGGCTCTCCATTTTCTGCTTCTCTTTGTAGGCTGATGTTCAGGTGAAGGCTCTTTTGGTTCCTCAAAGTGATTCCTCACCAAGAAATTATCCCAAGTATCTTTTGTTTTGGCTAAATGGTGTTCAATTAAAATCTTAACCAAGCCATGATGGTATAGAGTTGTCTCTAGGAATTGGACTCTCCTTTGAACACTTGAAGCCATCTTTTTTAAACTTTGAAGCAAGAAATAGGGAAAATTTAGCTCTTCCTCAAAGAAATGCATTATCAACCTAATATGGTAAACATAGAAAGTACCATATCTACCTTCACAAGTGATAAATTTTTGTAGAATAAGCAATATGTTTCTCCATTTATTCTTTAATGCAGAGCTTGGAATTCCCTTTTTAAACACAGTGACATCCATACCTGGTGATTTGAGGATTTTCTTCCATGATTCATTATGAAACTCTCTGTTCTTAAACCATCTTTCTCCATGTCTAAGCAATCCTGTTGCTTCTGCAATAAAAACCTCTGTGACAGTGAATTTAACATCTCCAATTTCAACCTCGGCTCCTTTGAATGACCTTGCAAATGATTTAGTAACTTCTTTGTGGAAGCCATTAAATTTCTCAAGGAATTGCAGCCATCCTGCCTGTTGCAACATTTCTCTACTTTGAGGGTATCCTTACAGGTATTTTGTGCCCACTGGTTCAGTTCTCACAATGAGGCCCATATTTTCTTCTTCAATCTTCAGATTAGTACTCTTTCTGCTCACGGAGACAATGACTTCAACCCTCAAATTAATACTCCTTTGCTTCACGGTGACAGTGCTTCAATCTTCAAACTGATATACCTCTGTTCCACGGTGATAATGGCTTCAAATTTCACACTGATATACCTCTGCTCACGGTGACAGTGGCTTCAACTTTCAAACTGATATACCTCTGCTTCACGGTGACAGTGGCTTCAACTTTCAAACTAATATACCTCTTCTCACGGTGATAGAGATACCTCTGTTTTACAGAATGAAATGATGAAGGGTTGGCTACGGGATGGAGTAATAGGGAGTGGTTACGGAACAAGTTAATGAAGTGAGGTGAAGAAAACAAATCAATGAGTGAAAAGACCGCAGAGATATTTTACAACGGATTCAAAAATCATCATTAAATGATTTGGCTGGATGACGTGAGAAAATCAATTATTTCAGCATTTTAACCGCTTAAATAATGATCGGGTATAGGATTTGAAATGAAGGATTTTTATCCAAAGTTTTGCAGAGGGTATATTTAGCATGATCAATAAAACTAATCAAAACAACTTTTCAAATGATTCATAACTAAAACTATACTAAAGTTTATGATATGCCATTATAATCAAAACTTTTTACCTTTGCTTTTCATTTGCTTTTTGTGGTCTCCATATACTTTGTTCCCCTCTGGAAACCATTACTTTGTGAGCCCTCATAATCCTTCTTAATTTTGCTTGTTCATGGATATACTGGATCATTTTTTTGCAATTCAAATGTCTGCTGATCAGTGCCTTCAGGATCTGTAGCTGCGAAATGACTGCCTTGCTGTGGAAATTCTGATTAGCTGCAGAATGTCTGTTTAGCTGCAGAATGTACCTGTAGAAAATTTTAATCATGGAATGGAGTGGTTTGGAATATAAGTGGAATATTATATGGAATGAGTGAAGATAAATGATGAAATATGGTATAATGGGATATGTATGAAGTGAATGATGGAGTGGGATGGATTATAATTTATGAAATGGAGTGGAAGAATATAGGAAATGGCCTGCAATCCATGACATGTGTTATTCATTTGCAGAAAAACATCAAACTTTTAAATTTTGATATGGAAATGAGGTGGATGAAGTATGGAATGAGATGAATGAAATATGGAATGAAGTGAAGTATAAATGAAGGAAATGGAGTATGGATGGATAAGTAAATGGAATGAAATGAAATGATATGGATCATAAGTGCAATGGATCTGAACTTATGATTCTGTAACAGCTACTTGCAGAAACAAAATGGAAAAGTTAGAGTGTCAGAAAGATTCTGATTTTCACCCTATCTTTTCTGTATAAACATGCCAATCAGTGATTGGTTTTCATGTTTATACTTTATTTTATTTATTTTTATTTTTTATTTTATTTTATTTTTTTCAAAGAAATGCTTCAGAAAATTCAATCAAGTTGATGAAGAAGAAAGATTCTTCTTCATTAACTTCACATCACTGTTTTCCTGGAACTTCTTGACAAATTCTTCTCTTGAGAGTGGTTTCTTATACAGCTTCAATCTATGACCATTCACAAGAAAAATGACCTCTTCTTCATCTATTGTCCTGATTTTTACTG
Organism: Pinus albicaulis; assembly: GCA_034641835.2. NCBI lineage: Eukaryota > Viridiplantae > Streptophyta > Pinopsida > Pinales > Pinaceae > Pinus > Pinus albicaulis. The sequence continues at coordinate 1,079,091,364 of CM076579.1, read as the reverse complement.
CTCCATTGTCAAAAATTTCAACAATTTCATATGGCCCAAGCCAATGTGTTTGAAATTTACCTTGAAAATCCTTAAATTTTGAATCAAACAAGAGAGTCCAGTCACCTTCTTTGAATTTCTTCTCTTTGATGTACTTTTCATGCCATCTAGTCCTTTGTTGTTGAACTAGACTTGTTTTCTGAACTGCATCTTGTCTGATCTCATCCAATTCATTAATCTGCTCCAATCTATGCTTTTGTGCCTCCGTTAAATCAAGTCCTAGCTGAACTGCCATTTTGAAAGTTTGAATCTGGAACTCTATGGGAAACAAAACTTGCTTTCCATAAACAAGCTCATAAGGAGTATGGCCTGTTGTGTTTCTCCATGTAGTTCTATAGGCCCACAAGGCTTCAAGAAGCCTATCTACCCAATCTCTTCTATGTAAATGAATAGTCTTTGTTAGGATTCCTTCAATGACCTTATTAGTAGATTCCACTTGACCATTTGCTTGTGGATGATAAGGAGTAGATTTTCTATGCCTGATTTTATACCTCTCCATCATTTGTTCCACTAGCCTTGATGTAAATTGAGCTCCTTGATCTGTAACAATTTCCCTTGGGACACCAAAACGAGTAAAAATATCCTAAAAAAGAAAAGTAACTACAGATGCTTCATTAGCAAAAAGTAATGGCTTGGCCTCTACCCATTTGGTAACATAATCAGTGCAAACTAATATATATCTCTTTTGTCTTGATGGAGGACTAATAGGTCCTACAAAATCCAAAGCCCATTTTTTCAAAAGGTTCAATATGTACCTGAGGTTGTAATGGCATCTCACCTGAAGGAGAAGGTTTCCCTACCCTTTGGCAACTGTCACACCTTTTGACATACTCTTTAGCATATTTAAACAAGGATGGCCAATAATATCCTAAATGAAGGATCTTATAGGTTGTCCTCTTATCAGCAAAGTGTCCACCACAAGGTTCATCATGACATGCTTTGAGAATCTCAGGCATCTCATCTTCCCGAACACATCTCCTAATGATAAAATCTGGACCTGTCTTGTACAACTCATTAGCAACCCATGAATATTTTGCACTGTCATAAATGATTTTTCTTTTATCTCTTGCATTCATTATTGAAGAAAATTTTCCTGAAACTAAATAATTAGCAATGTCAGCAAACCAAGGAGTTTGAGTAGAAATTGCAAAAAGATATTCATCAGGAAATTGATCTTCAACTGGAGTGTCATCTTTGATGTTTTGGAGTCTAGATAGGAAATCAGCTACCGTGTTTTGTTTTCCAAGCCTATCTAGAATGGTAATGTTGAATTCTTGTAAGAGCAATAACCATCTTATAACTCTGCCATTAGTAATTGATTTGTTCATTAAGTATCTAATTGCAGAATGATCAGTGTGAACAAAAGTTTCATAGCCTATTATATAGTGTCTAAATTTGTTTATGGCATGAACAACAGCTAAAAACTCTTTTTCAGTTACAGTATAGTTTAACTCTGCAGGAGTCAAATTTTTACTGATATAATAGATGGCATAGGGAATTAAATCTTTTTGTCCCAATACTGCTCCTAGAGCTGTATCGGAAGCATCTGTCGAGATATGAAAAGGTAACTTTCAGTTAGGTCCCCTTAATATAGGTGCTTCAGAAATTTTGGTTTTCAGGGTTTCAAAAGCTAACTGGCAATCAGAAGTCCACTTGAATTCACAATCTTTGGTGAGTAATTTGAAGAGTGGAGATGTTATCTTGGTAAAGTTTTCTATAAATCTCCGATAATACCCTGTAAATCCTAGAAAACTTCTAACATCTCTTTGACAACTTGGAATGGATAGGTTAGAAATGACTTCAACTTTTGCCTCATCAACTCTAATCCCATCCCCTGAAATATGGTGCCCTAAAACAATACCTTCAGTAAACATCATAAAACATTTTTCATGACTAAGTGAAAGATTTGCTTCTTGACATCTTTTTAAGACTTTTTCCAAGTTTTCTAAAGCCTCTTCAAATGTGTCCCCATAAACTGTGAAATCATCCATGTACACCTCTACACAGTCATGTATTAGATCCGAAAAAATTCCTAATACTTCCCTTTGGAATGTTGCAGGTGCATTGCATAATCCAAATGGCAATACTCGGTAAGCATAGGTACCCCAAGGACAGGTAAATGTGGTTTTGTCTTGATCTTCAAGTGCTACTTGGATTTTGTTGTAACCACTAAACCCATCTAGGAATGAGAAGTACTTTTTGCCAGCTAATGTATCTAACACTTGATCTATGAAAGGTAAGGGAAAATGGTCTTTAAGAGTAGCTTTGTTTAATTCCCGGTAGTCAACACATACCCTCCATTTACCATTTTTCTTTGGCACAATTACCAAAGGAGAAACCCACTGACTATATGAAATAGGATAGATGAAGTTAACATTTAACAATTTTTGCAATTCTTCTTTAACAATCTCCCTAAGATTTGGATTCATCCGTCTTTGAGGTTGTCTGATTGGTTTACAATTTTCCTCTATATAGATGTGATGAGTGCAAGTCTTGGGGTTTATCCTTTTCATGTCAGTGTATTCCCATGCATATGCAGAAGAATGTCTCTGTAATACTTTGACTAACTCTTCTTGTTGAGATTTCTCTAGGTTCTTATTTATGTTCAAAATTTTACCTGGAAATATCTCACTTGCAGAGCTGCCAAATTTATCCATAGAATGAAGAGACATCTGCCTTGTTGACAAAAACTCAATGTTGGATCCCTCTTGAAATGGTTCATGTTTGTATTCTGAAGAGGATTCAAAGTTTTCTAGAGTATTCAGAATTTGATTATCTTCACTAATTTCTGAAATTGTGAAGAGAGGTTGTAAATCTTCTTCGTCCTCTATCCATTGAGTATCATCTAAATCTGTAATTGTCCTAGCTAGAGGATACAAAGTGAATTTCTTAGTTGAACTACCATCAGAGATGTACATATCACCGGATCTACAACTAATGAAAGCATCAGCTGTAGCCAACCAAGGTCTTCCTAATATAACAGGATGCCCTCTGTTATCACTCAGGTTTTCCTAGAAGTTGTGTAAGAGGAAAGTATACCCGAGGTAACCACAAACCAACCTTTTAGATGCAGAATCTAGCCAATCTGCATCCAGAGAGGGCTCTCTCTTTATGATTTATCTTTGTTCTTGGAAATTTTTAGGCTAGTTATAGATTCAAAGTTTGTTTTGGGAAAATGGTGGAATCCACAAACTAAGGGCAAGGTTGAGAGCTTTCAGTCCATTGGGCTATGGAGTCAAAGGATGGCTTTACTGGATTTCTATTCTAAGCACAAGATGGTATTACAGGGAAAGATAGCTAGACAGAGAACAATCCTTAGAATTTAAAGTGGATGGGATGATCTTGAAGGGATGAAAGGCAGCTAAGAATCTTTCACCATGTTCAAAAGAAAGAAATGAGATGACTACAAACAAAGAGCAATGAATAATTCTTTATTATAGTAATCAACAGTGTTCAAATTAGAAAAGCAGGAGCATTTAAGAATTCATGCTTATAACTAATTTAGAAGAAAACATTAAGAATAACCACATTTGAAAACAGAGTACAATTAAGCAAATTCTGTTTCAATCTTTTATGTAAATTATTCAGAAATGGATATGATGGTATTAAAAACTAATATAAAATTTCAGACAAAAGGTAGAAACACTTATTGAACTATAGTCCAACACATGAATCCTGCAACAAGTCCAGTGCTTTCAAATCGTCATCCAGCAAGCCACAAGTAAATTTCTCCAAAAGCTTTTATTCCGAAAATCTCAATGTTACAGCAGAGTAATAGAATCCACCCTCAATACTCTCTTTGAGGGTTTATTTATACAAATTCTAAACTAAAATATCTTGAAACAAATATCAAAACTGGTTCACAAATCTCTCCAACTATTTACATAAATAGAACTTAATTAAAGGAAACTCAAACTAATGCATCTATTTGGCACTATTTTGTATGGATAGGTGATGACAAAGAGGATAATTCGAATTTGATCCAACTCTTAGTTGATGATGAGGCATCCAAGTCACTAACTGCTTCCTTTCTTTGTGCAATCTGCTCCAACAATTCTGCAAACTTGGGGTCCAATGATATCTTTGTATTTCTCAATCCGTAATAGATATGTAAAAAGTGAAAGAGGTTATTGTAGATAAATATTTTTTTGAGATAAACCTCTTTCACGTTCCTAAAATGCCTCTCCATCTATGCGCAATAGGCTCTGCAAAAAGATGTGTAAAACAGAGTTTTACAGAGTCTGAAAAATAGCCTCTAAAGATGTGCATGTATCTCTTAGTCTGAAATCAATGTCCAAACAATGAGATAGGTTTTTGTAGATGGGTCTCTTAGGAACAAAAACCTCCTTCCGTTTTGTAAGATGTATTTCGGATTGGCCACAATATTCTCTGTAAAATGATGACTTAACTGGTATTTTCTGCAAAAAGTGCTTTCCATCATTGTTTAATATTTCCAAAACCATAATAGCTGTTAGAAAAGTGAGAGAGGTTTTTGTAGATAATCCTCTTAAGAACATAAACCTCCTTTAGTTTTTCAAAATTCATCTTGGATTGATCACAATAGTTTCTGCAAAACTATGACTAAAATATGCAATTTCTGCAAAAATGTTCCTTCTTGTTGTATTTTTCATCTTTTCACTTTTTTGTTCCTTTGACTGCTTTACTTTCACTTTAGATAAAATTCAATGTTGGTGAAAGTATTTTCATCTCTTTTTACCATTTTACTGCCTCTGTAATTACTTTTACTGTTTTACCTTTGACCGCTCTGTAACTTCATTTTTACTTTCACTCTGACTTTTACCTGATACACTTTAACCACTGATACTCTTTAACTGTTATGCTTTTCCTATCCCTGTAATTTCTCATTTCACTTTTACCATTCACTGTGCACATTTCATCATTCTAATCTCTCTCTGACTTTGTATACAAACTGTTTGTTGAATGAAGATATTGAATTAAAATATGAGAATTTGGAGTAAACAATTTTGTCAACTAGTATTGAAATTGTTGGTTCAAATCCATATTCTGATGGTAACCTGCTAAAATCAAACAAATTTTTAATGAAATCCAGGTCTCTATGAGGGGAATTCAGTGGAGTGATATTCAGAGCTGCCGGGACCTCCATTTTGGTTCTTGTGGATTCAAAATGGAGGTTTTTGGTTTTCCTTACAGGCCGGGCAGGATTTCTAAAATGAAGGAAATTGGCGCAATTCGCTGGTTCAGGGAACAATTATACAGTTTTAAAAACTCTGGGGAAGACTCAGTGATGATTTTTAATCACTATTTCAGCGAAAAACAAAGAGAACTGAGTTTTACTTGCAGTCGGGGCGGAAAAGGATAAATACCTGTTTTTAGAAGGAGGCTGGTTCTTTAACAGGTAACAGGTGATGGCGGGACTGTACTTGAACACGGGCGCAGCGGAATCTTGGAGTGAATCAGTCAATTACAGTGGAAATTTGAAAATCGCAGCAGGGAGCACTGTCGTTTTCAAATAACGAAAATAACAGAAAAACATGGAAAAATGGCTTTATTTACAAGTTAAAAGGGTTTTTTATTTTTTCGAGGTGTGACGTCATCGACGTACGGGCTGACGTATGCGAGGTCAGGCGGTAAGCGGTAAGCGGTAAGTCCCCGCACCGCTTTTGGTCGAGGGTGGTATTGATCGCGGGGGGAGCGATTCCACAAAACGTTTGCCACGTGGATAGTTGACTGTTCAAATACCGCTCGTTCCCCGCTGGTTAACGTTCTCACAAAGGATGGGTAGCAGGGTTCACGTGGACCATTGATCTGCGGAGGGTTGATCCGACGGCTGAAGCGATGGGGGAATAGGCGGAGGTTTCAGATGTGGGCCCGTCGGGCTTTAAACACTTTTTAACGTTATTTAATCACTCCGGGGAATATTTAATAAGCGGATAAAAGGTTATTAATTAGTCCTGATGACTAATTAATCCCGAATGTGTAAGAAATGGGTTGCGACGGGGTTTGGTTAGGTGGAATGCCAGGTGGACAATCCACGGTGGAGCAAGACTTATCCGAAGTTTTATTCATATTTTTGCGTTTTAAACATACATATCGCATGTTTAAAGTTTTTTGTATATATATTTTATTATATGGTAACCAATAAACATTATTTAATTACCATAAGGGCGGGATTATAATATAAAGATATATTTAACCAAAGGGCTTATATAATGGGTTTTCTTTTAAATGCACGGGGAAATAATTACTTTGGTTAAACTATATAATAGAGGGGTTTTTTGGGTTATTTATAAAAAGGGAGTTATATACTTAGGATAGGGTATTTCATAAGGGATTTAGTAAAATAGAGTTAAACATTAATATGGCAAAGGACAAGGAAACTCAAAATATTTTTGCACATCTAAGAAAGTGAAAACTTTTGAAGTAAATTGCAATATCTTATCTTCAACACTTAAACTTAGAATAGCAAGTTATGATGAGGGATTTTTATGGAATTTTGCATGATGTTCCTAAGTAAAAGGGGATTTTACTTAGGACAAGGTTAAAGATGGATGATTATAATGATGGATTATCTCAAGTACTTAGGTCTTTTTGATCATTAGGCCGAGGGTCCGGTCCCTCCAGAAGTCAAGGAAATGCCTTGAGCCCCTTTGATCTCCAAATACCTTAGTACTTTGGGGGAAATTAGTAAAACTTTTGAGGGAAAAGTGATGAGGGAAGTTAATGAGTTTGACTTTGCTTGCTGTGATTTTCCAGTGTATTTCCTGCTTTAGTACTTGTGATGAAAGTAAAGGATAAAAAACAAGTAGCAGCATCATTCATCAGATAACACTTTGCAGCACCATCTACCTACCCTATCTACTTAACACTACCATTTTCTCTTCTTTATTAGGGTGCATTTAGACTTGCAAACCCTTATCAATCTTTTTCTTTTTTACAAGGCAAATCTATCTAATTATACCCTTATTACATCCAAGGGCTCAGATTAAGCTATTGAGCACCTTTTATTAACTCTACCTATGTACTTATCTGCCAAGATTAAACTGTTTGGCTAGATATTTATTCTCTGATCTATAACATGAAATTGAAATATGAATAAGTCAAGTTTAAACAGTTTGACTATTCATGAATTGTGGCAAAAGTTTGACAAGCTGCACACAATTGCTTTATTACAAAAATGAAATAGTAGTGGCATTTAGATTTGCACACTTTCCTTGGTCTATTTTTTGCTTGGGGTTCATTTCTTTCATTTTCTTGACCAATTTATTTTTCTTACCCTTTGATTTTTCTTTTAGGGTATACCCTCTTTACATTTTTTAAATTTTTGATTTTTTGGTTTTTCAAGAATATGGAACACCTTTGCTCAAGAAAAAGGTTTGAACATATTCCATAGTTCAATCAAGACAATCATGAAATATGACACCTATTGGTATAGGAGACTAACACCCTCCTAGATTATTCTTAGGAGTTAGGATCATGAAATCCACAGGGTATTCCCAAGAATCTAGGGACACTGGAATGTCTTCTATTACCCCATCTGGTTTGATCACAGATCTATCTGCTAATTGTAATAGTGTGGGTGTAAAGAGAAGATTAGGAAGTTTCAGTTTGTCCATGATTTGTCTACTCATGATATTTATTGCTGCTCCTAAATCAATGAGTGTATTTTGAATTTCAATTCCATTGATGTGAACTTTGACAACTGGATTTCTGGGTCTAGATTGCTTTGGGATAGCAATCTATACCCATCATAATTGCTATTTCATTCTGCCAGGTTAGATTTTCTCTGTCTCTCTTATTCTTTTTCTTGTTTTCTTCCTTAACTATCTTCTTGTTTGGCTAAATTGGAATTTCCTTGATGGCTTGTAATAATGGAATCTTAATGCAAACATTTCTCAGCTCATCTAGGAAATCATAATTAGGCACCATAATTTGTTTTTCTACACCTCTATAAATTTGTAATCTTTCTGGAAAGGGAGGTATAGAAGTAGATGTTGATGGCTGCTCTAATACATGAGTTGAAATTATTGGTTCTTTTTGCTTTAATTTTTCAGTGTTTGGGTCTTGAAAAGATGTGTCTTCCTCAAGACTTTTATTCACCCGTAGAGAATCTTCCTCAGAGTTATCTTGTTCTTGGATGATTACAGAAGGTTTCCTCCTTTCAAGTATTCTTCCAAACCTAAGTTGAACATCACTAAGGTCTAAAGGAGTAATTAAATAAGTTGGAAACTGTTGGCCTTCTATCATGTATGTGTTCTGAGGATTTTTATTATTGGGGTCTGGTATGGGTTGAGCAGGAAACTGATTTGATTTTTGAGGAAATGGTAATGGAAGTGGTTGATTTTGATGTGGTAGGTTCTGATGATGTTGTTGAGGATTTTGTTGAAAATTTTGTTGAGGATTTTGAGGATAAAAATGTGGGTATGGTGGATAGGATGGTGGATACTGATAGTACTGAGAATATCTTCCATAGGGATTTTGTGCTCCTTGTGCCCAAGCTTGAGATTGATTTTGAAATTGAGGCCAAGGTTGCTGCCAAGAATTCCAAGGTGGAGGTTGGTTATACATTTGATCATGGAATCCTTGTGTTTGAGGTCCCTGCCAAGGCCTTCTAGAAACAAAATTGAGAGATTATGTGGAATCTGTAGGAGTTTCCTCTTGAAAGACAGCTTTGAGACCAGGAAGAGAAGGATAATTCTTGGTCTCATGTTTTTCAGAACAAATGACACAGGTCTCTACAACTTTTACATCCAAAGGGCACTCTCTCAAGGCATGTTTCTTTCTACATTTGGGACAAAAGATTGCCAAGGCATCAGATTCAACTTTTTGCTTGTTTTGTATCTTAAGGGTGTCTATTTGTTCACTAAGACTCCCTAAGATGTCAGATTTGAAATCATCAAGCATATGTCCTATTTCTCACCTACTTACTGTCCCAGAAGCAGACTTACTTGACCTTGCAAGAGCAGGATCTCTTGGACCTTTTACAGTTTTAGATTTCCATCTTGAAAGGTTGATACATAACTCAGATATTTCAGGTAATGTGAGCTGTGATATATCCCCTTTTCCTATCATGTTAAGGATATCCAACCAGTCATCCCTAATTGTTTTCAACAAAAGAGATTTTAAGGTGTCTTGATCTAAGTTTTCCATTTTTGCTCTTTTTATGTTGTAATGAAATCTCTCCAACAAATCTTCCAAGTGTTCATCTTCTTTTTGTTTTTCATCTTATTTTTGTTTTTCATCTTCTTTTTGTAAACTCTTAAACACTTCTTCCTTATGATTAACCGGCATACAATAATCCAAATACCTCTCTAGAAATGCTTGTTTCATGTCTTCCCATGTCCTAATAGAACTGTTGATCAAACTCATAAACCACTTCAATGCTACTCCTTTCAATGTTGAAGGAAATAGTTTAAGTTTTTGAGCATCTTGTAAGTAGTCATAAGTTCTACAGAGGATTTCAAATTCAAATAGGAAGGTTTCAGGATCTTCAGTTTTAAGTCCATAGAAGTTTGGAAGGACAGAGGGTGAAATGTTTTTCATGGTTGTATTGGTTTCTTCATCTATTATAGGAAACCCAAAAGAGCTTCCCATTTCTCTTCTACCTCTTCCTCCTTCTGCACCTCTACCTCTACCTCTACCCCCTCCAAATAATGTGTGTTCTCCATTAAAGACTCCTCCTCCCCTTCTTCTGCCATGGTTGATTCTCCTGTGGAAGTGGAAAAGTTTGTGTCCCTAACAGGAGTCTTTGGATCTTCTTCTAAGGCAGATTCAGTTGATGAAGTGGAAGGTTTCTCTAATGGAATATCTGATCTTAGGTTTTCTAGAATTCTAGGATCAGTGATGGATGGAATGTGGGTCTGAGTTGAAGGTGTACTAGCTCTTGGTCTAGGTGAAACAAGTGGTGTTCTAGGAATCAAACTTCTGCTTCTGCTGCTTATGAATCTACCCCTTGAGTCTCTCTCTCTACGCATATAATTGTTTTTGGGAGTTAAGAAACAAAGGTTACCTAGTTTTCACTTCCCCGGCAACGGCGCCAAAATGTTTGTGCTCAACCTAGTCTCCTAAATTGAGTTCATTTAATTGTCAACCAGGGTTGGTAAACTGTTGAAGTGAGGTGCACTGTATGTGCCTAGGTGTTTGTTTCTTACTGCGTTGTGTTAGTGTTTTATGATGTTTTTGGTATTTTGATGATTTTATGTTCACAGGGAAAAGAACTAAATGCTGATGGAAAGAATCTACTGGTTAAAAACAGAGTGAAGCCTAATTTGTTGATGACAAATGACAAATACAAATAACAGAATCAAACCTAAATTATGACTTAGCAAAAATGCAAAGCTTGATAATGACTTCAAGAAAATGAATCACAACATGAACTTAACTTGTCCAATCCATTCATTAAATATATTTTGGAAGAGCTTGAGGAATGGGCAGCTAAGTGTAAAAATTATCCTAACTAAACAATTAAACAATCAACTTGTAATGATACAACATCTCATCCATGATTAAAGGTTTGTGAAACATATCTGGAAAAGAACATTTGTAACATCAAAAGATCTCTACTCTAAAACTAGCTCCTAATTCTATTCTGAAACTTAGTTTAACACCACTAAACTTCACTCAAAGGTTATATATTTTTAGAATAGTCTTTTGAGGAAAGGTTTGTTTGTGAAATGGTAAAAAGGTTGCAAAAGTACTCCAGGCCTTGGACTGTTACTATCTTCTGTCCAGATGATTATGAGTTAATTATAGGTTTGGAACAAAAGAGGTTTTGTAAATAATGAAGGCCGTGGTGTTTAAGTTTAACAACTAATGTAATTTAATATGCAATGGATGACAACTAAAATGTGGAATGTAAATACAGTGAGCTAAGCTAGAACTGAACTAAAGTGCTACCAGTCTACAATAAACAGTGCTAAACTAACAAGCCATTATCAAACTTAAAACGAAATAACAGAGCATGAATTTGAATGCAATTTGACTCCGGAGTACACTAACTAAGTTATCATGCAATTAATCTATGGGATTCTACAGCCTATTTCATTCATCATGAATGGTATTTTGGAAGAGCTTGTTAGAACAATCCTGGCTGTACAATTCAATGCAAATGCAAACATGAAAACTGAAAGCAATTACAATTAAAAACTAAGACATCACAACTATTTCCTACCCATTGTTATGATGTTTTGGAAGAGCGTTTTAAGAGTAATATTAGCTATGATACTTAGTGTAAACAAACAACTGAAACCTTCAGTATCACAGTCATGCCTTAGCCATCATAATGATTTTTGGAAGAGTTTACTAGAATAAGTTCAACTGTGATAATGAACAAAAGAAATTGAAATTAAAATCTATAAAACTACAGCCATTTCTCATTCATTATCATGATCTTTTGGAAGAGTTTCTTAGAACAAGTATAGCTATAGTGACTAATGAAATTAACTATGAACTCGAACTTCAAAAACGTGAAAACAACTAAGATACTTATCTAGATTATGAAAGTAAAGTCGTTCAGGAGGCAAGGGCCCTCTACCACCAGACGGAATCTAACTCAAAATCAACTCAACGAGTTCAAAGCAATGTTGTCTTCTTCATTAAAGGAAAATAACTTAAAACAAAGTATTCTCGGTCTTCAGAAATATAGCAGTCAATCCACGAAAACTAATCAAAAATCTAGAGCTAGTCTCTCAGTTTCCCGAGTGCATTTATAACAAATCTTCATAACAGAACTTGCAACAATACGGGGATCATTGTCTTTTCATATCAAAATCATACTAGAACTCTAAAGATGACAGCGTAAAGGGATAAAGGACATCTGGAATGTCCTAGTCCTATTAGGAATTTGCCTCCTTGTGTGAGTTCCCACGTACAAAAGCACGTCCAGAATTCCATTCATTCTTCATGGTGAGCAACAAACGTTGAGGACATGATGTGGAATATACCCATGTGTGGCTTTTCCTAAGAGGACACCTGGAATATGCTTGAACGTGAAGACATCTGTAGAATTGGCGGTTAGCTACGGAATGTCTGCATTTTGTAGCTAGTTTCAATTCAAAATGCATTACAATGACAAAATCACAAAACTTAGCAAGTTAGCCATGTTATTCATTCTAAAAGTAATTTTAACTAATTTCATTGATCATTTGGGCCTGGGATAAAAATGGACAAGAGAAAATGGGGTGAAGTATGATGGAAGAAAGAACAAACTTGGGGCTCAACATTTAGTACATAGGAAACCAACTTCCTTGAAATCATAAGACCCCTATGTCTACTAACGTAAAATGAGCTTTCTGAGTCAAATGTTCCTGCATCAAAATCCAATTCTTCTTGAGAGATCAAGAGATCAACAGATGTACATGGATACTCCTTACTATCTAGATAAGAGTATTCATTGGTGACAAGATGATGATTGTCTGAGCATTTTAATTAATTGAGCATCTTTATTTCATTTTTCTAATTATCGGGGTCACAATATTCTTGATCAAAAAAGAATATGGAAGCATCACTTGCACATAGAGTAATTTGAAAAATGGAAGAGAGATAGAATGTGTCTTCATCCCTATTCCATTAGAATAAAAAAATTGAACAAATTGAAGTATATGTATTAATACATTTATGTTGAAATTTGGCAACTCAGGGAGAAATTCCCTCTTTTGGGAAGCCTTCCTCGCCCTAAAAAGACCCAAAATTCCCTTGGAATAATTTAATTTGCACAAGGAAAATTATTATTTTTAATGTGAAACCCACTTCTACACAAAATTACAAGTCGACTTAGGCAAGGAAAATCCACCTTGTCAACCACATACAAATAAACCTCATGTCACATCATTTGGAGGCATCATTCAGACATCACATCTTATCTTGATTGGTTCATACAACTATGAATTGGTAGGTATGATTTCACACGTGCAAGTAGGAGAGGGAGGGAAAATTTCTTGACTAAAGTTTACTTAGGTTTCAGGCCTTTGACCAACACTGACATTTTGGATTTTGGACATGGTTTGACATGGTTTGACTCGGGATTTTGGATCTTTTTTGGAGGCTGAATTCAGGAGAAAGGAGGAAAAACATTTCTGGGCACTTTGACTATGTTTGAACACATAACTGAAGCTAATCTTTGACCATAGGGTTGACCTTGACGTTGACCAATTTTATAGGTATATTCTGGGATTGGTTTGACTGAGGTTGATTGAGCTAAAGAGGCTAAGTTTTATGTTTCCTTGACCAAACCTTTTGGATTCTGATTTAACTATTGACCATGATTGGTTAGGGTTGCTACTACTATTGTTAACTTTGACCATAATTTACATATTTGACTTTTGAATAGAGTTTTCTTTTTGGGCTCATATTTTATTGGATATGAGATGGTGAATTTGTCTAGTCAAGTATTTTACCTTTGACTCATTGTTGATGTACTCGGATATTGTATCTATCTGCTTAAAAATTTATGGTAAACTAATAGAAGAACAATTTGGAAATGGTTTTCTCCCTTGTAGGGTTTTTACCTAGTCTTTGTCTAAATATTGGATCTCTATTTTTCTTGGTTGTCTTCTATTGTGCATTTTACTTACTGTTTTATCTACAATTGCGTATTGTTGCTAGAAGATTGAATTATATTGGAAATTGATTGCTAATTGAAGAAGTATTGGAATAATTGATTTTGTTAATCATAGAACATTGGAAAATTAACATGGTATCAGAGATGAGGTGAAGACAAGCCCAAGGAGAAAATATCAGTCATCTTTAAAGGAATCTAATTTGAATGAGCTTATTTGACTTGGTCAAAATGGCTACCTCATATTCAAGGTTGAAGAGAAGTTGAATGACTCATCTAACTATGCAGTTTAGAGAACCAAGTTGAATGTGATTTTGGATGAAAATGATGTCTTGGAATATGTTAAAGGAAAGGTACCTGAGCCTCCTTAGAATGCTTTTGTTGCCATCAAATCCAAGTACAAGAATGGTGAGATAAAAGAAAATAAGATTATTATTGATTCATTAAGACATCATTTGATTGTTTATATTTCAAATTTGAAGAAGTCCAAATAAATGTATGATAAGTTGATTGGGATGTACAATGTAAACAATTTGAATCACATTTTTTCCTTGAAGAATCAACTCAAGGACATCAATATGAACAAGGGGGAAACTGCGTAGTCAAATTTCATGAGGATATCCCAACTTAAGGATCAGTTGTTGTCTGTTGGAGAATTTACTTCTAATATAGAGTTGGTTCTAATTTCCCTTCGAGGTCTTCCACCTATTTGGGAGACATTTATTACAACTATTATCAACAATTAAAAGTTCCCGACATTTGATGAGCTCATTGGAAATTGCACTCAAGAAGAGACAAAGATGATATATACAGGAAGAATTCAAAAGCATGAAGAAGGGGAGCCCATTACATTTGCTACTCAAGGCAAGAAGAAGAAAGGAAGAGGGATACAATCTAATTCAATAAATCCTGCCCCATAATCCAAGGACTCCAATAGAAGATTGATGAGACATGAATAAATAAATTGCCACAATCACGGTTATTATGCCCAAGACTATCCAGAAAATATAAATGCTCCAACGTCCAACTACAACAACAATTGTGGCTACAACAACAACAGTCTCAAGGATAGAATAAGAAGAGGTGATTTCAATGATAGAAAAATAATATATGCTCCTGACGATCATGAAGAAGGCCACCGTCCTCAAAATAGATCCAGGAACTCAAGGTATGGAAATAATGAAGCTATTTCTCAATCTAATCATTTTCTTATTTTTTTCTCTTTCTAGTTCCTCTCCTATGAATTCATTTGATAGTTGGTTGGTAGATATTGGGGCATCTAGAAACTTCATTGGGTATCATCAAGTCCTCTCAAACTTGGTTTAGAGGGAGACAAATTTGAATATAATTCTTGGGGATAATTCTACTTATATGATAAAGGGGTTTGGTTTTGCTTCATTTCATTTGGATCGTGGTCAAAGTACACACTTTCATGATGTTTTGTATGTGCAAGGATTGAAAAATAATCTTGTATCGATATCTACCATGAAGGAAAAAGGAATGAAGGTTTATTTTATAAACTGAGAAGTTCTTACTTGGCCAAGGAGGGATAGGCTAATGGATTCCTTCACTTTGGGATCAATAACTGAAGGCATGTATAAATTAAATGGGAGACCAACCCAACCGGTGGTTAATGATTATAATCATCGATGTGAATTATGGAAACATATATTCTCTCAACTTCATTATGAAGCTTTACCCAAGGTAAGATGGATGGTTTCCAGAATTCCTAAGATTCAAGAAATCATGATGGGGTTTGTCTGGGATTTGAAAGTGGAAAGAAGAAGAGGGGACCATTCCATTCTTGAAGTAATAGCACCAGTGGTATTCTTCAACTCATACATTTTGATCTATGTGGACCCATGTCAGTCAAATCCCTTGGGGGGGCTATCTATACTTCATAATATTTGTGGATGGCTTCTCTCACAAAACTTGGATATTCTTCTTGAAGCACAAGGATGAGGCATTTGATATGTTAAATGACTTAAAGGCACTAATATAAAATAAAATAAGGAAAATAATCTAAGTCTTCAGGTCTGATAATGGTTTAGAATTCATTTCAAATGAGTTCATTGGATTTTAAAAGAGAGTAGGAATCAAGAACGAAACTATCATACCTTACAACCCTGAGAAAAATGGAGTGGTTGAAAAAAATAACAGGACCATCATGGAAGTTTCCTGAGACATGTTGCATTATCAAACGTTATCAAATTTTCTATGGGAAGAAGCTACTAATGTTGTGGTCTATGTTCAAAACAGGACCGCTCATCAATCCTTGGGTGATAAGATCCCTAAATAAGTCTCCATAGGTGTGAATTCCGATGTTGGACACTAAAGGATCTTTGGTTTCCCCGTATACTTTCAAGTTTGAAGGACAAGAGGAACAAGTTGTAAGCTTCAGGGAAAAAAGGTATGTTTATTGGATATTGTGAAAATTATAAATCTTTTATAATATATGTACCTGGTCAAAGGAGTATAGAGTTTAGCAGGGATGTAAAATTTGATGAAGATGTTGCCCTTGGGAAATCAAGGGACACTCCTCCCCTTGCCAATATTGAAAATAAGGATGATGCCATGGATATTATAGAAGGCCCTTCTGTGCCTGTGCCTAAGCCTGATGTTGGTGATGATCCCATGGAACCTATAGACCCCTTGGATCCCCCTCCATGTGATCCTCCTACCAAGAAGAGACCACTATTATAGTGGGAAAATATTTATAATTTTCACAATATTATAGCAGGAAACTTGTGCAAATATATCATCATAGTCCTCTTCCTATTTCTAGGAGAAACCTCTAGCCGCGAAACTCACTTTATAATGGTAGGTTCTTATTCTTTTCTTCTTTGCTTGAGTTGATTCTCTCTTCTAGATAACTCGGCTTACAAAGTGACCTTGATGATTCGATAATTTTACTTTTTCTATTCGGCCTTTTCTTGTTGCAATAGATGCCCCAATACTTTCACACATGTGGAGAGAAATATCCCAAAAATAGTCCCAAAAGATCAATTTTATTTTCTCCTCCTTGCCTTCCTCTTCTTCACACTCTTTTATCTATCTTTATCATAATTGTGTGAGTGAGGGTGAATACTCCAATTGAGGTCGAAGTCTCCCTTATATATAGTTCCTTTATGAGGTTGAATTTCTCCTTTTAGGATGACTTGTCCTTTTTTGTAGGCCAACTTTCTCTTTGAAACATGACGAGGTCTTGGAGGGTCCTTTGACTCAAATAAATTATTTTCACAATATGTAACATGCCCAAGAAGGATATTTCATACATGACAATGACTTTATTGACTTTTAGACACAATGACAAGCCCTATAATCTCTCAATGGGATCTTGACCTATAAAATAAATTTCCTTGAGCATGAAACCCATGCTTCAAAAATAGCAATAATAAATTTATTTTTCTCATTACATCAAATACATAAAATCATGATTACATGTGTCATTATGAATATTGAACCTTGTTACATATTTCAACACTCCCTCTTAACTAGGGAGTTATTTATAATCCATACAAGGTACTTAGACATTCTCAATCTGAATAATTTTCATAAAAAGAGTTGGATTCTTAAAAGCCATCTATATGCCTTGACTAACAACTTTATCTCTCCACAGAATCAGAGCACAATGCTGGCGAGACCAATGAATTGACACCATCATCATTGTCTCTCAAGGCACATACCCCAACCATCTGTTCACATGGTATGTCCTTCGAGGAATATTCTTATCTTGGATTCCCAGTCCTCAAAGAATATTGGCCCTCTTCGACTATTCTTATCTTTTATGCCCTACCACATCCTCAAAGAGTATCATTTTCCATATGCTTACCCAATCCTCCATTATTTCTTCCTGATATGAAGACAATAATGATGTCTCTATCTCTCCCTCTTAACCAGTGAATATATACCTATTCCTGTGAAGGAATGTACCCATTTCTATAAAATTAATGTACCCAAGTTCCCTCTTATCCAGGGACTTGTCCAAGCTCCCTCTTAACTATGGACTTGCTTCCAGCAGATTTCTACTATTTGGTGGATATCATGGCATCTTTAGCTACTTGTAGAGCTCCTCCTATCGATGTAATGAATTTCATCTTCAACATTATGGAGCCTTCATATTTTTGTAGGGCATCGGCCATAAATCACTTTCCTTCACGAGCCACATCGGTCATGGCATCCTTCTCTTTGTCAGAAAGTGATTCTCTAGTCCACATCTATATTTTCTTCATACAATTACATATTTCAAGTCATGTTTCCTTTAGGATCGTCCATCCAATCACATGAGTGCTAGTAGTAGGTGACATATAAAACTCTCTTTTGGTAGCCCTATATCAACCCATCTAGATGTTGTTCAAAAATAAAAAATGAATCATCAATTCAAAGTTACCTTTTGTGATGGCCTTTCATCGTGACATTTGCTTCTTTGCAACAACAACATCCTACACATTCATAAACACATATCCAACGCTTTATATTTCAAGGGTCTCCTTTCTTTATAGACCTTATTAGGGTCTTCATACCTTCCCTATGGAGATGTTATGGTCTTATCTTCAAGTCATCAGATGTTTACTTCCCTTTTCTTATGTGACTATGGTTGCATCTTTCACGATCTCTTATTTATTTCTTCACATATTGCTTCCTAGGAACTTTCCATCCAAAATTCCTTCATCTTTGTCAACTACCTCTTATTCCATATAAGGACATATTATGTTTATTTCATCTTGTCAATATGTGAACCATGCCTTCATGCATCTTTCCAAAGGAAGATATCCCTTTTCTTTTATCAAGATCGAGAGGTAGAGTGTTTACTCATGTTATGTGCAACTATACGATGACATAGCTCATTTATCAAATATATACATACCTCTTTTCTTCTTTTGTTCATATATACTTCCTTCAGCAGCTTCCCTTCCTTGATTGAAATTACTTCAATCATCTTGGCATGCTACACTCCTTTGTCACTATACCGACTGTTGATTCTTGTAGCATCGAAAAGTGATCTAAGTCTCAAAATTTTTAAGGAATCATGGACACCAGTATTCTAAAAAACCCAGAAGTCGTTCGTGGAAATTCTGCTCATTTTATGCTTTATTAAAATAATTAATTATTTTAATGAG
This sequence comes from Pinus albicaulis, assembly GCA_034641835.2. Taxonomy (NCBI): domain Eukaryota; kingdom Viridiplantae; phylum Streptophyta; class Pinopsida; order Pinales; family Pinaceae; genus Pinus; species Pinus albicaulis. The sequence continues at coordinate 1,079,072,671 of CM076579.1, read as the reverse complement.
AACCCTAAGTCAAAACTTAGGAAATTAAATAATTAAAGGGTATTAATAAAATAGAATGTGAATCTTCTAGAGAAAGAAGATCAAGTCAAGTTTTAATATTATCCATTGATTAGACTTCTAATTTGGGCCATTGATTCATCAATGAAAAGATTATAAAATAAGACTTTAGGGCCATTTGGAAAGTAAGTCGGGAAAACATTTAGCAACCCAGGGAAAGTCGATTTTGAAGGAATAGAATTTGATTCAGAGGGATATTTTCAGTTTGGAGGGAGCAAAGGGAATTAGCAGTTTCAGGGCTCAAGGGAAGAAGGATGCAGAATGGCAGAGAGGCGACACTTAGGAGTAGCGCTGAGGCCTCACACAGGAGTCACGTAGTCTCACATTGGCTATGTGCAGAGAGGCACGCAGGAGTGAAGCAGAGTGACACAGGGAGGGCCAGTGAGTCTGTCAGTTGTCATAAATTCTCCGGAGGTCCGGAGAGGAATTATCTCAGGTGTATATCAAGAATTTTCTCAGTTATTTTTGTCAGTATTTCCTTGTAAATAATTTACTATTGAATATTAATATATAAATCCTCATATGTTGCATCGGTTTTCCCACATTGGGTTTTTATGGGGACAATTGTCCAAAAATAATTGTGCCATTATGATTGATTCTTGTTCTTGCATTTTATTGTTCTATTATCTATATGTACTTGAGTGATTATTGCAGTTGTTTTTATTTCAAATTTACTAGAAGAATTTTGTAAATAACTTATCGTGAAATAAGTAGGAGAAATAAATATATCACTGAGTATAATTTCAGGATTGAAATTTTCACATGGTATTAGAGCTGAGATTAAGTAACAAGAGTAGAGACCATGCGATGGAATGAAGACCAGAAGTTGTTGCAGCAGCAACTCGGAAGGATTCATGCAGCTCTAGAGAGAAAAGTGAAAGCATGAAAGAACAGATGGATCACGACATCTCTATATTGGCTTCCAGGCTAGAAGAAGAGTTTGCTTGCATATCAAGCTCTGCCTCTTCATAGGTTTGGTATATTGACAGTGGAGCTTCTGCTCATATGATGGGAGTACAAGAATGTTTCTCAAGCTACAGAGAATAGTAGATAAAATTTCATATCACCATGGGAAATAAGGCGAAGTGTACCCCTGTCGAGCATAATGGAATCAAAGAAAGGAAGAATATAACTATTTTCAAGGCTGTAATGACAATGTCGTATGATCAATACATGCCCAAATTTCCATGGGTTGAAGCTTGTAATATAGCTGTATATGTTCAGAACAAGATTCCTCACAGTGCATTGGTTAAAATCACTCTTGAAAGTGTCTTCACTAGCAAGAAGCCAAAAGTACGCCACTTCCAGATTTTTGGTAGTGTGGCATACTGTCATGTACCCAAAGAGAAGAGGAATAAATTAGATAAGACTGCAGAAAAAGGATACATGATGGGATATAGATAGAATGCGAAGGATTACAGAATATACATTCCTGAGAGTAGGAATATTGCAGTGTGATGGGATGTAAATTTCATGGAGGAAAGAGCTTTCATAAAATCCCGGGAGTTGCCTTCTGCAGTGCAGTCTGAAGGGGATCCGCTAGTCTAGCCATTACACCCAACAGAGGCTAGCACAAGTGCTTCTCCTAGGCATAAGGATCCAAAGGATTCATCTCCCGAATATTTGCAGGAGGGGGAGAAGGTATATCCACCCACTACCAGTGGTAGGACGAGTAGGGAATTACGAAAAAATTTGAGGGACGTAGAGGATTTTGTCAGAGCCCCTAGAAATGAGAAGAGGTAGCGCAGGAAACGGGATAGATACCAATCCTTTGTAGCCCAGGTTGGGGAACCCTCTAGTTTTTAGGGGTCATATCAGCATCAGGTGTGGGTAGATGCAATGGTGGAAGAGTACAGTTCCATAATGATAAATGATGTCTCGGAAGTGGTTCCTAGGCCTCAGGATAGATCAATTGTGAGTTCGAGATGGATCTACAAGATCAAATATGCTACAGATGGAAGTGTAGAAAAATATAAAGCCAGTTTTGTGGAAAATAGGTATGCTCATAAGGAAGGGATATAATTGAAGAGACATTCTCCCCAGTAGCCAAATATACTCCTATTAGATCCATGATATCCCTTGCTGCACAGATGGGGTGGGAGATTCACAATATGGATGTCAAGATTGCATCCTTGAATGGGGTGATAGAAGAAGAAGTATATATTGAACAACCAGAAGGCTTTGAGACACATGAGCATAAGACTCATGTGTGTAGGCTTAAGAAATCCTTGTATTGACTTAAGCAAGCCCCTAGAGCTTGGTATGGTCGAATTGATAGCTACTTGCAGAAGATGGGATTCGTCAAAAGTGACGCATATCCCAATCTCTACTATCTGAGAGTAGGGGATGAGCCTCTGATACTGGTGTTTTACGCAGATGATATATTCCTAACAAGATCATATAGGCTAATCAAGTAATGCAAGGATAATTTAGCTGTAGAATTCGACATGAAGGATATGGGGTTGATGCATTATTTTATGGGTTTGTAAGTTTAGCAGCAGAAGGGTGAGATCTTCCTTGGTCAAGGGAGATATACTACAAAAATATTGAAGAGATTCAAGATGCAAGACTGTATACCCATGGCTACTCCAATGATCACCAACTAAAAGAAGATCTATACGTATGAAGATAATGAGGTTGATCCTACCTTGTATAGGCAACTCATAGGTTCTCTGATGTATCTGGTCAACATTAGGCTAGACATTTGTTATGTTGTCAACACCCTCAGTCAGTTCATGGTGGAACCAAGGAGGGAAAATTGGGCAGCAGCCAAGAACTTTTTCATATATCTGCAGGGAGCATATGATCTTGGATTGAGATACACCTGAGGAAATGACATCATATTGAGTGGGTTCACTGATGCAAATTGGGTTGGAATCCTAGTATATCGGAAAAGTACCAGTGGTATTATTCAATTTTGGATCAGGAATGACTTCCTAGTGCAGCAGGAAACAAAAATTCGTGGCTCTGAGCTCATTTGAGGTGGAATATATGGCATCAAGCACTACTTCTTGTGAGGCCATATGGTTCAGAAAGCTGCTTGTGAATATGCTCAAGGAAAATATGGAAGCGACCAACATTCTATGTGATAATCAGATTTTCATCAAGCTCTCTAAAAATCATGTGTTCCATGATTGATCGAAGCACATTGACATCAGGTGACATTTCATCAGAGACCGTGTCTAGCGGGGAGCTGTACAATTCCAGTACACTTTGACAGGAGAACAGGTGGCAGATACCCTCATTAAGGCTCTGGGAAAGACAAATTTTGTTTACTTCAGAGAGAAAATGTGGATGATCAAGAATCTATTTCAGTAGCAAAAGTGGACAGATGCAAATTTAAGGAGTTGCAGTACATATGAGGCAGTGACTACGGCAGAGTCATGGGAAGCAGTACAGAGGGAAGCTGCGCAGAAGATGAGGAGCAGCAGAAGCCAAGTCATTAGCAGCATAGAGGATGCTTCAAAGACAGAGCAGTATGTAGCAGGAAAATTGTTAGAACACTTTCCTTGCTAAGATGGAGTGTTGATTTTTATAGCATAGGAAAGTGATCTATGTCTCAAAAATTGTAAGGAGGCTTGGACACCAGTATTCTAAAGAACCCAGAAACTATTCATGGAAAATCCACTCAGTTTTGTTTTATTAAAATAATTAATTATTTTGATGAGGACCCTAAGTCTAAACTTAGGGAAATTAAATAGTTAATGGGTAATAATAAAGCAGAGTGTGAATCTTCTAGAGAAAAAATATCAAGGAAAGTTTTAATCTTAGCCATTGATTAGAATTTTAATCTGGGTCCTTGATTCGACAATGAAAATATTATAAAAGAAGACCTGAGGGTCATTTGGAAATTAAGTCACACAAACATTCAGCAACCCGAGGGAAGTAGATTTTGAAGGAATAGAATTCAATTTCAGAGGGAGATTTGCAGGGCAGAGGGAGAAGAGGGCATCAACAGTGTCAGTGCTCAAGGGAAGAAGGACATAGAAGGGTAGAGAGGCAGCTCTGAGGAGCAGCGCAGAGTCCACATGCAAGAGTGACATAGTCTCACACTGGCTCTACACAGAGAGGCACGCATGAGTGACGCAGGGAGGGCCAGTGAGTCCCTCAGGTGTCAGAAATTCTCCGGAAGTCCGGAGAGGAATTATCTCAGGTGTATCTCAAGAATTTTCTCAGTTATTTCTTCCATTTTTTCCTTGTAAGTAATTTATTGCTGAATATTAATATATAAACCCTCATCTGTTGCACCGGTTTTCCCACATTGGTTTTTTCCGGGGACAATTGTCCAAAAATAATTGTGTCATTCTTATTGATTCATGTGATTGAATTTTACTGTTTCGTTCTCTATATGTACTTGATTGATTATTGTAGTTGTGTTTATTTCAAAATTTACTGGAAGAAATATCAAAATAACTTATCGTGAAATAAGTAGGAGAAATAAATCAATCACTGCAACAGAATTTCAGGATTGAAATTTTCACACCAACATCCTTCTAAACAATGGATTCCACACATAGTGAAAATATAAACAAGACACTTGCTTCTTCCAAGAGAGGTGAACCTTCTAATGAATATTCCAATAGAGGATTTTTATTATCCTCGTCCGGTAGAAGCTCCTTTCTCATGATTATGATGTATGATGAATTTTTTCTATCATGCTAAATGACTTTATTTCAATTATATTCATTACACATGATTTCAATGAGGTTACCAAGAGCTACTTCCTTTATATGATGATTGCTACATCCATGTAGACTGTTACTTCAGTTATCCTTTCAAAGCTTCTACAAAGAGTTATTTCTTCAATCGTATTGTTCTACCATCATGGCATATCCTAATATGATGCATCCTATCATACTTGAAGTGCTTTCTATCATGATACCTATATTTCGTGAAAAGTGAAATAGGACATAGTGAAGGAGATTATCTCAGTCATAGTAGGATATTTCACTTCCTCCTTCTTTGATTTCTTTTTTTCAGCTTCTTCCACTTCTTTGGTGATATGGGCTTCTTTCCTTCCTCTTTCTTTCTTTTCCTTCTTGATTTTAGGACAACTTCTCTTTTAGTTGACATATTCATGATAGCCATAGCATTCAATATTCGACATATCCTACTTGTTCTTTTTCTGAGGACCAAAATTTCCGAACTTTCCTTTCCTCCTAGCCATGGAAGCAAATGCTTGAACTTTCTCGTTTGATCCTACATTTCTTTTTTTCTTCAATCTTTTTTCTTCAATTTTACACAATGACAAAATTAATTGAATGGGGTAGCTTACTTCTTCCCATAGATGCTTGATGTAAAGTTTCCACATTCCTTTGGTAGTGCATCGAGCACCACGGTGGTCATTTCTTTATCGGACATTATTTCTCCCAACTCTTGCAGTTGGTCCCTTATTTCTAATACCCTCATAAATTATGAGTTTATTCCTTCTTCCTTTGAAACATTCATTTTTTATAGCTAGTTTCTCAAATATATTACTTCTTCAGCAGTACTTATGGAGAACAATTCTACTAGCTTCTCATATCTTTCTTTTGATGTCTCTAATTTTCCAACATATTGTATATCGGGTTATAAGGATCCTTTGAACCCTAATTTCTCCTTTCATATATTTTGACAGGGCTTAAGCTTCTTCTTTTGGAGTTTAATTGATTGAACCCTTAACATGTTCAACGACTTCATTTTCTATGAGGATCAAATTTGTCCTCTTCTTCCATGCAAGAAATATTGATGACCCAACCAATTGGTTGATCTCCTTGCAAAATGAAGTCATTTTAATAGATTCATATATATATATATAATTACTTGTGAATATACTCCTTGATGACAATATCTTCAACTTGGTGCCTTTCTTGATAATGTGGATGATAGAATATGTCTTCCTTCAAAAGTGATCCTTCAAAGAGAGGGATATCACCTTGATTCCTTGACGATGATGAAAATTCCCCTTCTTGCTTCCCTGGGATGTAGAGACTTCAATATGCTTCAATGTGTAGTCCTTCTTTGAGTGGAGATAGGGTCCTTGAGATCTTCTTTGTGTGAGCTTCTCAAGAATGCTTCAAGTGTAGAACCTTTCTATTGAGAATTAAGTAGGGAAGTGATTAATTTAATTCTCTTTCTTGATAACCGTATGTTTTATTCTTTAACTTCTTGTTTTTTTCCCTTATTGTTACAGTGTGAAAAACATCAAATAGATATCAAAACAATAAGAGCAGCAACATGTTGGGTGTGGAGCCTGATTATCTTGTTTATTTTGTATCACAGCGTTGGACCCCTGTACCTTAATGGGGCGGCAACACCGCCCGTAATTAAACACTTTCTAGGGGGTCCAAGGGGTGGAAACTGCGACTTTATGGAGCCCCCCCTTGGCGGTGGGTTTTGGGGGCAGCGCCCCCGAAGCTAAAAAAAGATGTAAAATTGCCTTGTAAAAGTATAGTAATTTCTAGTCAATCTGGGCCATTCATTAGGTGGATGATTTGATGGTAGAAGTTATGTTTAGTTTAGGGTTTTTTTTCCCTAGAAGGAAACCCCTCGCTTTCTATGAGGGTATTGTATTGCGCTATGTATTGTATGTGTATTCTCAGAGCGAGAAACATATAGGGAGACTATGAGAGAGAACAGAGGATATTACAGTGGATCTGTTGTAGGTTGTGTCTCTTCATTTTGTTGGATAATAGAAAGGAAGAACTGGTTGTTCGGGGTGGACATAGCCCAAACTGGGTGAACCACACATATCTGTGTCTCTCTAGTTTTATGTGTTTTGTGTGCTTGTGTTTTCTGCATATTTTATGTATTTCATTTCTCTATAATATATATAATTTTATAACAACTGGTATCTGAGCCGAAGGTCTATTTGGCTGATAAAATCGCAGGAAATAAGGGTTCCTAGTTCGAGTGGGAGCAATGGCAGAAGATGGTAAGTTTAGGGTCAAGAAATTTAACGGCCAAAAATTCTCATTGTGGAAGATGCAGATGGAAGATTATCTGTATCAGAAATATCTGTACCTACCATTGAGAGGAAAAATAAAGAAGCTGACGACTATGACAGATGCAGAATGGGAGATTCTCGATAGAAAGGCACTCGGAACAGTACAGTTGTGTCTCGCGGCATTGGTAGCCTTCAATATTTCGAAGGAAACAACAATAGAGGGTTTGATTAAGGCGTTGGCGAAGTTATATGAAAAACCCTCGGCCTTAAACAAGGTATTTCTTATGAAACGTTTATTTAATATGAAGATGTCAGAAAGTGGATCTGTTGCAGACCATTTAAATGATTTTAATATAGTTACCAGTCAGTTAAGTTTTGTAGGGGTAAAATTTGATGATGAAGTTAGGGCTCTTTTATTTCTGTGCTCATTTCCAGAAAGCTGGAATGGTTTAGTTGTGACCATTAGTAACTCTGTGTCTGGATCTAGTACTTTAAAGTTCGGTGATGTTTTCGGTGCTATCCTTAGTAAGGAAATGCGACGGAAAAGCTCCGATGAGACATCGGGTAATGCTTTGAGTGTAGAGTCTAGGGGAAGAAGAATGGAAAGGGGAAAGAACTCAGGATATCATAGTAAATCAAGGAAAGATAGATCCAAGTCCATATCGGGGATAGTGTGCTGGAAATGTGGAAAGAAAGGACACCTGAAGAAAGATTGTAGATCTCGGAAGGGAAAAGAAGGAGATGCACAACAAGAAAACAATCATGAAGCAAATGTGACAAGTGATGTGTTACAAGATGCTTTGATTCTTTCTTTCGAAAATGTTACTGATTCTTGGGTTGTAGATTCAGGGGCTTCATTCCATGCCACACTTGATAAGAAATATTTTCATGACTATGTTCAAGGAGATTTTGGACAAGTCTGTTTGGGTGATGATAAATCCTGTAAAATTGTTGGAATGGGTAAAGTTCTTGTAAAACAACAGAATGGAAACCAATGGCTACTAAAGGAGGTAAGGCATGTTCCAGATCTGAAGAAAAATCTGATTTCAACAGGGCAGTTAGGCAGTGAAGGTTGTGTGATAACTTTCACAGATAAAACTTGGAAGGTCACCAAAGGAGCCCTAGTAATAGCAAAAGGTGAAAAGGTTGGTACATTGTATTTATGCAATGGTATTTCTAACTATGTTAATGCTTTAACTTCCAAAGGAGCAGATGCAGCATTATGGCATCATAAGCTCGAACACATGAGTGAGAAGGGGATGAAGATTCTTCACTCAAGAAATTTGTTGTCGGGTTTAAATAATGTTGATTTGGATTTCTATGAGAATTGCATTTATGGAAAATAGAAGAGAGTCAAATTTCTCAGAGTTGGGAAAGAAAAGAAGAGCGAAAAATTAGAGCTTGTGCATATAGATGTATGGGGACCTGCTCAGGTATCATCTCTTGGCAGCTCTCATTATTATGGTACTTTTATTGATGATGCAACTAGAAAAACTTGGATTTATTGTATTCAAAATAAATATGATGTATTTGATACTTTCAAAAAATGGAAAGCTTTGGTTGAGATTGAGATGGGAAAGAAGTTGAAGTGTCTTAGATCAGATAATGGAGGTGAATATTGTACAAAGAGTTTGATAGGTACTATTTAGAAAATGGAATACGCAGAGAGAAGACAGTTCCAAGAACACCACAAGAAAATGGTGTGTCATAAAGGATGAACAGAACAATCATGGAGCGTGCAAGGTGCATGAGATTGCATGCAAGATTTTTCCTTTACAATTTTGGGCAGATGCTGTAAATACTGCTGTTTATCTAATAAACATAGGGCCTTCAAGTTCCTTGGATGGTGGTATTCCAGAGGAAGCATGGATAGGTAAAAAGGTGAACTACGCTTTTTTAAAACCTTTTGGTTGTGAGGCCTTTGTCCATATTAATAAAGAAAACAGAACAAAGCTTGAGGCAAAATCAAAGAAATGTACCTTTATTGGATATGGTGTTAATGATTTTGGTTATCGCTTATATGATTATGAAAATCACAAAATCATTAGGAGCAGAGATGTAATATTCAATGAAAAGGTCTTGTATAAGAATCAATTGCAGGAAAAGAAACAGGAAAAAGAAAGAAAGGAATACATGGTTCTTGATGAGATAACTGAAAAAGTAAAGGTGCCTAAAAATAATAATAATCAACAACCACAGCAGCAACAACCACCACAACAGCAACAGGCACCTCAAACACCTGAAAGTGGTGTTAGAAGATCTACCAGGATAAGTAGACCCCCTGAACGATACTCTCCTTCATTATATTATTTATTGTTGACTGATTCTGGTGAACCTGAATGTTATGAAGAAGCAATGCAGGTTGAAGGCAGGAATAAGTAGGAGCTATCCATGGAAGAAGAGATGGACTCCTTAATGCATAACCAGACTTGGGACTTAGTCAGGTTGCCTGCAGGTAAAACTACATTGTAGAATAAATGGGTTTACAGGCTGAAAGAAGAAGATGGAGGAAAACAGAGGTACAAAACTAGACTTGTGGTGAAGGGGTTTGCACAGAAGAAAGGTATTGATTTTGATGAAACATTTTCTCCTGTTGTTAATATGACTTCAATCAGAACTATTTTAAGTCTTGTAGCAGTGGAAGATTTACATCTTGAACAATTAGATGTAAAGACAACATTTCTCCATGGCGATTTGGGGGAAGAGATCTATATGGAGCAACCAAAAGGATATGAGGTCAAAGGGAAAGAAAAATTACTATGCAGGTTAAAGAAGAGCTTGTATGGCTTAAAACAGGCTCCAAGGCAATGGTATCTAAAATTTGACAAGTTCATGTATGAACAAGGTTATACTAGATGTCACTCTGATCATTGTGTTTACCTGAAAAAGCAAAATGATGGCAGCTATATTATATTGTTTTTGTATGTAGATGACATGCTTGTTGCAGGGTCTAACATGCAGGAAATAAATGTGCTCAAAAGAAAATTGGCAAATTCATTTGCAATGAAGGATTTGGGAGCTGCAAAACAAATCCTTGGTAATAAATAGAGATAGGAAAAATCGCAAATTAACACTGTCTCAGAATGAGTACATACAAAAGGTGTTGAAAATAGTTAATATGAAGAATGCAAAACTAGTTAGTACACATTTTTCTATCCATTTCAAACTTAGTAAGGAGATGTGCTGCAAGACCCAAGAAGAAATGGACTATATGTCTAAAGTTCCATATGCATCAGCAGTTGGAAGCTTAATGTATGCAATGGTCTGCACCAGGCCTGATATTGCACATGCAGTGGGAGTTGTAAGCAGGTACATGAAAAATACAGGAAAAGAACATTGGATGGTAGTAAATTGGATTCTAAAATATTTGATAGGTACCACAAATCAAGAATTATGCTTTGGTGGTTCAAACATTGCTCTACAGGGATATGTTGATGCAGATATGGCAGGTGATAGAGATAATAGGAGGAGCACTACAGGATATGTATTTATTGTAGGTGGAACAGTTGTCAGTTGAGTTTCAAAAATCCAAAGTGTTGTTGCATTTTCAACAGCAGAAGCAGAGTATGTTGCTGCTACAGAGGCTAGTAAAGAAATGATTTGGTTACAAAGGTTTATGGATGAATTGGGTAAGAAGAATGATATGGGCACATTATACAGTGATACCCAAAGTGCCATTCATCTTGAAAAGAGCTCAACATTTCATTCCAGGACTAAACACATACAGCTCAAGTACCATTTCATACAGTCAGTATTGGAAGATGGACAGTTGAAGCTGGAAAATATACACACTAGCCAGAATCCTACAGATATTTTAACAAAAGTTGTAACCAAGGAGAAATTGAGATTATGCTCAGGTTCAATTGGTCTTCAAGGATGACAATGAAGATGAGAAACATCCTGGTCCAAAGAGGAGTCATTTTCCAGCAAATGAAGCAGCAGTAGAGTTGCTACAATCAGTCTCCAAGTGGGAGATTGTTGGGTGTGGAGCCTGATTATCTTGTTTATTTTGTATCACAACGTTGGACCCCTGTACCTTAATGGGGCGGCAACGCCGCCCGTAATTAAACGTTGCCTGGGGAGTCCAGGGGGTGGTGGCCGTGACTTTATGGAGCCCCCCCCTGGCGTGGGGTTTCGAGGGCAGCGCCCTTGAAGCTAAAACCAGATGTAAAATTTCCTTGTAAAAGTATAGTAATTTCTAGTCAATCTGGGCCGTTCATTAGGCGGATGATCTGACGGTAGAAGTAATGTTTAGTTTAGGGTTTTTTTCCCTAGAAGGAAAACTCTTTCTTTGTATGAGGGTATTGTATTGCGATGTGTATTGTATGTGTATTCTCAGAGCGAGAAACAGATAGGGATACTGTGAGAGAGAACAGAGGATATTACAACCGATATGTTGTAGGTTGTTTCTCTTCATTTTGCTAGATAATAGGAAGAACTGGCTGTTCGGGGTGGACGTAGCCCAAACTGGGTGAACCACATATATATGTGTCTCTCTGGTTTTATGTGTTTTGTGTGATTATGTTTTCCACATATTTTATGTATTTCATTGCTCTGTAATATATATAATTTTCTAACATAATATCGTATATAGGATGCAAGCCATGGCCAAAACCCCTCCCCTTGAGGAGAAACCTATAAATATATTCTCTTCTTATAGATTCTTCAACTGACAAATACCATGACCTAGTGACATAGATAAATACCCTACAAGATCAAGATCAACACGACCTCCAGCTGCAACTTCTTCGACCTCTCCCAGAAAGTCCAAAATTTCTTATTTGTTGCAATTTTTGCACCTTCACAAGGAGACTTTGATCTCATTGTGGAGATTCATCCTTCCCTTTTCTTTCCTTTCCTAGAGATTTAGGACTATATATAAGCCCTAGAATCCCTTCGCTTGACTTTTTTTTCTTCCTCTCCACCAAGATCGAACTCAAGAGTGCCCTAACGCAGAAACCCTAGCTACAGTTTGTGCCTAGGGAAGAGAGAGACTCAATCAAACAATTAGGATTCCTTTAGCTACTTCTTCTTCCTCTTATTCAAACTTATTCTTGTCCTCTTCTTCATATATGAGTGAATGAGAGTGAATTCCATAAGGAGGTTGAGTCCCTCTCCTTATATAGGCCTCTTCCAAGGGAGATGTGGCTATTCATGCAGGTCGACTCAAGGGCTCTCTTGGGAAGATAATCCTTAAAGAATATCAGTCCACGAATACTCTTATCTTGAATTCCCTACCACGTTCTCAAAGAGTATCAAATTCCATATGGTTAAGAAATCCTCCATTCTTTCTTCCAGAGAAGACAAGAATGTTGTGTCTATCTCTCCCTCTCAGATAAGAAGGATACATCCACCAAAATAAGTTTGTCTCCTAAATACACAAGCTTCTTGTTTGGAAGAGATTTTATCAATATGTCAGCTATTTGTTTATCAGTGGAGATATACTGAAGTTGTAGCACACCATTTTGTATTATCTCTCGAACATAGTGATACTTGTTGCTTATGTGCTTTATCTTTCCATGAAATAATAGATCTTCATAAAAACATATACAACTAGTGTTGTCACAGAGTATCATTGTAGGGTCCATCATTCCTTCAAATAGGTTGGATAACAAAATTCCTTAACCAAGTCGCTTATTTTCTTACTTCATAGGTTGCAACATATTCAGCCTCAGCGCTACTCAAAGAAACGGTGTCCTGATTTCTACTCATCCATGAGACCATGGAGGATCCAAAACTAAAGAATCCTCTTGTAGTGCTCCTTCCATATTGTTCATTTCCTCCCCAGTCAAAATATGTATATCTAATTAGTTGGAAATCATTCCTTCTATCATATTTTAGACAGTAGTTGATGGTTCCTTGCATATATCTCATAATATGTTTTGCTGCTACCTAATGATCTTGCTTCGACTCCACTTGGAATTGACTGAGAAAATTTACTGCAAATCATATGTTTGGTCGAGTATTCACCAAGTACATCAGCGAGCCAATAATTTTTTTATTCTTGAAAGGATCCACAGCGCTTTATTCAAAACACCTAAGTCTCTTCAAGTTGGTGATCACCAGAGTGGTCATAGGTTTGCAATCCATCATGTCAAACCTCTTTAGCATCTTGATCATGTACTTTCCTTGACCCAAGTAAAATTCATTAGGTCCTTGCCATACTTATAGTCTCAAATAGTAATGTATCAACCTAAGATCCTTCATGTAAAATTTTGCTGCTAGTTGCTACTTTCATTCTTCAATTTGACCTTCTACACTTTTCAAGAGAATATCATCTACATATAGAAGAATTATTACAGGTTCGCCTCTTACAACATTAATGTAAAGGTTTGAGTCAACAGAACTCTTCATGAAGCCTATCCTTTTGAGATATTCATCCATCCTATCACACCATGCCCTTGGTCATTGCCTGAGCCCACACAACGCCTTCTTTAATCTGCATACATATGAATTTATGTCCTTGACTTCAAATCCAAAGGGTTTCTCTATGTATACTTATTCATATGTTGTGCCATTGAAAAATCCATTCTTGACATCCTTTTGATGGATGTTCCATCCCATCGATGCAGAAAGAGAGACTAATTATCGAATCATTGTGTATCTCGTTGTGGGAGAAAATGTTTCTTCATAATCGATGCCTTCAAGTTGAGAGAAACCTCTAGCCACAAATCTCGTTTTATATTTATTTATAATTCCATCAGTTGCATGCTTGATATTATAGATCCATTGGAGAAGTACATTTATCTCTCAGAAGAAGTACATTGGAGATTTGTTGAACAGGTTTGGCATGGTTGAGTGCAATCCTTCAACTACTCGAGTGGAACAGAATTTGAATTTCACATCCATTGAAGGAAAAGAATTTGAGGATGCAACAAAGTATAGACAGCTCGTAGGAATTCTCAACTACTGGATTAATACTAGACCAGGCATTTCATTTGTTATTGGAATCCTCTCCAGGTTTATGCAAAATCCTTATTAGGGTCATTGGTCTGCTTGAAGGGAACTCAAAACTTTGGACTCAAGTATACATAGGTGGGTGACTTCAGCTTGATTGGATACTCTGATTCAAATTTCGATGGAGATAAATAAACTGGAGTATCTACTTCAGGTTATGTTATGAGTCTTGGATCAGGACTTGTCTCCTGTGGGTCATGCAAACAATCAATTCCAACGGATTCCACAACTGAGGCAGAATATGTGGCAGTAGCTGAAGCAAAAAAGGAAATTGTGTGGCTCAGAAAAGTTCTGGAAGATTTGTATGAGAAACAAGTACATTTAACTCCTCTTTTGATTGACAACACTTCTGCAATAAAGTTTTCCAGAAAGCCAAAGTTCCATGATCGAACAAATCATATCAATATAAAATACCATCTAATTTGACATCATGTTGAGGCCTAAAAAATCCACTTATGACATTGTTCCACAAATGAGCAGATTGCAGACATCTTCACCAAAGCGCTTAGAAGGGAAATGTTTGAAAGATTCAGAATTATGCTTGGACTCACCAACATCCCTTCAGATTAAGGGGGGGAATGTTGAACACCTAATCTTTGGGATTACGAATCCTATGGAAATATCTATGTTGCACAAGTTTCTATTACGTGGGTACTTTGGGTATGTGGGAACAAGTATCCAGTACGGCTAGAAGCTTTGCCCAAATTTACAAGAAACGTAAAGTTGGGAGCGGCAATAATATAATATATTAAAAAATAAAATTTAATATATATGAATTATTATTTTTTAAATAGTGTAAAGATTAAATTTACATACAAAATTGAATTTTTAAATGATTCATCATTCAAGAGACAACCATAAAAAGTTAAAACCAAAACTAAAAGCCACCCAAATCATATTGATGTTCATACTAGAAAAAAAAACATAAAAAGGAAAAAGCCTAAAGTAATAGATAATTCAAAATGCCCAATAGCCAAAATATAGCAACAAAAATACAAATTTTATGATCAAAAAGTACGATCTTCAGCATCAAGGAGATCCATATAAGCTTGAGCCTCACTGGGTACTGGATCAATGTCATCGTCATCATCATCAAATGCAACAATTTCATCTAAAGGTATGCCAACCAATCCTGCATTTGGTAAAGGATTGTCATCATTACCGTCAATTTGGGTAGAATCTTCACCATTCACATCCCATTGTGCAGCAGTTCCTTCTAAATATTCAAGTAGCTTCCTCGAACAAAGCTGAAGACTACTATGCACATAAACATGTTTCGCTGCTCTCTTATAGGTAAGTTTATTCCTCTTAACAGCTTGTATGAAACTATAAATGGACCAATTCCTTTCAACAACTACGGAACTAGCAACCTGAGATAGCAAACGTGAAGCAAGATTTCGGAGCTCTGGAACCTCGCCCCCATACATTCTCCACCATCCAAGGGCTTTATTCTGAGCATAAGGCTTGATGTCCTTCTTTGCATCTTGGTTGAATGTACGAGGGCTTAATGTACCAAAATCAATAAATTCCTCATGTATACATTAGGGGAGTTTTGAGGTCTAAAATGGGCTACCTAAGGAAATTATAAAATAATAGTGGAAATAATAAAATAAGATTTGATTACATCATCAAATTTTAGAGGGAAAATAAGAAAAAACTACTTTTTCAACTTGTATTTTCAACTTATCTCCCAAACTTTTTACTCCAATTTCGAGTGGAATTACTCGTTGGATGCAAAATTCAATTCCCCATCCAAGGAATACCCATGTTGCATACTTTTGATAGATCCTTCTACACGAAAAATGAGAAATACATGAAAAAATGTGATTGCAATCACGTTTTTCATGTATTTCTCATTTTTTGTGTAACAGGGTCCATCAAAAGTATGCAACATGGGAAAAAATTATTTTATTATTTTATTACTTTTTATTCTTTTTACCTTTTTACTTAAAAAAATGGTGAATCATCCCCCATGGCTGACATTATCATATTGAATCCTATTGGTTCTTATAAAGTTTATTTTGGTTGCACATTTTTCTTAGGAGACCCATTTTAGACCTCAAAATTCCCAAAATGGTACTTTCTTCATCAATAGTATACATCTTAGTTATAGCATTAAGAAACCCTTGTTTTACCTCTTCATCATCAATAGGAAGAATTCTATTTGGTCTTTCCATATACCACTTTGGATTAAGGGCATGTGTAGCCATGTGAAGTGAGGTATTAAGTTTAAAGCCATATTTTCTCTATCATCTAATGGATTTCATGGAAAAACTCCAAAGAAGGGTTTCTTTGGCAAATGATGTGTTTTACCTTATCCACCATGGTATCAATACATTCATATATTTCTCCAAGAGAAGGAGAATCTGAATCAGCATACCTAATCAAAACCAAAATTGGAGTTGTGAAAGAGACAGCATATCTACAATCAGCCCACCAATCCTCATTAAGAAGCATTTATCTTATCTTCTTCGCTTGAGGTGACGTAGACCCAATCCATACATTCCACTCTGAAGAAACAACAGTGGCTTGAAAAGATGCAAGGACCTCAAACATGCGCTCAACAAAATAAAGCATGTGGCATATCTCGTTTCTGCAGGTTTTAAAAAATGTTTGTTTAAATACATCCTATAAATTGCCAAAGAAGCATGGTGGTTGCTAATAAACATTTGTGCCTCCCTCACATCTAAATTTTTTTGCAGTCCATTTTATTTTACCAATGTATTTTAAGATATTTTTAAGGGAATGTACACAACAAGGAGCCCAAAAGATATGACTATATCGACTTTGGATCATCAATCCCACCATAGTAATATTACACAGTAATATATTACAGTAATATAACTTTCCATAGTAATATTCTAATACATAAATAAACTTTTTCATAGCAATAGCGTGAAGTGATATTAGTTAGCAATATAGCCTAAAGGCTAACAGTATAGCATAGCGATTGGTTTCATTAACAATATAGCCTGCAACTAGTTAACACTAAATAGTATAGCATAGCAATATTAGAGTAATGTATTAGCGATATTACTATGGAAACTGGAAAGTTATCAAAGCCTACAAATAATTAACTATGGAAACTCGAAAGTTATCAAACCCTACAACTAAACTTATCATAAATTCATCAGTCAATAAATTATAAAGTTAATACCTGAACACTGAACAATGAACAACTAACATTGAACGCAACTGCTTACTCTGAGTCCAACATAGCTCCTCACAGTGTCTTACTCCCAAGATGAGGAATCAAAACAAGAAGATGAATGAATTCAGAGCTGACCAAGCACAAAATTATATAGAAATATAAGGGTTTTGCCACCAAGAATAGAAATCCTGACCATTTTTTCCCAGGTTTTTTGGGTACGCGTGGATCAGGAGCATGTGGGAGCTCCGATCCATCTAGGAGCGTATAGACGCTCCTCGAAGGATCGGAGCTCCCACGGGCTCTCGATCCACGTTCCCACTTGAAACCCGCTCCGAAAACCTCGATATTTGCAGATAGAAGCTCTCGAAAAGCTCCAACGCTCCTTCCAAGGTTTTCCACCTATTTTGCAGTGTTTCGTACCAACTCCAAAGCTCCCAGGAGCGCGTATCTTGGGGTACTTGCCTTCCATCGAATGGGAGCGGTACTTGTGCAACGTAGGTAAATATTATAAATAGAAAAATAAGAGAAGTTGGAAGACGGAGAGACATTGGGAGATGAAACCCAATAGTCTCCCTCTCCTTGTATATAGTCATATTATATCTTAATGAAATGCAACATTTAAATTCGTGTAGTTACTCCTGGCCTGACACTCCTCCACCAAGTGAACCTTCTAAGATGATTCAACAAACTATAGTAGTCTCTTCTTGTCCAGTAGCTTCAGTGCAACAACAATCCAGAATTTCGCCTCCAGCTATGTCTGAATTTTGGCCCAACTACAGTACTACAATTTTCGTTGTTCCAACAACACAACAACTTCGCACGTGTGAGAAAAGGAGAGAATTTGACTTCTTATGATTGATAAAGACCTCCTTCTTCGTTAGGGTTTCTCTCCTCTTTCTTGAATTTCGCGCCTTTTTCTGTCCCTAGCAACAACAGATCGAGCTTGTTGGTGATGTGTTTCAAATGAGGTCGAGTTGTTGCCTTTACATAGTAGATTTTACCCCTCAATTAGGTTGGCTTGTCCAGGATGAGGCTGACTTGGTGGATGCCTAAATGACCTAATTTACATAAAAATAAATATCTTATTTGATAGATGAAGCCCAAGAAGGGTCTTCTACATATTGTGTGATATCCAAAATTGGTTACAAACAACAATACAAAGCACCCAAGACTAAAAACTACAGCAAAAAAAAAAAAAATGCTATTAAAACACCATGAATGGAGCCAAAAACATTTGAGCTATTTTATTAATATTTTTGTGGGAAAGAGTACTATAAGGTGCTCAGAAAGATGTCACTTGGGCCTACACAAGACAAGCTGAGATACTTCTCAAACCCGAACAGAAACACTATTTATCTGTTGCTCTGCATGGCTCCTTCTCTGCTCTACCAGAGTTGGAACTGTTGTTCTTGGCTGGAAATGAATTGTGAATTGGGTCGGCTCCTATGCTCAGAAAATTCTGGGATTAAAACCCTGGGCTCTACTCACAAGAACCACAAAAACTCGCAAAGGGTTTCCAGAAATCCTGACCCCGGAAAATAGGCCCCTTGGGCTTGGCACACTGCTCTACTAGGTGAATCAGTTCTCTGGCTGAAATGCTGGAAAGTGCCTATGAAATTCTGCCCCAAATCCCTGATAAGAGATGGCTAGCCTCCCCTATGAAACTCTGGCTGAAATATTCTCTTCCTCCCTACTTCCCAACACTTCTCCTCAGTTGGACTGCCCAATCACTGCGCAGTTAAGATGGCCTCTTAGTTGTCCTAAAGGGATTGCATATGCCTAGAATGTCTCACTGCAAGCTCTCCCCAAAATCAGATGGAACTCCTCTCCTGAGCGGGCACTCGAAGTCCCCCGAGGTAGAGGTTGAGATCTCTGCTCGGAAATCTCTGTGCTAAACAACACTTGCAGACTCAGCTAAATAGCTCAAGCGTGCTACAGTAAATCAGACATAAAATAGGTGATGAATGAATGAGGAATGAGTTGTTCTCTCCCTCTTTTGTCTAAGTTGAGCCTCCAACATTCCCTTGGGCCCACATGGACTGCGTTTCCCCTCCTCCGGCCTACCTCTGCGTTGCCCCTCCCACGCTACCACTAGGACGCTACCTCATTCGAGTAGGTGGCCACATGGACCCCGCTTCAGCCTCGATACTTGCCTCTAGTGACTTTAGGAAAGTAAATTAGCTACATAATTTATTTGTGGGTCCCCTTACCCACTTTATTTCTGCTAAACTTTAGAAAAAGGAAAAATTAATCAAAATTAATATTCCAATTAGATGACTGCTAATTTGGAATATTACAGTCCTCCCCGCCAAAATGTTTCTTGTCCTCAAGCAACTGCAAAGATAGATGTTGCAGGATCTTCTCCTCCTCCCAAGTGGCATCCTCATCTGGAAGGTTCCTCCACCTGATCAGATACTCCTTTACCACCCTGCTCCTCAGGTGCCTCTCCCTAGTATCTAATATGGCCTCCGGCTGTAGCACCAAATGCCCCTCATCATCGGTAAGAGGGAGCTCCATAGTTGTTGGCACCTGCTGTCCCAGAGCCTTATTCAGGCATGAGACATGGAAAATGCTATGAATATGGCTCCCCTGTGGAAACTCCAGCTCATATGCCACCTTTCCAACTTGCCAGATCACCCGGTGTGGCCCATAGAAGTGTGACTTCAGCTTCTCAGCTCCCTTCTACTTCAACGTGAACTGCCTGTATGTCTGAAGCCAAAGGTACACTAAGTCATCCACCTCCAACTGCCTCTCCACGCAGTCCCTATCTACATACATATTTTGTTGTTTTTGGGTTGTTGCCAAGTTATCCTTGAGAGCCCTGAGAATTTCTTGGCTCTCTTGGATCTAGTCTTTGGCCCTGGGGGCCTTACTAGCTCTAAACATCACATCATCAAAATTTAGTGCATTATAACCATATAAAGCATAAAATGGAGACATACTTATAGACATGTGGAATGATGTGTTGTAGCAGTATTCCCCCAAGTGCAGCCAACGCAGACAAGCCTTCTGCTGCCCTGTGACATAGTTCCTCAAGTAGCCCTCCAGCCACTCGTTAACTATTTTGGTCTATCCATTTGTCTGTGGGTGGTAGCTGGTGCTGGGTGTTAGCTCTGTGCCCACCAAATGGAACATCTCCTACCAAAAATCTCCCATGAACCGGTTGTCCCTGTTAGTGACTATGGTCTTGGGGAGACCATGGAGTCAGGAAATGTCCGTACAAAAATAGCTCAGCCACTTGTGAAGCATTGTACCAAGCTGAAATGGCAAAGAAATGGGCATACTTCAACCGATCAACCGCCATGAAGATGAAATCCTTGCCCTGTACCATAGGCAGCCTTGTGATGAAGACCATAAATATGCTTTCCCATTTCCCCTTTGGAATGGGAAGTGACTGCAACAAGCCCGCCAGGTGGTTTAGCTCCCCCTTATTCTTTTGCCATACTACGCACTCCCTGACATGTCGGAGTACATCCTCCTTGAGGCCCTTCCAGGAGAACCTCCCTCTAAGGGTCATGTAGGTCTTGGTGCACTGATAGTGGAGAATCATGCGTTGCATGCAAAATATTCTCTCGTAATTGGGAGTTGGTCATAAAAAATATTCGGTCCCGGTAATATAACCTCATCCATCACCCTGTACCAGTCATTTGTCACCTGCCCATCCAGTACCTCACATGCAAACTGGTCTTTGGAATACTCCACTAGCAGCTGAGCCCTCCAATCAACGTCAATGATCATTGGGGATAAAAATGATGGTCTCCAGGACATCGCATCTTCTACTACGTTGTTCTTCCCTTTGACATACTCAATGTCAAAGTTGTATGCCTGGATCTTGCTGACCCATTTTTGCTGCCTCTCCTGCAGCTGCTTCTCCTCCAAGGAAAACCTAAGGCTATTGTGATATGTCCTCACCCGGAACCTGTTCCCCTCTAGATATTGCCGAAACTTAGCCAACACATGCATGATGGCCAAAATCTCCGTAAATGGAGTAGAGTCTCTCATGTGGAAATAGCTTCTGACTCTCGAAAGCTATGGGCTGCCCTCCTTGCATCAGTACTGCGCCTACTCCTACCCTCGAAGCATCACACTCCAACACAAATGGCTGCATGAAGTCTGGCAGGGCTAGTCGGACAACTGCTCATCACCTCCTTGAGCCTGTCAAAAGCCCTCTGCGCAGTCTCATTCCAACTGAAAGCCCCCTTTTTGGTGAGGTCTATGAGGGGTGCAACAAGCTGTGAAAATACTTTGACAAACTTTCGATAGTAGGTACAAATACCCACAAACCCCTGAAGCTCTGTCACATTCTTTGACTCCAACCAATCTCTGATGGCCCTAATCTTCTCCTCGTGGACTCTCACTCTGTCCACCCCAATGATATGCCCTAGGTAGAGCGTCTTTGTAAAACCAAACTCACATTTGGATAGATTGGCATAGAAATGATGCTCCTCCAAGATACGTAACATCATCTCTATGTGCTAAAAATGCTCCGCCCATGTGCAACTATATATGAGGATATCGTCAAAGAACACTAGCACGAACTTCCTCAACTAACCACGGAAGATGTGGTTCATGCAAGACTAGAAAGTAGTCAGAGAATTGGTCAGCCCGAAGGGCATCGCCAAGAACTCGAAATGGCCATAATGACAACGAAATGCAGTCTTGGGGACATCCTTGTCCCTCAGCCTGATCTGGTGAAATCTCGACCTCAGATCAATCTTGTAGAAGACCTTCGCTCCCCTCAATTCGTCCATCAACTCATTGATCCTAGGAATAAGGTAGCGGTTCTTTATGGTCTTCTTGTTTAGGGCCCTATAGTCTTTGCACATCTGCAGTGTGCCATCATTTTTCTTCGCCAAAACCACTAAAGAAGTGAATGGACGCGTGTTGGGCCTGATGTGCCCCAATGCTAAGAGCTCATGGATAGCTCTCTCAATCTCGTCCCTATAGGCCTTGGGATGCCTGTAGGGGGTGGTGATCACAGCCTGAATGTCGAACTCCAGCTCAATAGTGTGCTCAAACCCCTGATCCAGTGGCTACCATGGTGGAATGTCCCCAAAAACCGTAAAGTTAAGGTATAGGGGAATCTACACATATGAGTGCGTAGGCTGGCCCAAGACAGCTGCATCTGAAATCCTCAACTCCATGACCCACTCTATGTCTTCCTTCCAGAAATATGCCTCCATCCTATGCGTAAAAAATTTCTGAGGGTATGTGTGCATGCCCCTGAGCATCACCTGCTTCCCACTCTTCTTGTCCACAAACTCCATCTCCAGTGTTTTCTAATTAGTGGTGACCTTCCCAAGGGTGATGAGCCACAAGACTCCCAACACTGAGTTAGTGTCTAGAATACCGACCATGAAGAAGTGATCTGTCAATTTGTATGACCCCATGGTCACTGACAATGCTGGAACATAATGCATGCATTCCATGGTTCTAGCCCCTGGAACCAGCACATAAAACCCATCAAAAATCTTTGTTTGTATGCCTCTCCTCTGCAACAACTGGGCATCAATGAAGTTGTGCGTAGCCCTGCTGTCCACCAGCACTGAGACACGCTGCCCCTGAACTGTCCCCCGGACCCTTAGCATTAGGTACTTGGGAACTCCCTACAAAGATGCAAGGACCCCTCCGGTAGGTGAAAACATTGATCTCCCTACTGCTGGAGGAGGTGGTGGTGGAGGTTCCTCCCTTGGTACTCTAGTGTCGGCATCTCCTCCCATCTCATAATATGTCTCCTCTTCTCCCTCATTGTCGGAGAAGACCTCATTGTAATGTGCCTTCCCTCCGGCACATCTGTGACCCAGTGCCCATGGCTCCTGATAGGTGAAGCATAACTTCCTCCGTCTCAAATCCATCCGAGTATCATCATCCAAAGGCCCTCGGCCCTGGTGCTCTCTCAGGGGTGGGGCTCTCACGTCCCTCCCTTTTTGCTGGAAAGCACCTATTAGGCATGGGAGCCCCCGTTCTCGGCAAGGCTTCCTACAAGTCTCTGGTTATCCTTACTACGTCCTGCAGCGTAGTGGGCCGAGTAGACCTCACTAGCCCATGCAAAGGTTCTGCCAGACCATCAATGAACATGTAGATCCTCCTAGGCACGAACAAGTCTAGAACCATCACTGAGAGTCTTAAGAACTCTAAAATGTATGTCTCTGGGTTCCTTGTTTGCACTAGCTTGGTTAGCTCTGCAAAATACTCCTCTGGATCCTTTCGATAAAACCTCTCTAGCATTCTCCAGGTGAAATCATCATACGCTGTCATTCCTAAGTGACCCAGCGTAGTCATACCATGGAACCACTAGTCATGGGCTTCTCCCTCTAGATGCAGCACAACCACCTTGATGGCCTCTACCTCTACCATCTGATTAAGCTAGAAATAAATTTCCATCTTCTCCACCCAAGCTTTGGCTGAAAATTTTGATGACCTATCGAAAGTTGGCAGGAAAAGCCTACCCACAGTACACTATAGGTCATTGCCCTACATGTACCCTCCTCCTCTGGTCTGGCCTCTGGGTCTGCTGTTGTTTTTCAGCTGGAAAAACTCATTGAAGGTGAGGGCACCTCCAAACTCCAACCCATCTGACTGATACTCCGCAAAGTACTCTCCATAGTGAGCCACCTTAGGCTCTTGTGGCCCTCCTACTCCTGCTCCCGAAGCTTGGAACATGAGCATGGTAGAATGTGGTGGAGTGTGTGGCACCACCTGCTGTGCAGTGTTAGGCTCGAGTGGGTGATGGGAAGTTCTAGATCCTTCTCCGATCTGGAATTCCCTTGGAACTCCCTTCTTCTTGTTATCTCCACCAATCTTCTGCCTCATCCCCTCTATCCTCTTAGCAAGCTCTTGTACTAACATTAGAAGGAGTTGAGAAAAATCCTTTCCCTCATCTCTTTCCTCTGTCATGGGTGCCTTTCCTCTCTCTTCTTCCACTGGAACATTGTCTACCTGGTCTGGTGTAATATTGAGCCTCCTTTCCCTGCTCCTATACCTCTATCTCTGGTAAGTGATGTTCTGCCTATGCTTCGGTGTCATAGACCACGTGCTCCATAGGCTGAGCCAATTCTATGAGCTCTGATACCACTGTAATATCCCAAATTAGGAACAAACAACAATACAAAGCACCCAAGACTAAAAACTATATCAAAACAAGAAATGATATTACAACACCATGAATAGAGCCATAAACATCTGAGCCATTTTATTATTTTTCTTTGTGAGAAATAGTACAATAAGGTGCTCGAAAAGATGGCACCTAGGCCTTCATAAGAGAGGCTGAAATACTGCTCTATCCCGGACAAAAACATTGTTGATTTGTTGCTTTGTGTGGCTCCTTCTCTACACTGCCAAAGCTGAAACTGCTATTGCTGGATGGAAATGAACTGCGAATTGGGCCTGCTCCTATGCTCAGAAAATTCTGGGATTAAAACCCCAGGCTCTACTCACAAGACCACAAAAACCCGCGAAGGGTTTCTAGAAATCTCGACCCCAGAAAATAGGCCCCTTGGGCTTGGCACGCTGCTCTATTGGGTGAATCGGTTCTCTGGTTGAAATGCTAGAAAGTGCCTTTGAAATTCTACCCCAAATCCCTCGTAGGAGGTGGCTAGCCTCCCGGCCGAAACTCCAGCTGAAATTTGTTCTTCCTCCCTACTTCCCAACACTTCTCCTCAGTTGGACTGTGCAATTACTGCGCAATCAAGATGGCCTCTGCGTTGTCCTAAAGGGACTGCGTATGCCTGGAATGTCTCACTGCAAGTTCTCCCCAAAATTAGATGGAACTCCTCTCCTGAGCAGGCACTCGAAGTCCCCTGAGGTAGAGGTTGAGATCTCCGCTCGGAAATCTCTGTGCTAAACAACACTTGCAGACTCGGCTAAACAAATCAAGCGTGTTACAGTCAATTAGACATAAAATAGGTGATGAATGAATGAGGAATGAGTTGCTCTCACCATCTTTTGTCCAAGTTGATCCTCCAACGTTCCCCTGGGCCCACATGGACTTCGTTGCCCCTCCTCCGACCTACTTCTGAGCTGCTCACTGCGCTTCCTCTGCGCTTCCTCTCCCACATTGCCACTAGGACGTTGCCTCATTCGAGTGGGTGGTCACATGGACCCCACTTCAACCTCAATATTTTCCTCTAGTGACTTTAGGAAATTAAATTATTTGCATAATTTATTTGTGGATCCCCTTACCCACTTTATTTCTGCTAAACATTAGAAAAAGGAAAAATTAATCAAAATTAATATTCCAATTAGCTGACTGCTAATTTGGAATATTACATATTGACAAATACAAGGACACTTGACATAAACCCTGGAAGCCTTCAATGGAGGCTTTGACCTAAAACAATTGACCCAAGCATGAAAACCATGCTTTAATAAGCCAATTTCTTTTATAGTAAAATTTCTTTCTCTTTCTTTTGACAAATACATTACATTTTGACTCAAATACAATTATGAAGACCGACACTAGTTACATTTTTCAATAGTTCATTTGCTTCTCAAACTCCATATTAGTTGCCACATTGGTGAACATGCAATGAATGTTCTTTGGTCTAATTTTTGTATGACTAACCTCCTAGGTGTGTGGCATATGCTTTCAATGCTTAAAGTTCTTAGTAAACAATACAAACTAGGAGCAACAAAAGATGTTTTGGTGTTCAACCTACTTAGCACCAATTAAATAGTGAGTTGACCCTTCAAAGTCCATGGCCTTTCTTGATAACTACAAGAACATTAAGAACATACTACTTCCTAGAACATGGAAGAATAAAAAAATGAATGGCATGATAAAGAATATCCAAATATTCAAAATGAAGACTATTTGTCGATGGGGCTTGCTTGTTTAGTGAAAGAAAGGTGTTGTTAAAGCCCAAAATAGGGTTTTGTTTTCCCAAGTGAATTTCACCCCTTGGTAGGAACATATTCATAAGAGGATCATTTATTGCAAATGGGATTTTGTGCAAGTCCTGATACTTTGGTGAAATAAATACACCCTGTTGTCGCATAGAATGTCTAGGCACCTCGACAACGACTCAGATCGGGGGTTGTCACTCTGATTCCCAATCTCTCTATTTAAATTGTCTCCTTATAGCAGACTAAGGGCGGTAGACCCTATGGAAGTGTAATGAAGGAGAACTAGTTGGGAACCAACCAGTTCGGGAGACACAGTTAGACAACCAAATATTTGTAAAAGATCTAGCAAGATTAAATGATTCGATTGAATTTGAAAAACTGATACCAGTGCCTTATGGAGTCAACTATCCTGCTAAGAATTTAGGACCAAGTACTTGATGAGAAACTGCTGCTATGCAATGCTAATGCAGAGTGCAAGGAAAATGATTAGAAGGAGCGAGATGAAACAAGCTTCGAAGATGAAAGGTGATGTTAAAAGCCTAAAACACTTAGATTATAAATAATCTGATCTAACCACTAAGTACTTAAGCGAGAGTGTCAATTATGAAGATGCCAAAAGATTAATCAATTAGAAGATACACCATTCGTCTCAGGTCCACAAAAATAAGATATCGATCACACTTACTTGAAATAATTTTCCAAGCATTAATATTCAATAAATATTCAAATTCAAGTAAATGAAACAAGAGCTAATTAAACATTAAATGATTTTAATCGATAGGAAACGCTCCAAAACTTAGATGCCAATGATCATCAAACTTATCTAAATCATATAAAATAATTAGCATTTAAACCTCAATATTAATTATCAATAAACCATGAAATTTTAATGCTAATAAAACACTTCGTCAATTAATTTATGGATTAAATGATATTCCTAAATAATGCAAATCCAAAAACTAAAATTTATCCTATAGTTAAACTTAGGATATTAAAAAATAAAATGTGTTAACTATAGAAACTTCTCCACTTCAATGTCCCAAAAATTATAATTCCAAAAGTTATATACAAAAAGAATTAAAAATTAAACTATAGAGAAATTTTTGATTTTTAAAATTTTAAAAGTTAGGATTAGATTTTTTGAAGTTTTTGAATATTTTTATAAAGTTAAAATCTAATTAAAAAATAAATAAAAAAAATCAAAATGTTAATAAAATGAAATGTAAAAAAAAAAATTAAATGTCAAAAACTTATTTTTAATGTTAAAATTTTAAAGTTTTTGTTTTGTTTTAAAGTTAAAAAGTTTATAAAATAAAAATACGAATCTAAAAATTGAAATGTTAATAAATGAAAAACCTTTATACAAAATTAAAAGAAAATGAAATGTTAAAGAATTAAAAAATAGGATTCAAACCTAAAAATAGAAAAAATCAAATGTCATAAAAGAATTTGTGTGAATGTTTTTTTAAGTTTTGTTAGGTTAGCCGGAGCTAAAGACGAAGAGGGAGGTTGCGATGGAGAGGGGCAGATAGGGTTAGGATGGACACAACGGCAGGGAGAAAGGTTGCCAACGGAGGGAAGGGGCAGCGGATGAATGAAGAAGTTGGGAGCTGAAGCCGTTGGACATCGTGGAGGAGAAGGAGTCAGCGGGGAGCATCGTGCAGGGAGAATGGCAGGCACGCGAAGGGCACAAGGCAGAGGGAGGAACGTGGCAAAGGCAGCGGATGAACAACGCAAGTTTCCAGGGAAGAAGACCTCGTGCAGAGAATCTTGTCACGGAGAGGAGGAAAAGAGGAAGCAGGCAGAGGAGACTCTGTGGGAAGTGGGATGTTTATCAATGGAGAACGCAGAGGGAGTATGGAAGTGAATACAAATGAAACTATGGGAATGATACCTGCATGAGGAATAACAGCAAATGGAATGATGGCAATAAAAGCGCAGATAGCTAGTGCATAAAATTTTAAATTTTTTTCCTTGCACAGAAATCAACAAACTCAGATTTAAAATTCGGATTTTAAATAAATAGACCTACAGTTTGTACTTTGAGGCAAGATCTCTCCTGGATCTGCAAACAAATCTAATCCTGAGGCCAGATCTTACCTTCCAGGGCCTAGATGTGGCTTAGATCTAAAAAAAATCCTGAAAATTTTCCAACATAACCTGCACAAAACCAAAACGAAGAACCTAGAAACCCTATCATATACAAAATTCGAAAATGAAACCCCAATCCTATTGGGTGTGGAGCCTGATTATCTTCTTTATTTTGTATCACAACGTTAAACCCATGTTCTTAACGGGGCGGCAACGCTGCCCGTAATTAAATGCTGCCTGGGGGGTCCTTGCCATGTAAAATTGCTTTGTAAAAGTATTGTAATTTCTAGTCAATCTAGGTCGTTCATTAGATCGATGATCTGACGGTAGAAGTTATGTTTAATTTAGGGTTTTTTACCCTAGAAGGCAACCCCTCGTTTTGTATGAGGGTATTATATTGCGGTTGTGTATTGTATGTGTATTCTTAGAGCGAGAAACAGATAGGGAGACTGTGAGAGAGAACATAGGATATTACAGCAGATCTGTTGTAGGTTGTCTCTTCATTTTGTTGGATAATAGAAAGGAAGGACTGGTTGTTCGAGGTGGACGTAGCTCGAATTGGGTGAATCACGTATACATGTGTCTCTCTGGTTTTATATGTTTTCTGTGTTTTTGTTTCCGCATATTTTATGTGTTGCATTTCTCTATAATATATAATTTTCTAACAGATCCCAAGTTAGAAATTAGAGAGCTAAAAGAAAATTCTAAGTATTTACACAATTAAACTTACAGAACTATGCACAAAAGTTTTAGATCTGCCAGATCTGAGGAGTGTAAGTCCGAATTTGCTTCTAGATCTGGAGATCTAAAGCTCTCACTAGCCAGATCTAACTTTAAATTCAATAAAAATTAAGATAAAATTTTAATTTAGGCAAAAACCCTTGAAAAACCCTGCAAAAATGGAATTTAAAATAAGCCCGGTGAATTAGATCCAGAGGGCTTTTCAAATCTTATTTCCTTGGGAGTCAGATAGTCCAACCTAGGACTTCCCCAAACGCCCAATTCTAAATCCGAAAGATTTCTGCACACTTAAAGCTAAATTGTTAAATCAATAGAGAATTAAGATAAAAGATAAAATTTTCAAGAGTCATAGATGCCTGCTAACTCAATCCAATTAATATTCTTACCCTAAATTCAGTAACCTAAGCAAGATACCTGTGCAATAGATTACTATACAAGAACCATTAATCAACAATCCATTAAATAATGACTAGTAGAATATAAAGAACAAGTTTACCATAAAACACTGAAGAGGAACACAACCATTACATAAAACCCCAAAGACTTTGTTTGTATTATTCCATAAAGTATTACAGGAGAGCTTCAAGAGCAAGTACACGATAAAAAAATCGGATCTAATGACAGAAAAAAGACCTCTAATTTATAAGATAAAATCTCCAACGGCTAGTCTGGTTGATCTCTGTCAGAGTAATCTCGACCGTCGAAAAAGATTTAATCATCTTTTAATCTCGTTTGTTGAAATCATAAATTTTTGATGAAATTCGAATTTATCATTTAATTCCCTTTTAATTAACTTAAAAATAATATTTTTGGGTTAATTACCTCAAAAACTTGACTTTGACTTAACTACCAAGGACCAAGAGTCCAAAATTTCTCAAAATTCTCAATATTCCCTTGGACTGGGACCTAAAATTAATTAAATTTTTGGCTTAGGATTTTTAATTTAATTTGGCCAGAAAATTTAATTAATTGACTCATGAGGGGAATAATTATTTTTCCAGCGCTCTTTACATAAGATAAATACATGTTGACATATGAAGGGGGAAAACCCATTCGTGATAGACCCTCAAATAGTTACCCAATTCTACGACTCAAAACATGATCTAGTATACCAAGTAGCTTGTAATAAAATAATCTTGCCAATTAGCTAGGATTATTTCCAAACAACTTTTACAAAGACTCGATAGAAAACACTAGGACTCACTTAGTATCTTGACGACAAAATCCACCCTAGCTTTGGGGTGAGACTGGATGGGAAAACTCTGCTGATCACTTATGTCGAGAAGCACAAATGAGTTAGTGAGACAAAAAAACTCCTAGGATAGAAATCGCCACCAAAATACTAAGCTTACCTAGGTTGTTACATACATGATGGTCTTACTTAGATCATTTACATCATAAACATGCAAAATGGGTTTACATCGTTTACAAAACTATCCACTGATGATGAAATTGGAATGGCGTGAAGACCTCGAACATGATAAATCCCATTTGAAAAAATGGGGGTGTACTGCTATGGGGTTGTTGACACAAAGTGGTCAACACACCCAATTGTTGTTATTCAACTAAAGGGTTGCTTTCGTGGATTGTGGGACACATCTACCACATTGTAATATCTCAAATAAAAAAGTTGCACATGCCATTGTTCATCAGAAACATTAAAAGAAAACACTATTGATCATTCCTAAACAGTTAAGCGATTATTAGGAATTTGGCTTCTGTGATCCATAAATTGTGTGTAAAATCTTTCGTCCCTCTTCCCTAGCAGAGCATGTTGAGAAGACAAAACATCACATTTGCATTGAATATGCTAAGGTTATTGCGAGGATTGACCATTTCCACCAACGCAAGTTGAGAGAAGCCCTGGAAATCAAAAAGAGGTCAGTTAACCTCAACAGGGATGATGGGTGGATTGTTAGCAGATGTTGGATTCCTGCCCTTCATTCTTAGTTTTTGTTTCTCTTCGCCCGTTCTCCCCCTTATCATTTCCTCTGCTTTGACTCTTGGTTTCTCTCTCCTTTTTTTTTTAGTTAAAAATTTTAACTTCGTAAAATTTCCAATAAATAAAATAGAATTACCTATCTAATAAAATAAATAAGAAAACTATTTGAATTACATAACATATAATTATTAATATATAACATATTATTAAAAATAAGAATAAATATATGAAATTCAAACTAAAAATATTAAACATTATTATTTTTTATTTTATATATATATATATATAACATTTAATTTATTCTCAAAAATAAAAATAAATAAATAATTATCACTTTAAAAATAAATAACTACTAATTTAAAAATAAAATTCAAATTATAAATATTAAACATTTAATTTTTTCTTCAAAAATAAATAAACAATTATTATTTTTATTAAAAATAAAATAAATAATTATAATTATAATTATAAATATTAAACATTTAATTTATTATTTTAAAAAATTAAATAAATAAATTATTTTGATTTTAGTCAAACTAGCCGTTAGTGTTACTTATCTATTTAAATGGGTTACTAATCAGATTTCTCATCTTGTCCTGATGATGAACCACACTGGTTTGAAACGTGTTGACTAAATTTTTTTTGATGTGATTTTCACTGAAAAATTTTACATAATTTATGGATCACAGAAGCCAAAATCTTAATATTGAAACTCGGCTTGGTAGGGCCTTGGCGCTAAAAGTTCATCAATTTGAAAAGGCACGTTTGTGGGTATCAAAGATGAGATCTGATATAACCATTTTAAAGAGATGTAGAGACTCTTCTTCTTTTCCATAGTTCACGAAGATTAAGCATCCCCTCAAATTCTAGGAATGAACGTGTTTTTCTTTCAACTAGCCTTGGCATTATCAGATCTAAGATTTCGAGAGGGAGGAAATGCCTTGATCTCATATCTCAGAAGTTGTTGTCATCTCATCTAGAGCTTTCTTATTTCATTCCGGCATATATTTGAGCTATTGTTGATGCCCGCTCAGCTTTAAAATCCCTTCGCTGGGAAGAATTATGGAATAAGAAACATTTTTCCAAATTCCTAAAATTATCTAAAGATTCCTCTTCCATTTCTGAGATTATAGGCGCCTCTATCAGCAGGGTTAATGGTAATCAGATTGGAGCTTTGCGGTCTCTTATTCTTAATTCAGATTTTTCTTCTAAGTCAACTCTTTCGACTTCTTCCCGGCTTGTCCCCTTTGGGAGGCCTCTCTGGGAGCCCGATCTACAGAATTCTCATTTTTCTGTGCATCGGACGGAAATTAATGGTATGGGTGCGGCAAAGTTGTCTTCTTCTCCAGTGGATCTCCCATCAGCATTGCACCTGCGTCGGCTTTTGATTCTGAATCTGGGTTTGCTACTGTGTTGACATCTACAATTACGTATGCGGATTTGGGGTCTCCTCGGTCCCTTTTATCCAGAAGTCCGCAGTCTGAAATGATGTCGCCCCTCCCCCTCATCCGACAGTTGCTATATCTGGCGCTAATATTTCTCTTGCGGCTCAGATTCCCTCCTTCGTGGTGGCAGGTGTGGATGATCAGTCGGCTACGCTCAGTCAGAATGGAGTGCCAAATTCCACTCCAAGTTTGGTATCTTCATCCAAGTTAAGAAGTATGGGAGATCTTCCGGCATCTATTGTTCGTGTTTCTGATGATGATGAGTCTCGACTTTCCTCTCTTTTGAATTCGGTGTTCCATGGTATCAATTTGACTGACCCAGCCATGGATTCGTCTCAACCCTTAGCTCCATCTATCTTGGTTGATGTCCTTAAAGGTATGAATTCGGTTGTCCTTAATCCTCTGGTTCCTTCAAGGCCTTTATCTTCCATCTTTGAACCCTCGAATTTACATCTTTTTTATTCTTATATAATTGTAATAATAATAAAGAAAATAACTTTATTATTAATAGTAACAAGATTGATCATATTAATAATAATAATAATATTTTTTACATTTAGGCCTTTATCTTCCATCTTTGAACCCTCGAATTTACATCTTTTTTATTCTTATATAATTGTAATAATAATAAAGAAAATAACTTTATTATTAATAGTAACAAGATTGATCATATTAATAATAATAATATTTTTTACATTATGAATAATAACAATATTGATAGCCATAATAATAATAATATTAAAAAGAATAAAAACAACTATGTTATTAACTATAATAATAATAAAAATGATAACTATAATAATAATAATAATTATAGCAACTATAATAATAATAACTATAATAAGAGTAATAATGTTGATTATTATAATAATAATAACTTGAACATTAATAATTATAATAACAATAACAGTAACACCAAATCTTTCTCCTCCCCTTCGAATAGGATTGTTATTAATCTCTCTAGTTTTTCCTTTGATCAACATGTCTTTAGTTTGTTATAGAAGGGTCTTAATTTTTCTCTTGCTCCCAAAAAAATCCCTATTCAAGACATAATTTTTAATGTTGAATATGGGATCAGGGATTTACCTGAGGCTACTAAAGACACTATCAAGCAAGATTGTGCCATGATCCTTAGAAAAACTAAGACCCCTAAGAGCAACATTAGCAAACTGGAGTTTGAGGCTCTTAAATCCTTAAACAATAACCAGGACATTGTTGTTCTTAAGGCGGATAAGGGAGGTGCTACAGTTATTTTAAACAAAGAGGATTATTGTAATACGATGTTGGATCACCTTCTTAATAGTGGGAGCTATAGAAGTTGGACAAAAATCTCCTTAAAAAGGTTTCAAAAGCAATTGCTTTGGCTATAAAATCGAGTAGCACTATTGGCTCCCTAAGTAAACATCTTATTGAGAGTAACCCCCTCACTCCGAGGATTTATGGTCTTCCTAAGATTCATAAGAATGAAGTTCCCCTTCTCCCTATTGTCAACACCATAGGTGGTCTGACTTATCTGCTCGCTAAATTTCTAGCCAGTAAGCTTAAACCGCTTGTGGTTCATACCTTCTCATTTGTCAAAGACTCATGCACTTTTATTAATGAATTGAAAGACTTGAAATTGGATCCTGATGATAGATTTGTTATTTTTGATGTTGTCTCTTTATACACTTGCATCCCCATTAAGGAAGCTATCGACGTCATTTCTCGAGTCACGGATCCTAATATTGCTCATCTTGTTGAAATCCATCTGACCTCGACCTTCTTTAGCTCCGAGGCTGAATTATTTGAACAAACTTGTGGTGTGGCCATGGGTTCCCCCCTTTCCCCTATGGTAGCTAATATGTTCATGGAAGACTTGAATCTAGGGCCCTTTCCTCCTCCCTTTTTCAACCTAAGTTGTGGAAAAGGTTTGTTGATGACACGTGTGGTTTGGCCTCATGGTAAGGAGAAATTGGACCTTTTCTTCCAGCATCTTAATCATTAATCTAACTTCATTAAGTTCACCATGGAATTCGAAGATGATGGTAGCCTGCCTTTTCTTGATGTTTTTATTTTTAGGAATGAAGATGGTTCTTTCTCTCATCAAGTCTTTAGAAAGAAGATGCACATTGAGCAGTATTTACATGCTAGTTCTCACCATTTCCTTGCTCAGAAGCTTGGGATTCTCAGCACCCTAGTCACCAGAGCCTTTAGAATCTCTGATAAACACCACTTTGAAGGTGAAAAATCTCATCTCCTTAAAGTTTTTAATAAGAACGGTTATAGCATGAGTCATTGTCTTAGAGCTTTTCAAAAAGCTGAAAAAGGTCCTAGGGATAAGAAAGATCCTTATGATCAGTTATCTGGAGTTCACCTTCCGTTTATCCAAGGTACTACAGATAAAATCGCCAGGATCCTAAAGAGACATAATGTTTCCTCAACCTTCAAGCCCTCCCGCCCCATTCAGAGTTCGCTTATATTAGTTAAGGACCTGATTTTCCTTAAGGATGGTAAGGGTGTTTACTTGATTCCGTGCTCTTGTGCGACACCTTACATAGGTGAAACTGGTCGATCAATTAATCAAAGAATTCATGAACATGTCGCTAACCTTAAACATTGTAGTTCACAGTCCTCTACCCTAGAAGAGCATGCTGAAAAGACAAAACACCACATTTGCATTGAAGATTTTATGGTTATTGCAAGGATTGACCATTTCCACCAACGCAAATTCAGAGAAGCCCTGGAAATCGAAAAGAGGTTGGTTAACCTGAACAAGGATGATGGGTGGATTATTAGCATATGCTGGATTCCTGCCCTTCATTCTTAGTTTTTGTTTCTCTTCCCCTGTTCTCCCCGTTATCTTTTCCTCTGGTTTGGCTCTTGGTTTCTCTCTCACTTATTTTTTAACTTATTTTAACTTAGTAAAATTTCCAATAAGTAAAATAAAATTACCTATCTAATAAAATAAATAAGAAAACTATTTGAATTACATAACATATAATTATTAATATATAACATATTATTAAAAATAAAAATAGATATATGAAATTCAAACTATAAATATTAAACATTTATTTATTTATTTCAAATTATAAATATTAAACATTATTTTTTTTTAACATTTAATTTATTCTTAAAAATAAAAATAAATAAATAATTATTATTTTTATTAAAAATAAAAATAAATAATTCAAATTCAAATTATAAATATTAAACATTTAATTTATTATTTTAAAAAATTAAAATAAAATAAAAAGAAATTATTTTGATTTTAGTCAAACTAGTTGTTAATTTACAAATGACTAGTTAGAGCTTTACTTATCTATTTAAATGGGTTACCTGATCAGATTTCTCATCTTGTCCTGATGGTGAACAACACTAGCTAGTTTGAAATGCGTTGACTAAATTTTCTTTAATGTGATTTTCACCGAAAGATTTTACACACAGTTAAGCCATTAGTCAGATATATTTCCATTTAATTCTATTTTAAATCTAATGAATTTGGATTATAGGCGATTGGAACTCTACAAATTTATTGTGATGTGTTTGTTTTGAATTGTTAAATATTTTTTTATTATTATTATTGTAAATTCATTTTTATCAATGTTACATTTATTATTTTAGCAAATTTACTATTGAAGGTCTAAAATATAATTTATAATGTTAAAGAAAACATCATAAATATTTGGAAATATTAATTTTTTTTTTTAAAATACAAATAAATATTTTGGTAAACCCCACCTTCCTCTGATTCCTTTCCCCTAACCCTCTTCTTTTGGTCCCCTTTTTCATCCCCGCTTTTTTCCAAATCCAAATTAACCATTTCTTATATATTAAATTCCTAGATTATCCTTTTAATCTTATTTCAATCTAATCCCATTTTATTCTTGTCTGTTGAGATTCAACAAGATGATGAGCTTAGTGAAAAGAGTAGCCTTCACTAAGTGGGCCCGCAGGCTATTTTTGGCGCAAAGTCTATTTTTAGACATGTCGATCATATTCTATGAGTTGCAGGATGCTATTTGTGGATGGTTGGTCAAGTTGGAAAAATAGATGGACTTCTATTTTTAGAAATTTTGGGGGAAGTCTATTTTTAGACTGCCAGTCTAAAAATAGACATGTCGGATATTATTAGCTCTTGATAATATTTGGATTCGAAAAATTATCTTATTCTCTTGGAGCACTGACATTCAGTTAACAGATTTTTCAGATCAGCTAGCTGAAGGAATTACGCAATTCCTAGAGCTACTAGTGGTTCATGCATGGAGGACTTCAGTTAGAACTCAAGTGGCAGAGTTAGGTGGAGTTGGAGAAGTAGTTGGTGGAGTTGGTTTCTAGTTTAACTACACTTGTGGAGTTAAACTGAGTTGAACTGATTGTGTCTATTTCTAACTGATTGATACTTTCAGTGGAGTTGAGTGAATTAATTAGTTAAATTAATTCACTAAATAATAACTCATTATTTAACTGGACAGAGACAACAGTTAACTATAGTGCGGAACATATCAGTGGAGACTCAGTGGAGAGATTGGTGAAAGAGCAAGTGTGACTATCAGTTGTGACTATAGTGTTGCATTGTATGCACCACACATTCATTGGAGATGCCAATGAGGATTGCGTGAGCAAGGCTGGAGCAATTCGAACTCATCTAGAGCCATTCTTCAGCAGGGATTGCGCAGTAGAGGCAGGCTATCAGGAGGGAAAAAATCAGTGCAGATTTTTGCTGATTGTTCTTGATTAGTGTGTAGCGATTGTATTGTACTGAGAGCTTGATATGATCAACTTTGTATGAGGATTGTTACATGATCTCTATGACATATATTATATACAGATAG
The DNA here is from genome assembly GCA_034641835.2 of Pinus albicaulis. NCBI lineage: Eukaryota > Viridiplantae > Streptophyta > Pinopsida > Pinales > Pinaceae > Pinus > Pinus albicaulis. The sequence continues at coordinate 1,079,035,704 of CM076579.1, read as the reverse complement.
TTGGGTTTTTCAGCTTCAGGCTTTCCCGTTAAACAATTGTGTTAATGTGTGTGAATTTTTATTGTTTCATGTGTGCATTTCAATCTTGATTTAATTTCCGCAAATGATCAATGGTGGAATAGATTCTGTATTTTGCATGAAGTTAAAATAGTGTGAGATCAGGAGAATCTTAGACATATAACACATAAGTTGTATAATTTCTACATGGTATCAGAGCAGTATTGATCATTGGAGGAGATTGCAATTATTGAAGTGGTTGAGTTTTGTGCTGGTGGAATTCGAATTTGCTGTAGTGTTTTCTTAGTGTTGAAGTTGAGCATTCATTGAAATGTCTTTCAATGGATTGTGATTGGAGTATACCCTTGATGGGAGCTCAAATTACATAGCATGGAAGGACAGGATGGAGGCGGTGCTAGATGATAATGGGTTAAAGGAGTTCATAGATGCTGATATTCTGAAGCCTGCTTCTAGCAATGCAGCCGCACTTGACGCATGGCAAAATAAAGTAGCAAAGTGTCGAAGGATTTTGTTGGAAGGTGTGAAGGACCACATTGTGTCCAGCCTTCATGGGAAAGCCACTCCATTCTTAATGTGGAAGGCTTTGACAGACTTGTTCCAAAGCAGAAGTGACCAGAGGAAGTTGGCGCTTAAAGACAAGCTTAGAAAAATAAAAATGGAGAAAGGCAATAGTATTCCAAAATACCTCACGAAGTTTTTCCACTGCAAGGATGAGCTGGGAAGTGTGGGGGTTACTGTTTATGAAGAAGACTTGGTGAGCTTGGCTCTCCTTGGGCTTCCGAAGAGTTGGCATAGCTACGAAGACTCTGTCAATGGACGAGAGAAACTGCCAGGATGGGAGCGACTTTGGTCGGATCTTGTGTAGGAGGAGATAAGGCGGGGTACCAGGGATGGATCTTCATTGAAGAATGAAGATGAAGAAAATTGCGCTTTGGCTGCCAAAGCTCGGAAAGGAAAAGGGAATAAATCTTCCAAATCTGAAGCTAAAGGCAAGAAGTAGGATTTATCCAAGGTGAAGTGTTTTCACTGTCACCAGCATGGGAATTTTGCCACTAATTGCCCACAGAAGAAGAAGAATAAGAGCACTGCTGGTTCTACAGTAGGAGAGACCTTAGCCTCACAGTTTGAGCTCAACTTTTCTTTGATCGCATGCTTGGTTTCAAGTGTGATGGGATCGGTGTGGTTTCTTGACAGTGGTGCGTCTTTCCATATGACTGGAGACAAAGATTTGTTTAGTGATATGGAGGAAAAGGATCTTGGAGTGCACATCGAGATCGGCAATGATGGTAGGTACAGTGCGACTGGTATCAGGACCATTTCCTTTGAGAGGTTGGCTGGTAAACCTTTCATCTTGAAGGATGTCATGCATGTTCTAGGATTGAAGAAGAATCTGATCTCCGTGGCGATGCCGAAAGACAAGGGTTATGATGTTGTTTTTAGCGAGGGAAAATCTTTACTGCGCCATAAAACAACTAGTCAAACTAGGAGGATAGGGATTCGAGTTAAGAATATTTATCAATTGTAGGTAGATGGCTGCGCTTCAATGGTAGGCAAAGCAGAAGGAGTGGTGAGCTGAGATAAGGGCGAATTGTGGCACAGGAGATTGGGCCATCTTCACCATAGCGCTTTGAAAATTTTGCAGCAGATTTCTACCAGGCTTCTCAAAGGTACACTTGCGCAGTTAGATCAGTGCAAGGGATGTACTTTGGAAAAATTTGTGAAGACCACTTTTCATGAGAAGGATAGTCGTGCCTCGATGATCCTTGAGAGAATTCACACAGACGTGTGTGGACCTTTCTCAGTTGCTTCAATAGCAAAGCACATGTATTATGTGATATTTGTTAATGACTTTTCTCGTAAGTGTTGGATCTTCTTCATGCAGAAGAAGAGCAAGACATACTCAAAGTTTTGTGAGTTCAAGGCGCTGGTTGAGAAAGAGTCGGGGAAGCAGGTGAAAGCTCTAAGGAGCGATAATGGTGGTGAATACATCTCTGGCGAATTCAAAGATCAGAAATAAGAAGGAATTCAAGAGAAGTCATACTTAATAACCACAAAGCAGTAATGGGGTCGTTGAGACCAATGTTTCAGAATCAACGCAAGTTGCATGTGCGATGTTGCATGATCGTGGTCTTCCCATACACTCTGTAATGAGGCATGTAACATTGCGGTTTATGTTGCAAAACTGTTTTCCTCATAGAGTACTTGGCATGAGTACACCCGAAGAGGCATTTTCTGGTAAGAAGCCTGATATTTCTGATTTGAAGATTTTTGGCTCACCTGTTTACATTCATGTGACGAAGGATGCCAGGAAGAAGCTGGAGCCAACTGCAGAGGTTGGGATATTTGTGGGGTACACAGAAACACCCCACAATTATCATGTTTATTTTCCAGACAGTCAGATGACTGTCGTGCGACGGGATATCAAATTTCATGAGGAGAAAGCCATGAAGTTGTCGCTTGAGAGGGAGCTACACTTGCATGCAGAGGAGGAGCTACTTGTTCCTAAAGATGAGCCTCAAGATGTGGATCAGCCACAAGAGGAGGTTCATGGAGTGGAAGAAACCACTCATGCAGTGCCAAACATCAGAGGGCGGAAGCACACTACAAAAGCTGAGCAACTGAATCTTGATGCAGTGCAGAATGTAGGAGTTCCTACATCACAGCGCAGACAGAGACAATCACCTGACCGATTTACTGGATACATGACTCCGATGAGCAAGTGTATCGTGACGGAGCCATCCTCTTTCGAGGAAGCTGTGGAGGATCCTGCATGGGTAGATGCCATGGTGGAAGAGTATAATTCGATTGTCAGAAACAGTGCATGGGAGATTGTCCCAAGGCCGGAAGGGAAATCAGTGGTAGGTTCGAGATGGATCTACAAAGTGAACCAAGCTGCTGATGGGAGCGTTGAGAAGTATAAGGCAAGATTTGTTGCCCGGGGCTTCTCACAGATTGAGGGGATCGACTATGAAGAAACCTTTGCACCTGTCACAAGGTATTATTCCATACAGACCATCCTTGCTCTCTCAGCATAGATGGGTTGGCACATTCATCAGATGGATGTGAAGACTGCGTTCCTCAATGGAATCATTGAGGAGGAGGTGTACATTGAGCAGCCTGAAGGATTCGAAATCTTCAGCAGTGAGTCGCATGTGTGCAGGCTCAAAAGAGTGTTGTATGGGCTGAAACAAGCACCTCGTGCTTGCAATACCTGGGATAGGATAGTTATTTCAATCGCACTTGGTTTCGCTTAAAAGAGTGAGTTGATCCAAACCCATGTTCGATTGTGGTGGAGGGTAAGATTTTAATCATTGTTTTTTATGTTGATGATTTAATACTAATGGCTGATGAGCAGTTGATACACTCATGTAAGGCAGATCTTGCAAAGGAGTTTGAGATGAAGGATTTTGGCCTCCTTCATTATTTCCTTATATTGGAAATATGGCAGTGGGAAGGTGAACTGTTTGTGTCTCAAGGCATGTATGCTCGGGAGATACCGGAGAAGTTTCACATGCAAGGGACAAGCTCATCAACACTCCTCTTCCTGTGGTTGGACAAAGGAGGATGCTACATCGGCAAGGAGGTAGTGGATGCCATCAAGTATCGAAAAGTTGGTTTGCTCGCTCATGTATTTAGTCAATACATGACTGACATATGCTATGCTTTAAACCAAATTTTCACAAGCAATGAGAAGCCTACCACAGCTCTTGGAAGGTAGGAAAAGCATGTCCCGAGGTATCTCAGGGGCAGCATCTCGGGGTATGGATTGTGGTAATGGCATGGGGCCGAATGAGGTAGCCGCATGGCTTCATGGATGGTGCGTGCGTGAATCCCAACAGACGTAAAGAGCACATCCTGAGGATGTGAAAAAGTCTACAACAGTTTCTTGGTACAGCAGGAAACAGAGATCCGTGGCATTCATTTCAGCGGAGGCTGAGTACATGGCAGCAAGTTTGGCTGCATGCGAGGCTATATAGATGAGGAAGATCCTGGTCAGGTTGTTCGGTTCTCACTTAGATTCTACTGTGATATATTGTGATAATCAGAGTTGCATTAAACTCTCGGTTAATCCATTATTTCATGATAGATCTAAACATATTGACATATGGTACCATCATATCAGAGATTGTGTGCAGCAGAAGATCATTTTGCTTTCTTACATTCCTACGGAGGATCAGGATGCAGATATTCTAATGAAGGCGCTCACTAGGAGAAAATTCGAATACCATAGAGACAGGATCGGGGTGGCAGATAATCCCTATCTTGTTGAGAGGGAGTGTTGAGATTCAACAAGATGATGAGCTTAGTGAAAAGAGTCACCTTCACTAAGTGGGCCCGCAGGCTATTTTTGGCGTAAAGTCTATTTTTAGACTATGTCTATTTTTAGACATGTCGATCATATTCTATGAGTTGCAGGATGCTATTTGTGGATGGTTGGTCAAGTTGGAAAAATAGATGGACTTCTATTTTTAGACATTTTGGGCGAAGTCTATTTTTAGACTGCCAGTCTAAAAAGAGACATGTCGGATATTATTAGCTCTTAATAATATTTGGACTCTAAACATTATCTTATTCTCTTGGAGCACTGACATTCAGTTAGCAGATTGTTCAGATCAGTTAGCTAAAGGAATTATGCAATTCCTAGAGCTACTGGTGGTTCATGCATGGAGGACTTCAGTTAGAACTCAAGAGGCAGAGTTTGGTGGAGTTGGAGAAGTAGTTGGTGGAGTTGGTTTCTAGTTTAACTACACTTGTGGAGTGTAGTTAAACTCAGTTGAACTGATTGTGTCTATTTCTAACTGATTGATACTTTCAGTGGAGTTGAGTGAATTAATTAGTTAAATTAATTCACTAAATAATAACTCATTATTTAACTGGACAGAGACAACAGTTAACTACAGTGCAGAACAGATCAGTGGAGAGATTGGTGAAAGAGCAAGTGTGACTATCAGTTGTGACTATAGTGTTGCATTGCATGCACCACACATTCGTTGGAGATGCCAATGAGGATTGCGTGAGCAAGTCTGCAGCAATTCGAACTCATCGAGAGACATTCTTCAGCAGGGATTGCGCAGTAGAGGTAGGCTATCAGGAGGGAAAAAATCAGTGCAGATTTTTGTTGATTGTTCTTGATTAGTGTGTAGCGATTGTATTGTACTGAGAGCTTGATATGATCAGCTTTGTATGTGGATTGTTACATGATCTCTATGACATATATTATATACAGATAGTTGGGGTTTTCATCTTCAGGCTTTCCCGTTAAAACAATTGTGTTAATGTGTGTGAATTTTTATTGTTTCATGTGTGCATTGCAATCTTGATTTAATTTCCGCAAATGATCAATGGTGGAATAGATTCTGTATTTTGCATGAAGTTAAAATAGTGTGAGATCAGGAGAATCTTGGACATATAACACATAAGTTATATAATTTCTACATTGTCTAATTTATTAATCATAACATCTCCATAATTTAATCAACCCTTTTCTCAATCATAGATATTTCCACTCGACCTAGATTTCATTCTTTCAACCAACATTTTTATTTAATTCAATCTTAATTGTTTATCAGTTCTTTATTAATGCCAATATTAGTTTTTTACAGTTTTTATTAATATTAATCTCATTCCTTTTATTTTATTATATGGTTAGCCTGATCTATATTAAACAAAACATTAAATATATTATTACATTATTTTCTTTGACCAAATATTCTAATTTTAATAATCTTCTTATAATTATTCTTAATTAGTCTAATTTGATTTCCCGGTATTATCAATTACTATTATTTGATAGTGTTAATATTTATTGTGAAATTTTTACTACTAAAATTTTATTGTAACAACTGGAATTAATTCTTTTTACTGTTAATTAATTTAGCATTTTATTGCTTGCAACAACGAATTAATCACACTGCAACCTTCACAAATAAAAATATTGTGGAAGATAAATTAGAGACTGAGAAAATACTGACACACACACACACAAAAATATAACATCATTATTTTTGGACAAAAGTCCTCGGAAAAACCCAAATTGGGAAAACTGGTGCAGCAGCTGAGGGTTTTTATTATTAATCAAAAGTGAGAATTTCTGAGTACAATAAATATTGCCAAACTGGCGAATCTATCTAAGAGAAATACTGGAAATTTTTTTTTGAGGGATTTTGGCCTCTCTCTGAGCAATCCCAACACTATCTAGTCTCTGATAAGCTAGCCATCCAAGTGGTCTGCGCAGGCCCTGCATCACCCTAGTGTCGCCTGCCACAGGCATTCCCTGAATTGACTACCAATCTAGCCATCCTGTGTGCTGTTGACTGGGAAAATGATTCTCCAGCTCACCGGAAAATCTTCTTGGGCTCTTGAACTGAAAATGTCTTCCTCTTCAATTGGATCGAACAACTCTTCTAAAGCCTCTGTGTAGTGCTTGCGCTACTTCCTCAAGAAAATCTTGACCTCCTCTTTCTGACTCTCCGTAACTAGATAACTTCCTTTGAACTCATTGTCTTTGCTTCCCTTATCTAGCTCAAACTCTTCCGGCTACTGCTCTCTTCAAAGTCAAACTACCCAAGGAAATCGATCTCAGGTGTGTTCCTCCATTTACCCATCAACTTCTTCTTATAATCTCACCATGAGACTCTAACGACCAATATTAAACCTTAATGAATGGCTGAGATTATTTCCTAGCCGATCCATGTGAGTTTCTAGATAAATATCACATTCCTCAATTAATTCTTGTTAATTAATCATTTTCCCTACGTTAGACATAGGAAAAATTTAATTACTGATTAATTAACTTAATTAAGGCATTTCTAGGTGGCTTTTCCTGAAACCTTTTTTGGGTTATAGATTCCTAGTGTTTCTTAGCTTCTATGACAATTGTCAACTCTAGAACACCATCCGATGCTACAAAAACTAACACTCCCTCTTAGCGAGGAAGGTGTTTTATTGTTGAATTGCTCCAACACCTTGTCTTTGCATCACTCTCTGTATGCCACTTATGTCTAGAAACTATGACTGCTTGCCACTGCGCAACTCTGATGTTGCATCTGTGATGCTGCTGACATTGCTATATTGCTGCCAACTTTTCATCTACATTGTAACTCCCTCTCAACATATTCAAATATAGATATAAAAATACTTACTTGTCAAGTGAAGATACTCCTAGATGATGAAATTTTCAGCTTGATGACTTCTTGATTTTGATGTAGATAATAGAAGTTGTCTTCCTTCAAAAGTGATTCTTGGCTCATAGGGAGATCACATTGATTCCTTGATGATGACAATGATTTTTCCTTCTTGTCTTTCTTCAAGTCAACACTAGTCAAACTTGTTTCATAACCTCAAATTTTCGGCCCTTCTTCAGAATTTTGACTTGCTATAACAGGTCTACAATTTCGGCCTTTTCTGCAGAAACCCTAGGTCTCATGTGTCGCTGGAATATGGATATATTTGCCTCCTTCTGACTTCACTTTTCCTTGACCCCTCTTGACAATTCAGCTTGCTAAATAGACCTTCTTTGACCCAAACTTTGACTCCTTTGAGTGACTGTGATTTTTGGCTTTCACCACTACAAATGATGGCCTAACCTACACATGTGTGGAGGAGAATTAGCCCAAAAAAAATCAGAAAATGCTTCGCTCTTCTTTATTCTTCCTTCGTTGTGTATTAGGTTCCTTTCTCTTCCTTGATCGATTGATGCTCTTGATGTTTCCAAGATGATTTCTTCATACTTCGGCCCTTGAGTATCCTTCTTTCTATTGCGCTTCCTTGATGTAGTTACCTTAGCTTTGAAACCATGATTAGAAATCTAGGGTAGCTAGATTAGGGTATTTCTCTTACTTTGATAACTGCTTGTGATGTATTTTTACTTTACTTGATTAATTTCTTTCCTTTATTATTATTAGTGTTCTCTATCATTAAACAACTACCAAATCATAAATAACAATGAGACAATAGGACACAAGATGTAGGCGATCAACCAGAGCCAAAACCTCTCCAACTGAGAAGAAAACCCATCAGAATTCTTCTCTTCTAATAGAACTTCAATTGACGAATTCCAAGACCTATGACCCTTGACCAAGACCCTACAAGACCAGGTCAACTTTTACTTTCATGAAAGGCTTCCAACAAAAAATTTCGACCTTCTAGCAGCTTCTCCAATAATTTCGACTCCATCAACAATTTCTGCAACTTCAACCTTGATGCAACTTCAGTAGCTTCGACCTAGCAGCTTCACAACTTTGACCTTGCAGCTTCACAACTTCTACCTTGCAACTTCACAACGTTGACCTTGCTACTTCACAGCTTCGATGCAGCGTCAAAATTTTGTTTAGCCCAGTAACAGTAGAAAGTTGAAACCCTAATGAAAGAGAGAGAGAAAGGCCCAAAAACTTCGATCTTGATCTTCTTCTTCTTCCTTCTCCAGCTTCTATCTTGAGGAGGTCAAACTTGCTTGAGTGAGTCTCCAAATGAGGTCGAGTCCCTCCTTATTTATAGGCTTGTGAGGGGTACAAAATGCTCTCTATACGCCAACTTGTTCCTTCATGTAGGCCGACTTGATCTTTGTGCTATGACGAGGTCCTGGAAGGTCTTTTGACGAAAATGATTTTTCCTTACAATATGTAACATGCCCAAATGGGTCTTCAATACATGACAATGACTCAATTGACTTTATGACAAACCTAGAAACACTCAATGGGTGTTTGACCTAAAAATAAATTTCTCTTGAACATGAAACCCATGCCTCAAGAATAACAATAATAAATTTATTTCTTTTCTTTTCATTAAATAAATAAAATCATGATTACATATGTCATTATGAAGACCAAACCTAGTTACATATTTCAACACAAATATGGTGTTTTAAAGGAATATTTGTAAAATGTTGTTTGAACTGTGACTAGTGCCTTTTGACTAACTACAAACTTAATTATAAGCATCTCCATAAGTAACCTGTGAAAAGTGTGGCGAAGATTAATTGCAAATACACCATTCTAAATTTTAAATTTTAACCTTTCACCAATGCCTTTCGTTTTGTATTTCTTTCTCCAGATCTTAGTTCTTGGTAATGCAGCTTGCAATGATTATAACATATCGTCAAGCTTCATGAGACAGCTGGACACCATCATGCACCCGTTTTAGGCTTTTCCTAGACGTAAAACAGTGCAAATTTCCGTTCTGAAAATGCTTAACTCGGTTGTTTAGTATAACCATTAAAATATGCTATGGCATTGAAAAAACTGTCTTGCTTCTACAAATTAGATTGTTAAAGGCAGATTACTAAGACTTGCTTCTACAAATTAGATTGTTAAAGGCAGATTACTAAGATACAGAAGATACTCCAGTCTCCAACTAAACCCAATGCAATGCACTTCCGGTGAGGGGAAGCCGGAAAATCAGAACCATGCTATTATTTTCACTCGTGGAGAAGCTCTTCAAACAATTGATATGAACCAGGTATTCTTAGTTTCCCTATATTTATCAGATATCATATATGTTGATTGGTTACTCAATGGACACTAAGTTTAATTCTTCAACATATTGAAGGACAACTATCTAGAAGAAGCATTCAAAATGCGAAACTTGCTGGAAGAATTTCTTAAGAAGCATGGTGTACGATGTCCAACAATACTTGGCCTTAGAGAGCATATTTTTACAGGAAGGTTAGTTTCTTGTGGCATCAATATCACACAGTTTCATAGGCTGAAGTTTTGTTATATTTCAAAGAGGAGTTTAATTGGATGCGAAACAACATAATTTTTTTCTCAATATATTGAGGACTTCCAATTTAACTGTATCAGACAATACAATCGTATACTTATGAACTTGAAGTGGATATTTCACAAATTATATTCTATAGATCCTGCGAGGTCAATAACATCTTCTCTTTTTTGTGATTGGTGCAGTGTCTCATCACTTGCTTGGTTCATGTCAAATCAAGAAACTAGTTTTGTTACCATTGGACAACGACTGCTAGCAAGTCCGCTTAAGTAAGCTCTCTAAAAAATTGTTGTTGATTAATTCCTCAACTTCACATTATTAATGGACTGAAAACAAAGTGTTTCATCCACAACCTGGCAGCATTTTTTACTGTAATTAAGAAAGATACTTCATAACTTAAAAAGTCACAAGTATAGACCATTTTGTTAGATCCCCTTATAATGTATTCTATGATTTTTGCTGATGGCGGAATAGAAGTTCGTGGATATTCATGTTAGATTTTCCATGATTTTATCATGTACGTTTTTCCTGTCATATCATTGGGAAAAGATTGCTATGAAACATCAAGCTAGGGGATACGAAACTCAGAGAGGAAGGAGATTGGTGACAGTTGAAGTCTTGTTTCTCTATTACTATTGAGATTTAGAAGGGATTTTTCTCTCTTCATTGCCTTTGGTGGGACTTTTTTTTTGACACCGGTTGCATTGATGTTGTTGTCCCATGGGAGTTCATAAAGATGGATCATTCAAGAGCGCCTTGGAGGGTAGACCACTCTGAATTTTCAAGTTTTTTCCAAAGTCATTCTGCTACAATTTTCCTGAGTTTTCTTCTGAGTGCGGTATTTTGATTCTAGCAGACTTATTCCTGAGTCATATTTTTTGTAGCATTGATGGGAAGTAGTGCAAGTCATGACCATGAAATAGCCATATTTTGTACATGTAGTGGAAGAGGTCAAAATGGAATTTGAAGGGGTTGGAGATAAAATATCTATGTACCTGATATATATTGTAATTAATTTTGTATTCGATAATCTTATCTTCTTTTAACTAAATTGTACAAATGGTTAGGTCTCAAGTAATAATATGTGGTAGTTGAGTGTTGTAACTGTACTTGCAGTTAATGAAACATTGAAGGGTGTGTTTGCAATCTGTAATTGTGTAATGCTATATATATATATTGTCTGGAATGCTTCTTGTTTTTTTACCTACTATTAATGGATATAAATTGTGTGTATGATCTTTGCCTTGAATGGGGAACTGATAAGATAGCTATTGTGAGACAAAGATTCTCAACTTTTTCTACTTTTGTGAGTCTGCCACATTTCTCCTTCTATAGAGCTTTTTTGTTTTCTCTTTTCTGCTGTACGACATGCCTTTCTGCTGTACGAATTTTATGCTACGTGCGTACTGACCTCTGTAACATGTAGGACTGGTATGACTGATCTGTCATTGCTATATCACCTGTCATTTACACTCCAACTGCTCATTTGTCTTCTGTTGGTGCCATAGGTCTTACATTTCTCTTCAAACCCTTGTACTATAGATGACACCTGAAAAACCATATTAGCATTGTGATCTGGAAGTGTCTTCCTTTCATGAGAGCCAGTTCATATTGAACATAAGATTGCAAGTACCTGTTAGATAAGGTTGCACGCAAGTTTGTTCATATTTTGTTTGTTACTCATTTCCTCTTTCTTGTCTTTTAAGGGTGCGCTTTCATTATGGACATCCCGATGTATTTGATAGATTGTTTCACCTCACAAGAGGTGGGATAAGCAAAGCTTCAAAAGTTATCAACTTAAGTGAGGACATTTTTGCAGGTAGGTATTCTGTGATTTTTTCTGTGCACTTTATAAGTATTTACATTTAGATCTAATGGTTGAGTTACATATTTTTATATGGAGGGATGTATATGAAAGGCTTTCCATTATAATACTATCATTTTCATTGTAGGATTCAATTCTACACTACGGCAAGGAAATGTAACTCATCATGAATACCATGCAACTTGGTAAAGGTCGTGATGTGGGACTCACTCAAATATCACTTTTTGAGGCAAAGGTAGCAAATGGGAATGGTGAACAGACTTTGAGTCGTGATATTTATCGACTTGGTCACCGCTTTGACTTTTTCCGTATGATGTCCTGCTATTTTACTACCATTGGGTTTTATTTCAGTTCCATGGTAGGGATATATTGTCCTCTTCTTTACCCATATTTCTTAGAGTTTCTCTTTGGTCATTCGAGTATGGTTGTGCATCCCCATTGCAAATCTTTAATAACTTGCATATATCATTGATTGGTCTGCGATTTAACTAATAGGAATCACCAGGCAAATTAACCTGATTTAGAAGCACTCTTATGGAAAGAAAACAACTTCCTCTGTTATATGTATTACAGGTGACTGTGCTTACAGTGTATATTTTTCTATATGGCCGATTGTATTTGGTTTTGAGTGGACTTGAAAATGCAATGCTACGTGAAGCTTCCGTACAACATAATTCTGCTCTAGAAGCAGCCCTTGCTTCGCAATCATTTGTCCAGCTTGGCATGTTAATGGCCTTACCAATGGTGATGGAGATTGGCATAGAACGAGGATTCCGCAAAGCCTTAAGTGACTTTGTGATCATGCAGCTGCAGATGGCATCGATTTTCTTTACTTTCTCTCTTGGAACAAAGGCACATTATTATGGCCGCACATTACTTCACGGTGGATCAAAATACAGAGCTACTGGGCGTGGATTTGTTGTCTTTCATGCTAAGTTTGCAGAAAACTATCGCAACTATTCACGCAGTCACTTTGTCAAAGGATTCGAGTTGATGTTGCTCTTGATTGTGTACACTATCTATAGCCAGACACATCATAAGACTGTTCCCTATATCCTAATTACTTATTCCATGTGGTTTATGGTTGGGGCATGGCTATTTGCTCCTTTCCTGTTTAATCCTTCTGGATTCGAGTGGCAAAAAACTGTGGATGACTGGACAGATTGGACGAAGTGGGGGTATTGGTATGCCGCAGGAAAAGAGTTGGGAATCCTGGTGGGATGAGGAACAGAAATATCTCAAGCATTCAGGATTGCGGAGAAGGATTTTGGAGACATTGTTATCACTTCGATTTTTCCTCTTTCAGTATGGATTGGTTTATCACCTAAAGATTGTACATGAACACAAGAGTCTTCTGGTATAATTAGTAGATCTTGTAATCAATTTCCGTTATTAATAAAGTACGTTCCATATTTCTTAGAGTGAGAATGATGCGATTTTTTTTTTTTTGGATCTAATGTTTTTCTTGTCCACAAAATGCAGGTGTATGGGCTATCTTGGCTGGTCATTGGAATCGTTTTATTCGTATTGAAGGTAATCCTACTAATTTACATTTTTGTTTAATCTTACAAGGAAGGGAATAATTTCAAAATCAGAATTTTTTGGGCTATGAACTACGATCTTATTTTCCTTATTCTAACAAAAAGCACTGCCATAAATTAATCACCTCTATCTCTTGCTCCAAACTGCCTGGAAATAGGCTTTGATATTTCTTTTGTCAAATCTTGTATGCTATTTTGTTCAATTTTTGCATGCACAGATTTTATCCATGGAAAGGCGGAGGTTCGGTGCAGATTTTCAGCTCATATTCCGGCTTCTGAAGGGGCTTATTTTCAATGGTTTCTTCTCAGTTCTCATTATTCTCATGGTTGTCCTTGGCTTAACCATATCAGACTTGCTTGTATGTTTCCTCGCATTCATGCCTACTGGATGGGCCATCCTGCAGGTAATTAGCATTGATGAAGTTGTGTTATTTATCTGTCAGCTGTTTGTAGTTGGGAATGGAAATTGGTGGTAGTTTATGCTTATTTTAAGATCTAGATTTCGTTTGTGTGTAGATCGCACTAGCCTGCAGACCTCTACTTCACCGCCCTGTATTTTGGGGTTCTGTTCGTGCCCTTGCTCGGAGTTATGATTATGTGATGGGACTTCTACTTTTTACACCAGTTGCTATATTGGCTTTGTTTCCATGTGTATCCGAGTTCCAAACCCGTTTTCTCTTCAACCAGGCGTTCAGTAGAGGCTTGCAATCACGTATTCGCTGGTAAAATAATAAGATGAGTCTTCTATAAGCAGAGTAATACAGTACGCTCGTGTATGTTCATATGGTAAGATCGCATGTCTTATGTGGACATAACTTTTCAGCCTTAATATTCAGCCCAAGTCGAGAAATCTATAGATAGTCGAGTGCCATATTCTTTTAATTGAAGGAAAGCAGATATTTCTAAATTCCTGCTTGGACAACAATCAGGACATGAAATTACATAATGTTGCAAACTCTGATATTTAGTGTGGTGGATGAGAAAGATGAGGTGTAACTATTTTCATTTGATTTGCGCAAAATTCCCATCCGATATTGTATTATATACCAATATTTCTATGAGAATCAAAGCACCCAAGTAATTGGTGAAGTGTATCGTTTCTAAGGTGACTCCGATATTTGTATGAAATATCAATATTTCTTTGAGAATCAAAGCAGCCAAGTAATTGTTGTAGTTACAGATGTATAGTTTGTACATTAGGTGACTGTTGAAATCATTTTTCAAATGTGATATTATGGATTTCAAACATTATATTTAATTGGTATTAATTTGGTGTTAATTTGACATTTTGTAAACAATTTATTTCTTGTTTTTGTATTCAGAGACAATATGATAAAAATAATGATAGCGATCACACATCAATGATGCACATAAATCATGATTTATCTTGAAAAAAACCCAAGCAAGAAAAATCCAACCAACAATAAATACGTTATTATCCTTGACTTAATCACAGCAAAACCAACCAACATCCTAGCCCCGACCAAGTAAGCTTTCACAGACACATTAAAGTGGTGAATCCTCAAACTTTTTAAAAGCTTCATCACATGTAATACCACAGGCTAGGAAATACCAAGTTCCCAAAACCACAATTCTTAACCTAACAACCTTAACTATTTCATCGAGTAATTAAAAATTTAACTCCATTATTATATATATGTGTATGTGTATAGTTTTTATTGTTACTATCTTGGCACTTATTCCACAATCCTCTCATCCTCACACACTCCAAGCACAATACCAAGCACCAACATTCCGAATTTACTATAAAAACATTACCAAGCCAAAACCTCTCTAAAGTGCATCAGACAACAATTCTTAATTCATGAGATCACATCTCATTCTCTACCAAACACAATGTTTGATTTTCTAATCAAACACTATAAAGATACAATTTTGTACTAGTCTCGAACCCAAACTACTCACCTAAGGCTATCATGCTATGTTCAAGCATATCATTCTGCCAAACAGAACCCTTGGCTCGACTGAAAGACTTGGCAATTGTATATGACGTAGATCAAACCAATGACCCCCCTCCTCAGCGCATGGGTCCTCCTCTATGGCCGTGGAAAATACCACCACCTCAGAAACCATCTTTGCTATGATACCACTTGTTAGTATTCAAAGACAATATGGTAGAAATAATGATAACAACACATATAGTAACAACACATATAAACCATGACTTACCTTGGAAAACCCTAACCAAGGAAAAACTAGCCAACAATAGATTTATTATATCATTGACTTAAACATAGTCAAGTTGGTTAACATCCCTGCTCTAACCAAGTGAGCCTTCGCATATCAACTCTAGCACATTACAATGGAGGATCTCCAAGCATTTTAAAAGCTTCATCACATGTAATACCATGGACCACCAATACCAAATGCCCAAAACCACAATTGTAACCTATCAACGTTAACTCTTTCACACTTGGGGTTCCCTTGACCAAATTGAACCAAATCTGTTAAGTAAGCCAACACCACTCACCTCCAAACCCTATCCCCTCAAAATTTATAACCAAGGTACCTAAGAATCTCACATGCTCCCCCATATCACATAGGTCTACGTTCAGACTTTACCAATGATTTACCAAGGGTATGCATGCCTTACCAGGTCTTACAGTAATATGTCATTTACATGTAATTAAAAATTTTCAACTATGTTTCATTCATATGTGTGTGTGTGTGTAATTAATTTTTATTGTTACTATCTTGGCACTTATGTCATTGTCCTCATCCTCACACCCTCCAAGCACAATATCAAACACCAACATTTAATATAAATGTCATTAAAAAATTTCAACTATGTTTCATTCATATGTGTGTGTGTGTGTAATTAATTTTTCTTGTTACTATCTCACCACTTATGTCATTGTCCTCATCCTCACACACTCCAAGTACAATATCAAACACCAACATTCCAAATTTAATATAAAAGCATTACCAAATCAAACCTCTTTAAAATGCATCAAACAACGATTATTACCACATGATATTGCATCTCATTCTTGACCAAACAGAATGTTTGATTAGATCTAATCAAACATTAGAAATGTACAATTTTGTACTAGTCTCAAATCCAAGCTACACACTAAAGACTTTCACGCTATTTTCAAACATGCATTAGAGGAAATTTCAGCCTAAAAGTGGCATCCTAAAGAAAAATAATAAAATAATAGTTAAAATAATAAAATAGGAGTTCTGAATTTTGGAGGGAAAACAAAAAACTATTTTTTTGTAATTGTATTTTCGGCTTATCTCCTTATAGGTTTACTCAAATTTCAAGTTTAGACACTTATTAGTTACGAAATTAAATTCCACATCCAACGAGTACCCATTATGCATACTTTTGCGAAGACCCGCATTGATAAAAAATGCATATACCCTTGATAAAGAATTAAAAAAACATGTTAAAACACATTTTTTTAAAGTATCTACATTTTTTATCAAGGCGGGTCTTGTCAAAAGTATGCATAATGGGTACTCGTTGGATGTGGAACTCAATTCTGCATCTAATGAATGTCTAAATTTGAAATTTGAGTAAACCTATAAGGAGATAAGCCAAAAATACAATTAAAAAAAATAGTTTTTCTTCTTTTCCCTCCAAAATATTTACATGTACCTCTTTTTAAACTTAAAGCATTTTGATTGGTTTACATATTATGACATGGAAATTACATAAAAATTTCATGGGCACTTTTAGGCTGAAATTTCCTCTAATGTCATTATCTGAACACAACCCCTAGCTCGAATAAGAGACTTGGCAATTGTATATGATGTATATTGAACTAGGGGTTCCCCTCCTTTAAGCATGGGTCCTCCTTTGTCACTATCACCTCTCCACATGGATCCTCCTCTATCGCCAACACCTCTACAACCATGGAAAATACCACCACCCTAAAAACCACATTTGTTCCCTTTGTGGAAAACAACACCATGTTAGAAACCACATCTGTGAAGACCGCCACTTTTACATGTGTGAAAACGACCACTCTTACTTTTATTTTCCCTTATTTTACTAAGCGGTCGAGTTGGGTCATGGGCACCCATTTTTCTTCTTTGTCTCTTTGAGCTCATCGTCATTCCTTTGTGCATTTCTCCACGTAGCGCGTTAGACAAAACTTGTTCCATGGACCACTTCTCCTCCTTTGGGTACGAATTAACTATTCTAATCTACTAGGCTTTTTGTGTAGACAAGTACTAGATGGATATTCAACTTCGATGAGTTTCCTCAACGTGATGCTCATTATGACTAGGGCTCATTAGATATTGAGGTATAAATGGGCCTCCTAAGGAATATCATAAAATAATAATGGAAATAATCAAATAAGATTATATTACATCATCAAATTTTAGAGGGAAAAAAAGAAAAAACTACTTTTTCAACTCATAGTTTCAACTTATCTCCTTGCATTTTTACTCAAACTTCGAGCAAGAGCACTTATGGGATGCAGAATTTAATTCCCCATTCAAGGAGTACCCATGTTACATACTTTTGATGGACTCTACTATATGAATAATGAGAAATACATGAAAAACATCATTGCAATCATATTTTTCATGTATTTCTATTTTTTCTTGTAGTACGGTCCATCGAAGTATGTAACATAGGTACTTTTTAGATGAAGAATTAAATTATGCATCAAATGAGTGCTCCTACTTGAAATTTAAGTAAAATCACATGGAGATAAGTTGAAAATACAAGTTGAATATATATATATATATATATATATATATATATATATATATATATATATATATATATATATATATATATATATATATATATATATATTACTCCAAAAATGGTGATCGTCCCTCGTAATTGACATCGTCATCTTGAATCTTATTGGTTCTTATAAAGTTAATTTCGGTTGTACATTTTTGTTTTAAGACCCATTTTTTACCTCAAAATTTCTCTAATGTTTGTGACATTCAATAGATGGTTGGAAAAACCATTCAACAAATTTGGTGATGGTATCTATATTGCATTAGAATTTGACACTTGGCTCTAATACCACTTGTTAGTATTTAAAAACAATACTGTAGAAAATAATGATAACAATCACACATATAGTAACAACACACATAAACTATGATTTACCCTAGAAGACCCCAATTGGGAAAAAACCAACAACAAATCTATTATTATCCTCGAGCTAAACATATCCAAGCCGAACAACATGTTGGCCCTGTGAAAGTTTCAAAACAGAAACCCTACTGCAGTGTCTTGATCTACTTCAAATACTTGTTTGATTAATGACAAGTTATTAATCTGAAATATTTAGAAAAATATTAAAGAAAAAACAAACTGCAGTCTACACATCTACAGATCATTTAATTAACATCACACACGTGACAAAATTACACAGATTTTTTGGACAAATGTCCAAGGAAAAACCCAATGCGGGAAAACCGGTGCTGCAGCTCTAGAGGGTTTTATTATTATGCAGAATCTGAATACAACAATTTGGGCACCAAAAATGGTCTGCCCTATAGAGAAATTACACGACAGTTGTACCTTTCACTCGGAGACAGAAAATATGGTTGAATCACACCCTCAATTGGGGTTTACAGATAACGAGCTCTTTTTGGCCCACCAAAAACCCTCGGCACAGTCTTCTCCAACCTCTGTGTCAACCCTCTGGCCCAACGTAGCCTCTGCGCAGCGCAGGCTGCCCCTGTGTCACTCTCGAAGGCTCTGTGCTACCTCTGTGTGCCCTCTACATTAGTTTGGATGGATTGTGTCCCTCCTGTTGGCCTCTGCGCTGCCCCAGTACAATGTTGCCTCTTTGTTGCTGTATTCTTGACCTCATATCAAATCATCCCTTGCCGATATCTGCGCCTCACTGCAATGCAAACTCACTTCAAATTCCTCAACAAACCCCGCCCCAGAAATTCGACTTAGCTTCAGTGCTCTGAAATGTGTGTGTGTTCTCCAACTGACCCCAAGCCCTTCCTTCATACTTTTTTTGTTGGGAAACCAATGGTCACGATCTAATCTTTTATCAACGACTAAGATTAAAAGAAAGCTTGATCCGTGTCACTTAGAACAATTCATCACATGTGTAATTTAATTCACTTTAAGTTTTCAATTTCCCTAAGTTAGACTCAGGGTCCCCATTAAAAAATTTAATTATTTGAATAACTATTACACAGGATGAATTTCTCCAAACGCTTTTTGGGTCTTGGAGATCTCGTGTGTCTTAGCCCCTCCACAAAGTTTCGAAGCTAGAGCACACCTGATGCTACCCCAAAATCTCAACACTCCCTCATAGCAAGGAGTATTCTCTAGCAATGCTTCCACACTGAAGCATCACCAAATCTCGACATCAACCTCTACGTTGTTGATGCTTGGCCTGCTGCCCTCCATCCACCGCACTGCTTCCATTGTGCTGTTTCCCATGTCACTTCCACCAACACTGCTACATTCGTACTGCAACTCCCTCTCAAATTGTTGCATCATGCTGCCCATATCACTGCCACTACTAACTATTGCATTGCAACTCAGTTGCTAAGAAGTAAGAAACTGAAGGACTATAACCCAAATACTGACAGACAAGTCAGCTGGGCTGCAACTCATCACTGAATCTCCCTCTATTGTTGTGTTGTGTTGTCTCTCTGAAGCTCTGTGTTGTCTGCTACACTTTACTACGTAAGCACTGCCTCTGCGCTGCTGAACTCCCATCAGCCTCTGCACTGATGGTTCCACGCTTCTACTACCTCTACACTGTGCTACTCCAAACTTCAGCGTCCCAGCTTTGCCTTTGCTTCACTGTGATCTTCTTCATCCACTGCTCTAGTCATCCTGCTACTATATTAAGGCTCCCATAGCCCGTATGTGATCCATGAGTTTGGGCACCTCGAGGATCCCGCCAGCATCTGTAGCTGCTCTACAGATCAATATCACCCCACTTCCTTGGTTCATGAGCACTCATGGCTATGTCGTCGTCACTACCATCGTCCCCTTTCGTTGTTGTTGCCTTGGAATTAGAAGGTTCCTTGTCCTTGCTCTTAGGACAAGAGCTGGGGAAGTGTCCAAATTCGCCACATTTAAAGCACTAGACCTTTGATAGGTCCTTTTTCTTCTTCCCTTGTTTCCTTTGTCCCTTAGATGCAAGGGTTGCATCCTCCTCCTCTTTCTTTACTTTGAATCCTCCGTCGTTGCTTTGCTTCTTGGTAATTCTCCTAATTTCCTCCTGACAGAGGATTTCCCACATGTTTGCCCAGGATGTTAACGTTGCTCTGCTCAAGATGCTTTGGAAAAATGTTTCACATTCATCAGTCACTGCATTCAGGGAAGTCCTCACCAAGAGCCCTTTATCCAGAGTTGTCCCCATGGCAATCAATTGGTCTCGGATAGTATGAAGTCTAAAGAGGAAGGTATCAATTTCCTCACCCTTCTACATCTAGAACAAACGCATCTCATTCTCCAGAAGATTTTTCCTCTAGACGGAGCTTCCCTGATACATCATGTTCAGTGTTGTCCACATCTCATTTGTCGTGTTCTTCTCGGAAATATGAGGGACCATGTGATCCTTCACTCCATCCATGATTAGGCGCTTATCCCGCACCTAAATCTCGTTATAATTCTTCAGGGGATCTGCATCAGTAGTCACAGTTAGGACGTTTTCTTCATAGTCCTTGATGTCGTACTCATCTAGGACTGTCAGGATTCTAGCTGTCCAGATAGCAAAGTTGGACACGTCGTCCAACCTATCCTGATCTCTCAGCCCATGAGAAACCATCTCTACTCAATTTGTCGAACCACAAACTATTCTCCCTTTTGTTTCTGCTATACTCACCAAAGAACTACATCTGGGCTTCTTGGTGAAAGAACCCTCTAGAGAATGTATTCCCTCTAACCAATGATTTCCCTCCCAGAAATCCTTCATCAATTCTGACGAATCGTTCCTCTATGATCACTCCCTTGATCACACTCAGATTCCTTGGCTGGAGAATATTCTGAGTGACTGTTTCCCTCCTACTTTTGTCACCTTTTCTAGGCAATGTTATGCACCGACATAACCTGTGCCACAACAACAACTACTGAAGATCTGAAGCTGCATTTCCAGGCTTTGACAAACTACACAACAATTCTCCACACAAACTATGTCACCTTCCTGGTGCTGCGTTAGCCTCTGCGTGAGCAAACTAGCTCAGTGCAGCCTTTGTGCAGCGTTTGCGCAGCGCAGGCTGCCCTACGTCACTCTCTAAGGCTCTGCACTGCCTCTGCGTCACTCTCTAAGGCTCTGCGCTACCTCTGTGTCACTCAAACGGCTTTGCGTCAGCCTCTGCATCAGCCTGGCTAGGTTGCATCCCTCCTAGTGTTGTGCTTCCTTCTTCTGGATTTTTATTGCTTCACCTGCCCTTCCTGCAATAATTATCTTCAGTCGCTCTACTGGTGGATCAGCTTGATCTGCAATGCTCTGATACCATGTGAAAGTTTCAAAACAAAAACCCTAATGCAGTGTTTTGTTCTACTTCACCTACTTGTTTTATTAATTACAAGTTATTAATCTGGAATATTCAGAAAAACATTAAAGCAAATACAAACTGCAGTCTACACATCTACAGATCATTTACTGAACAACATGCACATGTGACAAAATTACATATATTTTTTGGACAAATGTCCCTGGAAAAACCCAATGTAGGAAAACCGATGCAACAGCTCTAGAGGGTTTTATTATTATGCAGAATCTGAATACAACAACCTAGGTACTAGAAATGGTCTGCCCTACAGAGAAATTACACGACAGTTCTACCTTTCACTCGAAGACAAAAAATATGGCTGAATCACACCCTCAATCGGGATTTACAGATAATGAGCCCTTTCTGGTCCACCGGAAACCCTCAGCACAGTCTTCTCGAGCCTCCGTGTCAACCCTCTAGCCTATGCGCAGTGTAGGATACCCCTGCGTCACTCTAGAAGGCTCTCGTCAGCCAGATGGTTCTGCGTCACCCTCTGTGTGGACTCTGCATTAGTTTGGTTGGATTTCATCCCTCCTGTTGGCCTCTACAGTTCACTAGTATCGTGTTGCCTCTCTGTTGTTGTATTCTCGGCCTTGGATCATATCATACCTTGCCGATCTCTGCCCCTCACTGCACTACAAACTCACTTCGAAATTCTCAGCAAACCCTACCCCAAAAATTCGACTTAGCTTCAGTGCTCTGCAATGTGTGTGTGTTCTCCAACAGATCCTAAGCCCTTCCTTTATACTTTTCTCATTGGGAAACCAATGACTATGATCTAATCTATTATCAATAGCTGAGATTAAAAGAAAGCTTGATCCACTTCACTTAGAACATTTCATCACATGTGTAATTTAATTCACTTTAATTTTTCAATTTCCCTAAGTTAGACTTAGGGTCCCCATTAAAAAATTTAGTTGTTTGAATAACTATTACACATGATGAAATTTCTCCAAACGCTTTTTGGGCCTTGGAGATCTCATTTTTCTTAGCCCCTCCACAAATTTTTGGAGCTAGAGCACACCCGATGCTACCCCAAAATCTCAACAAGCCCCGGCCAAGCGAGCTTTCCAATCTCAACTTTGACAAATTACAGTGGAGAATCTCTGAGCCTTTTAAAGGCTTCATCATATATAATACCATAGGCCAGTTGCCCAAAATCTAACATCTTGGATGTAAGAATCCAATCCAGTTGTCAATATATTGGATTTGGAAATATCTTATTTATATGTGACTATATTGGTGTAGGGATTTACAGGTAAGTTCCTCAGATCAAACACCAAAGGTCACCGCTCACAAACAAATCAAAAATCAGTACAACAGTATATCACGTGGTTAAAACCCTCAAAGAGGGAAATAGTCCACGGCCTGAGCCAACGCGGCCACTTCAGGCAATTTATTAATATAAAAAAAGAAAATTTACATATGTTTCTCTCATAAACGGTTATCGGACAAATGACCCTCCATGCTCTTTAAATAGAGGTCATGGAACAATCGGGTGTTAAGCCATGGATCAAGTGTCATTAATACCGAGGAGAGAGTGAACCATCAGATCACTACAAATCGTGACCGTCAGATTATAAGTTACAAATGTACATTGTAAAGAAACACACTTTACCTAACTCTACACTAGACCAAGTTATACTTAATTATTTCCTATGTGTCGGAATATCCTAACACCCCCCCTTAAGAACAACTTGGGATAGGATTGAAGGATTTACAAAAGTGACACAAAAGGAGCCTATTTCCTGTGTCGAAATATCCTAACATCCCCCCTTAAGAACAACTTGGGATAGGATTGAAGGATTTACAAAGGTGACACAATAGGAGAGGGAATGAGGCATTAGAGCCTATCCCCCCTTAATGATAACTTTCCTAAACTCCAAGCATGGATTGAAGTTTGGTAAACTTCACTTCTATGAGAGCCTTTGTAAATATATCATCAACTTGATCATTGGTTGAACAATAATGTACTTCAAGAACACGATCATGAATAAGCTTTCTGATGAAGTGTATATGAAGCTCAATGTGTTTCATACACTGATGCTAAACTGGATCTTTGCATAGCTGAATGGCACTCTGATTATCACACCAAAGTGTAGTTGGATGCTGCTGATGAAGACCAAATTCAGACAGGATCTGACGAAGCCACATGGCTTCCTTGCTGGCTTCAACAACACCACGATACTCTGCTTCTGCCGAAGAAAGAGAGATAGCACTTTGTTTCTTACAAGACCAAGTAATAGGTCCTGAACCAAGAGTGAATAAATATCCTGTAGTAGACTTTCGATCATTAGGGTCACCAACCCAATCAGAATCAGTGAAACCAATCAACAATGGATATGCTCGTACATTGTAATGAATCCCAAAATGAACTGTACCTTGAATATATCTAATTATTCTCTTAGCTTCTTTCCAGTGACTTTCATGAGGTTGGTGCATAAACCGAGAAACAAGACCAACGTCAAAGGAAAGGTCAGGATGGGTATGGGTTAGATACATAAGTTTACCAACAAGTTGACGGTATAAGGCAACATCAACTTCAGGGTTAGTACAAGTGACTGAAAGCTTGATTCCAAACTGAAAGGGAGAAGGGACTGGCTTATAGTCTTCCATGTGAAAGTGACATAGAAGATCACATACATACTTGGACTGAGAAAGGGTTATAACTTCTTTGGATTGCAAGACTTGAAGACCAAAAAATAATTCAAGTGCCCTAAGTCTGTCATTTCAAATATTTTTGAGGCTAGATTTCACATGGTTTATATGGTTGGGATCACTACCAGTAAGGATAAGATCATCAACATAAAGAACAATGACAGTGAAGGACTTACCCACTTTCTTGGTGTAGACAATGTTGTCAGAATGACACCTAGAAAAGCCATTTCTAATAGAAATCTATCCATTTTCACATACCAAGCCTGAGGAGCTTGTTTGAGACCATAGAGAAACTTCCTAAGGCGACAAACAAGGCTAGAGTCGTTTTGGATAAATCCAGGGGGTTTTTCCATGTAGATTTCTTCATGCAAATCTCCATGTAAGAAGGCGGATTTAACATCCATATGAAGGACTTCCCATTTAAAGGAGGCAGCAAGGGAAAGAAAAAGGCGGATAGAATTCATTTTGGAAACAGGGGAGAAGGTTTCAGTATAGTCAATTCCTTCAACTTGTGAAAATCCTTTAGCAACAAGACGAGATTTATGTCTATCCACTTTCCCATATGGTCCAAACTTTGTTTTGTAAACCCATCTGCATCTGACAAGTTTTCTTCCTTTTGGAAGAGGAACAAGATCCCAAGTATCGTTTGCCAATAAGGAACAATATTCTTCATTCATAGCTTCATCCCAATCTGGATGACTAGAAGCTTCTTCAAAGGTGTCTGGATCTGGATTTTTTGGATCTTGAGCCAATAAGAAAGAGGCTCTTTCGAACTGACAATGTGTACGTTGTCGATCTACAGGGTCACCTGCAAGAGAAATTGTTGCATCCTGAGTAAAGCAGACCCATCTTGGAAGCTGTGGAGCTGAAGGAATATCTTCAAGAGGTGGAGGAGGATTGTCATCCTTGATGTCATCATCTGAACTAGAAGGAATGCTATAAAAAATAGAAGAGATAGAGAGAGCTGGCACATATGCCGAATCAGGCTTGTAGGCCAAAGGTGGCACACCCGCCGAACTAGGTTCGCAGGCCGATATATTTTCATCAAATTTTACATCTCTTCTAATGATTGTATTTTTGTATTTTCGTTGAAGAAGTCTATATCCTTTGACATCTTTAGAATATCCAACAAAAATGCATTTTTCACTCTTAGGTTCTAAGGCTTTATGTTTCGCATCTGGAATATGGGCCCAAGCATCACCTCAAAAACAAGAAAGTGACTTACATCTAGTTTGATTGAGCTCTAGGCTTCTTTTGGAGTTATATTCCTTAAAACCTTAGTAGGAGTGCGATTTACTATGTAATTTTCATAGTTAATTGCTTCTGCCCAAAAATTGAGACCAAGTCCTTTAGATTGAAGCATACAATTAGCCATTTCTTTTAAGGTGGGATTCTTCCTTTCAGCTACACCATTTTGTTGTGGAGTATATGGAACATTATGTTGCAATTGAATGCCATGCTCAATGCAAAAATTGATAAATTTGTTGTTAACATATTCTCCTCCATTGTCTGATTTTAACTTAAGAATTGGATGTCCATATTGTTTCTCAACAAAGGCCTTAAAGGCCAAGAACATGTTAAAAACTTCACTCTTGAGTTTTAAGAAGTATACCCAAGTGCATCTGGAAAAATCATCAATGAAAGTTAAGAAGTATTTGCAACCAGAGAAAGAAACAACGGGAAGTGGACCACATAAATCACTGTGCACAAGCTGCAAAGGGGTTGAAGCGTGCCAAGAGGCACATTTTTCAAAACTATCTCGATGATGTTTTCCTAGTACACATCCGAAACAAACACCATCTCAGTAAGATACCATAGGAAGACCTGTCACCATATTTTCTTTACATCGAGTTTGAAGAGAGAGACAGTTTAAGTGACCAAATCGCTCATGCCAAAGTTTGCTTATCATTATGAGCAACAAAAGCAAAGGGAAGACAAGATGACCCAAATTTATCAAACTTATACAACCTTGTGGAATAATCAACAATGCCAGTAGCTAAAATATGTCTAGGATATTTGACGTCCTTGATTACAACATCAAGAGGTGAGAATTCTATTGTTTCCCTTCACCTGAATGAGTTATATGATAAATAGATAGAAGGTTGCATGACAAGGTAGGACCATTATCTAGATGAATGGTTCCAGATCCTACAACACTAAGAGATCTATCATCACCAACATAAATATGTTTGGTGTTACAATCATTTAAGGAAGAAAACATGGATTTATTTTTGACCATGTGGTAAGAAGCTCCAGAATCAATGAGCCACTCATGAGAATGAGAAGACGAAGATACATTTAGTGCATAACCAGATGCTTGACAACCACAAGCAGAAAGTTCCATTCATGAAGATGAAGTTGAAGAGTTCTCCAAATTGATGTGGTGCTTCTTCATTGCAGCTTCTAAGGTTTCCATCTTCTTAAACATTTTGACTCTACATGGCCATCACGATTACAAAAGTTGCAATGTCTATCTGTTTTCTTCCCTTTGCTTTTATTCGCCTTATTATTTTTGTGAGTTGCTCTTTCAGTTTGCGGCTGAAATGTCTTAAGACCCTTGTTTGGTTTAGAACCATACTTTTTAGGATACTTCTTCTCAGGATTCTTTTGATATGGTTGTTGTTGGGTTTACTAAGGCTTTCTTAGAAGTGTTTCCAGTATTTATAAGACTAAGGTGCAAGAGTTTTTATTGTTCTCTTATCAAAGAATCGCAAAAGGCATCAAAAGAGGGGTTCTTGCAGGCTGTTCCTTGTGAAATGATGGCTTCTCTAGTGGAATGGAAGGTATAAATAAATATAGAGTATGCAGGGCCAAGCTTAGCAAGAATGGAATAGATAAGCCTACCATCTTCCTTTTTGACCTTACAACCTTCTAAAAGAAGTCTAAGGGTCTTGAATTTGGACAAAAAATCTTCAATAGAGGAGAAATTATTGGGGTTCAAAGTAAGCAACTCATTTTCAAGCTGGTGGGCCTTGATTTCATTTTGAATGCCAAAAACAATATTTAGGTTTTTCAGGGCTGCATCGGGGGTGTCAATTTCTAGGATATGAAATCAAAGATCTCGAGTAATGGACATTTCGATCAACCCTCGTGCTTGATCTTGTTTATTTTCCCATTTAGCGTCTTTATCTCCATCGGTAGGTTTAGTTTATTGTTTTGTGACTATTTTATAAATCCCTTTACTTCTAAGTAAATCTACCATGTGGGGTAGCCATTGTAAATAATTGGTGTTGTTAAGAATAACCGGGCATGCACTTTCCATTTTTTTTTTTTAAATAAATCTAAAAAGGATGAAAATAACTGCTTCAATGGAAAGATCTCAAAAAATTAGGCTGATTAAAAAAAAAATGGATCGAAAAACGACTTCTAGATGAAGAAGTTATGCCGTTTTGAAAAAAAGAGTTGTAGATGCTGAATAGTTACGGGAATGATTTGAAATTTGATGATGAAGTTCTACTTTGAAAATAAATCCCTCCCCCCTTAACAAAAATATTTTTAGAAAAAGAAGCTTGAGAAAGAGACTTGAACCCAAGACCTCTATTCTCATAAACTAACTTTACACCAAGTGAGCTAGTAAAAAGATTATGTAATTGTTTGAAGGGAGGAGGGTTTTTTTTTTTTTTTCCCTGCAAAAAAACACAAAATCCAAGCACAAAAAATAAAATGAAATGCAAGCCTTAAGGAAGAATGTTATATTTTCGGTTAGCCTTACCGAAAATTATCATTTTTTTTTCGCTATTTATGATTTCCCGAGATCACACAAAGATGCGGGAAAGAGCATACGTAGCAAAAAAAAATCTCTTCTTCCTGTTTCTGATTTGCCGAGATCGCACACAACGCAGAGCAAAGAGCATACACAGAGAAGAGAGTGTAGATCTGGCAAAAAAAAAAAAAAAAACTACAAACCGAAATAAGCAGAACGATTAATAAATTAACTGCACAAAAAATACTTTATACCTCTAGATCTAAAATGACATAACTCGGGCAACCAGAAACCTTTTCGCATGAAACGAAAGGGTTTCCTCACTGTAACAGATGTTCCAAACACAATAGAGTAGTTCTCCCGCCCCGATAGTGGTCATAAATATTATATATGTAAAATTCCAGTCGCATGCAGTCAAACCAGCTTCGGATTTGGATCAACAACAAATGCGGCCCTCAAAATGGCTCTGATACCATGTAGAGATTTACAGGGTAAGTTCCTTAGATCAAATAACAATGGTCACCGCTCACAAACATATCACAAATTAGTACACTAGTATATCACGTGGTTAAAACCCTCGAAGAGGGAAACATTCCACGGCCTGAGCCAACGCGGCCACTTCAGACAATTTATTAATTAAAAAAAAAAAATTACATATGTTTCTCTCATAAACGGCTACTAGACAAATGACACTCCATGCTCTCTAAATAGAGATCATGGACCAATCGAGTGTTAAGCCATGGATTAAGTGTCGTTAATACCAAGGAGAGAGTGAACCGTCGGATCACTACAAATCATGATTGTCGGATTATAAGTTAAAAATGTACATATTAAAGAAACACACTTTACCTAACTCTACACTAAACCAAGTTATACTTAACTATTTCCTATGTGTCGGAATATCCTAATCATTGGATTTGGAAATAGCTTATTAATATTTATAGTGAATTGACATTTTGTGTTTTCAATGTAAAGAATACATAAGGAAAAAAAAACGGATATTATTGAATTTTATTTTATTAAAGTAAATTTATTTATCTTAAATTCATTAAACATATGGAGATAAAAAATAAAATTCCCTTTAGTTTCTTTATTTTGACATTAAATTTTTCCATTTTATTTTATTAGTGTTAACCATATACATAAATGCATTTAGTATATTTCAATAGAATAAATCATGGTTGTTGAGATTCAACAAGATGATGAGCTTAGTGAAAAGAGTTGCCTTCACTAAGTGGGCCCGCAGGCTATTTTTGGCGCAAGTCTATTTTTAGACTATGTCTATTTTTAGACATGATGATCATATTTCAAAAGTTGCAGGATGCTATTTGTGGATGGTTGATCAAGTTGGAAAAATAGATGAAATTCTATTTTTAGAATATTGGGCGAAGTCTATTTATAGATCGTTGATCTAAAAATAGATGCATGTCTATTATTATTAGCTCTTAATAATAATCAGACAATAAACAACAACTTATTCTTTCAATATCTTCACTAGGTGTACGTGTATGGTGCGCTAATGAAATTACGGTGTATGAATTACGCGGTTCTAGGTTTATCAAGCTACTTACGAAGGACTTAATAGAACTCGCCAAGTAGTTACGACACAGCTTGAAGAAGTAGTTGGTGGAGTTGTGTTCAGTTTAACTCAGTTAGACACAGTTGAGCTAGTTGTATCTAGTCTAACCGATTGATACACTAGTGAGAGTGGTGTGAATTAATTAATAATTAATTCACTAAATATTAACTCATTAATCAACTGAAGAATACATCAGTTAACTACAGTGCATGGACAGTTTCAGTGGAGACCAGTGGAGAGACAGGTGAAAGGGGCAGTTAGGTGAAAGGGGCAAGATAGACTATCCGTGCTGTGACTATAGTGATGCATTGACTGTGACCACACACCCGTTGGAGATCCTACGAGGATTGTGTGCGAACATGATGGGAGGACCAATTCATTCAAGAGGCTGTTGTTCTTCACAGTAGATTACAGTTGGGACTTCAGCAGCAGTGGCAAAGACTCTGGGTGAATGGATTCAAGATTAGGCCTTTTTTAGTGTATGACGATTGTACTGTACTGAGAGCTTGATAAGATTTTTATGAGGACTGTCATATGATTCCATGATACATAATATATATTTGGGGTTTTCAGCTTCAAGCTTTCCCGGTTAAAAACTGTGTTATGTGCGTTTGGTTAATTTTGTTTATGCTTCACATGTGTGTGCAATTAATTCTTCCGCAAAAGATTAACAAGTGGAATTGATTCAGTATTTTTCATAAAGTTAAATAGTGTGAGATCAGGTGATCTGGACATATGCGTTTAGCAGGCACCCCACAATGGCCACTTAGGTAAATAATTTTTTTTCTATTTTTGGGAATTTTTTGCATCTACAAACAAGTCACAAGTAAAGCCCTTTAAAATCTTGAGACATGTCTAAAAATATTCACAAGTAAACCCACATTATCATAGTTTAAATTATGTTTAAAACATCTTGTAATCATTGCATACTGAAGAGGGGGAATTACTTAGATAGGGTGCAATAGTCGCAAGGATGGTTATGGGAATGGTCTTCACATACAATGCTTCTAGATAATGCTCCTAAGGAACTTAGAGATGGATTTCAATTTTGGAAGGTAATCAAGTGTTATAATTTCCTACACATCATTAAAATGTCTTAGCCATGTTTGGAAACTTCTATGTCTTATTCCTTTCACATGCCAGACAAGCAATGCATAAACCTATTGGGGGTTGCAAGAGAGCAAGGGAAATATATTATTTCACATTGGGAGGATATGAATTCTTACACATTAAGGGGGACTCTATCCATCTTAGCTAAAGAATATTATCTTTGAGGTGGACATGGAGATCCTTAGGAAATCCATGTTAGATGAATGTCAAATTTTCTATTTAAAAATATATACTTTTAATTATTAATATAAATTATTTGACAGTGTTGATTAAAGTGACCCTATAAGACATCATAAAGCTTGTAATTGTGGTCATTAGTATTAAATTAATGTTCACATGTCTTAGAAAATACATAATCTAATAAGTGAACATTAAAGTGCACATATAGTACATCCTATGGCCTATATTAAAGTGGAGTGAATATAGCAAAATTGTAAGTCACATGTGTATTAAAAATTCACATCAACATAATGATATATATTCAATCTTACATGTACACATGTAAATTTTCCCTTGAACAAATAAAAAATGTGATGTCAATGAGTGAAATCCAATAGAAAATCCCACCTAAATACATCCAATTTTAAATCCCCAAAAGGTATTGAAATGTAAAACCTTTGACTTGGGCAATTAAACCCAATCTTCAAACCCTATAAAGTCCTCAAATGTACAATCTTTGAGGGTATGTGAAATTACTATGTATCTTGAAAACAATAACAATCCCTTGGTAACAATGACCCATCGACATAGTATTCACTTGTTGCCCTTCATGAACAAACAACCATCCACAAATTTATAACTTGCAAGGCCAATACACCCAATTGGAGTCTATTTATTACAAATTTTTGGAGATGTGTTCTCCATTAACTTCATATTTACAACATTCAAGTATTGTCTATGGTTCACCACTCTATATATTATAAAAACTTACTAACCAAGTATGCACATGTCATAATCTAAATGATAAATCTCCTCAAATACTATATACAACCTAAAGACATGTTTATAACATGGCTCAATCCACACCAACCACTATCAACAAATCATGGGTAACTGTATAAATCAAATCAAGCTAATATACATGTTTACACTGAGACTTGATTCATAATATTAAAAAACATACATGTTTACACTATTACTATATCTATATTTATATAACAAATATTTCCCACCATTACTTTGGATTCACTTCATAAATAGTCTCAATGCTCGTGACAGAGAATTCTCAATACTTCCATCTCCAATTGTGTTGAACATTCTCTTGAGATATTTTCCTTGTGGAATCTTTTGCGTTCACTTGATATAGAATTCATAGCAACCCTCTCTACATTTGTGCTCAATATTCCTCTAAAATGTGTTGATGTTGTGAATCCAGTGGGTTTTTTTCTACTATTGTAAGTTTTCTTCATTTCTAAGTTTCTTGGCTACAATCTACTTTTCCACTACAACCATTCTATCAAACAATGCCCATTACCAAATTGATATCAAATTTCCATTCACTTAGTTGTACTCTTTTCATAATGAGGAATGGTAAGATAAATCAAGTGATAAAAGGGATGTGATATTTGCTACCAAGTAAAAGAGAAATTAGGTACGTGTCAACTAAAGTTCCTTCAAACCTTGCTACAAAAATACCACCACACATTGTTCAAAATGTTGTGAATCGAACCAATCGTGTTGTAAATGCTACAAAGAATATATCACTTAACATAGGGTGGAAAAAATAAGACATGGATGGTTTCTTAATGGCATTAAAGATAATGGTTATTCCACCAAGGCCATTGCTAAAAATAGGGAATTCCATCCAACAATTTTATATGTGTGTTTCAACGAGTCACTGCCACAACAATAAAAGGACCTCCGTTGAATATTGATAGAGGAAGAGGATGATGGGATTATGTAATAATGCAAAGTCATTGCTGAAGTAGGATGTGGTTTTGAATTACTTCCATTTCTTTTGTATATGGCCCACATATGCCAAACATGACCCGATCCATCTAGGATGGACCATTGAGAAAATCATGGTGGGATGGGTTTAAGAAGAGACAATCAAACTTGACAGTAAGGGCCACTGAGGCATTAGATAGACACTAATTAGTTGACCTCATAACTTCCATTGATTTTACATTTTATGATAACTTATCCAAGGTGTATGAAGGCAGCCCCTATGGTCCACATAAAATTTGGAATTGTAATGAGACATGCTTATAGGTAGGCATATTGTTACACAACATTTTGTCACCATCCCTACAATCCCTCATCCCGTACATTGGAGGACTATTCCCGTGACCTGTGAATAGTAAAATGTCCTGAAAACACCTTCATGGCATCCTTTTGCATAAGGACAAGCATTCTCCTGAAGAACATTTTCTCTCAAAAACCCTAAAAACAAATGTTTTAGCCTTGGCGTGACTAGCCAGTTCATCCCTCGCGCCAATGGGGAAAATTCACACTAGAGGGTGCACCAGCTGGCGCTCTATCCCTGTGTTCCACTCGCGCTAAGCCTATTAAGCAATGTTTTTAAAAAATAAATGGCGGAAGTTTGATTCTAACAAACTGCAGAATGAATCATCAAAAGAAGTTGAGTGGTTTGGCTCTGAATCTCCATGTTTAGGAAGTGGTTTTCCACCTCTCATGAAACCTTACTAAGAGATAGGACCTATCCCATGATTATAGGGATCCCAACTTCCCTTCCTCCCTCTATAAAAGCTTGCCCTCTCCATTTGCAAGCTAGCTAAAATTTTGGGAAGGAAATGATAGCTTAGTGACAATCAAGAGCAGAGTTGAGGAGAACCCTGTGAGAGAGAGAGTTCTGTCAAATCCCTGACGAGCATTGATGAGATGCGCTCCGCTGCAAGCCCCGCGGAAGGACGATCATAGCGTCAGAGCATTTGGTCGTAATCTCCCTTTTTTTCATCTATAATATAAGCGACTCTGATTTTGGTTCCATTCATGTGTCTACTCTTTTATGTAATGCAATGAATTATATCTTCTCTGACTGATATATAGTTATATGCTTTAAATATTACGTTGTATGTCATCATTTCTCTGCATGTGTACAGGTGTCCGGATGTGCCAAACGAAAGGATTATGATCTGTCAAGCTAGGTAAGAGGAGCATCACTTCTTCCTCGACAACAGCAGCATGGGATTTAAGGCTAGTGGGATCGCCTCTATGCACAAAGGGGATTTACCTCCACAAAAATTTGGCGACTCCACTGGGGATCAGTGGGAATTTTTCCTTCTTCCATTGGGTTGTTTTTTGGCTTTTTGTTTGATTAGTCTGCTTTTTTGGTTCAACTTCCTTGGTGTTAAACCTCTGTTCAGCCCCCAGAAGACCAGATCCAGTCTCTATTTGTCCATTTTCATCATTTTTCTTGGGTAAAATCGATTGGTGTAGCTTTTCCCCTGACAGTCGCGCCAACTGGTGCTTGTTGCTAGTTAGGCCCCCATGCCAATGCCTTTTTGGCGCAAATTACAACCAAACAGGCGCACCAACTTTGCTTGGTTTTAGGGTTTTCTTACTTTTTGGCTCTCAGAGCTTGAGTTTTGGTCCTGATGTCATTTTTTTGATTGATTGAGTGCCTTGAAGTCATTTTTTACTGTCTTTGGCCCTTGTCCTCTAGTTGTTTGCCCTTTACTGTCAATTTTGCATTTTATCCCTAGGGCTTCTAGGTGCTTCAGTGTGCTGAGCCTCTCGTGGGAGTTTTGGGTCTCTGCTTTCCCGATCAATTTTGTTTTCGCTTCTCTGAATTCGTCTTGTTCAGTCCCATTGAAGCATTGCGTTTATTGAGTGATTGTTTTCTCTTTCATTCAATTTCACTTTGTGTTGCTCCAAGCCTATATCACACGGATTGTTTGAGCCTCTTTCGAGATTCTTCTTTGCTTTGAGGGATTTCGTCATCAGTTTGAGTATTGATTGTCCTTGTTTGAGTTGAGTGAATTTGTTTTGCTTCAGTCTCTCTTTATCGTTCTCAAATTGATGTTTTCATTAGTTTTTTCATTCATTTGGTGCAGTTGCTCTAATATATTGAAAAAATACAAAAACAAATCTTTTGCATTTTGATTAGCATAGTGAAAATTGAAAACTTCTTCGCATTACTAGCATTATATAATTCTAGAGAAAAATTTTCTAGTTTCATTAGCTTGCATTAGAATTGGTAGTGGATGTTTTTGTGTGTTCATTTCGCTATCGTTTGAAAGCTCTCAACTCTCCCGTAGATAGATATTCATTGAACAAAATGATATTTTGTGGCATATAGTTTGCATCTAGAGGTTTTATGAGATCCAACATTCGATAGGGCCTTGAAATCGAAACGTAAATTGAAGATCAACTTTAAAATTTACTGAATTAACCTAAGGCAACATTGAAACTTAACGAAATTTCTAGTAGTCTAAGGTAGAGACGTGTTCCGGCATCATTAAGCCTAGCACCTACCGCTCGCCATCTGGCTACAGACAGTGCTAGTATGGACTTGTGCTCCCCATACCGTCGTGTATATAAAGGGAGGCCCCATTAGGTTGCAATCCTTTATCCATAAGAAGCTGAGTCTGCCACCTTTTACCCGTGATACACTGGACACAGCATTCGGGGAGATTACCTGCATGTACGTTAAGTCCTTGGTTGATTTCTCTTTCATTTTTACCAAGGTGTATATGGCAGTTCATGGATATCTGGTACAACCATTTACCTAGATTACTAGTGCAGTCATTTTGATCTTTACTGACTCCCTAAATTTGAAAAGATCATCAAGCGCTTGTCCTTTCACGCTTGTTTCCAAACTGAAAGTGATAGAGTCATCTTTTACTTGTTTCTCGACTCTTAAACATGAAACAGTAAAATTTTCCAGTTTCAATGTGGTAAAATTAATCACCTACGATCACACGCCCATTTAGAGATTGATTTTTTTCGGCCTGTTTTTGTTTGCCTTGGTCTTTGCCCGTGTGTCTTTGTTTTGATCTCTTCCTCTTTTTGTTGTAGCCACCGTGGTGAACCATCAGTTTTGTCCACTGATAGTCCTTATATAGATGATTCATCAGAAGTCTCTCAGTCCTCTGCTGAGCATCAACAGCCTGTTGTATCCAAGTTTCCCGACGGGGGACCGGTTATATCTGAACTTCCATTTGGAGGACCAGTTGAGTTCAATTGGCCCTTGTCCAACGCTTGGTTTGGATTTGGAGTAGGGGAACAGTTCCCTCCTCTTACATCGGGATCACCCTTTCTAGTTGTTGTCATACCTCCTAGTCCCTGTCGTCTTTTAGAAGATCTTACGACAGGGTCAGATATGGACTCATCCAGTCCTACTCCTAGTAAGGGAATTCCTACTTCTGGTGAAGGCTATCAGCTTTTTCCCGAAGACATCCCTGAACCATCTATTTTTTCTTCACCTGGTCCGTCGCTCCCAGCTGGATATAGGTCTTTAAGTCAGGTCAAAGCCGCTATTGCCTCTTTGGGGATATCGAATCCATCCACGGGACTGACCATTCCCTCGTTAGGGATGTCGCCACGGACACCTCTTACGGCATCTCCCGTTGTCACATTAGTGCCTATTAGACCTACTATCTGCGTGGCTGTGTCCACGCCTGTTGTCACCACTCAGTCAATTGAGACCTCGTCAGTTCCTGAAGACGTTTACATGGCTACTACCATCCCCAAAAACATTTCTCCCGAGGAGTATCGATTGTCTTTACAACCATCAATCTCCCAGAGCAATCAGTCCTCTCAGGATCCCAGCTGTCCTTAATTTTCTCATTATGGAGCAGATGGTGCCCCGATTTACGTATTTCCATATCAATATGATGAGTAGGGCAACCCCATTTGTTTTCCTACTCCTGAGGCTTATCAGTATATTAACGGTTTCCTATCTACCCAGCCTGTGCAACCTTCTAATCAGCAAGGGAAACCCTTCCAAGGGAAACCTTTGTTTCAACAAGGATATGCTTCTGACCCGCAAGGACAACCCTTCCAAGGACAACCTTTGGCCCAGCCTGGGTATGTGTACAACCCACAATGACAACCCTTATAGGGACAACCTTCGGTCCAACAGGGGTTACTTTACGGCCCGCAAGGGCAGTCTTACAATCCTCAAGTTCAACCTCTGCAGCCTCACCCTGTGGTCCAACCAGGACGACCTCGAGGACCAGTAGGGAAACTGGGGTATCAACCTGGACCTTCATATGGTCCTGGGGGTAAAACCCATACTTCTCAACCATTGGTGCAACGTCAGCAACCTCATTTCCCAATTGTTCAAAATGTTGCACAGCCAGGGCCATCTTATGGTCCTGCCCCAGTTCAACCTGGTTATCAGGCACAACCTGGCCCGCTCCCGCCATCAGGCCAACCTGCTCAGCCAGGGAAACTTGGTGTCCCTCATCAGCCAGGTCAACCTGTTCAACCAGGACAACCTGCACAACCTGTTAACCCTGCTCAAAGGCCGATTTATTCTATGCCACCGCTGAATCCACTTGTGCACT
Source organism: Pinus albicaulis (assembly GCA_034641835.2). Lineage (NCBI taxonomy): Eukaryota > Viridiplantae > Streptophyta > Pinopsida > Pinales > Pinaceae > Pinus > Pinus albicaulis. The sequence goes on along the minus strand of CM076579.1, from coordinate 1,078,998,599 downwards.
CGACTTATCCGGCTCAGCAGGTTCCCACTTACCAGTAGCCCGTTCGACCCCAAGGCGGTTATTACCTTCAAGGTCAATCTCGACCGGTTTACAACTCGCCTCAAGGTTCTGGCTATTACCCTCAGCAGCCAGGCTATACCTATGCTCCGCAGTCAAATCCATACACTACTCAATCAGGGCCCACATATAATCAGAATCAGTACCCTGGTTATCAACCCCCGTATCTCGGTTTTCAGCTGTCATATCAACCCAATTATCAGGCTTACACCCCCTATGGTCAGAATCCTCCAGGACAGAACCAATGGAGGCAAAGTTATGCTCAACTAGGATGGAGTATAGGTACAGGTCCTTATCAGGGGCCTAGCATGCCTTTTAATCCTCAATTACCTTTTCTCGCCACGTTGGAGTTGCCGGACGTGTCCAAATTGACCAATGATCCGATTCTTCATAATCCTTATTGGCCTCCGGTTTCGACGAAGGTGCCTGGTGATTGTCCTAAGTTTGAAGGAAAATCTGGAGAACACCCCCAAGCACACGTCATGACATACCACTTATCGTGTTCCTCGAATTCTTGGGTAGATGACTCTGTTCATCTTCGTCTTTTCCAGCGCACTCTCACTAGTGCTGCTGCTAAATGGTACATAGAATTACCCCGTGGTATTTTTCAAGATTTTAATACTCTAGCTATGGCGTTCCTGACACATTTCTAGTTACCAGTTTGTTATGAAGCTGGGACGCATCTCCTGACATCTCTGAAACAGGACAAAGCTACTCATATTTCAGATCATATTCACAAATGGAGACGTCGTCGTCGTTTGATCAAGTTTGATATTCCTGATCAACTTCTAGCTCACTGGTTCACTACCTCCTTTGTCAACAAGATTGCACAAGACATTGCTATGGGGGCATGTGTAACTGAGGAACAAGACATTACTCATGCCCAGTACCTCGATTTAGTGTACTCCCAGTCTGGCACGTTATACGATATCTTGACTGATGCCCAGCGACCTAGGACCTCTAAAGCACCAGCAACCCCATCAGTTGATGGTGTTATTGGTTCCATCTCTTAGACTTCTTGCGAGTCTTCTAATGGGAAGAAAAAATCGAATTCTTCCAACAATTCTGCTCCTCCGACTACCCCAGATTCTGGTAAGACCGCGGAGGTCAACGTCGTCCAGGCCAATCTTGCGGGCAAGACTTCCAAAGGGAAGAAGAAGGGCAAAGGCAATGCCAAATCCGATGCCCCAAAACCAGAATCGTCCAAACCACGTGTTGATGATGGTTCACAGCGAAAACCGAAGTACCCTTGCCTGATTTGTGATGAAGACCACTACACCAAAGATTTTCCTAGACGATCCGAGGTTATTCAACTTCTTAAGGACTCTAAGGGAACTTCGGCAGTTCTTAAGGAACCTTTTCCATCTCAGTAGACCCAGATTGTCGAGCAGCCTTTGCCATATGCACCATTTGGGTCTCAGGTTTTCATGATGAATGGTGCTGCACCTGTTTCTATTGCCACTCGTTCGAAGGATTATGTTGAATCACGCCAGGAAGATGGGAAGGAAGTCGTTGATGGCCCTCCTCCCCCACTTGCCTCTGGTCCCCTTGAGATTGAAAGGTCCAGTGCTAAACCCGTTGTACAACCACCTTCCAAAGGTGTCCTCCGAAAGTCTTCCTATAATCTGAACACCCGTGCTGCTCAACATTATAGCATTGTTGAGGATTTGGCACAGGCGCCTTCCGCAATGTCTTCTTTGGAAGCTCTTCAGAGTTGTCCGTCTGAACGGAAAGCCTTGTTATCTACCATTGGTGGAATCGATCCCGCCGATTCTAGCCTTCTCACCTTCGATCTAGAGAATTTTGTCCCCCGACTTCCGCACCAGATTTCCCTTGTTATACAAGTTGGTATTAATGGCCTCAATATCCATAGAGCCATTGTGGACGAAGGTGCCTCTACCTGCGTTATTTCATCTGCCTGCTGGAAGGCCATTGGCTCTCCAGCCCTCACCTCATCTCCCAATGCCCTCGAGGCATTCAATGGAAGGGAATCAAAACCCTTGGGTGTTCTCGCGAGTCTACCAATTACATTGCAAGGTAATACAGTCAACGTTGAAGTGGAAGTTTTTGATGCCAAAATCAACTACAATCTTCTACTCGGTTGCAATTGGACACATGCCATGTTATGCATTCCATCCACCCTCTTTCAAATTTTGAAGTTTCCACATGAGGGCAAGATTATTACTGTAGATCAGTTGTCTTTCTTTACTTCATCCCCCGAGAACAACGTGCCATACATGGATCAAATTCCTAATCCCCCCAACAGTATAGTACCAGGTCTTTTCAAGGACCCCATTCTCATGGGTATTTTTCTCATTCCACCACTGAATACCATTCAAGTCAATATGATCTCTAGGTCTGATGACCCATGGATCGTCCCTTCTCCTGAATAGGTTGCCTCTTTTGGAGAATCGATGCCTTTGACCCTGGTTGAAATCAATTATTGTGAAGTCGTTGCCGCATCAGATTCTCCTCCTGCTGATAATGCTCCTTTGAGCATAGCTCTTGATGTTTATTCTCAATCCCCTTGGCTCGATGATGGAGATTCACTTGATCCTTTGAGAGAATTTTTTCTGTCTGACGAAGCCATCGTGGAGACTATGTCTCTCGAAGATCTACCATGGAACGATGGGCATCATCGTTCCTCGTTCATGCCTAGCCTGGGGTCAATGTCTAATTGTCTCAAGCGTTTTGCATCTCAGGTTCCCACTCTGCCACTCCAGACGCCAGTATTGAATCATGAAGTTTTCTCGGAAGGAAATCTGAGTAATATCACCCAAACGATGCCTATCAACATCTTCGTTAAACCGGGGATCGTCGAGAACGTTCATGTGGGAGTCACTTGTTCTCCCGATGAGATTCAAGTGTACACTAGTCTCTTCCGCGAATTCTGTGATGTTTTCGCGTGGTCTTATGAAGAGATGCCTGGAATCGATCCCAGTATCGTCGTGCATGAAATTCCCACCTATCCTGGTGCGAAGCCTGTGCGCCAGCGTCTACGTCCAGTGCATCCTCGGAAAGTCGCTGCTATAAAAGCTGAAGTTGAAAAACTTATTAAAGCGAGCTTCATATATTTGATCCCTCTGATAGAGTGGGTTTCCAATATTGTCCCTGTGGATAAGAAGCAAGGCACGATTCGAGTCTGTGTTGACTATCGAGATATCAACCGGGCTTGCCCTAAGGACAACTATCCCACCCCCTTTATCGATCAGATTAGTGCGGGAAGTGAGATCTTTTCCCTTATGGATGGCTTTTTGGGTTATAATCAAATCAATATCCTTCCATTCGATCAACATAAGATCACTTTCATCTGTCCGTGGGGAACATTCGCCTATAAGAAGCTCCCTTTCGGCTTGAAAAACGCTGGGGCTACCTTCCAGCGTGCCATGTCTTACGCCTTTCACGACATACGTAATGTTGTTTAGCCGTACCTGGATGACCTTCCGGCTCATTCAACTCTATGCAAAGACCATCCGGAACATCTCTGCCATATTTTTCTCCACTGTAGACGTTACAACATCAGGCTTAATCCTCACAAGTGCATCTTCTATGTTGACTCTGGTCGACTTTTAGGATTCATTGTCTCTAAGGACAGAATTAGCCTTGACCCTCTCAAGGTTGAGGCTATTTTTAATCTCCCATCCCCATCCTCATTGCATCAGCTTCAGAGTCTTCAAGGGAAAGCAAATTTCTTACATCGTTTTATCTTGAACTATGCGGAGGTAGCCAAGGGGTTTACGCGACTTATAAAGCAGGACATACCCTTTTTATGGGACGAGATTGCTCAACAATCTTTCGATAACCTTAAGACGTTGCTTGTCAATGCTCCATTAATACGTCCTCCAAATTATCATCGCGACTTTATCGTGTCGGAGTCGATTCTGTTCTCCGCCGATGTTTGACCTTAGAAGAGGCTGAGAAAGTTTTGAATGACTATCACAGTGGCACCTGTGGCGGTCACATGTCCAGTTATGCTACCGTACAAAAGATCCTTCGTGCGGGCTATTTCTGGCCATCTATCTTTGAAGACTGTATTGTTGCAGTACAAAAGTGTCACGCGTGCCAGATTTTCCAACGCAAGATGCATGCGCCGCCTCTCCCATTACATCCTGTCATTACCGTGGGCCCTTTTGCCAAATGGGGCATTGATTTTATGACGTGAAACCCTCACTCGGCTGGGGGGCATGCTTATATCATCGTTGTCGTAGATTATTTCACCAAGTGGGCCGAAGCGATGCCTACACTGGCTGCAGACAGTAAGATAGCTGCACAGTTCATTTTCAACCATGTGATCACTCGTTTTGGCATTCCTCAAGCCATCGTCACTGATCATGGCTCTCATTTTTGGGATTACATGATGGTAGAGCTGACATCTAGGTTGGGCTTGCGTCACAACAACTCGATGCCATATTACCCTAAGGAAAATGGCTAGGTTGAAGCTGTGAACAAGGTGTTTGTCACGATGCTTCAATGGACAATTGGTATACACAAATCGAATTGGAATCTCCAGTTGTTTTCAGCGCTTTGGGCCTACCGAATATCAATGAAAAGTGCAACCAGATTCACACCATTTCAGTTGGTGTATGGTCTAGAAGCTACTCTTCCGGTTTAATGTGAGATCCCTTCACTAAAATTTGTTGTGGAATTACTGCCCGATACTTCCCCGGAGGAAGAACGTCTCCTATATCTCGAGAGACTGGACAAAACTCGTCGCTTGGCTGCTTTGGTTATCGAGGCACAGAAAAAGCAAGTTAAAGCTCATTTCGATCAAATGGTTTCTTCGCGCTCTTTTATCGAAGGGGACCTCGTCCTCTTGTATGATCAAGCCCATGCTAAGCTTGGGGCAGGAAAATTCCAACCTATGTGGCATGGGCCCTATATTGTTAAGCGTGTATTGAAAAATGGGGCTTATGAGCTGATTGATTATGAAGGTCTTCCTTTAGCACAGCCCAGAAATGGGTTGTACCTGAAGAAATATTATGCTTTAATCATTCTTGAGTAGTATATGTACATAGGTGATTTTTTCATTGTTGTGCATGTGTGGTGTGGTGTGCTTTGTAAGCGTTTTTCTACTTATTGGGTCTTCCTGATTGTGCAGATGTCTATTACTCCTTATGTTGGTTTCGCGGATGGTGCCTCCTGCAGTACTAGGAACCTATCTTCGGCAGCCTAGGTAATTTACAATCCTGCTGGTGAGTTGGTTAATTTACAAGGTGTTTGTCTAGGGCCTGCTACAAATAATGTCATGGAATATAGTGTCGTTTTGGAATTATTAACTGAGGTTTTTAACCTCAGTATTCGCACATTGCTTGTATATATGGACTCACAGCTTGTAGTGCTACAGCTCAATGGTCATTATTCAGTTAGAAACCCATGCATTTTAAGACTGTATCTATGTATTCATTTACTTGAAATAAATTTTGATTACATCACATATCAACATATACCAAGATGAATGAATACATTAACAGATGCAGTAGTCAACATGGTATTAGATAGACATTTACACAACTTATAAAAAAATCATCATATGTAAGAAAGATCCATGTAGAAAATATATGTATATATATATGTCGAGTGTTTGCAACGTGTGCATCATATAAAATCCAAAAAATATACATGTTTGTTTTAATTACATCCGGAGATGACACATCTCTCAAAAATATGCAAATAAAAGCCTAGGTGACTAATCGGCATGGTGCTCATGGCAGCATGTTACTGTCTGCACCAACCATCTCAGTAAGCGATTGAGGCAACTCAGCACCCCTACGGTGTGCCTCTGATAAGCCAAAGGGACATCAGCTAGGCGAGAATAATCTGGAACCCCACGAGCAATCCCCTCTAAGTTCTGTACAAACTCGTTCCCCTCGCCCCCCTCACCTTGAGGGTCATAAGCGACAGGGGTCCTCCTCGCGATCGGTGACATCCTGGTGGGCCTCTCTGGGCCAACATCTGCATACATATAGGATCAGTTGTTAGAACATGCATGTATACAAAAAAATCATAAAACTTATAAAATTAAAAAGAGTCTTACCCAGCTCCTATTCCCAGTCCTCTCTTTCCGGGAGCGGAAGGTCTGAGTCTCCAGTGAAATCAGTGCCTGCATAGGGCCATTCCTCTATGATGTTCAGTTTTCGTCGGAGCCATCCAAAGAACTCGGGCCACCATGACATCTGCTGGCTGCCCCCTGCCCTGGGCATCAATGCTGCCCATCGAGCCATCCGTGGCTCTCTCAATGGTGGATCCGGGACTATAGCCCCCTGGCATTAGAAGATAGGTAATCATTCTAGGAAGAATGATACCAGGATTGACCCGTATCCAAACTATTTTAGTTTTGTCTTTTTGCATTTGGTCAATTGCCGTTTTATGTTCATAGTTACGGCTGTGGCCCAGTCAAACACTGTTGGGTTCATGCATTCTGATGCCAGAAGGCTCTGCGTTTTGGTAGCCTCGTGCGGTGCCTGTGACCCCGCAGCCCGCGTAATAGTATGTAGCACCACTCTAAGTGCTAGATCAGGAACAGTCTGAATGTCAACTTTGCCACTACCTATTCCCTTATGTGCTCCTGGGCACACCCTCTCCATGACTATCGTCATGTTTTCACCAGAAGGCCTGGTGCCAGTCAAGATAGGAACTGGACCCCTACGTGACAGTCCAGTGATAAAGTACACGTCTGACACTTTGAGCTCAAGCACTTGATCTCGAAGTTTGAACTTCTCTTCATCCTCATCCTAGATGCTAACCAGATATTGTAGCAGTTCGAGCTGAGCCCGGAGACATGGCGTTAGGAATAATTTTTTCAAACCGCAATTTCGGAGAGCATTCATAGACTGCTCATTTCCCATTGCCAACTCGTCTTCCTCACTGTGCTCTCTTTCCTTCCATTCAATTACCATTTTTGCTGTGTACCTGCATCAATTTGGTCGTAAGCACATTGTAAGATCCCTTAGGTGCTCAAAATAACAATTAAATGGTTGCATTTTTGTTAAATTCAAAAGGAATATTGGGTTGTGTGGTTGGCGCAGCTGTTTTGATGACAGTCGCGCCACCAGGCGTGGTCCCTTTGCAAAAAGAGGTCGATTGGCACGGGTCTGTGCCTGATACCCGCGCTAACCACGAAAGCCCTAGTTTTGCAACTCCTTCCCTTAGGGATGCCAAATGACAATGAAAAGCTATGAAATATGGCTTAAAAGATGGCTAATGGAAGGGGCTCTTACCTGGAAAAGACGGAATCCAGAATAGTGCACTGGATTGTCCACAATCGTCACCTCAAGATCGCAAAGGAAATGGTTCACTATCGCTCTGCAAAGAGGTAAAAAGGTAAAAGTAAATACGTTTTTATTATTCATAATATTTAGAGCTTTTCAAAATCAAAATTAGGTTTTAGGACTTATTTTTCTGATATTTTATCATATTTTTGTTGAAAAATGGGTTTTACACTTGCTTTTTCTGCAACGACAGGTTTTCATGTGATTAGGACGACGACACGAGTTGTATTTTATACTTTTTTAAACTCAGTAAAAACACGAAAAATTCACTACTAGAGTCACCTTTCAGCTCTTTTCTGACTCTCAAAAACTGAAAAGATCGCCGAGTCGCTTGTCGTTTTGATCTTGTTAAATTGGCTTTGAAACGAAATCTACCCAGTATACGTTTACCCCTTTTTCGGGCTAGGATAGATTATTTACGAAAATGGAATACCCTAGCCTATTGCGACTAGGAGGTTCTCTCAAACATAGTTTTCTACCTTTTTGGATCTGTGGGATTATCTATGAAAAGGGACTACTGGAGTTTTCTTTTCCATTGTCTTTTCAAACTCTCTAAACATGAAAAGACGCTGAGTTCTTCCTTTGTCAGACTCGTTAAAAATTGATGACATCGGACTCCGTCGTAATGACGTTACTCGAGTTCCTCCTTCCTAGGGCTTGTTAAATGTACTAGGTCAGGTTTGTCTGAAGGACAAACTTATATTGCAAGCATATGCTATCCCCTTCAAGCTTGTTTTCAAAAATAATTGGGGTACTCGCTAGAAATAGTGGGGGAAAATGGAACCAGTATCATAGTCGTGTCGGTAGTATGTCGCTCTTGAACATGGCACTTGTCTGCATTCGTGTCGGGTTGAGGACATCTCATTTTGTTATCTGCTTGACTCCGTGGGTTTGGGTAATCTCTTTTGACCGCTCATCTACTCTTTGCCACATCACCATGACCTCAGATCCCTTGATGTCAAATACTACCAAATCCAACGTCGTGCCACCAATATGTTCAAGAGAAGTTGGCCTCTGCAGTTCTCAACCTCCCTCTGATTCTCTGTTGCTCTTGATTCACAAACATCATGTTCCCTTGTCTCGTGTCGATGATGTGGGAAACATTATGGCCCACCTTCGATTAAGGTCACTTCCTATAGACTTCAACTCATTCTCCAGGAAGCTGATCTAGAGACTCCCTTTAGGTGCCTTGGAGCCTGCATGCCTCAATGGTAGGTTCTTCGCATTCGACGCAAGGTTTTCATTATTGGCCTTCGATCGAATGATTCTGCGGGTGTTCGACGCCAGCTCACTATTCACATTCCGTGGATTGTACCTCTTGTACCTTGAGAGCCATCATCATTATTGGTGGTTCCTCTCGTATCTGTTAACTAATTTCATTATTGGCTGGTAATCCAACGATGTTCTTGCATGTACGACTTCAACTCACTTATTCGCATGCTCGAAATTGTACTCTGTTCGGGTCGAGATGGAGAGCAAGACCTGGATTTTGTCTGATAAACATCCAGGCTGCGGATTCTTTGTGGATTATCACGATTTATTACATGACTCATTTAATTGGATGGCTGCGACCATACCTGAGTCTACTTGTTGATCCTTATTTGCTGGATATTTGTGTCCGTACCTTGGATCCTGGTTATTGTACACTCAATTATGGATGGCGGCGCCCATACCACCTATCATGTATTAGAGATATCAGTTGTATTTGTATTTGCAGGTCTTCCGACGGCAGTGTTTTCAGTTGGGTGCGTTCTCATAAAGCATTTCACCCCTCCCTCTCTCACAGACCTCATGCTTTAGGGGGCATCTGTTACACATCATTTTGTCACCGTCCCTACAATCCCTCATCCCGTACATTGGAGGACTATTCTTGTGACCTATGAACAGTAAAATGTCCTACAAACACCTTCATGGCATCCTTCTGCATAGGGAAAATCATTCTCCTGAAGAACATTTCCTCTCAAAAACCCTGAAAACAGATGTTTTAGCCTTGGCGTGACTAGCCAGTTCATCCCTCGTGCCAATGGGGAAAATTCACACTAGAGGGTGTGCCAGCTGGCGCTCTGTCCCTGTGTTTCACTCACGCCAAGCCTATTAATAATTTAAAAAAAAAATAAATGGCGGAAGTTTGATTCTAACAAACTCCAGAATGAATCATCAGAAGAAGTTGAGTGGTTTGGCTTTGGATCTCCATGTTTAGGAAGTGGTTTTCCACCTCTCATGGAACCTTCCTAAGAGATAGGACCTATCCCATGATTATATGGATCCCAACTTCCCTTCCTCCCTCTATAAAAGCTTGCCCTCTCCATTTGCAAGCTATCTAAAGTTTTGGGAAGGAAATGATATCTTAGTGACGATCAAGAGCAGAGTTGAGGAGAACCCTGTGAGAGAGAGAGTTCTGTCAAATCCCTTACGAGCTTTGTTGAGACGCGCTCCGCTGCAAGCCTCGCCGAAGGAAGATCATAGCGTTAGAGCATTTGGTTGTAATCTCCCTTTTTGTCATCTATAATATAAGCGACTCTGATTTTGGTTCCATTCGTGTGTCTACTCTTTTATGTAATGCAACAAATTATATCTTCTCTGACTGATATATAGTTATATGCTTTAAATATTACGTTGTATGTCGTCGTTTATCTGCATGTGTATAGATGTCCGAACGTGCCAAACGGAAGGATTGTGATCTGTCAAGCTAGGGACGAGGAGCACCGCTTCTTCCTTGACAACAGCAGCGTGGGATTTAAGGTAGGCTACTTATCGCGATCTTTGTCTTTCTTGTAACTAGGAACCAACGTCATTGCATGATTCGATTGTTGCTAAACCCAATCTAGGGCTAGTGGGATCGCCTCTATCCGCAGAGGGGATTTACCTCCACAACACATATCAAGAAATGTGAGGTTATTTGGAAACAAAGTAAATATAAGTGTGTGCCATATAATTCCAAACAATAAAGAGTGGATCACTATACTTTATTGTGTGAATGTTGTTGGTAAAATAATTCTAAGGTTTATTTTTCATAGGGAAAATACAACTTAAAAAATACCTTGTTGGATGTGAGTTGAGCACATGCATAGTAGCTCGACCACATGTTTGGATAACCAAAGAGTTGTTCCTCAATTAGTTTCATTACTTTGTAGGCTTTGTCTAGAGAGGATTTTCACCTACAAACCACCATTAGAAAAATTTTGAGGTTTAAAATGGGCCTCGAAACAAAAATGTACAAGCAAAATCAAATTTATAAGAACCAATAGGATTCAAGATGATGATGTCAACCATGTGGGATGATTCACCATTTTTGGAGTAAAAAATTAAAAAGATTAAAAATAATAATAATAAATAAATAACTACTTTTTCAACTCGTATTTTCAACTTATCTCCCTACAGTTTTACTCAAATTTCAAGCAAGGGAACTCGTTGTATGCAAAATTTAATTCCTCATGCAAGGAGTACCCATGTTGCATACTTTCAATGGACCCTACTACATGAAAAAAGAGAAATACTTGAAAAATGTGACTGCAATCACGCTTTTTCATGTATTTCTTATTTTTTGTATGGTCCATCGAAAGTATGCCACAAGGGTACTCTTTGGATGATGAATTAAATTTTTCATCCATCGAGTGCCCTCGTTCAAAATTTGAGTAAAACCGTAGGGAGATCAGTTGATGATACAAGTTGGAAAATAGTTTTTTCTTTTTTCCCTCTAAAATTTGATGATGTAATCTAATCTTATTTTATTATTTGCACTATTATTTTATAATATTCCTTAGGAGGCCCATTTTAGACCTCAAAATTTCTCTAATGCTTCTTTTTTCTTATAGGCGTAGAAGTCACATGACACAAACTATCATCCAAGAGGCTAAAGGTTTAGGTATTGATTTATTGACATTGCGAGCTTATGCAAGCCATGAGATTCAACAATTAAATATAAGAGTTTTTTCACCATTAAATAAATACTTCAAATTTTAGAGAGGGATATGTATGGAAAGAAAATTTTCCTTGAGATTAACATCATTAAATCTATTGATTTGGGGAGCAAAGCATTGTGAAAGGCACTCATAATTGATAACATTAGTTGAATTTTACAAAGAGAGGCATATGGACCCTAAAACTTCGGATGCACCTTCTTAACAAACATGGCTATGTGAAAATTTCTAGGTTTCAAATCAAGAATTAAGTGTTGTATAGAACATGTTGAGGCTATCACGTATACAAGAGAAACATGTGCAAGGTAGGTCAACCTAAAAATCAAGAGGTTTTCTCTCCATAAACAAAAATATGTTAAGAATGTGCTAAGTTCATCAAGTATACGTGAACAACATGTGTAATATATCTTGACATAATAGAAGTGAGTAAATCAATGAATGCACTATCGAACAATGTCATATGTTAATGAAACACAAAATACACCAAGTTAGGAGAAACTCTCTATACCTACATGGTTTACCTGATTGACTAGGTAAATTAAGCTGTTGTGAACCTTGATATTAACATTAATTACAAGAATCAAGAGGTCACACCTCCAATCCCAACCCCTCCACCCACCTTATCTAAATGAGGTGGTGCATTTTTCCATTCTATGGAGACTGGGATGCAAAAGATGATTTTGCCTATTTGGGGGAAATAAAATTTCATGATGAAAATATACAAGTGAACTAGAGTCAAGTACATAATAGGAAACCACTAGGGATCCAAGGAAGTGGATCCTTTTCCATATTCCTTAAATTGTTATTAGAGAGGACACGTGGAAATCCAAGGATAGAAGGTGATGGTGCAATTTAGTGGGGTCATCACCTACAAAGCATAACTTCATATTGACATTGAAATTCTCATTGATTAAGAGGGGAGGAAGAAATAACTAAAATAGGTAAAGAAAAGCAAGACATAATGGATAAATGATAAGAAGGAAGTTCTGATTGTGACAATAGAAAGGAAGGAGAAGAAAATTTATGACAATGAACTCTAATTTCAAGATAAGAGCAAGAGAGTTAGAAATGAAAATTCATATTTGAGATATGGTAATGCTTTATTTAGAATTATGTAGGTTTGTCTCTTTTTTAATATGAGTAGATGTCAACATGAAGTTGAGTGAATGTATATGTTTGCAATGGCTATTAGAATTGGGCGTTTGAATTCCATTCAAGTATTTTCTTATTGATGACACACTTTTGTTACCATAGTACAATGGCATATCCACTAAAAAGCCACTCCATGACATCGAAAAAAAAATAAAAACAAGAACTTGATGACCAACTTCCAATTTTTTGTGATTGGTAAATAGATGTATATAGTAAGGACAAAACAAGGGTAGTAAAATATCATATTTTCAATTTGCAGGAAAAACGAAAAATGCAAATTCATGACATGGCACAATTAAACATTGAAAAGCACAAGATTGATCTAAAAGATCACAAAGCACTAAGTATGAAATTCCAATTATACAATGAGATTTCAACTGACTGAAAAAGATAATAATAAATTTAAAATATAAAAAATAATGCTTGTAAAATCTATCTATATCAAATACTATCTATAAATTTCAATCCTAATTTCATAATAAGCATTCTCTATATAGGTTAAAATTATATATAATCAAACACATATCAACCAATTATTTCATAATAAAGAAATTATAAATATAAAAATATCTAGTAAGGTATTTTATTAATGTGTTTTACAAATAGACACATAGTTTGATTAGTATCAACAATAACCCACATATAATGAACAATCATGCCTACTCTAAAAGTAAAAATAATCCAACATGAAAGTTGTTCATTTCATTGTTTTATTTCAAAAGATAAAACAACTAATTTAAAATTTAAAAATGTTTAGATCGCTTCATCTAACAACTATTTTAAATAAACATCTCTTCTACACCTATAAATTTAGTAAATTTGCAACAATTGGTTTTCAAATTCAAGGTATCATGTTCTAGTAAATTGTGGTATGGTAGTAGTGACATTATTATTTCGGAATACACTTTCTAAATTTCCATGCAATTGTAATGCGTATAAAAAACGAAGCATTTTCTTAAATGCTTATAATTGTCTATCAATATGACATTATGTGCGAACACTAACAACATGCACTTTTTTACTTTTTCAAAAAAACTATTGTCAAACTACCACTAGTTTATATCCCATAGCCATTTTCAACAATGATAACATAAAACAAACATAAATAAAACAAATTATGAACAATTATAATAGGAAAAATCTCTTCAGCGTATAAAGCTGTAATGAAATTTTTTCACAAGCCAATTGTAAAAGCATATGATCGACTATTGTATGTCACATTTGCACTTATAATAGTTTCAAATATGTTTCATTATAAAAAGTTTTTAACTTTAACCAAAATGACAATATAGGTTGAGTTGACATAATAGTGAGAAGAAGTTTGAAACTACCTTAAAATCATTTTAAAATAGGAATATGCATAGAGAAATTGTGTTGATTTCTGGTATCATCGGATGTGATCTAAGTCTCAAAATTTGCAGGGAGGCTTGGACACATGTACTCCAGAATACTCAGAAATTGTTTTGGGAAATTATATCCGGAGGATGTTTTACTAAAATAATTAATTATTTTTATTGGATGCCTAAGTCTAAACTTAGGGAATTAAAATAATTAAAGTGTATTAATATAATTAGGTGTGAATCTTCTAGAAAAAGACAAAGATCAAGTCAATATGATATGAGACATTGATTATAATCTAATTTGGGCCATTGATTTCTCAACAAGAAGATTATAAGGAGGACATTGATGGGAATTTGGAAAAATACATCGAAGGGATCAAGTGATCAATTTCTCAATTGGGCAGCGCAAAGCAACCATACAGATCATCGAGGAGATTCTTGTAGAGAGGGGCAAGGTTATTTTCCGATAGAAGATTTTTCCTGATCCGGAGAGTGCAAGGCATAGAGGGCAGAGAGTAGTCCGGAGAGGCAGTGCAGTGCCACGCAGAGGCAATATAGAGCTACGTTGTGGCAGCGCAGAGCTTCAGAGGGAGTCTGTATTTATGCTAGGTAACAGTCTGAATCTAGTGTTGGAGCCAGGGTGTGAGACCGAGAGGCCAAAGGGATGAAGTTTCCAACTAGCAGAAGATCGAGAGGAGGTGCAGCATAGTCCCAGCTACAGTGACACAGTAACTGTGTAGGCATGACATAGTACTATGCAGTGAAAATGCAAAGGCTCATCTCCAGTGCAGATAAGTGTTGGGCTTTCCAGTGACGGGGTGAATAATCTCACTATATTTTTTTCCAGTTAGATCTTTGTATAGGATTTCTAGTTTGGCATCTGAAGAATTATATTCAGAACTACTTAATAATACAAGCCCTCAGCTTTTGTACCAGTTTTCCCGCATTAGGTTTTTTTGGGGACATTAGTCCAAAAAGAACAGTGTCATATGTGTGTTTATTTTCTTATTTCTCAGTTCTTGTTTCCGCATATTATTTATGCAGTGAAGGTTGCAGTGTGATGTATTTAGTGTTGTTGGAGTAGGGTCCCCAGGGGTAAAGCAATTTTGAGTATTTTTGGTTAAGATTTTTTTGTACGCACTGCACGGAGATGTCAAGGGGCTTTGGGGCAGGTCAAAGTCCCTTAATTATTGTAACAGGTAAAAGGGAAAACCATGAGTCTCAAACCATGGTATGTGCACTTCAAAGACTTATAAATATGTAAGAGTCGAGTTGAGTAAGAGATATTCGTAGATCGATAGATGTTTATGCTTATGAATGTTTTGATCTAAGTTTTGGGTCGGTCTGTCTAGGTAGAAATGCTCTTGCTAGCTGTCTGCGCGAAGACCTAGTCCTGAGCTGTGTGCACGAACTCTGCTGCTGTGTGCGCAGACGAAAAGATTATATTGAATTGAAGATCTCTTAATAAAAAAGACAATTTTGGCGAACTCAAACTTTTATATGATTTATGTGGCTAATTGTCTTATATTTGTTATGTGCGCTATCTATTGCTTACTGCAATTCTAGATTTGGATCTATGTTATTGAATGCATATTTATTTCAGTAAATGATAAGTCGAATTGGATTTCATCTGTGCGCAAGTATTATTCCCCTTTAACTGTTAGATCCAAATTAAGTATAGTGATATGTTCTGCGCAAGTCTATATTGAAGTAAGGATTAATTCTATGAATGCACAAGGGTTAAGTCTTTTTATTTTTATCTGGTGGACCTGCGAAACTACTTTACTGTTTAAGGGTTTATCTGCAAATGGATCTGGTTTCTGCGAAGTGTTAGATTTGTCACGAAGGATTAATATCTGCCACATCAAAAGCTCCCTCGGGGTGCGGAAACCTGGTTCCATCACCCCCCCATACTGCTTCGAGTGAAACTTTGGTCTGCGCAAGCAGATCATTGCCGAAAGGGCCAGTAGTTGGAGGGTTTTGTTGGTTGCACAGAACACTCTGAACCTGGGTCAGGACCCCTTAAGCCAACAAATGGTTTTGCTTCAAGGACCGAGATCATTTTGAGGGAGATTTGATGTTGTGGCATCCAACACAGAATGAACTACAAGATTGGCTCGACAAGAAGGTGTGAAAATTTGCAATCCAAGGAAACTGAAATCATAAATTATCTGTTGAGGATTGGGAGTAAAGGTGTATCTACACAGAGGTCCACGAAATTTTCTTTGCTTCCTTTGCGACGGAGTTACATGAGTGCTTATCTCGGCTGACTAAATTTCAAAACTATGCAAAGGATGACGCGATCACCAAGTGGACCCCGTAATTGGTGCAACAATTGGAGAAATCTAGCAGCAAGATTACTCGTGCTATAAATCACTAGATCGATAGTGTTTTGGGAGGATTTGTGACTAAATTTTCTATTGATACTTTTGTAATGTATTCTGAAGCTGAAAGGAGATTTTTCAAGGGCCTTAGAGGTAAGTTCTTGTGCTCAATAAAATTGTGGATTAAAATTCTTTTATGCGAAAAGGGTACTTCGTGTAGCCACATTGAGTGAATGTCCCTAAGAGGCCCGAATACATGCAATGGAAAAACTTACAGAGTAGATCTAGAAGAGGGTTTTGTTTATATCCCTCTGAAAGGTAAATCTAACAACGGCGAGGATTCTAAAACAAGTAGCTCTGGTGAATCTGCGCACTCAGAAGAAGAGGGATTGCAAGATCAGGCTATTCTTGGGTCGTTGGCCTTAGTTTAGATCCCATCCACTCCACTCCCAAATTCGCCTCACTCTAACAAGCCATCCACTCAACCTCCACCTCCATCTCCACCTCTAGAAGACAACATGGCTACTTCCATCAAGCTGTAGAATTTCAAGGGCGTTGGAAATGAAGATGTTGACTAATTTTGGTTTGTCACAGATGTTGTATGGACATCACAACAGATCAATAATGATAATGTTAAGAGAGGCAGCTGGCTATTGCATTTCAAGAACGCACGCTTGTTTGGTACATGAGGTATATGGCAATCAATCCTAATGCCACGATTGACGAGCTTAAGACTACATTGAAGGATCAGTTCAAAAAGTCGAAATCCTACTCTCAATGCATGACTGAATTAAAGGAGATCCACCAAAAAGTGAATGAATCTGTATGGGATGCAGATCAATGATTGAAGCGCACCATCAAAGACAAAGGATTTACTATGAATGACACACAACACAAAGAATGGCTCATTGCTATGATGTTGTTGCATCTGCGTTAGTCTTTAAATCAACAGAAGATTGCAACACATGCTAAAGCTGTAGAGATTGCAATGAAGTTAGAAGCCTCGCCTGTACCAGCTACACAGGTCAGGGCTCAGCAGATCCAAAACTAGTTAGTTTCACTGCACTTAGAGATACAAAGTCTGTGCCAAGAGAAAGAGAAGGATGTATGCGCAGGTGTATGGTGTATATGTTGTAAAGTTGAAGGGCATCACAAGGATCAATGTCTCGTATACAATGACTATCTAGCAGCTAGAGGACCAAGTCCAATTAAGAGTGCAACAAGACCAAGTGGAACCCCGAAATTATGGTGTGTGATTTTTCAAGTAACTATTCTGCACATGACAAACTTCTGCCCTAGGATTGGTAAATATGTTCCAGAGCTCAATCAACCTTACTGCAAATTTTGTTGATCGGTGGGATATGATGATTAGAACAGTTGTAGCTTCGATTTGATGATTGACCGAGTTGGTTTATATAGGATGTAGGCATAAGGACGAGAACCAGGTTCACCTGCATCTCCGTCTAGAAGTGGCGGATTCCAAGGTAAAGGACGAGGAAGGGGTGGAGGAGCTGGTCGTGGAAGGGGAAAACTCATTTGTTATAACTGGGAAGAGGCTATCCATTATGCGCGTGAGTGCCCGAACCCAACACAACAATCTTGCAGATATTGTAGGAATTTTGATCATGTTCTTGAATAT
This sequence comes from Pinus albicaulis, assembly GCA_034641835.2. NCBI lineage: Eukaryota > Viridiplantae > Streptophyta > Pinopsida > Pinales > Pinaceae > Pinus > Pinus albicaulis. Next base: position 1,078,980,899 of record CM076579.1, on the reverse strand, counting down.
TTCCCTGTATTATTTGCAAAAATGGATGAGAAGAAATCGCAGAAACCTACACAAAATTTTCAAATGATGAGAGCATAACCAAGCACTGAAGACCCTAGCATAATTATTGTAACCATAAGAGGCGTAGTAATTGGAGAAGATAAAGCAAAATATAAGAGACTTGTCACTGATGTTTGCGTCTGGAGAGCTCCTAAGAAAAAAGAAGGATTCAAATTTATATATATATATATATATATATATTTTTTTTTTAATTATTTTTTTGTTTAATAATATATGATTTTTTTAAAAATACTTTTAAGATGTTTTTTTTTTAAATTATTATTATTATTTATTATTTATTTAATTATTACTTTTAATTATTCTTAAATATATTATAATTTGTTTTTTTTTTTTAAATATGTTTTTTTATTTTTTATTTTTTATTTTTTTTTATCAAAAATCTTAGCTGTCATTACATTGACAGAAAATTGTTATAAGGACTGATTTCATTTCGGAGACCCAAACACGGGCCCGTTCAAAATGATGAATTTTGGTTAGCAAGGCTTTACTGAGCAGGATTTCAATATTTGAATTCATGATTCTGTGATCATTGTAATTTATCAAAAATCTTCGGTTGTATAAAAAGAAATCATTTTAATGTTTTTAATTATTAATTTTAATATTTTTAATTTTAATTTTTTTTTTTTTAACTTTATTTATCTCATCAATATTATTTATTTATTTTTTATGTTTTAAGCTTTTTTTTCAATTTTGTAAATTCTTTTCTTAAATTATGTTTTTTTAAATGTTTTATTTTATTTTAAATTTACTTTTTAATGTTTTTATGTTTTTTTTTTTAAATATTTTATAAGTTACTTTTGTTTTTTAACATTTATTTATTTATTTTTTTTATACATTTTTTATATTGTTTATTTTTTTTTATTTTTTTTTTATGTTAAAATATATATTTTTATTTACTTGTTATTATCTCTTTTTTTTTTTTAGTTTTTTTTTCAATATTTTCATATTTTCAATATATTTGATTGGATATATATGTCAAAATAAAAAATATGTAGAAGTAATAAGTTTAAGGGAACAATTTTGTGTTGATGGTGTATTGCTATTAATATGATAAACTTAAAATAAAAATAAATTAATATAAATAAGTTGTTTTACGCTAAGATTTGAAAAGAGATATACTTTTAGCCTTTAAAATTAAAATTACTCTTGGAATAATAAATCTTTCATTTACTTGTTCATTTTAAAAAATTGTTTGTCATATTTTTTGTCCATAATTTCATGGTTCAAATATGTTAAAAACTTAAGATTTTTAAAACCGTGGTTGAAAACTTCTCAAAATATTAAGGTTTTTCTAAGTTATGATATTTTATCTAATGCTATGGTTGAAAACAATTACAATTTTAGGGTTAACAATATGGACAAAAATTGTTAGAAATTATAAGGCTTTGAGACATATTTTTATCTTTAACATCATGTATCAAAATTGTGACCCTGTTTTTTTTTTGTTATTCAAACATGAACACTTTTTGTTTTGAGAGTGTTTTTTCAAGAAAAATTTTGGTTTTTAGCATAATTTAAAAAAATGTTGAAATTTGACCTAAAAAAAGTGCGTTATGGAATACACATTTTTCGTTTTTGGGGTGTTTTTTCATGTTTTTTTGGGCTAGAGTTCTTGTTTTGAGGTAATAGTTATTTTTGGTAACTTTGTTTTTTATGGAATTCTCAAGATAGGTTAGGTTGATTACATTTTATCAGGTTACTTCACTGATATTACAAATCAGCCCTATCACAAACAATCTTTCATTAAGGTCGTGAATGGATCTCACATTGTTTATAAAAATGTTCGGATACATTTTTTTTATACTTCAGATGACATAGAAATACATTGCTTCTATGATCTTAGTTCAAAAACCATCTCTAGATTTTTTTATCCTTTTATTTGTATTCCTCAAATGCCAAGATCCTCACTATGAAGATGAAAAATATGAAAAAGTTATTGAAGATATAATAATAGCCATGCCCACAAAAAAACAAAAAAAAACATCCTTTGCATTTTGCATGGAAGGTTAAGCACTTAATCAAAACAATGATGAAGAACACATTAAATATCAAGCCCAAAGAAGATTTTAACTGTGAAAGAAATTTATGTTTTTTCATCATCAATTCTAGCAATGTAGATGCACCTATAATGCAAATTTAGAACCAAAAATAAAATTGACTAAAATAACTGCAATTAAAATTTACAATTTTTATTTCATAACACCTTACTTTTATTTATTTATTATTCTTATTATTATTATTTTCTTAATAATTGGCTGCACATAACAACACCATAATTAACCATGGTGAGCCTCCAAAATATATATATATATATATAATTGTTTGCCTCATATTTAACAAATACAAACATAACACCACATAAAGTATTTAGATGCATATTTCATAAGCTGATTTTAAATCTATTGCTGGGATTGGATGTAATGGCATCCTTTCTCACTCTCACTCTATCACTAATATCATATATATATATATTTCATTGTGTCACTAATATCATAGATATTTGATGAAATATCTTAGAAAAAATCTAAAACTTGTTATTATTATGGAAGTGATTTTATTAGTTGTACATATAATAGGTCATTATTATATACGGAATTGCACTTGAACTTGTTTACATACTGTTTATGACATGTATTATTTAATATATATATATTAAAAACTTATGATTGTCATATTTCATTGTGTCACTAATATCATAGATATTTTATGAAATATTTTATATTTTTTCTAAAATGTGTTATGTTTAGGGTTTATAATTTTTCTAAAACTTGTTATTGTTATGGGAGTGATTTTATTAGTTGTACATATAATGGGTCATTATTATACATAGGATTGCACTTGAACTTGTTTACATAAAGGCATGTTCATAGAAATAAAGAGATATTGATAAGAAATTAATTCCTTTAAGGAAAATTTATGATTCACATGATTTGAATTCATAACATTGTTGATAGTTGTTATTGGTAGTAACTAAATGAATAACATGGTAATATAATTAGCGGCATCTTACCTCGGTTCTTGAAATGTTAGATGAATGTTTTGTAATAAGTGTTGCTTTAAGAGGGTGGGTATGAAATGTGGAACCATTATTTCCTTCATATCAAATTAAATTACAAGTTAGCTTAATGGAATTTGGTATTGTCAGAATAAGTACTCATGGATAGAAGAGGAACAGGAAGGAGTGGGGCTACTAAAGGGTACACCATTGTGCCACCACAACAACCAACTCGTGTCACTCTACCTGATGATGGAGAACACATCGCAACACAATATCATATACCTATCGCAACACAATAAGTTAGTTAGATTATATATATTAATGATTATTAGTTCTAATTTATTAATAACTGAATATTATCAATTAAAAGTAATATAATATTTAATTAAATTAAAATTAGTTTATTTTTATTAAAAGTAATAATTATTATGAAATTAAAATAAAATTATTAAAATAGAAATAAAATTATTACTTAATGTTTATGGAATTAAAAAAAATATATATTAAATAATTTATAAAATAAAATAAAAAATAATAATTCAGGTCGGCTCTTTATATCTTTATATTTTTCTTCACTATTAATGACCTAAATCCCTTCTTTCAATCCTTCATTCAAAAGTCCTAAAGATGGATCCCCGTTGGGATTCGAAACGTTGACAAATGTTCCTTAATACTGTGGATAATCCGGAAATCTCTTCAATAACTTAATGAGGTCATTCCAACATATGTCTGAGGCATTGATAAATTGTTTGGATTAGGACATGTCATGTGGAATGAAGCACCCCAAAATCCCGCAAGAAATGTCGTACTTTGATATTTGGAAAAAGTAAAATTTCCAGAATTTTTTGGTTCCACAGATGGTCATATAACAGAGGCATGGCTAGAAAACGTGGATATGTGCTTCACCCTGGTAGAGTGCACCTCAAACCTGAAGGACAAGATGGGTATATTTCAGTTAAATGGAAACACGCTACTTTTGTGGAATACATTATTACCCGAGATGCAGATGGATATCTCAGAAGTAACTTGGGAATTATTTGAAGAAAAGTTTGGATAACATTACCTATCAAAGGAGTTCCTTGAGAGACAATTGAATCAATTCAATGCACTAAAGTAGGGGATTCACACAGTGTTAGAGTATGAGGCTTATTTCATGGAGCTACTTCGTTATTCCCCTCACTTAAACACAAATAAGCTCAGGGTGAACAAATTTGTGTATGGACTAAATTTTAACATTCGAGCCAATGTTAGGATCTTGATGCCTCACACCTTGCATGAGGAAGTTCAACAATCGATGATCACATAGGAAGAGATCATGAACAACAGACCTAGTAGGACAAAAAATATCGCAAGATCGGGAGTGTCCAGTTAAAACATTATCGAACAAAGGCATTTTCAAATGGGGCCAGTGCTCAATCATCAAAAGTGGTCATCAAGGAATCAAAGAACACCATATAGGCATCCATCTCATCAGCCACTCAGGTTACCTTAGCAGACTCTTCAACAACAACAACATTGTCCTATGCAACAACACCAAGCCACGCCACCACAACACTGATCCCCAAAATCTAGCTCCTACTAGCAAAGTTTTAGGCCAACTCCTAGTTCAATTGGAAGTAGGAGCCAAGATCCTAAGAGGGGGTGTTGGACTTGTGGAGGTCCACACTACGAGAATTATTTTCCTCAAAATACATGTAATACTAACTCAACTCAGAAGGTAACCATGGTGGGAGATCTGGACAAATCTCATCGCATTTATGCAATGGTGAACAATCACCAGGCCTAACACCAGTCCACTGTCATGGAAACATCAGGTAGTATTGATGGTATGCGTTTTTTCATTTTAATGTATTCAGGAGCTACTAACTCTTTTGTTTCTCTAAATGAATTATCAAATATTAAGCATGAATTAATTACACAACATGATTTTAGGCACGTAGAAATGGCATGTGGTATGAAAAAATGTAGGAAGGATGATAAGGGATTGTGAGGTGGATTTGAGAGTATGAAAAACCAAGGTATCCTTGTACTCTATAGTCTTAGGATTCTATGATATAGTCATAGGAATGGATTGGTTGGAATGACATGAGGAATTTCTAGATTGCAAAGATAAGATATTGCATTTCACATACGATGACATGCAAAGAAATTCCTTGAAGGGAAAGAACTGAGGGGTGTCCCTAAGGTTCATCCCCTCAATGCAATTAATGAAATGTGGACAAAGGGGATGTAAAATGTTCACAGTGGTAGCTCATAATGATAAGGGTGATTATGAAAAAAATGACAAGCGTCCTATTCTTATTGAATTTAAGGATGTTTTTCCTGAAAAACTACATGGGATACCCCCAAAAAGGGAAATTTATTTTTACCATCGACCTTAAGTCGGGCATTGAGCCCATTGTAAAGGCACGCTATCATATGAAAACTCTAGAGTTAAAAGAGTTGCAAATCCAATTATAGGAGTTATTGGACTTGCAGTTCATACGACCCAACATATCTTCATGGGGAGACCCTGTAATTTTTGTTAAGAATAAGGATGGGTATTGGTGATTATGCATTGACTACCACTATTTTAATAAGGTGACGATAAAAAATCAATATCCTTTACCAAGGATAGATGAATTTTCGATCAAATGAGGGGAGAAACTATGTTTTAAAATATAGATGTGAGGAAAATATATCATCAGTTGAGAATCAAGGAAGAAGATATCCCAAAGACAACCTTTAAGACAAGATTTGGGAATTATGAATTTATAGTTTTACCCTTTGGTCTGAAAAATTCCCTAGGTATTTTCATGAGTTTGATGAATGGAATATTTCAGGATTACTTAGACAAGTTTGTACAAGTATTTATCGCTGATATTTTGATCTACTCAAAGACCCCAAAAGAGCATGACAAACACTTAAGGCTAGCTCTACAATGTCTTAGAGAGAAAAAATTGTATCGGAAGTTGTCAAAGTGTTCACTTTACCAATCCAAGATACATTATCTTGGGCACATTATCTTTGGGGAGGGTATCGCGGTAGACCCAATGAAGATAGAGGTCATCATGGAATGGCCAACACAAACCAATTTTCATTAAATGCAAATTTTCATGGACATGGTGGGGTTCATTTGGATTGAAAAAAGTGAAGAGGCCTTCCAAAGGTTAAAGGTATTACTAAAAATGATGCAGATTTTGAAGGTACCATATATGGATAAATAATTTTTGGTTTGCATCGATGCCTCCAAGGAAGGATTGGGCTACGTATTGATGCAATAAGGAAGAATAATAGCTTATGCATCAAGAAAACTTAGAACCCACGAAGAGAACTACAAAACCCATGATATATAAATGGTGGCAATTGTTTACACCCTAAAGATTTGGATGCACTACCTTCTAGGAAGGAAGTTTGAAATTAGGACTGATCATTGTGGGATACAACACATATTCATTGAAAGCCACTTAAACACAAGACAAAGAAGGTGGTATGAGCTAATAAGTGAATATGATTTTGAATTACTTACATAAAAGGAAAAGTAAGCAGGGTGGCAGATGCTTTAAGTAGGAGACCTCGAATATTTTTGGTGATTCCCTTAAAGGTAAACCCAAGGGAGAAGTTTCTCAAACTACAAAAATGAAGCTTGGTACAAGGAGGTTAGAAAGAGGTTTAGGGAAGATGAAATGATGATCCCCAAGTACGAAGGATACTCCCTTGATAGTGATGTATTACTACGATTTCATGGAAGGATATATGTGCCATTGAATGAAGATATACACAAATTAATCTTGAGAAAATCACTTCGATTAGTATACATGGCACACCCCAACGTTAAGAATATGAGTACAAACTTGAAACCACTCTTCTTTTGGAAGGGGATGAAGAAGGACATTGTAAAATTTGTAGTGATATGCTTAGAGTGTCAACAAGTAAAATTTGAATACATACATCTAACAAGGTTACTACAATCCCATGAGATACTAGAATCTAAATGGGAAGTTACATCAATGGATTTCATCACGGGACTAACAATGACCGCAAGAAGACATGATGCCATATTTGTAGTGGTAGACACGTTGAAAAAGAGCGCCCATTTCATACTTGTTAAGACTACCTATAAGGCACCAAATATAACCAGATTTTTTATTAATGAGATTGTGAGTTTACATGGGGTACCAAGGAAGATCATATCAGATAGGGAGAGCAATTTTTATAGGAAGGTTTTGGACCAGTTTCCAAGAATCTTTGGAACCCAATTAAACTTCAACACTACTTATTACCCTTAAGAAAAATGGTCAAATAGATAGGACTAATCAAATCCTCGAGGACATGCTACGAATGTATGTGATGGACCAACAAAAGAGATGGAAGAGTTTTACCATTTGTGGAATTTTCTTATAATAACAATTATCAAATTTCCATCAAGATGGCACCATTTGATTTCGTGTATGGGAGGCCTTGTATAACACCTCTTAGTTGGGACTGACTAGAGGATTGAGTACTAATAGGACCAAAAGTGGTGCAATAAATGGAAGAACAAATGACTATGATCAGGTGGAGGCTAAAAGAAGCACAAGATTGACAAAATATCTATGTTGATACTCATCAGATAGATCGAAGTTATGAATTGGGAGATAGGGTGTTTTTTAGAGTAAGACCCCAAAAGAGCTCCATAAAGTTTGGAAAGGGAGAAAAAATTTCCCCATGGTTTGTGGGACCTTTGAAAATATTATAAAGAAAAGGGACGGTGGCATATATGCTTTCTTTACCTCTGACATGAGCATGTATGTATGATGTGTTCTGTGTTTATGTATTGTACCATTATATTCTAGATCATTCGCATATTATTGACTTGGGTCATTTGCATGTTTTGGACGAGGGAACGGTGATGGCTGAACCAGTTCACATACTAGACTAGCAAACTCTGTAGCTTAGATGACAATTAGTGGATTCAGTTAAGGTCCAGGGAGACAGTTATAGTCCCAGTTCAACAACTTGGGAGGACTTTGAGTATATGTGTGATTGTTATCCTTACATATTTTGAGGACTTTAGGATGAAGTATATTATTAAGAGGGGGTATATGTAGTTCCCTGCTCTAGTTGAATGGCCTTGATATAACATTAGTATAATTATAGCCTTAAGTCTCACTATGTATTCTTTGAAGACATTAGGTTGAGGATTCAGATAATTAACTATATTATGAGTGGATTTAATTGTTATGTGTGTTATCTAGTTGATGTTACGATGAAAATAGTTGTGATGGATGTGTTTTCTTCCTAGTTGATGTTATGATGATGGTGGTTATGATGGATTTGTTTGTTTCCTAGTTGATGTTATGGTGATAATAGTTCTGATGGATGAGTTTATTTCCTAGTATATGTTATTATGATAATATTTGTGATTGATATGTATGTTTTATACTGATCTTATGATGATAATAGTTGTGATGGATGCATTCATTATGTTGCCTACTTACATTAGTTCTAGTTCACGGTGAAAATTTATATGGATGACTATGTCATGTTGATGATTTAACATATGTTATTATGTCAATGACTAAAATTGTGAAACATTATTACTGATGATTATTGAGTGTGGTAGGAGACCACCAGATGCACTCACATGTGATGATTCGACTACACCTGGTTTGATGGAATTGAATATTTTGTCTTTGAAATTTTAAAGTTTGGTTTGAATTTTGTTGTAAATTCTAATGACATGTTAGACTTAGTTGTTGTAGGCACAAGTTAGTTTCTTGGAAGAATGGCTCACACATGGGAGATGTGGCTATACAGATAAATGGAACTTCATGGGAGGGGTGGGACAACATCCATGATTTCACTCGCTAACATTCCCATCCTTACTTGGGATGGAAGGGTTAGTATACCTTCGCCTTGATTATCACGATGCCATGGGGGAAGACCATGTATTAGGATGCCCACAATGATTTTACTGGGGGTGTGCATCAAAGTGGATTCCTCGATCCCCAACACCATCAGTCTCACTCTAGAGGGTAACATAGGAGAGGATAGTGGTATCCATTGTTGCACCAAGATCTTCCCCTAGTAGAGACTAGATGCTTGAAGGGAAAGAAACATGGCACCCTTGGAAATTCAAAGGAAGTTATTGAAGGGCACGACTGACTTGGAAATGTTGGCATCAAGAAGAAACTACCTTGTGGGGCACCCTTGGAACTTCGAAAGGAAGTTCTTGAAGGGCATGACCAACTTGGAACCCTTGGAATCAAGAAGAACTAATTGAAATATAATCAAGATGTAAAAATCCTACTAATTCACATAAGGTGGTAAATGGGATCTTAGAAACAAGGTAATTATATCAATAATAAAATTCAAGGTAAAGGGAGAATAGGAAGAAATAAAAATATTGTACCACTTGAGAAATCTACCTTTCCCATGTTGGAAAATATTAGTTAGATAATGTGCATAAGTATTTTAATAGGCAAAATGGGGGGAAATGGACATAGAGTTAATTAGAAATATTTATCCTAAAATATTTAAACATCATTAAAAAAATATGGTGGAGAATAAAAATATAGATAAATTAATTAAATTAGAGAAAAATTTAGAGAACTTCCATGTGGAAAGTGTTAATTTTCCATAGAGCTACATTTTTCTTTGCTTTGATAGTTACATTTATTCAATAACATGTTGATTTCACCCCAAATAATTATATCATTATACAGATCTACATTAATAACCATCACTATATGAAACTGTGTAGAAATAACATCATCATCATCTAAGCACCGGAACGAAAAGAACAAGAGAAGAGAAGCACGAACATGTAGAGACACCAAGATTGATCCGAGACCAGGGAAAACCCGATTGTGGAAAAACCCCTTGCAAATTCTTCTTCTTAGATCATCATCAAATGATTCAACAACAAGAGTAAAATTATCCATAGCTCTATATCTTAATGATGCAGTAAAACAACTAACATATGCATAATGTGACCTTACACATATCTCTACTGAAGGAACTTGATTATGAGAACTGACACTTGCTGAAGCATACTAATGAATATTGTTGATACTAAGTGAAGATTGTAGATACATATTATAACGGAAATACATAGAGAATATATACATATTTGTAGATATACAACATCAAGATCACGAATCTGATGGATCACCAAGTCCTAGAACTAAATCTAGGATGCTAAAAAAGACTGATATGAAGAGATTGTGACTGAGCGAAAGATGTATGACGGCATTGCACAAGCAACTAAATGTGATCCAACCTAGATCTGCTCATAAAATCCCTTAGTCATGGCCTTGACATGCTCAGCGCACGGTTGAAGCCTCCTTAGTCGCGACCTAGATGCTCTTTTCCCGCGGCTAAGGTCTTGATCAGCCCGGAACCCTAGCCGCGCCCTCAAAATGGTCTGCCCATGGCTACACTGGCTTAATGGCAACCTTAACAAATCCTACCCATGTCTCAGGCTTAGAATGCCCATATCTATGTGAGCCTCTCGTATATGATCCTAAACCCTTGCGCATGCTTCTCCTGACAAACCTGTGCGAGCCAAGACAAAATGGACGAAATAAACCAATGGATGCAAATCATGATCGCTTGAGAAAGTGTTAGAATGAGCTTGAGGTCGCCTCTATTTATATATTTTGTGTGTGACCTCTTAGGGTCAAGTCTAACTCCACATGTAGTTAGGCTGACCCATTCCATTTCACTTTAATAAATTAATTAATTCATAATTTAACTTTTTCTTAACCGATAGGGGTGATCTATAGGTCAATTTTGGTCCTCTCGAATAGAGAAATCTAATGCAATTATAATCCCAACCATATGAGCTATCCATATTGGAATTTAATCGCAGTTGCATAATTTTAACACTCCCTCTCAACCAGGGAGAATTCCACCTGTCAATATCTGTTCATCTATCAATATTCCATTTTTTTATCTTCATGCATCATCATGTATCGTCACTGATCATACCTATCATGTAGTCGTCATGCTGTAAACCTTTCTCATTACAAATCATAAAAGGGATTCTCATGCTTATTTCTTCTTATTTCTGGATTGTTCCTGCTCGTATGTTGAACATTCTCGGATCTAGAAGAAGAATTTTTCACCGGAGGGGAGCTTAGGCTACCATCCTTCATCCATCAAGTTATTAATCAGAATCTCTGCCATCTGGTTACTACACAGAATATCATCATCAACCAACAACGGAGAGCATATCGTCAAGGAGCATGCCTCAACCTATAACCGCATCTAGGAGCACATCTCTACCTGAAATCTCATTGGGGAGCTATATATCTACAACCCCATATCTATCAATATGATATACATCCATGCAGGGGAGCCCATCTCAACACTGGTATTACATCGAGGAGCTCACTCTCAACCCATGACCGCATAGGGTTATCTCAACCCATCCTATTTCCTATTGATCTTCCCATCGATGACCCTGAATAGTCATGTGGTAGAACAACTGCATCATAATCAAATTGGGTTGTACACCCAAATTACATTCTCAACTCGTTGTCCAAATGAGGAGTGGTATTCCTGACAAGCCCTGCTTGTGGGTATGATGCCAACTGGGGTATACTCTACTAAGACCAATCAGGGGAGAAACATTCTCTGACCCTATGAGGATAGGGGAGTATCATCTCAACCCAATGGGTAACATATAGGGAATACACCCTATTTTCCAAAGTTCCCTCAACCCTAGGAGCCCTCTATCTCAATTCCTCATCTTGGGAGGTCAAACAGGGAGGAATATTTGGCTCAGTGTCCTCAATCAGTGCTGCTCTCATCTAGTATTTGTTGATTCCTGTTCAAACATGACATCAAATCAAGTTTTATTTTAGAACATACATAATCATGAAAATCACAACAAGATACCATAATCATCCACCCTCTCACGGATGTGTCAATCATACATGGATACCATAATCATCCTCCCTCTCACAGAGGTGTCAATCACACATGGATACCATAATCATCCTCCCTCTCACGGAGGTGTTAATCACGAGTATAAGCTTGTCTCGAACAACTGCACTGTTTCAATAAATGGAGAAATCACAGTCCAAAATATACATATATGGGATTCTCTATCATCATAGTGTAACCATGTCTTATCAAGATAATTCTCATACAACTCTCTAAGTAGCTTCTACATCATGCCTCGTAGCTAGCCTTGCTAGCAGCATTGTACCCTGCATTGGTCGTGTTATGGACCTCTCATCCAAGATATCATGGCAGATTTCATACTAAGGAAACATCCAAATGTTCTCATCAATACTAATCCCAAACATCATCAGTTTATTCATGCAACTACTTATCATGGGAGAAATATCTTAACCTTTAAGAGTAGAACAAATAAAATATGTTTGGTGGAAATTCTGAATGAATCATCTCAATCTTCAATGTAATCATGTTCTATACACAACATATAAAACAGAACATCAATGCTTCAATCAACTAACAGATTCCATTTTTGTTCAACAACATTTTAAATTTAAATCAGAGTTTCCAAGGATTTACATTACAAAAATACATTTCAACTGTCTTGTAACATGGGATTTCTTTCCCAAATACTAGAAATTGATTCATCATGCCATGATACATCATTACGAGATTCAGAAGACATGTCCCTCTTACTTATATTTTTAGAGACTCGTCACCTTTCAAGGGTAGACTATCAGTATGTATAATCAAAGCCATAATCAAAATAAAGGCCATACCTTGGAACTCACTCTCCTGAATTCACTAGATAATTGTCAAATATAGACAAATCTAAATCGAGGAGCTTGTGTCATCCAACGATCTCTATAAGCATAATGCCTTAGTATGCCAACAAAACTAGCCTTACATAAATCAATTTCGTTTAAACTAAGTCAGTTCATCATAGTTTAGAAGCCAAACTAAAACCATTATCAAAGACATTGATTTCAAAGTATCAATTCTTTCAACCAGTGACAGGTAGAGCTCATATCAAGTATTGACTTCATTTACTATCAATTCAACAAGTCAATCATGCCATTACAAGTCATTTTCATTACTATATGCTAGTGCATACATCAAGGTTAAGTCATGCAAATTCCATATTCATACTGAGTCACAAGAACCATTTTGCTAGGAACAAGGAGGCCAATACAAAACCATACTTCTGTAGACTCATATACACACTAAAGGTCTCTATTCCCACATAGCATTTTCATCTGGGAAAATAAACTATTTCTGGATCTAATCATGTCAAATCCAAATGTGCAATTGTGGTAAGATCTATAATTTTAGACATATCTCAATAATTAAGCATCATATCAAAAGTTCCAAACACAGTTAATCAATATCAATTAGAAAAAACATGTGGCACAATCCTTAAACATAATGACATGTCCATATGAATGTCTCGATCACCTGCAAACACAAGTTCGGTTCAAACATACGAACTTTCCCGGCTGACGGATCTTACTGGTATCTGCAACACATCTGCAGAACTAACATCTTCCAAGTGACCACATGATTTCATGCTCAATTCCAGAAATTCCAAAAATCAATTTACAATGGAAAGACATGTCAGAGATCCATTTATTCAGAGTATAGACCAAATTCATTATACATAACTTCAATTATGTGTCTATCAGGCATATTCACATCTATGGGCCTTCCTTTGCGTGAGAGAGGCTCAGACCTCTATTTTAGATCAACAATGTCAGACACTCATAAATCATAGAAGAAAATGCAATTTTTTTTTCATTCATGTCATCATTCTGTCTTTACTGGAGTCATGCAACAATAGATCTGTTAGATCGTAAACACATATATATCATGATTATAAAAATCATTTCATCAATCTTTCATCAAGGGCTAGAATTGAAAATATCAGGGCAGCAAGCTGATGTGACAATACAACCTTATGAAAAATACATCAAGTTAAAGCATTTCATTTCACCATATGCCATAACCATGGGAAGTTAGAGATATGAAACATAAATCTCATAGATATGTCTATATCATCATGGTTGCTAATACCATGCATATCATGATCAATAAGAACAAGCTATTATTCAATAAACCAACAAAGTGCAATCTATCTTTCCATGAGATTTCATCATGCTTATCACAAGCATTGTCAATACCATATCAATGAGGTAAAATTATCCAACATATCTTATGAATATCATGAGTCAAGAGTACCATTTACTAGAGTCAGGATCAGGATCTCAAAACAATAGATGTTAACCAAACATCAAGCTATGCCATTATATCCAATATCAACAATAATTACTTTGCAGAATCAGGAAGATCATCATGATCAAAGCATTCAATACCATGTGCACCATTTCATCGTAGGAAACATAAATCCTAATCACTTTCATACGCATGCATGAACCATTTGCGAAGGATACATTCTTAACATATCTTAGGGCTTACCTATCCATCCAATGCTATAGCTGAAACAAAACATTAAAAAAATATACCATGCATGCCTTGTGGTATTACCCGTGCACCTTCACATAGGCAACTGGTGGTGTTCAAGTGCCTCTTTACCTTTTCCAGATCTGGCCATATTTCCTACATTTCAAAATATCCTCAAGATGGATCCACTCCTCACATATCATCAAGGATGTTAGAAATATACAGGTGCTCAAATATACATACATGAAGTAATGACTAGAAATAATAATCATAGTAATTAGATTCATAAGTATAAACAAGAGTAAGGTCCTAAGTCAAGGAATAATTATCTTCAATGAGAGGTTATCCTCTCCCTATTGAACCAACCTTCAAGAGCCATCCATAGAGCATAAAACAATGTTTCCTTTAATCAGTAACTTTATTAATAACCAGGTCATTTGTCAAATCGATCCCAAGTGCTTCACATAGATTAGATATCAAGCCTCTTACCATAAACCAGGGTTTCTCTCAAACCCTCACGGTCACATCCTTATCCACTAACTACCTACGGTTTTCTTCATACCCTAGAAATAATTTAGGTCTCTACCATCCTCTTCTTACTTCCATAAAAGTGTCTCCATGGGGGTATATTCATGGCTTTCCTTCAACCCAGATCTGATACCATGTTAACTTTCCATAGAGCTACATTGTTATTTACTTTGATAGTTACATTTCTTTAATAACATGTTAAGTTCACCCAAAATAATTATATCATTATACAAATATACATTATTAATCATCAGTATATGCAAATATATAGAAATAAAAACATCATCATCATCATCTAAGCAATAGAATGAAAAGGAACAAGAGAAGAGAAGCAGGAACATGTAGAGACACCAGGATTGGTTTAAGACCAGGGAAAAACGCATTGTGGGGAAAACCCTTGAAAATTATTCTTCTTAGATTGTCATCATATGATTCAAAAACAAGATTACAATTATCCATATATCTATATCTTCATGATGCAGTAAAACAACTAACATATGCATAATGTGGCCTTACACATATCTCTGCTGAAGGAACTTGATTCTAAGAATTGAAAATGGTTGAAGCATACTGATGGATGTTGTTGATACTGGGTGAAGGTTGTAGATACATCTTGCAGCAGAAATACATAGATTAGATATACATATATGTAGTTCTACAACATCAAGAGAACAATTTTGATGGATCACCAAGTGATCTCAACTACCAAGTCCTAGATCTAAATCCAGGACGCTGACAAAGGCTGATCTAAAGTGATTGTGACTGAGTGATAGATGTATGAAGGCACTCCGCAATAAAATAAATGTGATCCAAACTAGATCTACTCACAAAATCCCTTAGCTTCTGCCTTGACATGCTCAGCCTATGGTTGAAGCCTCCTTAGTTGCGACCTAGACACTTTGTGCCTGTGGCTGAGGTCCTGATCATCCCAGAAACCTAGTCGTGCCCTGAACGTGGTTTTCTCGTGGCTATACTAGCTCAGTCGCGACCTTAACACAAATTGACCGCAGTTCTGGATAAAAAACTACTTTATTGTGCCTATGACTTAGGCTCAAAAGACCCATATCTATGTGAGACTCTCGTCTGTGATCCTGAACCCTTGCACGAGCTTCTCCCGACGAACCTATGCGAGCCAAGAAAAAATGGACGAAACAAACCAATGGATGTAAATTGAAGATCACTTGAGCAAGTGTTAGAATGAGCTTGAGGTCGCCTCTATTTATAGCTTTTGTGTGTGACCACTTTGGGTTAAGGCTAACTCCACATGTGGTTAGGCCGACCCATTCCATTTCACTTTAATAAATAAATTAATTCATGATTTAACTTTTGCTTAACGGATTGGGGCGATCTATAGGTCGATTTTGATCCTCTCGAAAAGAGGAATGTAATGCAATTGTAATATCAGCCATATGAGTTTTCTATAGTGGAATTTGACCGTAGTTGCATAATTTTAACAATAAGGGCCAGCACAAGAATCTGCATCTAGTAGGAAAATTGAGTTAAATTAGGAGGTAGTTGGGGGACTAAATCTTAGGCTTCTTAGTTGAATTCAGTAATAAATACAAATTAAGGAGTAGAAAAGGGGGATCAAGGGAAATCTAAGATCAGAAATAGGGAATCATGTTGGGGTGAGGAAAAATACTCAGATTTAAAATTAAAATTTAAGTAAATAATTTTTTATAGTCTTTATGAGAGGGTGACACATGGGTGGGTGAATAGTTAAAATTTTGGATAATAATTAATTATGCATGAAGTGCCAAGTGTCACCTATGAGGCCTCCTATAAAATAAGGGGCAAGTTATAGGAGAAGGGACTTTTTTATTACCCTATTTTTGGATGGATGAGATTATGTCATTTTGAGTGACTACAAGCTATAGTGAGTCTGGTAAGGTGGAGGTCTTTAGAGAGGGACTCTTAAGAAAAAGAGTGCTCACCTCCATCAGCTAGCATTCTTCCTCTATTATACATCCCCATTACATCTCAGGGGTCCGAGGGGAAGAAGAGTAACCAAGGAGTAGGTTGGGAGTTCAACTAGTGGGTCACTAACATTCAATCAGAACACATACACATTCACACTTGGACATAGACGACAGTAAGGGAGTGCAAGTAGTGGCAGAGCCAAGATCAAATATCCACTCTAGTGTGAATGGTACATGTTGTATTCAGGTGTTCTATTACATGATTTTTTGTATATATAGTTACCAGAATGTGAACATAGATGATATGTGGAATGCATTGTAAATTATGTACATTTGATGTAAATGCCTTAATACCTTTGTATTTCCAATGTTGGTGGATGTTTAAGGTATTATATGATCTTGGTATGAATGTTGCTAGAAAATTATTAGTTAAATTGAAAATTTGTATTTTCTTATGGTTGTATTCCAAACTTAGTTGCATTATTTGTAGTTAAAAAAAAATTAGTGTTATAGGGAAGGTCGCTACACCATGATAGGCTATTGTATCCAGAACAAAGGGATGCATAATGGATTCAATATCCTTTGTATATTCAGTTTGTACTTTTTTAGATTTTAACTTTTCTTCTAGGTCTTGTTGAACATCATATTCCGCAACAGGACAAGCACTTGTATCATGTCCAGATGGCAAATGAACCACATGTATTTCATTTTTTTTGTTTGCAATTTTGATTGAAGAAAGTTCAACGCCACCCCATGATAAAATTGGATGGGAGAATTGTTTTTTAATAGCAGAAATAATGTGTTTTTGGGATAAGTATGGCTCACTCCATGTTTGATTCACCTTTTTTAACATGTGTTCAAATTCTCTATATGGTCTATAGAGCATCATTTTTTCTCTATAATGGTTCTCAGTATCCTTTTGTTTGTTGTAGCGGATAAAGCATATGACACATGAACGTTTTTTTTTATGGTTGTTATTTTTGTGCAAAATAGCAAGAAGAAAATTCTGCTGCACGATTTTTTTCAAGTTTCGTAGTATGTGTGACGTATTTATCAATCATTGTCATATACATATTGTCTTCGGAGTTATTAGGTTCTTGTTGCAATATAATAGATATTTTTAGCACATATGTTTCTTTTTCATTGGGGGCAGTGTTAATGAAAAAAAAATATATGGATGATGTGTAAAGTGGCAAAGAGAGAATAATATGAATTGCTTGTTGGCTTGACATTTGTTGCATGTTGAGCAAGGCATTTCCAAGTTTGTGGATAATTTCGACTATGTCATCTTCATTGCATAGGAAATTTTCCCGAATTATTTTGAATGAAGATGTCATACTGGAATCCATCTTTGTCATATATGAGCTACAATATACTACTACAACATCGACATCCAGAATAAATTGGGCATATTTGTTTGCTTACCACAATGTTGGGGGTTTTTTGGAAAATGCATTTATCCATATATTGCAAGAATTTATTTTGAGAAACACAAAAGGTTGATTGATACAAGAGCAAAAGGGAAACATGAATTTAATTTTTGTAATTCCAAGATTAGCTAGGAAATGATTGAATGTTGTGTTTTTTAATATGTTTTTTGTTGTAGAAGAAAAGAAAGTTTTTTTTTTTCATTTCTTGATTGTGATTGTTTTCATTGCACAAAGGTTGCAAGATACATGTTTCAGGAATTGGTGGGAAAGGCTAAATATACACACAAAATGTATATGCTCTTTACAAGTCTTCATGTGATGTGGAAAAATTTCAGTCATCTCATCTGCTAATAATGTTGAATTAGAAGTCAAAAAGTGATCAATGAAAGTAATAACATCGGTATCAGGAGATTGTTGGTATATCAGTTCATTTTTAATCCAAAGAAATCAATGATCATGTTCTGGTCCTCTGCTTTGGAACTCCATGATAAAAAATA
The DNA here is from genome assembly GCA_034641835.2 of Pinus albicaulis. NCBI lineage: Eukaryota > Viridiplantae > Streptophyta > Pinopsida > Pinales > Pinaceae > Pinus > Pinus albicaulis. The sequence continues at coordinate 1,078,962,082 of CM076579.1, read as the reverse complement.
TTCATGCACCTCTCCAAACAACTCACTATTCTTTTTAATTAGAGTACGCATGGATGTGATTTTATGTCTCTAGTATCAGCCACAAATGACTAAATAACTTCTTATTAGTGTGTCAATGGAATCTTCAAGATACGTGTTATTGTCACTACTTGCAGAGCTTCCCTTTTTTTTTCAAATACTTTGTCAATGGACTCCAAAGATGCTCAGCACTAGTGAATGTGACAAACAATGTTGGTGGACCAAGTTGACGTATCATTGCAAATATGTCTTTTCTTATTGTAGAAAATATAACTAGATTCAAATGATCTTGTAATATGATAAAACAAAATATTGAATCAATTCTACAAATTGTGGAAAAAAATTACGATCACATGATCACACGAACAAGAAAGAGAAATAATTTCAATCGTACAACACAAATATGTATATGGGGAAAGCTTCAGCTAAAAACCCCACTATCTGTATATTTCATTAATTCAAGAATATGTTAGGTCCCTATATTACTAGTATAGTCCCTTATTGTTGTTAGTGTAACCCCCTTATTGTTATTATTGTACCCCTGTAACCCCCATATTGTTATTATTGTGCCCTTAAATTATTATTGTTAGGTCGGCTAGGATTACATTGTGGCCCCATGGACTCCTATATATAGAAAGGAGGTTTTTTAATTTGTATCATCCAAGAATTGTTCATTCATGTAATGTATTGGAGGTTTCCCCCTCGAAGTGGCTTATTTCTAAGGCTTTGATATATCTTTTCTTCTATTTTTGGAGTTGGTTTCACAATATTTGGTATCAGAGCTTTGGATTCTAGTGTTTTGCTGCTCCAAACAGGTCATCGTGGAATTTTCGCTATAACTTTTTTCTACGAAGTTTCAGAAGTTGAAATTTTTAGGGTGTGAATCCAAAATCCTGAGGAAAAATTTCGCAAAATTTCAGAGCTTGGTTCGCAACATTTTCAGAGATATGATTTGTGGAAGTTAGGTCTTTTTGCAGGCTCCTCAATTTAGTCTAAACAGGTCATCGTGGAATTTGCGCTATAACGTTTTGTCTACGAAGGTTCAGAATCTGAAATTTTTAGGGCGCAAAGCTGAAATCTTGAGGAAACTTGTCGAAAAATTTTAGAGCTTGGTTCGCAATATTTTCAGAGATATGATCTATGGAAGATAGTGCTTTTTCAGGCTCTTGAATTTCATCTCAAAGAGGTGATCATGGGAAAAGCTTCATAACTCTCTCTCTGAGCATCGGATTGGAGTGCCATAAAAAGTGGCCACAAGTACACAAACTATAGTTTCTTTTCTATCAATTTCAGAGCTAAAAGACAAAAAAACGACATGTGGAAAGTCATACAAGTTCGATCTACTGAAACAATCCATAATTAGGTCATTGTGGGAGATTGGACATAACTTTATCTTGAAGAATCCAAATCAGCTCAGACCTATGGCATTCAAAAGAGAATTCAGAAGGCTACCTCAGTGCCCAATTTCAGATGTTTAAGAGCTGTAACCATAGAGATAATCCAATTTAAATATCGAGCTCTTCAAAAGCAAGAAAAAGGTGTGTAATTTTTTCCGAATTACATAAGCCTTGTTTGAAGAATAAATTTGAATTAATTCCAAGGGCATATTGTAGAATATATATCAGTATTGGGTTCTAAAAAATGCCCCATAAAAATAATTCAACACCCATTAAGCCTTCAGAAGGCTCTACTATGACTCATGAAGATAAATAATTGCAACATGATCTATCAAAATTACAAGATCAAGTGCACCAAATTTCTCTCTCGCAAAGAGCAGCAAAAACTGAAATGGAAGTTTTGAAGAAAGGCATGGAAGCGAAGATGGATGGTGTGAAGAATAATATGGATGGTTTGAAGAATAATATGGATGGTTTGAAGAAAGGCTTGGAATCTAAGATAGATGGCATGGAAGCTAGCATGGAATCTAAGATGGATGACATGGAAGCTAAAATGTAAAACATGAAGAATGATCTAAAAGTAGACATGGAAGGTTTGACAAAGTTGATACAAGAAATGTTTCCTAATGGTGAAAAGATAGTAGAGGAAACTCATGATGAGAACAAAATAAATGTTAATCTTGATTTCATAAACTCTAATGTTGGCGGGAAGAACCACCATATTCCAAAAATGGATATGAGGAAGTTTGATGGAAAGGATCCTGTAACATGGATACTACAGATGGAGCAATATTTTGATCTCCATAATGTGCAAACACACAAAAGGTACGCATTGCAGCTTTGCATTTAGAACAAAATACATTTGTATGGTATCGATGGCTTTGCTCCCGTAAAAAAATTGTCACTTGGTCAATTTTTACGGAGGAAATGATAGAACATTATGAGGATACAAAGAGCAACACCTTCTTTAGCCAATTGATAAATCTCAAACAAAAGGGTTTAATGGGGGAGCACATCGAGGACTTCCAAAAATTGAATATAAGGGTAACTGATATTCCAGAGGAACACAGGATTGATCTCTTCATAGGTACTTTAAAGGATAACATCCAACATGAAGTTCGCGTTTTGGAACCTGATTCATTGGAGAAGGCATTCAAGTTGGAAAGAAAAATTGAATGTAAAATTATGGCGACAAGGAAGCCTACCACTCACTTCTATAAAGAGGGAAGTGTTGCTACTCCTAGATTTCCACAACCTACAAGGTTGACACCACAACAATTGAAAGAAAAAAGAGCAAAAGGGCTTTGCTACAGTTGTGATAGCAAATACACTAAAGGTCATAAGTGTGTTGAGAAGAAATTATTTTACATAGATTGTGAAGAGGAAGAAGAAAATGAACAAGAAGAGGATATAGACCAGGAACCAACCCAAGAAGAGGAAGAAATGAGTCTGACCATATCATGTAATGCATTGGCAGGAATTACCACTCCTCAAACTCTCAAGATAGAAGGACATATCAAGAAGAAAAAGGTAATAGTGTTGATTGATTTAGTAGCACCCATAATTTTATTCATTGTAAGGTAGCCAAGGAATTGAATTGTTTCCTATACCCAACACCAGAATGTCAAGTGATGGTTGCAAATGGAGGAACTATAAATTGCTCTGGAAAATGCCACAATATCAAGCTAACCATGGGGGAATATGTATTGAATAGTCCAATGCTTTCCATTCCTATGGGAGGTGCTGATGTTGTACTAGGAGTACAATGGTTACAATCTTTGGGGACGGTAGCTTTTAATTTTAAAGAACTTTTCTTGAAATTTTTTTCAGAAGGAAAGGAAGTCGAATTACGGGGTATTGAAGGGAAGCCGGGAAGGATAATAAGCTCTAATGTCATGACAAAGCTTCTAAAGAAACAACAACGAGGCGTAATTGCACAATTATGCTCACTAGAAGTTCCGACATCAAAATCATCTATTTCTGCAGATCTCCAACAAGTCTTGGACAATCATTCCAAGGTGTTTGAATCTCCCAAAGGACTCCCACCTATTCGTGATCATGATCATGCTATTCATTTGATTCCAGGAAGTGCTCCTCCAAACATCAGGCCTTATAGATATCCTTACGTCCAAAAGAGCGAAATTGAACGTATGATTGCAGAAATGTTAGAGGCGGGTATAATTCAACCTAGTCAAAGTTCTTTCTCTGCTCCTGTAGTATTGGTACACATGAAGGATGGATCATGGCGAATGTGTCCAGATTATAGGGAGCTCAATAAGCTCACCATTAAAGATAAATTTCCCATTCCTGTGATTGATGAATTATTGGATGAATTACATGGAGCAATTTATTTTACCAAGTTGTATCTTCGTTCAGGATATCATCAAATTAGAATGAAGACTGAAGATATTCCAAAAACAACATTTCGAACTCATGAGGGTCATTATGAATTTTTGGTCATGCCTTTGGCCTTACCAATGCACCTTCTACATTTCAAGGGTTGATGAATTCCATTTTCAAACCCTTAGAAAATTTGTGCTAGTATTTTTTGATGATATACTAATCTACAAGAGGTCTTGGAAGGATCATGTTCAACATGTTGACAGGGTGCTCAAACTATTGCAGGAGAAACAATTATATGCAAAAACATCCAAATGTTTCTTTGGAGTACAAGAGGTGGAATATCTGGGTCATATTGTATCTCACGAGGGTGTTAAAGTAGACCCTAACAAAATTAAAGCTATTAAGGAATGGAAAGTCCCCACAACCATAAAGAAGTTGCGAGGATTTCTCGGGTTAACAGGGTATTATCGCAAGTTTGTTAAGAATTATGGGAGAAAAGCAGCACCTCTAACAACATTATTGAAGAAAGATGCATTTTCATGGACTCCTGAAGCAACTAAGGCCTTTGAACATCTTAAAGAGGCAATGTGCCTAGCACCTGTCTTAGCTACACCAGACTTCACAAAAACCTTTATTGTGGAATGTGATGCCTCAGGAAATGGAATTGGTGCAGTTTTAATGCAGGAAGGAAGACCCATTTCTTTTGAAAGTCCTCCAATCAAAGGAAAGTATTTACAGAAACCTATTTATGAGAAGGAAATGTTAGCAATACTGCATGCACTAAAGAAATGGAGAACTTACCTAATGGGAAGACACTTCAAGGTAAAAACTGATCATGATAGTCTGAAACACTTTTTGGAACAAAGACTACCTTCAGAAGAGCAGCAAAAATGGGTCACAAAGATGTTGGGTTATGACTTTGAAATAATCTACAAAAAAGGAAAGCTTAATGTTGTTGCAGACGCACTCTCAAGAAAGAATGAAGAGGTGGAAGCATTGCTTTGTGCCATTTCTATTATCCAACCAGATTGGATAACTGAAGCAAGAGATGAATGGAAGAAGGAAAAAGATGTATGGACACTCATTCAAAAGTTGCAGCAAGATCCTAGTACATCTGATACATTTAGTTGGAAAATGATTCCTTATGGTACAAAGATCACTTATATCTTTGTAAGAATTCCCAACTAAAACAAAAGATTCTTTTGGAATTGCACACTTCTCCTTTAGGAGGACACTCGTGATTTTTAAAAACTTACCACAGGGTGAAGAAAGAATTTTTTTGGGATGGCCTTAAATCTGATATTCAAAATTTTGTGGCGGAATGTTTGGTTTTCCAGCAGAACAAAGTTGAGACAATTAAGACCCCGGGACTTCTACAACCTTTATCCATTCCAAGTCAACGTTGGGAGGAGATTTCAATGGATTTTATCACAGGTTTACCTAAGTCTGAAGGAAAGAGTGTCATCATGGTGGTAGTTGATAGACTTATCAAGTATGCACACTTTTGTGCATTATCTCATCCATTTAAAGCAAGTACAGTTGCTACTACATTTATGGACAGAATTCAAAAGCTACATGGAAGCCCAAGGGTTATTGTGAGCGACAGAGATCCCATTTTTACTGGAAATTTTTGGACGGATTTATTTTCTTGTTTGGGTGCTCAATTAGCTCATAGCTCATCTTATCATCCTCAATCTGATGGTCAAACCGAGATAGTAAATAAATGTTTGGAAGGATATCTTCGTTGTTTTGTATCTGATAAACAAACACAATGGGTCAAGTGGTTACCTCTTGCTGAATGGTGGTATAACACTTCCTTCCATACTGCAGCAAAAATGACCCCATTTATGGCACTTTATGGATATCATCCACCATCCATCACATCATCTTTGAGGGAAAATTCAAAGGTTCAAGTAGTGGAAGATCACATCGAGCATCAACAAGAAGTTCTCCAACTCTTAAAGGATAACCTGAATTTGGCACAAAATCGAATGAAACAACAGGCAGATCAACATCGCAGCGAGAGAAGTTTTGATGTAGGAGATTGGGTATTTTTACGGCTACAACCATACAAACAAATGTCCCTAAAGCAAGCTAAGAAGGATAATAAATTATCGCCAAAGTACTATGGTCCTTACAAGGTGTTGCAAAATATTGGTACTATGGCATACAAATTGGAGCTTCCTGCTTCTTCGCGAGTGCATCCAGTTTTCCATGTTTCATGCTCAAAGAAGGTTATAGGTGAAAATCTTCCAGTTCAAACAATATTGCCAGAACTTGATGAGGAAGGAAAAATCATATTGGAACCTGAAGCGGTCACGGAAACAAGAACTCGACAACTACGGAATCGATCAATTTCAGAGTATCTCATCAAGTGGAAGAACATACCCACTGAAGATTCTACATGGGAGGATGAGAATTTTATACAGAAGCACCCAGAGCTACTCAAGCGTTGAGGACAACACTTTTTTGAAGGAGAGGGGCATGTTAGGTCCCTATATTACTAGTATAGTACCTTATTGTTGTTAGTGTAACCTCTTTATTGTTATTATTGTACCCTTGTAACCCCCATTTTGTTATTATTGTGCCCTTAAATTATTATTGTTAGGTCGGCTAGGATTACATTGTGGCCCACTAGGATTACATTATGGCCCCATGGACTCCTATTTATAGAAAGGAGGTTTTGTAAATTGTATCATCCAAGAATTGTTCATTTATGTAATGTATTGGAGGTTGCCCCCTCGAAGTGGCTCATTTCTAAGGCGTTGATATCTCTTTTCTTCTATTTTTGGAGCTGGTTTCACAACAGAATATGAAACAATACAATGTTATTTCCCTTCCTAAGAAACCTTTGCACTATCTCTGACTGCCTCACTCTTATTCCAGCAAGAATGGTTTGATACTTAACCAATTTCCTGCCTTTGGGTCGCTCAACCTTGCTTACACATTCTTGGAGGAATATAGCCCATATTGATTAGGAAATTCCCAAGAATTGATTGTGAAATTTGTCTAAGGCATGTTGTTGACCTCATGCATGACCTGTACAATTTTCTAATGATACAATTGATAGTTCTCTTCCCTTTAACCCCAATATCAACTGGGTCACTCTTAGAACTGACCTGAAACAACTATTTATAGTGAATTATCAGTTATATGATCGATCACTACATGTGAATTAAATCAGATTCAATTCACTAGAAATCTCATTAGCTCATCTCTCAGTTGGAACTAACTAAATTTACCTTAACTCAAATAATCAAGTTAACTAATTAAAACTCTAAATAAACTATAACTGGACCCTCTAAAACTTAGTGTGAACTCTACATGCCTCCAGTTTGACCCCCAACTCGAATTGACTGAGCCAATTAAGTATTCCTGACTTGGTTAGCTCATACAAGTTGTCATGTGATGTGAAATTATAATTTCCTTCTAATTTAATTAAGGGAAAATTAAATTACAAGAACTTCTTCTTGCCAATTTCAAAATTTGCTCTCAATAAGAAAGGGATTATCTGCTACGTTGATCCTGATTTTGTGGAACTCAAATTTGCTTCTTGACAGTGCCTTCATCGAGATGTCTGCATCTTTCTCCTTTGTGGGATTGTACTCTAATGACATAATCTACCTCTGCACACAATCTCTAAGATGGTGATACCAGGTATCAATATACTTGGACCTACTATGAAAAACTGGATTAATTGAGAGTTTGATGCAACTTTGGTTATCACAATAAATCACTGCCAGATCCATCTGTTGACCAAACAAACCAACACGTATCTTCCTCATCCATGTGGCCTCACATGCTACCTAATTGGTCTCCATGTAGTATGCCTCTATTAAACTAAGTGCAACTGATCTTTGTTTCCTGTTGTACTAGGAAAATGTTGTTGATCCTATGTTGAAGATGCCCCTTGATGTGCTCTTCATATCGGATGAACCCCCTGCCCAATCTGCATCTGTGAAGCCTTGAATATTCACTCCCTCTATCTGTAAGTATAACCATAGCCCAAAATTTATAGTGCATATTAGGTATCTCAACACATGCTTGCCTTCCTTCTAAAAGAGTTTGGTAGGCTTAACCATAACTTGACTAACATGGTTAAACATATAGCATATGTCTAGTCGTGTGTTCACCAAATACATTAGTGAAACCACAAGCTTTCTGTAGATAGTAGCATCTACTACTTCACCTAAAGTAGCATCATCCTTCCTCCAGTTTCCTGCTAGAGGAGTCTCCATGGATTTTTTTCCCTCCATGTGGAACTTTCTGAGAATCTCGTTGTCATACTTGCCCTGAGATACAAATATCTCCCCATCTCTTTGCCAAATTTCCAATCCCAAGAAATAAACCAAGATTCCCATGTCCTTCATCTCAAATTCTCTTTCAAGATCCTCTTTGCGAGACTTGTTGAGCTGATCATCACCTGCCAGTATCAAATCATCGACATAAAGTAAAATGATCAAATTTTTACCTTCTACCACACTATGGTAAAGGTTCGCATCTACTTCAATCTTGGAGAAGCCCAACCCGATGAAGCAGTTGTTGATATTGGTGTACCAAGCATGAGGTGCTTTCTTCAACCCATACAGTGCTCTCTTGATTCTGCACACATGTGACTCTCTGTTGAAGGTCTCAAAACCTTCCGGTTGCTCAATGTGCACCTCTTTCTCAATCACCCCATTGAGGAAGGTTGTATATACATCCATTTTATGTATCTTCCATCCCATCTGTGTTAAGAGTTCAAGGATGGATCTGGTTGATGAGTACCTTGTGACTGGTGAAAAATTATCATCATAAACAATCCCCTCCACCTGAGAGAACCCTCTAGCCACAAACTTGGCCTTGTGTTTCTCCACACTCCCATATGTTGCCTGCTTCACCTTATAGATCCACCTGGATCCTACAACTGACTTCCCCTTCAGTCTTGGGACAACTTCCCATGCATTTTTTCTGATAATGGAGTCATAATCCTCAACCATGACATCGACCCAAATTAGTTGATGCACTTCTTCCTCAAAAGAGGATGGTTCTATCTCTACACCTTCACTCATAAGAGCCATGTAGCCAGTGTACTACTCTGGGGACCTTCTCTATATGCATTGTGATGTGGGTGCTCCCACATTCTCTCTAGCATCAAGCACCAACTTGTCAGCCTCTCTGGTGCACTTCCTTCAGTCTTAGGATGTCTCTGCATGAGTGGGTGCTTCCAATATCTGCACCTCTTCTTGTGGTTGCTCCACATATTGAGGTTATTCTTTTAGATACAAGAGCTCCTCAATTGCATGAAACTAAAGCTCCATATCAAGGGAAATTTGCATGAACTTCTCTTCATCGAATTTAACTTCTCTTCTGGCCACTGTAATCCTGTGTGCTGGCAAGTAAACCAGATAGTTGTGAGGTGTATCAGTGTACCCCACAAATATCCCCAACTCAAATATTGGATCTAGTCTCTTCCTGGTATCTTTGGTTACATGGAAATAAACTGATGAACCAAAAATTTTAAAATGCGACACATATGGTCTCTTACCTGAAAAATATTCCTCTTGTGTACTCATCCCAAGTATCCGATGAGGACTTTTGTTCTACAAAAATACTATTGTATTGCATTATTCTGCCCGCAGATACAATGGTAGGCCCTGATCATGAAACATAGCTCGTGCTGCTCCCACAATAGTTTTTTTCTTCCTTTCTGCAACCCCATTATGTTGTGGGTTATGAGGTGCTATCAATTCCCTTCAAATTCCTTATGAAGCACATAAGTTCTTGAATTCGTTAGAGACATATTATCCACCATTGTCACTCCTCATATCCTTCATCTTCTTCCTTCTATCTTTATCGAAAACTGCTTTGAACTCACAAAACTTTAAGAATGTCTGAAATTTCTTCTGCATGAAGAAAATCCAACACTTGTGTGAAAAATCATCTACAAAAATCACATAATACATGTGTTTTGTTGTGTAATTTTTCGAGAACAGTCCACACACGTCTAAGTGAACTCTCTCAAGGATCGCCTTTGCTTGAATTTACTTATCGTGAAAGGTTTCTTTGGTATACTTCCCTAATGTAAACCCTTTACATGTATCTCACTGCTCAAGTTCACCCTTTGGAAGTCTTGTAGAAATCTGTTGCATGATCTTCAAAGCACCATGGTGTATATGGCCCAACCTTCTATGCCATAACTCACCAATGTCTCGTCTCACCACCTTCTCTTCTTTTGTGATCAATGTAGCACAATCTTCTACATCCAATTTGTAGAGGTTCTTTACTCAAACCCCAGTATTCTTCACCTGTCCCATGGTTTTGTGACGAATGAACACCTTTCCTTCGTTGAATATAACATCATAGCCACGGTCTCCCATCATAGCAACATAAATCAAATTATTCTTTAAACTAGGAACATACATGACATCTTTTAATCTGAGAGGAGTACCTAAGTCCATCTGAAAGGTAACTATAACTATTCTAGTAGCACTATACCTCCCATAATCTCTCATCTCGATGTGCATCTGGAGATCCTTCTCCTCCAAGTTACTGAAGAATTATTTGTTTTCGGTCATATGGAATGAAGCTCCATTATCTAAGTACCACACAAAACCCATCACTGATGACACCATGCATGTTATGAGGGTGAAATCCAACTCAAACTGTGAAGCAAGTGCTTCACCCGCCGTTCCTCCTGAGGTCTTCTTTTCGGTCTTCTTGTGCGTAAAATTTGTAGCATAGTGTCCAAGCTCATGACAGTGAAGACATTTTACCTTTGAAAAGTCTCGTTTCCTTCCTTCCTGACCAAAATATGATTTGGAATGGGACACCTTCCCTTTCCCTTTCTTCACCTTTCCATCCAAGGCATAATTATCCTCATCATTATTCTTTGATGAGGATCCATCTCTGGTGTTCCACCAAATCTCTTCTTGTACCAAGTCGGACCACAATCGCTCCCACTCTAGTAGCTTCTCCCTCCCATTCACCGAGTCTTGGTATTTATGCTAGCTCTTGGGAAGGCCTAGAAGTGTTAGGCTCACCAAATCATCTTGGGAAACTGTCACACCAACACTTCCAAGCTCATCTAGACATTGAGTGAACTTCGTCAAGTATTTTGGTATCATTTCGCTCTTCTCCATCTTGATCTTTCGAAGCTTGTCCTTCAGCGCCAGCTTCCTGTGGTCGTTGCTATACTAGAAAATATATGTTAAGGCCTTCCACATAGCATATGGAGTTGCATTTCCATGGAGGTTCGAGACAATATTATCTCGAACTCCTTCTAACATAATGCTTCTCGCCTTTGCTACATTCTTATTTCGTGCATCAAGAAGTTGAGCATATGTTGTTATGGGTTGGGTAATACAGTATCTATGAATTCCTTCAGTTCGTTGTACTCCAAAACATCCTCCATCCTTTCCTTCAATGCTATGTAATTTTAATTACACTCAAGGGCATATTCTAGTCTCAATCCATAGAAATACATCATGATCTGCTACTGGTCTTGAAGAATAAATCTACAAATTTGATTCACATGTTCAAAAAAAAATCTGGTTCTTCTCTTCTATAGTGATTCCTGCTTTGGTACCATGTAGAAAATCTAACTAGATTCACCTTATCTTGTAATATGCTAAAACAAAATGTTGAATCAATTCTACAAATTTCGGAAACCAATTACGATCACACAATCACAGGAACAAGAAAGAGAAATAATTTCAATCGCACAACATAAAGATTTATCTGTGGAAAGCCTCAACTAAAAACCACGCTATCTATATATTCCATTAAGTCAAGAATATGAAACAATATAATGCTATTTCCCTTCTTGAGAAACCTATGCACTATCTCTGACTATCTCACTTTGATCCCAACAAGAATGGTCTGATACTTAACCAATTTCTAGCCTCTGGGTTTCTCAGCCTTGCTTACGCATTCTTGGAGGAATTGAGCCCCTATTAATTAGTAAATTCTCAATAATTTATTGCGCAATTCATCTAAGACGTTTTGTTGACCTCATGCATGACCTGTACAATTTTCTAATTATACAACTGATAGTTATCTTCCCTTTAACTTCAATCTCAAATGGGTCACTCTTACAACTGACATGCAACAACTATTTATAGTGTATTTTTAGTTATATTATTAATCACTTCATGTAAATTAAATTATATTTAATTCATTGGACCTCTTAGTAGCTCATCTCTCAGTTAGGACTAGTTAAATCGATTTTTACTCAAATGATCAAGTTAACTAATTATAACTCTAGTAACTAGACCCTCTAAAACTTAAAGTGAACTCTACATGCCTCCAATTTGACCCCCGACTTGAATTGACTGAGCTAACTAAGTCTTCCTGACTCAGTTAACTCGTACAATCTATCATGTGATGTGGAATAACAATTTCCTTCTAATTTAATTAAGGGAAAATTAAATTAGAAGTCCTTCTTGTTGCCAATTTCAACACTTATAGTATCAAAGTAGTAAGGATATGTGTGAATGCTTCTTATACAATGATATGCAATTGGTGATTGTAGTATTTTTTGAAGAGAATTTTGATTTTTGACATCTCTAGCAAGTAACTTATGCTCTTTTAGCTCTCCTTTGTGAATAGAAATCCATGTTGAGTTGGAAACTTGGTTTATAGAGATACACATTTCTTTAAAAAATATATTTTTAATGTGTGTCGATAAATTCTCAAACATATGCAATAATTCCCATTGTAAAATTTATTTATAGGAGAAACAATTGGTGACATCAATAGGCTGGGCCAAGCCATAAAACAAGGTTTGGAAGATAATCTCTTCATAAATTTTTTCATGAAAAATCCCCAATGGTTGGAAACTTTCAAAAGGCATAATTTTCACAATTTTTGTATAAATATCATGGATAATGTGCCTCTAAGAAGTCATGTACAAGTTTTTTATTTTGGCTCTAAAGCGCTATCAATAGTTGGTGATTCTATGCCATCAATATCCTCAACACTATTGTCTTTCTTTCTTTATTTTTCATCGAACTATTTTTTTAAATCGTCATTGATTACTATATATTCATTTTTGTATAGATCCATGTTGCATAATTCATGCAAATCAATCATCACTTTCTTTGGTCGATCGTTTCCATACAAATAAGCATTCTTGTATTCCATTTTTCTCTTAAGCATAACTACAACTTTTATAGACTCGTTAATATTTTTGGGTAAGGTTATTTGAACTTTGTCCATATTGGTAGGAACATTTATGATTGTTCCTTTTAACCCAATTTGCTATTTTTTGTACCCAAGTTTCCTTATTTGTGTAAAGGTCATCTTGGTGCCACCGATCTTTCTTCTAAAGGTGCCAAATCTACAACAAAAGGCAATGTCAGATTTCGTTGAAAGTGCAAAGGAAATCCAAATGTAGGAAACCTCCCATTGAGAATTTGAAATCGCAACATTTTCAAATTGTGTCATTTATTTTGATGGATTTGGTTTTTGTTCCACCAATGACATTGGGCAATGTTGATAATCGAAATGTGTCAATGTCTTGTATGTCTTTTGAAAAATTCAATTTGTCACAAACGCAACATGCATAAGTAGATGTGTATTGGATTGATTGCAAATATGTCTCAATTTTTTTGATTGAATGTGTATGCTTTCCATGTTCTTAATTTAGCACGACACCATTTTTATGTATTGTTGATTTTAATATGTGAAACCACCTATGTTTCCTAATGTATTTGTTGGAGAAAGCATTGGAGACCAACTTTCTATTATCATTTCTCAGTGACAAATAATCTATATATTGTCCTAATGGCTTGCAATGTTTACACAACTTGGCTAAGCTTTTTTTTTTTATGATTTATTATTGATTGGTTGGAATTGTAGAAAAGAGAAAGATGCAATAACACTAGTTTCTTTATGAACAAGATGCTTGTTAGGTCCCTATATTACTAGTTTAGTCCCTTATTGTTATTAGTGTAGCCCCCTTATTGTTACTTTTGTACCCTTGTAACCCCAATATTTCTATTATTGTGCCCTTACATTGTTATTGTTAGGTCAGCTAGGATTATATTGTGGGCCCATGGACTCCTATATATAGAAGGAGGTTTTGGTCATTTGTATCAACCAAGAATTGTTCATTTATGTAACGTATTGGAGGTTTCCCCCTCGAAGTGGCTGATTTCTAAGGCATTGATCTCTCTTTTCTTCTATTCTTGGAGCTGGTTTCATAACATTTGTTATCAGAGCTTTGGATTCTAGGGTTTCGCTGCTCCAAACAGTTCATTGTGGAATTTTTTCTATAAATTTTTTTCTATGAAGGTTTAGAAGCTGAAATTTTTAGAGTGCGGAGCCGAAATCCTGAGGAACATCGTCACAAAATTTTAGAGCTTGGTTCGCAATATTTTCGGAGATATGATCTGTGGAAGTTAGGACTTTTTGCAGGCTCCTGAATTTAACCTAAACAGGTCATCGCGTAATTTTCGCTATAAAAATTTTCTACAAGGGTTTCAGAAGCTAAAATTTTTATAGAGCGAAGCCAAAATCCTAAAGAAACTCTTGTAAAAATTTCAGATCTTGTTTTGCAATATTTTTTGAGATATGATCTGTGGAAGTTAGGATTGTTTTAGGCTCCCGAATTTCATCTCAAAGAGGTGACCGTGGGAAAAACGTCATAACTCTCTCTCTCTGAGCGTCGGATTGCGATTCTGTAAAAAGCGGCTGCAAGTACACAGACTGTACTTTCCTTTCTATAAATTTCAGAGCCAAAGGAGGAATAAGTGACACGTGGAAAGTCATACAAGTTCACTCTACTGAACCAGTCCATAATTAGGTCATTGTGGGAGATTGAACATAATTTTGTCTTGAAGTGTCCAAATCGAGTTAGACCTATGGCATTCGAAAGAGGATTCAGAGGGCTACCTCAAGGCCTAATTTAAGATATTGAAGATCCTAAATCACAAAGATAATTTATTTTCAATATCGAGCTCCTCAAAAGCAAGAAAAAGGTGTGTATTTTTTTCGAATTACATAAGTCTCATTTGAAAAAAAAAATAGTTTGAATTTATTCCAAGGGCATATTGAAGAATAGATATCAATATTGGGTTCTAAAATGCCCCCTAAAAAGAATTCAACACCCACTAAGCCTTCAGAAGGCTCTACTATGACTCATGAAGACGAAGAAATGCGACATGAGATGTCAAAATTACAAGAACAAGTGCACCTATCGCAAAGAGAAACAAAAAATGAAATGGAAGTTTTGAAGAAAGGCATGGAAAATAAGATGGATGGTTTGAAGAAAGGCATGGAAAATAAGATGGATGGTTTGAAGAAAGGAATGGAAGCCAAGATGGAGGGCATGGAATTTGGCATGGAATCTAAGATGGATGACATGGAAGCTAAGATCGATGAAAAAATGGAAAACATGAATAATGATCTAAAAGTAGACATTGAAGGTTTGGAAAAGTTAATACAAGAAATGTTTCCTAATGGCGAAAATATAGTAGAGGAAACTCATGATGAGAACAAAATAAATGTTAATCGTGATTTCATAAACTCTAATGTTGGATGGAAGAACCACCATATTCCAAAGATGGATATGAGGAAGTTTGATGGAAAGGATCCTGTAACATGGATACTACAGATGGAGCAATATTTTGATCTCCATAATGTGCAAAACACACAAAAGGTACGCATTGCAACTTTACATTTAGAACAAAATACATTTGTATGATATCGATGGCTTTGCTCTCGTAAAAAAATTGTCACTTGGTCAATTTTTACGGAGGAAATGATAGCACATTATGAGGATACAAAGAGCAACACCTTCTTTAGCCAATTGATAAATCTCAAACAAAAGGGTTTAATGGGCGAGCACATTGAGGACTTCCAAAAATTGAATATAAGGGTAACTGATATTCCATAGGAACACAGGATTGATCTCTTCATAGGTACTTTAAAGGATAACATCCAACATGAAGTTCACGTTTTGGAACCTGATTCATTGGAGAAGGCATTCAGGTTGGCAAGAAAATTGAATGTAAAATTATGGCGACAAGGAAGCCTACCACTCACTTCTATAAAGAGGGAAGTGTTGCTACTCCTAGATTTCCACAACCTACAAGGTTGACACCACAACAATTGGAAGAAAAAGAGAAAAAGGGCTTTGCTACAGTTGTGATAGAAAATACACTAAAGGTCATAAGTGTGCTGAGAAGAAATTATTTTACATAGATTGTGAAGAGGAAGAAGAAAATGAACAAGAATCTTCAAAAGAAGAGGATATACACTAGGAACCAACCTTAGAAGAGGAAGAAATGAGTCTGACCATATCGTGTAATGCATTGGCAGGAATTACCACTCCTCAAACTCTCAAGATAGAAGGACATATCAAGAAGAAAAAAGGTAATAGTGTTGATTGATTCAGGTAGTACCCATAATTTTATTCATTGTAAGGTAGCCAAGGAATTGAATTGTTTCCTATACCCAACACCAGAATGTCAAGTGATGGTTGCAAATGGAGTAACTATAAATTGCTCTAGAAAATGCCATAATATCAAGCTAACCATGGGGGAATATGTATTGAATAGTCCAATGCTTTCCATTCCTATGGGAGGTGCTGATGTTGTACTAGGAGTACAATAGTTACAATCTTTGGGGACGGTAGCTTTTAATTTTCAAGAACTTTTCTTGAAATTTTTTTCAGAAGGAAAGGAAGTCGAATTACGAGGTATTGAAGGGAAGCCGAGAAGGATAATAAGCTCTAATGTCATGACAAAGCTTCTAAAGAAATAACAACGAGGCGTAATTACACAATTATGCTCACTAGAAGTTCCAACATCAAAATCATCTATTTCTGCAGATCTCCAACAAGTCTTGGACAATCATTCCAAGGTGTTTGAAACTCCCAAAGGACTCCCACCTATTCGTGATCATGATCATGCTATTCATTTGATTCCAGGAAGTGTTCCTCCAAACATCAGCCCTTATAGATATCCTTACTTCCAAAAGAGCGAAATTGAACGTATGATTGCAGAAATGTTAGAGGCGGGTATAATTCAACCTAGTCAAAGTTCTTTCTCTACTCCTGTAGTATTGGTACACAAGAAGGATGGATCATGGCGCATGTGTCCGAATTATAGGGAGCTCAATAAGCTCACCATTAAAGATAAATTTCCCATTCCTGTGATTGATGAATTATTGGATGAATTACATGGAGCAATTTATTTTACCAAATTGGATCTTCATTCAGGGTATCATCAAATTAGAATGAAGACTGAAGATATTCCGAAAACATCATTTCCAACTCATGAGGGTCATTATGAATTTTTGGTCATGCCTTTTGGCCTTACCAATGCACCTTCTACATTTCAAGGGTTGATGAATTCCATTTTCAAACCCTTCCTTAGAAAATTTGTGCTAGTATTTTTGGATGATATACTAATCTACAGCAGGTCTTGGAAGGATCATGTTGAACATGTTGACAGGGTGCTCAAACTATTGCAGGAGAAACAATTATATGCAAAAAAATCCAAATGTTTCTTTGGAGTACAAGAGATGGAATATCTGGGTCATATTGTATCTCACGAGGGTGTTAAAGTAGACCCTAACAAAATTATAGCCATTAAGGAATGGAAAGTCCCCACAACCATAAAGAAGTTGCGAGGATTTCTCGGGTTAACAGGGTATTATCGTAAGTTTTTTAAGAATTATGGGAGAATAGCGCACTTAACAACATTATTGAAGAAAGATGCATTTATTATGACCTCTTCAAGCAACTAAGGCTTTCTAACATCTTAAAGAGGCAATGTGCCTAGCATTTGGCTTTAAATACACCAAAACTTCACAAAAAACTTTATCAGGAATGTGACGTTCGTGAAATGGAATTGGTGTTGTTTTAATGCAAGAAGGAAGAGCCATTGCTTGAAAGTCGCTCAATCAAAGGAAAGTATTTACATAAAGCTATTTATGAAGAGAAGGAAATAGCAATACTACATGCACTAAAGAAATGCATACCACTAATGGGAAGACACCACTTCAAGGTAAAAATTGATCATGATATTCTTAAACACTTTTTGGAACAAAGACTATCTTCAGAAGAGCAGCAAAAATGGGTCACAAAGATGTTGGGTTATGACTTTGAAATAATCTACAAAAAAGGGAAGCTAAATGTTGTTGCAGATGGAATCTTAAGAAAGAATGAAGAGGTGGAAGCATTTATTTGTGCCATTTCTATTATCCAACCAGATTGGATAACTGAAGCAAGGGATGAATGGAAGAAGGACGAAGAAGTGTGGAAACTCATTCAAAAGTTGCAGCAAGATCTTAGTACATCTGATACATTTATTTGGAAAAATGATTCCTTATGGTACAAATAACACTTATATCTTTGTAAGAATTCCCAACTAAAACAAAAGATTCTTTTGGAATTGCACACTTCTCCTTTAGGAGGACACTCAGGATTTTTAAAAACTTACCACAGGGTGAAGAAAGATTTTTTTGGGATGGCCTTAAATCTGATATTCAAAATTTTTTGGTAGAATGTTTGGTTTGCCAGCAAAATAAAGTTGAGACAATTAAGACCCTGGGTCTTCTACAACCTTTATCCATTCCAAGTCAACATTGGGAGGATATTTCAATGGATTTTATCACAGGTTTACCTAAGTTCAAAGGAAAGAGTGTCATCATGGTGGTAGTTGATAGACTTACCAAGTATGCACACTTTTGTGCATTATCTTATCCATGTAAAGCAAGTACAGTTGCTACTACATTTATGGACGCAATTCAAAAGCTACATGGAAACCCAAAGGTTATTGTGAGTGATAGAGATCCCATTTTTATTGGAAATTTTTGGACGGAGTTATTTTCTTGTTTGGGTACTCAATTAGCTCATAGCTCATCTTATCATCCTCAATCCAATAGTCAAAATAAGATAGTGAATAAATGTTTGGAAGGATATCATCGTTGTTTTGTATCTTATAAACAAACACAATGGGTCAAGTGGTTACCTCTCACTGAATGGTGGTATAACACTTCCTTCCATACTGCAGCAAAAATGACCCCATTTATGGCACTTTATGGATATCATCCACCATCCATCACATCATCTTTAAGGGAAAATTTGAAGGTTCAAGCAGTGGAAGATCACATCGAGCATCAGCAAGAAGTTCTTCAACTCTTAAAGGATAACCTGAATTTGGCACAAAATCGAATGAAACAACAGGCAGATCAACATCGTAGCGAGAGAAGTTTTGATGTAGGAGATTGGGTATTTTTACGGCTACAACCATACAAACAAATGTCCCCCAAGCAAGCAAAGAAGGATAATAAATTATCGCCAAAGTACTATGGTCCTTACAAGGTGTTGCAAAAGATTGGTACTATGGCATACAAATTGGAGCTTCCTGCTTCTTCGCGAGTACATCCAATTTTCCATGTTTCATGCTTAAAGAAGGTTATGGGTGAAAATCTTCCAATTCAAACAATATTACCAGAACTTGATGAGGAAGGAAAAATCATATTGGAACCTGAAGCGGTCACGGAAACAAGAACTCGACAACTACGGAATCGATCAATTTCAGAGTATCTCATCAAGTGGAAGAACTTACCCACCGAAGATTCTACATGGGAGGATGAGAATTTTATACAGAAGCACCCAGAGCTACTCAAGCGTTGAGGACAACACTTTTTTGAAGGAGAGGGGCATGTTAGGTCCCTATATTACTAGTATAGTCCTTTATTGTTATTAGTGTAACCCCCTTATTGTTATTATTGTACCCTTGTAACCCCCATTTTGTTATTATTGTGCCCTTAAATTATTATTGTTAGGTCGGCTAGGATTACATTGTGGCCCACTAGGATTACATTATGGCCCCATGGACTCTCATATATAGAAAGGAGGTTTTGGTCATTTGTAGCATCCAAGAATTGTTCATTTATGTAATGTATTGGAGGTTTCCCCCTCAAAGTGGTTGATTTCTAAGGCATTGATCTCTCTTTTCTTCTATTTTTGGAGTTGGTTTCATAACAATGCTTAAAAGAAATAGGAAATGCAACATTGCAATTGTGTTCCTTTGATTTTGACTCAACTACTAAATGTACATTGTGAATGTGGTTGATATCATTAGCACTATTTATTTTCATAAGTGCTCAATAATTTGTATGTCATATGGATAATTGAATATTCATGAGGTATATAACTTTGGATGAACTGCTTTATGGGAATAATCTGAGAGAAATATCTTTAACTGTTGCACTCCAAATGCATATGTTAACGTTGGGTAGTTCACATATCCATTGGATTGTAAAAGAGCTTCCTTCTATATGTCCCTTTACAAATTGCATTGATAAGTTAATAATATAACCTTACCAAATATTTATACATTGTTAGTTTTCAATGATCCTAGCATCAAAGTGTTGTTGAAAACATTGAATAGCTCTAATGTCATTTTGATTGAAACAACTATAAAAGGTTTGTTCCAATGTTTTTCTTAGACAAACCACGTAAAACCATGGAGAAAGTGCACAAACAGATTCACACAACGAGTCATGGAAGTCATTGAAAATATGATCATAGATCAAGAACCCTTTTTGCATTATAATTTATCCAATTGAGGATGTCATATTGTCCACAAGAACATTTGCATTGAGAATCACATGGACCAATTGATCTAGGGAGAGAAGATGACATGTCCATTGTGCGGTGTAAAAATAGTGGTCCAAAATAGCCAATCACAAGATTTTGGTTGTACAATAAAATATTACTCGAATAGCCATAAATTCTTTGAATGAACCAAATATAAGGTTTCCCATTTGTAAATAGCCAAACATTGATTGGAACTAACAACCAATTACAAAATAATTTGATGCAAAAAACATCTCCCCATAATATAATTTTAGAAGAAGTACAAAGAAAGTAGGGTGTAGAAAATCCTTGCAAATATGTATGAACATCACTAACATGGCGAAGTCTTCAAGATACTCGGGATTTAGTTCAGTATGCAATGATTACAAAGCAGTGTCATGCTGACAATTACAACAATATTGGAAGTGATTAACAATTCCTTCTCGGATTTCAATCGAGGTATAGTGGAAGTGAAGAACAACAACAAAACAATAAAAAAGGAAATCCCATAGATAATAGTGGAAATGTTTTATTCTATGTAAGTTGAATCTAGATAATGTGTGATCTCTTTCATCGAAATTTGACCCATTCAGTGCAAAATCGTTTTTCATTGTCATGTGAATAAATGGGAAAATATGGCAGAGCATAAAAAGCAAGATTGATTTAGAATGGAAAAGCATACAATATGCTAAATTGTATATTACTTATTACCACTAGGTGAAAATGTGTAATTTGTTGTACAACTATAAGTCTCCTTTATTTTTTTTTCTATTTTTTATTCATAGTGTAGCAAAACACAAGCAACTAGTTCTGGGACAAAAAAGACTGAGAACAAGGTTTAAGGAAATTTGAATATAGCATTATCTAGATTTTTTGAGACAGAGACAAAGTACAACAATACAATTCAACATTGTCTAATTCAGATTCAAAAGACCATCAAGTATTAGTGAACATATGCATGTTTTTTCCACACTTTGAACGTTAAGATAATGTGTAAAAAAAAATAACATAACAATTCCTCAATATTAAAATATGTAAAAAATATATAAAACTAAAACCTCCTCCACAGTAATTCCACGCATTAAAACTAAGTTTTGTTCCCTAGTAACTATAGACGGAACATGAGTGGTGATTTGCCTAATATTTGCTTCTCTGTTATGGTTAGGTTCAGTTACCATATCCTCAAAATGCCTTACTAACATATCTTCCATTTCATTGTGTTGATAGACTCTGTTTCCATTTTCATCTTTCAATGAGAATATCCTGTTGTGTTGTCTTCTTTGGATTAAGGATTTATGAAATAAACTAGTGTTTTTTCCCCTTCTTTTAACCACTGCACTCGAGATTTCTTCTTCCATAATACCTCTTCCTGTTTCTTCGTTCTTCTAATTCACTGAGAATGATTCCTTCTTGTTCTGCAAGAGTTTCCATTCGTCCCTATAAAATTATCTCCTATTAGTTCTGTTTCATTCTGTCTTGAATATTACTCATTGTTGCCTGAATATTGCCAAAATGAGTTTTATTCCAGATTTTGATTTCTTTTTATAATTGTTTCAGACGCAACTGGAAGGTATGCATTCTATTTCTCCCTTGTATATTTTTCGATTGCTACCAGTGTTTAACTTTTTCCAAGAAAGTAGGATCCCTTAACCAGAATAATTCAAATCGAAAGGGCCTATTTTTTGGCACTTCTTTAATATCAATTTCCAATCGGATAGGCCAATGATATGATCCTAGAGATGGCAAGATTGAAGCTTCGTAGTGGACATCTAAACTCACTAGATCCTCTGAGACTAAGAATCTATCAAGTCTAGATGCTATCTAATGTATTTCCCCCCTTCGGTTATTCCAGGTAAAAACACCATTTACAGTAGGGATATCTACCAGTTTGATGTCTGCTAGAAGGTCTCTAAAAGATTCCATTTCCGGATCCTCTTTTCTGATTCCCATTTTCTTTTCAGTGAGATTCAATATCATATTAAATTCTCCACCAATCATCCAAAATTTTTCATTATGCAAAGATCTCAAAGTTCTAATGCTATTCAGGAAATTTTCTTTCTCTCCTTGGATATGAGGACCATAAACTACCATAATCATTAAAGTTTCCTTAGTTCCCACTTGTCTAAACTGGCCTAAAAGGCTGCAAGGTAATCCTATCCATTCATCTGCTTCTACTTCCACCGGGTTCCATATGATTTCTATTCCACCGGTTGTGCCTCTGGAATCAATAACCATAGCTTCATAATGCGGTTTAAAAGACTGTAATATTGATTCAAGTTTAACTGCTAAAACCTTCGTTTCTTGAATTAGCATTATTTGTGGTTTTTCATTTTTTAATTTCTCTTTTAAATATCTCAGTTTACCTTGGCTGTTTAAGCCTCTTATGTTCCAAGAGGTAATTTCATTGGAAACCTTTTGGTGTTTGTTGGAATACCATTGTTAACGGTATTATCTTCCCTATATTTATCAATGTTTCACCAACTAGTTGGATTGATTCTTGCAGAGTTCTTCTACCTTTTTCCTTGCCAGTTTTTGTTTGAGGGTTTATAGCTTTATTCGAATTGGATTATAAAATACTTACTTGCTTTTTTGTCTGTGCCATGTGATAATGCTCGAAAGTTTCCTTGTACAATGTCTTTTGGTCTTCCGGTATAAATATGTCATCCAAGTTCCTCCATTCATGAAGCAAACGTTTCATTACCTACTCTTTTGCACAGAGATCATCTTTCTGCATTTCTATCTCCATAGCCACTTGTTCCTCGCCTATTTTTTCCTCTGTTTCTATATGATCAGCTAACGCTTTCCGCTTTATTGCTATATTTTTCTCAGGAATAACTTCCGAACTTGGGGTTGGTATTTCTGTCATTTCTTTCGAAAATTCCCCTTCATCTTGCAGAATTTCAAAAGGGTTTTCAGAAGCATGATACTTATTGACAGTGGTCTGAATTATTCTTCTTGCTACTAACAGTTACAAAGCCTTCCTTCGTGTCTTGTCCTGTTTCTTTACTTATTAGGGCCTTTCCTGTTTGTTTTTCTGTAATATTTTGTGGGCAGGTCTTATAAAGGTGCCCATATTCATGGCACCGATGGCACCGAAATGGGATATGCTCATAGTCAGGGGTTTGTTTCCAGATCTTGCCTTCATATTCAAGTTCTATAGATTCAGGAAGAGGTTCAGAGATATTCATATAAACACAAATGCGAGCAAAAGAAGTATATCTTCCTCTACAGGTTGTCTCCGCAATTTTCACAAAGCTTCCTAAAGAGTTTCCTATCCCTTCCAAAATATCAGGGTCCCAAAAGTCTATTGGTAATGCAAACAATCTAACCCAGACCGGTGCTACCAAAAATTGTTCCTCATCAGGGTTATAACATTCTTCCTTATTAAAAAAATATGCGCTGCCTTCAAATATTCTTTATTTATATAATAAATTTGTAAAAATTACTGTAAAAAAACCTCTTGGTCCAAACTTAAGATCCAGATGACCCTTTGGTTGCCATTTATTCTGAATCCACTTCAGTAGATCCTTCTCAATTGGCCAAATACCTATAAATTTACAGATTAGTGCATGGTCTTTCTTGTATCCTCTATATTCATCTAGTTTATTTGGTGGTATGACAAACCTGGGTTTCTTCAGTGCCTGAGGAGGGCATTGTCCCATGATTTTTTATTGCCATTCAAAACCTAAAACTGGCCCTCCTTTCTGATTTCCTCCGCCCGTCACAGGTTTCGATCTGCTACTCTACTCACCGACTGTTACATTTCTGTAGGAGGGAGTCGGCCCCCCTCCCGAGGCCGCTGACATGATGCCCTCAATAATGCACTGGCTGTTGGTTTCCGCCCTCTCTCACAGCCTGGATCAGCAAGGCACTGAGCCTTCCCTCTGTGCGGCCGTTACAAAGTTAGTCTTTGTATAAATTGTAAGAAATTTGTTACTACTAATGAAATCGAACTGAAATCAAAAGACAAAAATTTATTTTACTATTTTTCAGAAAGGAAAATACACAATAGAAACACATGAAATAACATGCAACCATAAAAACAAAAGAAACACAATGATTTTACAGTGGAAACCAAATGGGAAAAACCTCTCCGCAGCTTTGCATTAATTCAAATGAGAAAGAGAAACAACTACAATGTCTTGCTTCAAATATGAAGCACACCTTGCACTATAAAATTGTTCTCCTGCTTCCTGACCTGATCTATCCAACACTTATCCAATTAAAGCCTCAACCAACCTCTTATTTCTTTGTGAAATCCTAGAGGAATTAAAATCCTAAATAATAGGGAAATTCCCTATTTCCTTGCACATATACAAGGGGAATTGATCACCTACTCAGTGAAAAATCATTGTACACTCAACAATATACAATTATAAATGAAAATATGGATTTTCCATCCACTCAATTAGGAAATTTGAATTACATGCATGATTAAGTCTATTTTTAGTTGATTGAATAGTTAATTGAGAGATCGGTGTGTTAAAAATAGTCATAACTACTCAACTGACCTTTAATTGACTCAACTAATGACTAGAGCTCAGTTAACCGAGTTCAACTAACAATAAATCAACTAGATTTCTAGACCTTAGCAATCAAGTCATGCACAACTCTACTTCTATCCTACAAACTCGAATTTACTGACTTAACTAGTAGACAATTCCATGCCACTCTATCTAACTGCAATTCAAGTCATTCTGTTGATGTGGAAAATCGAGTTTTCTTTGTTTAACTAAGGCACTAATCAAATGAAGCCTTTTCTTGATACAATTCCAACACTCCCTATTGGCAAGAAAATGTTTTTGCACAACCCAAATCTTGCTCCTGTAGGAATGTATTGTAACAAGACTCCCTCTCAATGTTGTTGTTGCTACTGCAACTGAGAAGCATCCAAAATAATGAATCGACTGTGTCTTTGAGCTTCAACTATATCCTGAGCATCTGAATGCTACTAGTCTCTACATCGTCTACTGGGAAAACTACACTGTTGTTGATTCTGCACTTTGTTGCCTACACCGTTATCAATATTTATTTGTGCTCCTCAGCATTTGATTGCAACTAGTCTGCAACTATCGCTCAAGATTTCACTGCATCAACTGACATTGATCCTTTTTCTAATGACTATTGTGGGCTTCTGTAGCAATGGTAATGATCCATGAAAATAATATAATGCAATTACTACTTCTCTCTTGTGGAATCTTCCCAAACCTTTGCAACTCTGGTACCAAGGCTCGACATCGCATCACCTCACTCCTAGAGGTATATTTGCATGCATGGAGAAATCTACCTCTAGCTTGTAGATATTTCTCACTCTAACTCCAATATGTTTCACATGTCCAGTATCAACATGCTTCAGAAAAGTTGTTTCCTTACTGAAGACCACATCATAAACTTTTTCCTCCAATACAGCTACAAAAATCAACTTTTTTCTTTGGCCCAGGGACATAAATTACATTTTTCAAGTGAAGATGGGAGGTTGACTCCCTCTTAAAGGTGATTTACCAATTCCTTTAGTACTATACCTCCCATCATCTCCAAATTCTATGTGCAAATTGAGATCCTTCTCCCCTAGGCTACTGAAGAATTCCTTGTTTTCTGTCATATGATATGAGGAACCAAAATCTAGGTACCATTCACTTCTCTTTCTATGATTTCCATGCAAGGAAAGAGGGTGAAATATAACTTTAATTGAGATGCCAAAGCATATCCTCCTACTCCTGTAGCATGCTCCTTGTTGGATTTATTATGTGGACACTTGGTTGCATAGTGTCCATATTCATGGCAGTGAGAACATTTTATTTTGTTGAGGTCCTTCTTCTTTTTGTTGTTCTAGATGGATTATACCTCACCTTAGGCCTTCATTCCTTTTTCCTTCTTTCCTTTTCCAACTAGAGAACAATATTCTTCCTAATATGCAATATATGTCACACCATATTTAGTGTTTCTTATGATCTCCTCCTGCACCAAATCAAATCAAAGTCTCTCCCAATCTAGTAGCTTGTCTCTTCAATTAGCTGAATCTTGATAGTTGTTCCAGGATTTTGGAACGCCAAGGAGAGATAGGCTCACGAGCTCAAAATATGGCACATTTTCTCCTACTCCTCCAAGTTCATCTTGAACCCGAGTGAATCTGGAGAGGTAGTGTGGAATGGTTTCATTTTTCTGCATTCACATGTTTTTGAGCATGTCCCTCAATGCCAATTTCTTGGAATCACTGTTATTTTCGAATAATTTAGTGAGGGTATTCCACATAGAAAATGGATTCTCCTTGTCAGATAAATTTGAGACGATGTGGTCTCTCACACCCTCTAGTATGATCCTCCTTTCTTTTGTAGTATCCTTCTTCCACTAGGCTAACTGTTGTGCATCCGATGTTGTTGGTTTTGCAATGTCAATTTGGGTGTATTCCAAAACTCCATTATCATTGAGTACATCTTCCATCCTATCCTTAGAAGCTATGAAATTTTAGGTTCTCTCCAGGGCATATTAAAATCTTAGTCTGTTGAAAAAAAATTCCCGCACGATACAAAAATTGCTTCATTGAATCTGCAAATAGAAATTTCTGAAGGAGAATATCTATTGTCTAGTTTCTATTGTGTTTTCAAGATTTGATACCATGTATAAATTACAATAAATTTTCTAGTGCTAATGAAATTGAACTAAAATCAAGAGACAAAAATATCTTCTACTATTTTGCGGAAAGGAAAACATGCGATAGAAACATGTGCAATAACATGCAACCATCAAAACACAAGCAACATAATGATTTTATAGGGGAACCCAATTGGGAAAAACCGCTTTGCTACTTTACCTTAATTCAGATGAGAAAGAGAAACAATTGCAATGTCTTGCTTCAACTCTAAAGCACACCCTTCACTGTAAAATTGTTCTCTTGCTTCCTGGCATGCTTTAGCCAAGACTTTGCCAATTCAAGCTTCAGTCAACCTCTTATTTCCTTGCACAATCCTAGAGGAATTAAACTCCTAAATGTTAGTTTTTGTAGCATCGGATGTGGTCTAGACTCAAGATTTTCCATAGAGGTTAGAATACTTGTATTCTCCAATACCCATAAATTGTTTCTAGAAATGCCACCTAGAGATGACTTAATTAAATTAATTAGTCAGTTTTAAATATTTCCTAAGTATAAACTTAGGAAATATGATTAATTAAAAGGAATTAATTAATTCATGGTGAGAATATTCTAGAAAAATACTTAGATCTATTTATAGTTAATCTTAGCCATCGATTAAGTTTTAATCGTGGTCGTTGAAGCCTTAATGGAATATTATAAGAAGAAATTCGATGGGTCTTGGAGAACACAGCAAAATAGTTTGATTTCACTGGTAGATTGATTTCCAGAGCAGCAGCATTCAGTTGCTGGAGAGAGAGCTAGTGAGCTTGAAGCAGTGAGAGAGGGGAAAAGATATCAAGGCCGGAGGAAGATGAGTGCATTACAGAGAGGTAGTGAGTGTCACAGAGAGGAAACGCAGAGCTTCAGTCGGTGATTATGTTTTTTTGGGGGTGCAGGAGATTTTCTGAGCCAGAAATTGGGCAGAGGGTCCAAAGGTGAAGGATATCAGTCTTCCAGACAGCATCTGCAGATACCGCAAGAGGAGAAGTAGTTTCGAGCTTGTGGGACACAATACTTTGTAGGCTGACGTAGTTACTGCATGGACGGAACAAGGAGCATCTCAACTTGAGTTGAGGTCAGTGTCAGATCACCTGTGGAAGTGAGAAAATTTCTCACTAGTTTTACTTCCAATTATTTCTCTATTTGGATTGATAGATTAAGAATCCATAGTTTTGTACTCACATTTACTACAACATAATAATCAAACCCTCATCTACTGCACCAGTTTTCCTGAGTTGGGTTTTTCCGGGGACTTAGTCCAATCATAACGATGTATTTTTGTGTGTGGGCACCTATTCTTTCATAATTTATTTTTCTTTCGCAATATTTGTCATAGGAAACTACAAATAATTTTTTAAATTAATTTAACAAATAGAAGAAATATTATCAGTTGTTGCAGTAGGATTCGGGTTAGCTTAATTTTCACATGGTTTTAGAGCTCAAATAGAAATTCATAGAGATCAGTTGCAGAAAGGAAGAGGAGCTTCTCAGCACTACGTAAGCAATTTCTTGAAACCCCAGAGGCGGCACAGTCCCTTTGGCCAGGACGGTCAATTTCTGAGGAAAATTCTATTTCTATGAGAGTGTGACAGAGAAATTAGATTTTCTAGATCGAAGATTACTAGAGACAGAGGAAGCAACAATATTTTTCCTTGCAGAGCATATATCTAGATGGATGCAGTATTTTGCAGTAATTGCTAGTGAAAAATATCGTCAGGAGGAAGAAAGAGCACACACTGAGGGAAAATTTTCCTCAAGGAACTTCTAGTCTCAGAAGCTTGATTTCCCTTGCAGATCAACAGTCGTTGTGGGTTGAGTTTCTCACTCTATCAAGGAGTGCGCAAAGTTGATCAGTAGTTGAGCAGAAGGGAAGAGGAGATTGTTTACATTTTATCAGAAATGGCCACAAATGGGCATAATCCATGGAAGAGCATCAAATTAGATCCAGTTGCTGCAGATTTATCACATGGATCAATATCCTTGCTACGAAATTCCTACAAAATTACCAGCAGAAGAATCATAGCGTCAACAGATGCAGTCATTCATTCTGATGACAACTGCATAGCTAGTTGCAGTCATTACTTGGGAGATAGTTGCAGTGACACAGGTAGTGTGAATTTCCCAGTTGCAAGATGCAGGTGCAGTTTCAGCTAGGAGATTCCCAATCCAGAGCTACACAGTCCAGTTCCAGTATAGGAGGATAGTGCGAGTTTCCATGAGGGAGCAAAGAGATTTCCCATAAGGAGATCGAGACTTAGAGGGAGTTGGTGAGCCCTGATATTCCACCAAGAGTGCTGCTACTCCCAGGGGCTTCCCTACTTTACTTTATCAACCTGGGGTTCGTACAAACTTGGAGGTGACAGTGCTATATACACATCAGATGCATTCTACTTATGTCATCCTCTTCCTCTCTACGAAAGGGTGCTACTTCTAGGGTTTCTCAATGAAGTTTGTCACACTTCAATGAAACTAAAATAAATTGCAGAAAGGAAACTAAATTAAATTGTTGAAAATAAATGACAGGAAAGGAAAATAATTTAACTTGCTGAAAAGAAATGGCAGAAAAGAAACTAATTTAAATTGCAGTAAGGAAATGATGGAAAGGAAACTAATTTAACTTGCTGAAAATAAATGGCAGAAAAAAAAAATCTAATTTAAATTGCAGAAAGGAAATGATGGAGAGGAAACTAATTTAACTTGTTGAAAAGAAATGGCAGAAATGAAACTAATTTAAACCACACTTAAATTGGCCAATTGACTAAACACACCCTAATTATATTATGCTCTATCTACCATGCTTCTATACATGCAACTAGGCTATGTAGACAATGCGATATGCGATATGTGATATCACAATATTGCAATATCGCAAGGCTGGTGGAGAAGCAGAAGTGTTTTTCGGTAGCAGGAGCGAAATGCGAAATGTGATGGGAAAGAAACTGCAAAATGCGAAATGCAACAGGACAGTGGAGAAAAATGTGAAATGTGATAAGTCAGATGACGTGGCAGAGTACGGAAATAATATCGCAATCGGGGCTTGGAATGGGAGAGCATAAATAGAGAACGCAAGAGATCTGCGATTTGCAATGAGTGAAGTACGGTGAGCGAGAGTTTCAAGGAGAAAGGTGGAGGTCAAACATTTAATTTTTTTTTGTGGATAAAAAGGGTGCGACAGTTGTTAAGGAGAGAAGAAGGAGGGAAATGGAGGTGCAAAAGTAGTGCCCAGGTGTGAAAACAGAGCTGGAAAATGAAGCCAGACAACTTGATGAACTTCTTTGGGACTGTTGATACTTATTCCTACAAACAAACCTACGGATTCATGCTCTGAAAAATAGACAAAATGCGGGATAAAAACAGTGAATAGGAAGAAGTGTTTTGGCCTGTGGGAAGGTCAACCCTACTCGAACTCTATTGACAGAGATGATAGGGGAATTCTTGACCATAGCTTTTTGGATTTTCCTCTACTCTATTACTCTCGTAAGAAAATGAAGAAATACAACAACAAACTGAAAGAAAAACTAAACAACAATGAAACTATCAGAAGCGGATCTAACTAAATGACAACAAGAAAAACTAGCTAAATGACAGAAAGAAAAGAATGAAAACAACAAAGAAGCTGAGGCACATGGGTTGGGCCCTAACCCATGAGCCCAGCTCTCTGGAACTAAATCAATAAAATGGAGTCTTTATGCTCATTTTAGGAAGAGAATAGCCTTGTTACATTTTTGAAATTTTAATCACTGAGTACAATAATAAAAAGCTTAATAGCTTGTAGCAAAAGTTATGAATGGGATCAAATCCAATGGCATGGGATGGAATGGAAGGACTAGCATCGAATGGACTGGAATGACCCCTAATTAGATCTTGATAAGATTTATTTATCCTCAAGGGTAGCTACTAAAAAATCCCTAGAAAATAGTGATTGAGTCCACTTTGACTCTAAGTAAACCATAGATTGAGTGCACTTCGTCTTCAGTTTGCTTGGATGCCTTTGATAGTTAAGGAGGGTGGACAACCCCCTTGAATCTCACCGAGATTTCTCAATAATTTCCTCATATTGTGCTCATTTATTATTCAATCTTGATCTTCCAGTGGCAGGGATAAATTCCCTAAATTATCTCCTTCTCCAAATCTGCATAATCTGCCCAATATTCTCACAATATTCTACAAAATAACCAATATTAGGCACAAATATGCAATTACCTTTAAACCTTCCAAAGAACATATTAAAGCATAAGAAAACATTATTAAGTGAAGAAGGAGAGATTTGATATATCTTTTATGTGCATAAGGAAGGTAGATGGGCCTAAGAAAGGTTAGATGGGCATTATTTTATGTCTAATTTAGAGGCCCATCATCACCCCCCTACGGAAACTGTTGCTCATCCTCTAAGCAACCTATCCATCCTCCCTACCTTCTAGTTCTTCCTACATGCTGGCTTATTTCATTTTCTATTTATTGGCCCATGTGCTACTCCTTATGCTAATCTTCTTGCTATTCTTCTTGTGGGTGCTGCATGGAGGTCCTCAGATGCCTTAAGAAAATTTGTATTTTTCATGCCAAGAGGTGGTGGGTCCACCTTTTATTTAAGTTTTTTTCTATTTTGTTCTTTTTTTCTTCTCTTTTTTCCTTTTTATTTTTTTTCTCTTTTTTTTTATTGCATGCAAAATAAACTCAGAGTTCTTTTTATGTTAACTGAGTTCACCCTTGGTTACCCCTTGGCAATCCTTGTCTTCCATTACAATGAACTTCTTACTACCCACTTTCTCAAGTCCTTTTTACTTTTGTTTTGTTCCTCTTCTTGGTGGAAAAAGTGAGGCTAGTCGCTAGATAAGGCTGAGGTTGCTCTGCTACTGATTTTTTCTATATATATAAAAAAAGGTTCCTTCTCACACTTTTTAATGTTTTCTTAAGTTAAAATAGATTCGAAGAAAGGTTTATATGATTGCAGACCCAAGCCTTACCATTTATTTGTTTTTGTAGGTGATATTGAAGTTGTTGCTACTGAAGCTACATGTGGCGATCTGCTTGAGGTCCTTTTGGAGCATCTGAGCACATGAGGAGGAAGTCCAAGTTTGAATACCTTTGACTAAAGTGTTTACCAAATTTTCTTTTTGTGCCAACTTTTTGTTTTCTTCTTGCAAAGGTTGTATAGCACCTGTATTCATTAGAGAGAGATACATGGAGAAATTCATTTTTTTTTAAGGCCTACTAGTTGCCTTAATGAGGTTTTCAACTGGTAGGTCTGCACAGGCACCTCAAAGTAGGTTTTCACCTAGTATCTTATATTTTTCTCTTTTTTTTCTTTTTGTTTTCAACCCAATGACTGCCTCATGGAAATTTTCAATCAGTGAGCCAATCTCAAATGCCTCAAAAGAGGTTTTCACCTGAGATTTTATTCTTTCCCTTTTTTTCTTTTCTTTTTTTCTTTTTTCACTTTCCTACTCTACTTGAAAAAATAAAACCTTTTTCAAGTATAGGAATACTTCCAATGGAGCCATGTACGCATCAAGATGATAGATAAAATCATGTGCACACTTAGAATACATGCTTTGACATGTACCTAAATATGAGAGATGAATTTCTTTGACTGTGATTGTATCAAGTATTGTTGGAGAAGAGCATGTTGTTGAAACTTAATGACTGTTTGGAACCATATGTCAATATAGTTTTGATGCACCTGGTCCACTTGTTGAGTTGGATCACCTTGGATGTCCTCTTCTATTATGACATTAAAATCTTCCTCTCTTTTTTTATTGTTCTCTTTAACACATGGAGGAAATGTTGGTAAACATGAGGAAACTTTCTCAACATCTGATTATGATGGCAGCTCTTCATCAAGTGCAGCCCTTGATATTTTGATCTCCTCATTTGGATCTTCTTCTTCTTGATGTTTCCCTTCAATGACATTAAGAAAATATCTTCTTTGCAATACCTTTCATGAACTAATATGAATACCATCTAGATCAAGAGGAGATGTTTGCAAGTGTTGTACCTCAGCATTGTAAGTGAGCTGAGATACTTCATTGTATGGGTTTCAAAATGGTGGTATAGGTAATTGAGTGGGGACGAATATATGAGATGGATGTGGTTGAGGCTGTGGTTGTGGAGGAGGTGGATGGTAGGGATAGCATGGAGTTGGGTATGGAAGATATGGAGGGAAATATTGAGGATATTGTGGATTTTCCCAATAAGGTCCTTGCCAACCATGTTTCCAAGATTGGTTTTGGGGTTGATATGGCCAAGGTTTCCAAGGAGGGAGTGTGTCCCAATTAGTTTGAGATGGATGTGAATAATCTTGAAATTGTGAAGTGGGTCCTTGCATCATATCAAGTTGACTAGGTTGCCAGGGTCTCCTTGGAGCTACATAACATAGCTTCTTTGGTGATTTCCTTGCTCCATTGTCTTCCTGGTAAACTTATTTAAACTTGGGGAATGATGGACAACATTTAGTAGCATATGATTCTTCATGGTTAACAAAAATATCAACATCTTCTTTTTGCTCATTTTTTGTTCTTAACATTTCTACTTGTTCACTTAGATTGCTAAGAATTTATGTTTTAAAGTTGTCAAGCAAATTTCCAAGTTCATCTTGCCTTACCAATGTTGAGGTGGATTTACTTACTCTTTCCCTTCCTCTTGATATGCTCTTGCATGTTTCACAAATTTCTTCAAATGACAATTGGTTTACATCTCCTCCACTCATGAGATTAAGGAGATCAATCCACTCATCCCTAATTGTTCTAAGTAAGAGGGTTTTTAATGTGTCAAATCATAAATGATGCAATTTTTCCCTCTTAAAATTAAACATGAACCTATCTATGAGATCCTCAAGGCTCTCATCCTCTTTTTGATTAATTCTAAACATTTCTTCTTTAAGATCATGGTTTTTATATTTTCCTAAAAATAAATTTTGCATATCATTCCATGATCTTATTGAATTAGTACCTAGACTCATGAATCATTTAGGAGCTTTATCCTTCAATGTTGCAGGAAACAATCTCAGTTTTTGAGTGTGTCATAAGTAGCCATAATATCTACAAAGTATCTCAAATTCAAAGAGAAATGTTTCTGGATCCTCTGTCCTCATACCATGGAAGTTGGGAAGGAAAGATAGAGGTATGTTCTTCATATGTACACTGATGTCCATATCTTGAATGGGAAACCCAATAATATCTTCTTCATTGTCATCATATCCATCAATATCTTCTACCTTCAAAAGTGTACGGTGATGTGGTTCATATTGCACCACATGGTCAAGTGGGGGGGTTGGTATTGGAGAAGTATTTTTAAGAAAATTATGAGTATCCCTACTCCTATGAGGCATGAAAATCATATTTTTTTTGTATTTTTCAATATTTCAGAAACAACATGAAAAAGGAAAGCGAAAAAGAATGCTAAAACATAATCAAAGCATCTACTAGACACCTCCCCGGGAACGACGCTAAAAAGTGGTGAGCCCTGGTATTGCACCAAGAGTGCTACAACTCCCAGGGGCTGCCCTACTTTAATTTATCAACTCGATGTTCATACAAACTTGGAGGTGATAGTGCTATATACACATTAGATGCATTCTACTCATGTCATCCTCTTCCGCTCTACGAAAGGGTGCTACTTGTAAGGTTTCTCGGTGAAGTCTGTCACACTTCAATGAAACTAAAATAAATTGCAGAAAGGAAATGAGAGGTCCAAAGGAAACTAATTTAACTTGCTGAAAAGAAACAACATAAAAGAAACTAATTTAAATTTCAGCAAGGAAATGATGGAAAGGAAACTAATTTAACTTGTTGAAAAGAAACTAATTTAAATTGCATAAAGGAAATGATGGAGAGGAAACTAATTTAACTTGCTGAAAATAAATGGCAGAAAGGAAACTAATTTAAACCACACTTAACTTGGCCAATTGGCTAAACACACCCTACTTATCTTATGCTCTATCTACCATGATTCTATCCATGTAGCTAGGCTATCCATGACTTAATTCTAATTGAAAAAGTGTTGATTGTAGTCCGGAGGGAAAGAGCTAAAGATGCTTATGGAAGGATTAACACACAAAACAAGGCTTAGAGGAGTGAAAAAGGTGTTTGGAATTTATTACAATGCATAATATCGCAAAAATTCTTTGGAGACGGAGGCCTTGAAAAGTGCGATGGCAGAATTGCTATGGGAGGATGGCAATGCGATATGCGATATGCGATATCGCAATATCGCAATATCGCAACGCTGGTGGTGAAGCCGGAGTGCAGCACGAGATGCGATGAGGCTCAAATTGTGAAATTTGAAATGTGATGGGAGGATGGCAATGCAATATCGCAATATCGCAAGGCTGGTGGAGAAGCGAAAGTGCAGTTGGGAGGAAAGTGCGAAGTGCGAGATGAGATGAGGCTCGAATTTCAAAATGTGAAATGTGATGGGAGGATGGAAATGCGATATGTGATATGTGATATCAAAATATTGCAATATCGCAAGGCTGGTGGAGAAGCGGAAGTGTTGTTCGGTACTAGGAGCGAAATGTGAAATGTGATGGAAAAGAAAATGCGAAATGTGAAATGTGATGGGACAGTGGAGCGAAATGCGAAATGAGATAAGTCAGATGACATGGCAGAGTACGGAAATAATATCACAATCAAGGCTTGGAATGGGAGAGAATAAACAGAGAACACAAGAGATCTGCAATTTGTGATGAGCGAAGTACGGTGAGCAGGAGTTTCGAGGAGAAAGACGAAGGTCAAACTTTTAATTGGTTTTTGTGAATAAAAAGGGTTTGACAGCTGTTAAGGAGAGAACAAAGAGGGAAATGGAGGCGCAACATCAGTGCTCAGGTGTGAAAACGGAGCTGGGAAATGAAGCGGGACAGCTTGAAGAACTTCTTTGGGACTGTTGATACTTATTCCTACAAACAAACCTGTGGATTCATGCACGGAAAACAGAAAAAATGTGGGATAAAAAAAGTGAATAGAAATCAGTTTTTTGGCCTGTGGGAAGGTCAACCCTCCTCGAACTCTATTCACAGGGATGAGAGGGGAAGGCTTGCCCACATCTTTTGGATTTTTCCTCTACTCTATTACTCTTGTAAGGAAATGAATAACTACAACAAAAAACTGAAGGAAAAAATAAACAACAATGAAAATATTATAAGTGGATCTAACTAAATGACTACAAGAAAAACTAGCTAAACTACAAAAAGAAAAGAATGAAAATAGCAGAGAAGTTGAGGCACATGGGTTGGGCACTAACCCACGAGCCCAACTCTCTGGAACTAAATAAGTAAAATGGAAGAGAATAACCTCGTTACATTTCTGAAAGTTTAATCACTAAGTACAATAATAAAAAGCTTAATAGCTTTCAGCAAAATTTCTGAATGGAATCGAATCCAATGGCATGGGATGGAATAGAATGCAAATGGAATGGAATGGAATGACATCGAATGGAACAGAATGGCCCCTAATTATCTCTTGATCAGCTTTATTTATCCTCAATGGCAGCTACCAACAACTTCCTAGAAAATAGTGATTGAGTCCACTTTGACTCCAAGTAAACCATAGATTGCGTGCACTTTGTCTTCAGTTTGCTTGGCTGCCTTTGATAGTTAAGGAGGGTGGACAACCCCCTTGAATATCTCCAAGATTTCTCAATAATTTCCTCATATTGTGCTATTTTATTCTTCAATCTTGATCTTCTATTGGCAAGGAGAAAGTCCCTAAATTATCTCCTTCTCCAAATCTGCATAATCTGCCCAATATTCTCGCAATATTCTACAAAAATAACCAATATTAGGCACAAATATTCAATTACCTTTAAACCTTCCTAAGAACATATTAAATCATAAGAAAACATTATTAAGTGCAGAAGGAGAGATTTAATATATCTTTTATGTGCATAAGGAAGGTATATGGGTCTAGGAAAGGTTAGATGGGCCTTATTTTATGTATAATTTAGAGGCCCATCAGGAGTATCCCTATGGAAGCTAGTACTTCAGGATCTGAGGAGATCAAACTCATTATTGTAGTATTTGTAGCAGTAGTGCAGAAACATCAATAGAGCAGTAACAGTAGCAATATGAGTATATAATATTGCGCCATGTTTGTAGCCATCCCTCTAGGAGTGAGGTGGGGTGACTTGGTTTTGTAGCCCCAGAGTGCTACAGGATGGGCAGGATTCTTGAGGAGGTCCACCTCTTGAATAAGTACCTTGATACGGGAGCCCAAAATACGTAATAGCAGTATGGACCATTGGCAGTTGACGCAGTTAGATTCCAAAGTGACATATGCAATAGATAGTAGTGATCAGTTACTATGCAGTGCAGCACAATAGTTGGCAGCAGTGTAGATTCAAAAATAGCACAGAGGCTTCAGTGGCAACGCCAAGACTAGTGGAAATCAGGGCTCGGGTAAAGGATGCATCAGAATAGACATAGATGGTTCAATAATTTGAATGGTTCTCAGCTGCAGATGTTGCAGTTGCAGCAGCAGCAGATGAGTGGGAGTTGCAGATGTTGTAGTAGCAGCAACAATAGAGTTGCAGTAGTTGGCAACAGTTCAGTAGGGTTAGCAGCAACACAGATGCATCACTTATAATAGTTTCACAAAAGTTGGTGGGTAGCAATAGCCATACATCAACGACGTGACAGGATATGGTGCAGAGGTAGTGTATTATAGCAACAGTTGTAGTTGCAGTACTAGAACACTTTCCTCTCTAAGAGGGAGTGTTATTTTTTGTAGCATAGGATGTGTTCTAGCCTTGATATTTGGCAGAGAGGTTAGAATACATGTATTTTCCAATACCTAGAAATTGTTTTTGGAAATTCCACCTAGAGCCGACTTAATTAAATTAATTAGTCAGATTTTAATATTTCCTAACTCTAGACTTAGGAAATATGATTAATTAAAATGAATTAATTAAGTCATGGTGAGAATCCTCTAGAAAAAGACTTGGATTTCTTTCTAGTAATCTTAGCCATCGATTAAGTTTTAATCGTGATCATTTAAGTCTCAATGGAATATTATAAGAAGAAACTCGATGGGGCTTGGAAAACACACCAGCAGAGTTCGATTTCACTTGAATATCGATTTCTAGAGTAGCAGTGTTCAGTTGCCGAAGAGAGAACTAGTGAGCTTGAAGCAGTGAGAGAGGGGCAGATATAATAAGGTCGGAGGAATATTTTCTAGTTATGTTGAGTGCATTGTATAGAGGCAATGAGTGCCACAGAGAGGTAACACAGAGCCATGTAGAGGAAGCGCAGAGCTTCAATGGGTGATTATGTTTTTGCTGGGGAGCAAGAAATTTTCTGAGCCAGATGTTGGGCAGAGGGTCCAGAGGTGAAGTAGATCAGTCTTCCAGACATTAGTTGCAGAGATAGCAAGAGGACAAACATTTATGAGCTTGTGGGATGAAGTACTACATATGCTAATGCGGTGATTGCGCAAAGGAAGCAAGGAGAAGCTCAAATCAAGTTGAGGTCAATGTCGGATTGCCTGTGGAAGTGAGAAAATTTCTCATTAGTTTTACTACCAGGAATTTCTATGTTTGGATTGCTAGATTAAGCATCCATAGTTTTGTACTTAGATTTACTACGACATAATAACCAAACCCTCAGTTGCTGCAATGGTTTTCTCGAGTTGGGTTTTTCCGGGGACTTAGTCCAAAAATAACGGTATATTTTTGTGTGTGTGCATATATTCTTTTAGCGTTTATTTTTCTTTTGCAGTATTTGTTTTTTGAAAGCTCCAGTGTATATGTTTCAACATTTGTCGTAGGAAACTGAAAATAATTTGTTTAATTAATTTAACAAATATAATAAATATTATTAGTTGCTGCTGTAGGATTCCGGGTATCAAAAATTTCACACTAAATAATAGGGAAGTGATCTAGGAGGATCTTGCTTCAGTGAACTTTGTATTAAACTTTATATTAAACCCAAATGTAATACACATTTGAACGTCGGATCAGATAACTGTGTTGAAACCACAATTTATGTGAACAGGCGGAGGTGTCGAGTGTTAACTGTGGAGCTAACCTCAGAGTTGAACAGTCGGGATTTACCAGCAAGCTGGAACCGCTGGATGAGAAAGCTGTCACATGTTGTGTCAGCTTGCACTGTTGTGAAGTCGCCGGGACAGAACCGTGAGGTGGCAACAACCGGTTAGACCGCAACGGTCACATGTCCAACCACCCTATGATCTACGCCATTTGCTGACTACAAGGTCTAATTTTATCTTAAGGTTCTAAAGTGGGTTATTTGTTAATTGCGCCAAGTTGTTAATTAAAACCACCATGCACCTACTCAACTAGGTGTCACATGGTTACAAGACCGAAGACCTAAACCACTTCAATGTTCAACCACATGCCTAATTTGGCTTCCAAGAGTTTGAGAGATGAACTTATTTAACCTTGGCATTTTCTCCATGATGAAGGACACAGAGTGATTTCGAAGGCTTGTATGCAGATTCTGAGCGAGAGAGGTAGTTTTTCTTTTTAGTGTAACTTGGTCGTCCGGTGGCGGAGTTAAACACAAAGACAGGCATTGGAAAGCTAGAAGAGAGATATTTCTGTTGACAATTACTAGAGGTGCATGTGAGTACATTTAGTCTAGTATTGTTCTGTGTAAATACTTCCTTAGATCAATCCTTAATAAAATAAATGCCCATCTTGAAAGCAGACTCGGAGACGTAGTCCACCAGGGACGAACTCCGTAATTAATGTTTTTTGTCTCTTATCTATGTTATTTGCTATAATTTCATTTTTAAAAAGCTTCTTAAGTTCTAGTTTAATTCGTTAAATCATTTTCTTTCCTTCATTCTTGCCCATTAAGCAATCGAGTTAACAATCAATTCATTGTTAACAAATATTCAATTATACTTCAGTATTATACCAGATCTATTTTAGATCATATATTTTGGTATCAGAGTAGGTTGTGTTGTAGGATTTTTTCCAGTGAATGTTAACCAGGTCTAGATTATGATGTGGAGAAGGAATTCTTGATTAGATAGACTCAGAAGTTGGAAAGCGAAAAGTCGCTCATCAATCAACAATGGGAGGAATCGATGCAGGTGAAACTCCTGAAGTGAATGTCATGGGCGAAGAACAGATTCAACAAATTTTCTTGAACATGAAGCAAATGTTGGGATAAATCTACGAAGATAAGAAGGTGAGAGATGCAGATTCTTCCTTAAAGACATCGAAGAAGGACAATGGAAAAGGAAAAGTTGATAAACCTCCTTCCCCTCCATCATCTTCATCATCATCTTCTTCATCTTCTACTTCTAGTTCAGATTCTAAAACAGAAAAGAAACCTCAGAAATCTCTTTTGAAACTTGATGTAAAATTTGAACTACCTATTTATGATGGCGAAATGAACCTATAGAAACTAGATAATTGGATTAAGCAGTTAGAAGTGTATTGTAGAATTTAGAACATTTCTGATGAAAGAACAAAAATTCAGTTCACTACACTTAAAATGGGGGTAACATCTTTAATATGGTGGGAAATTAAAGCTAAAGTAGATTTAAAGCGAAAATCCAAAGTCATTTCCTCATGGTCTAAGTTTTTAAAAGCTATCAGAAAACAATTCTATCCTTTGGGATACATGTAGCAAGTTGTTATTGATTGGCAGCATATGAGGCAAGGTAAAGGGAAGAATGTTCAGGATTTTACTCAGTAGTTCAGGAAGAAAGCTTTGGTGCTTGGTGTTGGATACACGTGAAAATTTATTAAAGTACATTGGTAGTTTACATTCATATTTACAGCATACGTTATTGATGTTTAATCCTAATTACTTTGATGAAGTGTGTGTTCAAGCCATACATAGAGTCAGGTGGCAAACCATTCAAGTTT
Organism: Pinus albicaulis; assembly: GCA_034641835.2. Classification (NCBI taxonomy): domain Eukaryota; kingdom Viridiplantae; phylum Streptophyta; class Pinopsida; order Pinales; family Pinaceae; genus Pinus; species Pinus albicaulis. The sequence continues at coordinate 1,078,921,284 of CM076579.1, read as the reverse complement.
TCAATGAAGGCGTCCAAACAGTTGGAAATCAAGGAATCCAAAGACAGCAAGAGGAAGAGCAGTTCGAAGGGAAAGAAAACAACAACAGCTCAGAAGGAAATTGAAATACCTACTTGTTATCACTGCCAGAGGATCGGACATGATGAAGCCAGATGTTGGAAACTTCACCCAGAACTCAGACCAAAGAAGTTCTAGAAGAAGAAAGGTGAAAATAAGGCTAATGCAACAATCCAAAAAGACTTGGGCTCCGATTCAGGTGATGAAAGGAAAATAACCGCAATGGTTTTGACATGTAAAAGTTCTGACACTATTTCCAGTTCTAGTACTTATGCATCTTCTTCAAACATAATTCATCTGGATGAAGGTAAAAGAGTTGAATTATTTCACATAAGGGTAACTTCTATGCACACAAAAATAGACACTTTTTTTGACAGTGGATCACAGGAAAATTTAATATCTGAAGAATTAGTTAAGAAATTGGGTTTGGAGACACAGAATCATCTAAGACCATATCCATTAGGTTGGCTAAAAGAAAAGACTTAGATTAATGTCACAAAGCAGTGTCGTTTAAAATTTTCCATCACAGCTAATTACATTGATGCAGTGGATTTAGATGTGATATCATTAGACATATGTGGAATAGTGCTAGTAAGTCCTTATCTCTATCATCATGATGCAGTGTTTCATAAGAAAGAGCATAAATATCACCTTAAGAAAGACGAGACATTGAGAATGTGTGTTGACTTTAGGGCCTTAAATAAAATCACAATCAAGAACATTTATCGTCTCCCCAGGATAGATGATTTACTTGACCAGTTGAAAAATGTTTTCTATTTCACTAATTTGGATTTTTGTAGTGGGTATCATCAAATTTGCATTGCAGAAAAATGACATCTAGAAAATTTCATTTAAAACTAGGCAGGGACTATTTGAATGGTTAGTGATGTGTTTTGGTTTGTGTAATGCTCAACAACTTTCATGCGGGTTATGAATGATGCATTCCGTCCATACATTGATAATTTTGTCATAATCTACTTAGATGATATCCTGATTTTTAGTTCCAATATGGAAGAGCATGTTAGGCATGTTAAACAGGTCTTCAAAGTGTTGCACAAGGAAAATTTGTACCTTAAACTGTCCAAATGTGAGTTTGGAAAAACTTCATTGATTTATCTTGGTTACATAGTTGGAGGTGGTCATTTGAATATATATCTAGCTAAAATAGATGTGATTGTTAATTGACCAAGACCACAGAATGTGACTGAATTTAGGAGTTTTCTAGGTGCAGTTCAATATTGGAGAAAATTCATTGCTCAATTTTCTTTGATTGCATCATCGTTACATTCTTTAAAAAGTTCTAAAGTTTCCTTTCAGTGGGGAGGGAAACAACAAAAATATTTTGATTCACTTAAGTAGAAAATTGTCAAAGCACCAATATTAGCTTTATCATATCTTCAACAACCATTTGAAATTGAAACAGATGCTAGTGGTTATGAAATGGGTGTAGTTTTACTTCAAAACGGAAAACCAATTTGTTTTCATTCAGAAAATTTTTCTAGTTCTGTAATAAATTATCAAACATATGATAGATAATTGTTTGCTTTGGTTGAAAGTGTAAAGAAATGGAAACACTACTTAATGGGTAAGGAAACAGTGATTCACACAGATCATCAGCCGCTTCAGTACCTTTAGTCACAGACTAAGTTGCAACAATCTCGCCATTACAGATGGATGGTATTTCTTCAGCAATTTCACTTAGTAATTAAGTACAAGAAAGGTGTAACAAACAAAGTAGTTGATATTTTGTCTAGACCATCTTTGAATGCTTCAGTAGTGCTGCACAATAGTTTTTTAAAAATTGAAAGTTATTTATAAAAATATAGTACTGATGTTGATTTCAAAGATATTTATGAATTACTAACTCATGGTACTCAGGTGGAAGAAGTCAATTTCATGTTCATGATAGGTTGTTATATCATCTGGGTAAGTTGTGCATACCACAAACAGAAATGACGCATGTTATTTGGGAAGCACATTCTTCTCGCGTTGTAGGAAATTTTGGCGTAAGCAAGACTATCGCGCAAATTCAAAGGTATTATTACTGGCCTCACATGTATGAAAAAATTGTGAAGTACATTAAAGGATGTGTTATGTGTTCGACAAGCAAGCCAAGCAATCAAAATATTGGTTTGTATATGCCACTTCCAGTTCATTTGCGACCATGGGACAACATTTCCATGGATTTTGTTGGAGGACTTCCTATGTCCAGAAGAGCACATGATTACATGTATGTAGTGGTTGATCGTTTCAGCAAGATGTTCATCCCTGTTCCATGAAAAAATCAAGTGATTGAATAATAGACGACACATATGTTCATTCAATAGGTACGGGTTCATTTTGGGTTACTTACTTCCATTATTTATGATCGAGACACTTGCTTTGTAGGAGAGTTTCGATCCACTTTGTGGGGACTCATGGACACAAAGCTGAAGAAGATCACATATTTTCATCCACAGACTTATGGGTAGACAGAAGTGGTGAACATGACAGTGATACATATTCTCCTAGGTTACTGGAGTAAACATCCTAAGTTGTGGGATGAATATTTACCTTGTGTGAAACATGCTTACAATCAAGCCTTACATTCTTCAACTAATCGATCACCATTTGAAACATGTGTTGGGTTTCTACCAAGGTCACCAATGGACTTCATGTTTGGTGAAGAATATAAAGTGAATGGACACGGTGATTCAAACAAAGTAGTTAAGTTCATTCAACGGATACAGTAGATACATGAAGCAGTGTAGGATCAGTTAGAGAAGAGTCAGGCCAAGTACAAAATGTGCCATGACAAGCATCGAGTCGATCATCATTTTCAGGTCGGTGATTAGGTATGGTTGTATATCAGTAAAGACAGGCTGAAAGGTGAAGGTAAGAAACTGAAACCCGTTAGGTATGGTCGTTTCAATATTGTGGAAAATATTGGAAATAATGCATTCCGGTTAGATTTGCCTCCTTACATGCACATTTATTCAGTTGTGAATGTAGAAAACCTGAAGTTGTATAAACCTCTGATGATCACCGAGGAAGATACACATATTCCTATCATTGATGATTTGGCACATGATTATATGAATGATTTCCAAGAAGATACCATCTTGGATAGGAAGGTTCATACTTCAAGGCGAGGATATGTTGAATATATTCGAGTGGGACTAAAGGGAAGAAATCCGAGTAAGGCAAGGTGGATGGAGATCAGAAAAGTGAGGGAGTTGTACCCTCACCTGATGTCTGCTAAAATCACTCCAAAAGCTTTCAAGTGGAGAGGATTGATCCAGGAGGATCATGCTTCAATGCATATCGACAGTGAGGTTTCATGGTTATGTCAGGCGATGTGATGGTGTGTGGTAATGGTGGAAAAATTGTAATTATGTGGAAATCCTAAGCTAAAGTGTAGATGGTGGCGGTACTATGGCCTAGACCTAAAGCCTAATTCCTAAGGCTAAGATATAAACACCTAGCGCAAACCTTGCAAATTTCATAGACCTATGGTGTTAAAACATAAAACAATGCATTAAACCTTGTATAAAAGGTTTCAGACCTTTGTATTAAAAGTTATATTAAACCCAAATGTAATACATAGTTGACTGTTGGATCAGATAACCGCATCGGAACTGCAATGTATGTGAACAGGCGGAGGTGTCGGGAGTTAACCATGGAGTTGACCGCAGAGTTGAACAGTGGGGACTTTCCAGCAAGTCGGAACCGCCAGATGAGAAAGATGTCACATGCGGTGTTAGCCCACACCATTGCAAAGACACCAGGACAAAACCGCAAGGTGGAAACAACTGGTTAGACCGCAATGGTCACATGTCCAACCTCCCTATGATCTATGCCGTTTGTTGACTGCAAGGTCTAATTTTATCCTAAGGTTCTAAAGTGGGTTATTTGTTAATTGCGCCAAGTTGTTAATTAAAACCACCATGCACCTCCTCCACTAGGTGTCACATGGTTACAAGACTAAAGACATAAACCACTTCAATGTTCAACCACATGCCTAACTTGGTTTCCAATAGTTTGAGAGATGAACTTATTTAACCTTGTCATTTTATCCATGATGAAGGACACAGAGCGATTTCGTAGGCTTGTATGCAGATTTTGAGCGAGAGAGGCAGTTTTTGTTTTCAGTATAACTTGGTTGTCCGGAGGTGGAATTGAGCACAGAGACAGGTGTTGGAAACCTAGGAGAGAGAGATTTATGTTGAAAGTGACCAGAGGTGCCTACAAGCATGTTTAGTCTAGTTTTTTTCTGTGTAAATACTTCCTTGGATCAATCCTTAATAAAACAGACACCCATCTTGAAAGTGGACCCAGAGACGTAGTCCACCAGGGATGAACTCTGTAATCAATGTTTGATGTATCTTATCACTATTCTTTGCTGTGATTTCATGTTTAATAAGCTTCTTAAGTTCTAGTTTAAGTCGTTAAATCATTTTCTTTCCTTCATTCTTCCACATTAAGCGATCGAGTTAACAATCAATTCACTGTTGACAAATATTCAATTCTACTTCAGTATTAGATCAGATCTATTTTAGATCAGGAAGTTCCCCATTTCCTTTCACAAATCCAAGGGGAGTTGATCACATGTTCAGTGAAAAAATATTGTACACTCAAAAGTATACAAATATAAATACAAATGTGCCTTTTCCATCCACTCAATTAGGCAATTCGAATTCCATGCATGATTGGGCCTATTTTTAGCTGATTGACTAGTTAACTAAGAGATCAATGAGGTAACAACAGTCATAACTACTCAAATAATGACTAGAGGTCATTTAATTGAGTTCAACTAACAATAACTCAACTAGATTGCTAATATAAGCAATCAACTCATGCACAACTCTACATCTAACCTATGAACTCGAATTTACTGACTTAACTAATAAACAAGGCCATGTAACACTAGCTAACTCCAATCCAAGTCATCCTACTAATGTGGAAAATTGATTTTTCTCCATTTTACTAAGGCACTATTCAAATGAAGTTGTTTCTTGCTACAATTTCAATAGTCTTGATATTACTAAATATTGTCTTCTGTATCTGTGTATGTGATAAAGAGATCAAAATTAACAAATGCTACAAATTTAATTATTTATGGAACTATATATTTTTATATTCGAATACATTTAATTAAAATTAAGAAGAGCATATTCTATCTATATAGAATATATATTTTATCACTTTGCTAGTTTATAGGTAGCAACTGTAATGTAATTAAACAAAAATTATTTTTAATTAAAAAAAAAAAGCATATATATATATCTTAATTTTCGTACTTGTAATTTAAGTCATATATCTATATTGAATTTTGGTAATAAAACATACACACCTATACTCAGGCAGTTTTGGCAAGCTATCATTTTATTTTTAGCCATAGACTTGTTTTTTTTCCAATAAATTGCATGTGTCGATTGAATAGTCTCAACCATTGACATGCACATTTTTTTGAATGAATTTATATAAAAAATTGAATGAGAATATACAAACGAATCATACATTGAAGACATGAAACTAAAAGAGTTAGTTTCTCCTCCCCAAACTATTGTCTCATTTCAACTATCGATCATTCGTGCTAGGTTTTTTTAACTTAAGTTACAATATCAAGATTCTACTAGAGACTTTAATTCCCATCTTAAGAACTTATGTAGACACCGGTAGCCCATAACAAGCAATTTAGTGTATTCTACTATGAGGGCCTTTCCACTTATGTAATTCCAGAAGCCACCTTGTGGAAATTCTTTGTTCTATAATAGCTAAAAAAAAATTTCCAACAAGAAACCACAACAAACACTTGATTATATCACAAAAATCATCTACTATGGAAAGCGTGTAAACATGTTAGATTATAACACAAGCTAATGATAGTGGGCATCGTGCCAAATACCGTAGTTTGGTCTCACCAATGTGAAAGGGGTTTGAGTTTCTCACTACAATATATAGAAGCTGCTTGAAATACATAGCCTCACTGAACAGTCAACATTCGATGTCCATCACATACTTCCTTTGAAGGTAAAAGGAATTAGGGTATCAACCTAGGATCCATATATTGCAATATAAAATTGGCTAAAAAATTGCAGTAGGAGTCACACCTGACTTGTGTAACTACATTGGATGCTAGGGGTTGTCTTGTATGCGAAGAGCTAAAATGAAGCCCTCAAAATTCCAAACCATGAAAACTCATTAGCAATTAAAAATACCAAAACTCACTTCGAACCCAATAGTATACAAATGCTAAAACCCTATCCTATATAAATGACTTTTTGTCAATTGCAATCTTAAGGACTGATTTGAATCCTGATCAAAATTGATACTTTGTTCATTAACTTTTTAAAAGTGTTTTCATGTGTTTAAAATCTACATTAAAAAGAGCTCAATTTAACTAACATAGCAAACTTGAAAGGAAATTAGCATCAAATAAAGAGAAACAACAAAACACATAAGAGAAAAACACCAAAAATTTGATAACGGAGTTTAGCTATCTCAAAGCTTACATCTCTGAGCCTGATCTTCAGTGGGAAGGCATCTTTATTAATTAATAAAATCCATCAAAATACATCATTTTTACATAAACATGACTCCTTCCTTTTCTTAATGTATTATGCTCAACCCCAGGAACCCAACGCCACTTTCGGTTCTCAAAAAGACCTCCTAGAACTCCCACAATGAGCCTCCAAAATTATGTTATATCGCCTCTTCTCTTTGCATATAGACCCCTCTACTGCATAAAAATACAATTCTGCTACATAAAATACAATTATGAGATTTACAATAACATTCCAAAAACTCCTTAAAAATATGCTCCAAAGCCTGCTGCCAAAAAGCCTTCCACCCTCCTTCTTACAACAATTATAACTTTTTGTAGACCATAATCTCTTAGACTAAACTCTCTTTACAAATCCCTCACAATTCTTCAAAATACCAAACTCACTTATTTGTTTTCTTAACATAAAATTACACATATATAATGTTTGAGCTAAACCAAAAATAGTGACTTAATAAATGATGGTCTAATCCAAAATAATATTGGTCAAAACAAACCATATCTAAAACGAGGTTATACATGGACTTATTCTTTTTTTAAACCCACCATATCCATATGTCACATATTAAAAATCTTATATTACTCCATACCACATTTTATGTTTAATCTTATCCCTCCATCCACGTTGAACCATTCCACCATTATTAACAAATCCCTCCCAACGAATATTATAATGTGACATAATCCAACGTATGCTTAATGGTTATATAACTGTGACCTTTCAAACTAATGCCACGTTTAGTCGATTAGAGAACCAAGCAGTTATCTATATCAAGGTTAAGATACGGTGGAGTTATGGTATGGTGGGGCCACCAATATTGGTAGGCACCACCATTTTTTTTTGTTTATTAATAAACGATATTACTTTAAATATATTTTCAGCGGAGTATATTAACAATACCCACCATTAGCACAATCGGTAAGCCGTCGGATTTTCAGACCAATGGTCTCGGGATTGAGTCGTGTCTAATCCATCGGTTTATTAACAATAATATTTGGCCAACCACAAAAGGTCATGTGTTTCCCTTTGATAGGGCCACGTGTTACCTAAGTTGGTCCATATGCTGCCAATTGTTTCCATTTAGATGTGCTACATGGCCTTCTGGTAGGGGCACGTGAGCCTTAGGATTGGCCCATATGGCACCAATCAAACGCTGCCAATTGTTGCGATTTTGATGTGCCACGTGTCAGACCTGAACCATGACCCTTGGCTGCCTGGAGTCAACTCAGGGTGGTCCATATGGTGCCAATCGTTTCCATCTGGATGTGCCACATGGCCTTCTGGTAGGGGCACATGTCACCTTAGGATTGGCCCATATGCCACCAATCAAAAGCTGCCAATTGTTGCCATTTTGATGTGCCACGTTTTAGGCCGAAACCATGACCCTTGGCTGCTTGGAATCATGAGTTCACTGTTGACTTTAATGAGTTTGACTTTGACTTTGATCTTCTTGGACCAAAACTTTGACTTTGAATAACTTCTGCATACGAAGTCGAATGTTTTCAAATTGCGCTAGAATCATTTTTTAGAGCTCTACACAATGATTTTTCTCTAATCCGATGAATTTGATTTTTTTTTGCCATTAATCCCTTTTGAATCAATTCGGATCATTTCTTGATCATTTCAGATCAAGGACATCGATAACCAAGATTTCATAGAAATGTCTTTTAGATCAATTCGGATGTCTCTTGATCATTTTAGATCAAAGACATCGATAACCAAGATTTCATAGAAATGTCACAGGACCTGGTATGATTGCTGTTAAAAAAGTACATAACATGTTTGTTTTGTTAAGGTTAATTATACTAACATAAACAATAGAATTAATTCTGTAAAATGCAACACAATACCCATTTGTAGTTCTAAGTGACGAAATTATTATGAGCAAATACACTGCTCAGAAGTGGTTGGGTAATGTAACTCCCAAACATACATCTCCATTACTTATCGATATGCCAAACAGTGACGGTAGGACCAATTTCACAACCAAATTTTGAGTGGTTCGGTTTTAAAGCACGATCTCTTGTCAAGCGTATGGTTCAAAATGAAACGCATGGGTGGGCCTCAAACACTTGCATCTTCATGGTGGAAGAAGACTAAGTAGATGGAACTCACACCGATGGATTTGTAAACATGCATACTTAGAAATTTTTGCTCAGCGCGTAGAGCACGTAAAGCCTTTTTTCACTCTCAGGCCCCAACGATCACCCTGGAGTAATTTTCTGAGCCATGGAAACATGCAGTATTAACTTCACGGAAATTACCAAGACGTGCTCAATTCGTTCAAACTTCATGATTACAAAATATATGTGAGAGGCAACTAGAAGGAAGGACTTCAATTTGGTTCGGTGAAATCCAAATCCGAAAGAACTTGAGTTTCCTGGTCGTGTTGTTGTCGCTTCAGTCTGGTTTCCGGTCAATTCTTGCTCAGCGTTGCTGCTTCAATCTAGCTTCTGGTTAATTGTCCAAAATAGTTTGATTTCTTGTGATATGGAATGTTGAAGCCATGTTAAATGAGTTATTCTTCACCCAATATCTAATAGATAGAAATGATCCAGTGATTAATTTTTACATAATACTAAGATGTTAAGATGTATTATTGTTAAATATGTGTCGTTAACATTTCCAAATAAAATATTGAATTTGGATTTGATTTGGTGGAAGCCAACTACGAAAAAAATGGAGATCCCTGAGTTTCCTAGTCATGTTGTGCTTAGTGTGACCGCTTTAGTTTGGTTTTCAGTTACTCGCCATAAATCGTTCGATTTCTTGCAATATGGAAATTCGAAGCTAGGCTAAGTGAGTTATTCTTCACCTAGTATTTAGTAGATAGAATTGATCCAATAATTAATTTGTATATTATTTAGTAGATAGAATTGATCCAATAATTAATTTGTATATAATAATAAGATTATTTTTTGTGAGAAATATGCCATTAACATTTTTTGATTAGTCAATGTAGTGGATATGCTCTCTATCCACAAACCAAAGAATGAAATAACCCTCATTGTGAAGGCGAGCCTTATTTCCACTACCATAGGCCCATAAATGCGCCCAGGCAGGGAATGCTCACCACACGATGATCTACAGCTTTAATCTAATGGCGGGCATTCCCTGTCTGGGCGCATTTATGGGCCTATGGCAGTGGAAATAAGGCTAGCCCATTGTGAAGGGACAATATCGTCAAAACATTGTTGGCCTCCTCGGGTCGGAATAGTGTTAGCCTCCTCACGTCGGAACATGAGTTTTTTTTGCAACCAATGCCATGAATCTTTTACCCTACGATCAATCTCTCAAATTGTTTATTTCAATATTTGTAGGGTATCAATACGAAACATACTACATTCATTTTACAAATGCATCTCGGCCTATTATTGTTTATGCTCCTTTTGATACTGCTTCCTTGCATCATTATATGCATGGAGGTGAACATGATTATGCTTATGTTTTTCTTTCTATTTTTCCATCTATCTTTGTAATTCTCTCATATGGGCTTGGTACATTGACATAAATTGGAGGTAGCTCTAGCAATATCCATAATGGGACTCTACTCTAACAGTTCCATTGCAATTATTTTTAGCCAATATGACAACACCGACACTTGTCATGGAATATGTGCAAGTGATGCAACCATTGATCTCCTACACAGTACAAAAAATCATATCAGCATTGATTTGGGAGATGCTTATTTATATGTTACAATCTTAGACCATATGCAAAATGATGGATATCAATCATGTTTGGTTGACATTATCCATGGTAGTTAGTATTAAGGTTTTTAGAAGGATATTATCTGTAATGGAGGCCCTTAGAATAATGAATTTCCAAAATAAATTGGTAATCCTTGCTTCAGTTATGCTTTCGGGATTTAACAGTGCACCACATATATCCTTACCAAGTGTTGAGGCATAATTATACACCAAAAGTCCCCTAACTCTTCCAACATAATAAAAAACCTTATGTTATGGGGATTGAATCAATTGTCCATGGTGTTATAGGTCAATTTGGGCATCGTCCCCCATGACTTGGTCAAACTAGACATCATCCCTAGGACCAATGAAATAGGGTATATCATCCCCTTACATTTCAATTGCTATATGCCCTAAGAGAAGAACAATTCATTGATGGCTTCTATTGTGATATTTCCAAGGTTTGAAGTATATGTTATATCACTTATTGACTCACCAACATAGCCTCTAAAGAGACTAACTGCGTTGCGTATGCAACATCCTCCATTTTAGGGTGCACTGCAATTCACTTCTCGACATTCAAGGGTGTGTTGGTCACTTGGGAGCTGAGGGAATATCCACATGGCCAGTGCCTTCTAGAGATTCCATATGTGTCAAACTTCGAATCCCAGTGTCCATCTAACACCTCTGAACTTTGGAACATGTCTTGCATATTATTAGAAAGTCATTCATTGAGAAACTACCATCAGTTTCCTTATAAATTGAGCACAAATCCTAGAGCTAGGGAAGGAAGAATTTTTGTAAAGAAATGTTGTTGGATTCTCATTTGAGAGAGTGAAAGTACTAGTATGTTTCTGGTATGATGTTGGATGTGATGAGGCTGGGATGAAGCTGGAGATGGTGGCAACAAATCGATCATTGGTTGTAACCTCCCCCTTCTACTCTTTAATAAAGATTGATATTCATTTTCCCATATATATGTCTCTATATGTTCCTATTTCTTGTATAATGGATTCTTGAATGATATATATATTTCATATATAATTGATTTGATTGATTAAGATAAGTATATATCTGTATATGCATGTTGTTTGATGTTCTCTGTTTGTGTTTGCAGGAATCAATCTGGCGATCTGAGTTGGATTGAAAGCGACAACAACAATGACAAAAGGAGAAGAAGAAGCGCTTGGATCACAAGTAGGTTCTTTCATCATTCTGTGTATCTGCTTATTTTAGAGAAAGTGATAGTAAATTCTTTCCTCTGTTGTTCTAAGTGACTAGCACCACACATAGGGAATTTGGTTTATCTGTAGATCACAATTCTGCATAAAAAATTAGCGACTCCACTCGGGAGTATCCTCTCATTCCTAGTGTTTTTGCCTCTACTTATCCTCATCAGTAGATCTACTTTCAGTTATTATACATTTGAATGAAATAATTGCATTAGAAGTGTGTTCTGTAGCTTGATTTTTCAATCCCTGTTGCGCCCAAAGCATTGTTGTCAAGAGAAAGTGCACTGCAGTGCATTGTCTCCACTCAGGGGTGCACTGCAACGCATTGTCTCCCTTTAGAGACTGCGTTGCCCCCTTAGCCAACCAAATTCCATTCAAATTTGTCATTGATCTCATTCTCAACCATTTGTTTGTTGTATTCTCAATTGTCTAATACCTCTTAGAGCCCAGTAAACTTTCCAGGTTCTTCCTCCTTTGAAAAATAAATTTTTTCAATGTCTCTTTAGTGTTTTTCTTTATCATTGGCAAATAAAATTCAAAGTATTTTATTTCTGCATTATATCCATTTTTTTTCGTAAAGGAAATTGTTGTTTCATTCTTTGTTTCTTGTAGGAAAAATTGTAGTTCCATTCTTCATTTTTCCTAAAAGAGAAATTGTTGTTATTCTAAACCATCGCTATTCTGATGAAACCCTAAACCGTCACTATTCCAACGATACCATAAATGTCGCTAGAAAGTCAGAGTACCGATGGAAATAAATTTTAATAATAAAATAGTGAATGTCGCAAGATCGACGTAAAAAAACAATTTTGAAAGGAATCAAGTGTCGCTAGAGCGACGTTTCAAAACAATTTTAAAAGAAAACAAGTGTCGCTAGAGCGACGTTTGAAAACATTTTAAAAAAACCATGTGTCACTAGAGAGATGTTTCAAAACATTTTAAAAAAAATCAAGTGTCGCTAGAGCGACATTTAAAACATTTTTAAAAGAAATCAAGCGTCGCAAGAGCGATGTTCCAAATTATTTTTTAGAAGCAATAGCCATCGGAATACTGATGACACAAAATATTTTCTTAAAAAACCAGCCGTCAGAATACCAACGTCAGCAAAAAATTATTTAAAAAAAAAGATAGTTCCCAACCATTCTATTATATGAGATTTTCCAAGAAACCATTGAATGTGATATCATCCATAAGCAGGACAATGCTTTTGTTTTCAAGGAATGATACCTACTTGCCATTGGTTCAAAAAAAATATTCCTGCTAGGACTATCCTAAATCTAAAATTCCAATAATTCCACCATAGACCTCCAAGTGTTGTGGCAATTCAAAAGCACATGGTTGTGCCATTCCTGCTCTTTACACAACAAACACCTAGAGTGGCCTTGAATGCCCCTCTTTTCATCACTGATCCCCTGTGAAAATGCCTAGCCACGAACTAGAAATCTAAATGCTGGAGAATTCCACTATAGACCTCCAAGCATTGGTACAATTCAAAAGGACATGGTTAGCCCATTCCTCCTCTTTACACAACAAACACCTAGAGGGGCCTCGAATGCATCTTTTCATCACTGATCCCTAGTGAAAATGTTATCCCTAGCCACCAAGTAGAGGAAAGATTTAGTCTTCATTCAACCTTATTTGATCCAGATCTTGTTAGAAAACCTTACTATCTTTCCTTTTTCCCTCATCTTATTATGGATTCTTATCCTGCTTTTTCTGAGTGTGCCTCTTAAACATAGTTGCTCCATTTCAAGGAATCAATTCCTCCTCCGTGGGTGATACTAACTCTAGCCAGTAGGTCTGCAAGTTCATTTAATGAATTTGGATGTATCTCAGTGCCATCTTCCTTTACTTCCTTCCAAATTCTTGTTGTAGTACCCCTTCTCCTAGACCTATTCCGTTGTTGCAAAGTTTTCTTTCCCAACCCTATTGGAATGCTTCTTGAAGAGCTGCCCAACCAACCACCTCTGAAAGGAGTGCACTCCTTATCTAGGCTTCATTCAGAAAAAAATTCTTTGATCCATCTCTAATATTCCAAAATAAGTTCCATTTGACCACCTCTACATTTGATTTTTTTCAGATACCAAATTGCATAGCCTTTTGATTAAGTTCGGAGTTGTGATATTGTACTTAGTCTCCATAATTTCTCTCAGAATGCTCCACATTTTAGAGTGCTCAGAAAAAATTCTCCAAACCTTCAAGAGCAGAGTTGGCCCCACTGGCCAATCTAAATCCGGCTCCACCCTAAAACATGGGTAAGCAAACAGTTCTCTAAGAAATCAAAGGAATTTTCTCAACCACTTATGTGCCTTTCCAAAGAGAATTAATTCACTGAGACTAGGATACCCACATGAACTTTCAGGATTGAGAAGGGATTATTTGTCAGAGCTTAGAGGACTGATTTTAAAAGTTTGTTTTCTTCCAGTAGAGATCCATTACCCTTTCCATTGTGACTACTTCTTTATGTTTTTGTACAATGCTCTTGCCTGCCCCAAGAATAAGGGGATTCCAGAATACTTACATGGAATAGGTTCTTTATCATATACTAAAAGTTTGACGATTCCTTGTCTTACGTAGGTTGGTGTTAAATAAATGAATCTTAGATTTGTGAACATTAATCCTCTCTGAAGAGGCTCTTTCATAGAATAAAACACTTCACTTTATTTGGTTGCCTTCATTATGGAAAGGTTTCCCAACTGATGGTGAGTAACATAATGGGGTATCATTTATGAGTTGCAGGTGGGAGATGGGAAGAGAATGTTAGGACACTGTTAGCCCTTGATATTTCCCCACATTTTTAGCATATCCAAGGCTATTGCCCAAATATTTGTCCATGATAGTAAAGTGATAGAGATAAAGGGTCTCCATGAAGAAGACCCATGTGAGTTTCAAAGAAGTTTGTTGGAGAGCCATAGATGAAAATTAAAAATTTAGATGAGGGGGAACTCACTTTCACCTAATGCCTCCAATCCATTGAGAATCCAAACTTTTGGACAACTCTATTTAAGAAGTTTCAGTTAAGCCTATCCTAAGATTTGGCCATATCTAGTTTGATTAACATGCCTTCCTTTTTCTTGTAAACCAATGTGTGCATAAATTTATTCGTTATTGTGATGCCATCCAAAGTATGCTTCCCTTTAAAAGGTCCTTGGGTTTCTAGATGATACTTCAAGAATAGTTTTCAGTGAATTTGCCACCACCTTTGAGATCACCTTATAGACTGTATTACATATGACATTTTGCCTAAATCCATCCCAGAAGATAGCATTTTATATCTTTGGATTCTATTGCCTGACCCAAGATTAAGGGGATGCCAGAATACTTACATGGAAGAGATTCTTTATCATATACTAAAAGTTTGAAAATTCCTTGTCTTACCTAGGTTGACATTAAAGAAATGAATCTAATATTTCTGAACATTAATCCTCTCAGAAGAGGCTCTTTCATAGAATAAAACGCTTGACTTATTTGGTTGCCTTCATGATGGAGAGGTTTCACAACCAATGGTGAGTAACATAATGGGGTATCATCTATGGTATCTACTATCCTTGGGTATTTTGAAGGTCACACCATTGCATTCAACTTCTAGGATTGGATTGCCTGCATCTTGATGTTCCTGCATTCCAACGTCAAGACAAATTTATGTCATATTTATTTTCAAGAAAATTCTGTCTATATTACACACACAGTGATCCCAAAATTGTCAGACACTTTGATTTTGAAAAACAAATATTTGAAAATGTGAAAAATAGATTGGATCCTAGAGGGGAACATGACTCCTGAGCATTGAGATTAATTTCCAGTGGAGAGTGTCCACTAATTTAGGAAACTGTTATTCTAAAGCACCCCTTAAAGGCCACATCCACACCACAAATAAAATCATGTAGTCACATAGTTGAAGAGTCTAATTCAGAAGGGAAGATTTAGCTTAGGGAGGTATCCTTGAATAAGAAAAATAAGATAGATCAATCTTCTTGCCTTTAATGCTCAAATTTTCCAGAAATGAAAAATAAGGAAAAACAAAAAATATTCCTAGCCATCAAGTCAATCACATGATCAAGACTATATTGAAAAAAATTCACAAACTTTCCTAGCAAAGAACAATATGGAAATAAAAAAAGATTCGTAGCCATCAAGTCAATCACATGATTGAGAATATGCTGGAGACATCTCAAAACATAATAGAAGAAACATAAGGAATGGAAAGAATTATGTCAACATACTTTGTGGATTGACAAGTTACCATACATTTGTCTCAGTACCTCTAAATTGGAACAAGTTTTCTGGGTGTTCTTTACAAGAGAAATTGCTACACGAGAAAGAAAAGGAAAATCATCAGTGAGGATAATTTTAGTAAAATTATTTTCAGTTCTATCACAATCGTGAAAATGCCAAGTATTTTACCTTCTTTGTCCAATTTTTCATAATGGCATTGAATGGAACAACACAATGTTTCAATACTTTATTATATTGGATTAGAATAAATTTGATCTATTAAATTGAAAAATACGCTGATGAAATGTAGGGACAAACATGTTTTTCTTCATTATTGTTCCTATATTTACTCTTTCCATATCAAGATACATATATTGGGTAGGTCCCATAAATAGGAAAAATACATATATAAGTGGATCTTCCCTCATTATTCATTGTCTAAATATTTGGTTAACCCATATTTAAACATTTTAATACCCATTATGCTATCCTTGTATACCAGAAGTAGAAATGTTTGATGGGTATGAAAAATATGTATTATGGATCTGTTGGGTATGTGTTATATTCTTTCTACGACTAGTGCGATGTGTTTTACGTTGCGCCGGGCGCAGCAGGGGGGTCACAGGGGGGGCGGCAGCCCCCCCTGTTGGGGTCCGGGGCAGCGCCCCGGCGAATTTTTTTTTTGTATGCGGTCCCACTCATATACGGACCCACCCATGTTTTGTGCATGAGTTTGCACATGGTTTTGGGGTATGATGGTTTTCGGCCCCTGGTATTTTGTAGGTCTGGTCAAGGGAACTATGGTTATGTTCTAATCCAGGGTTAATGAATTGGGGTTTATGTATGCTTCAGCATGTATATATATGTGTTGTAACACTAAAAGGAATATAATGAAAAATCAAGCTGGTCGTCCCGATTTGGGATCCAGGGGAAAATCATATTTATCTGCTTTATGTTTATGCTCTTATGCTTTATGCTCCTCGCTATTGTTTATTTTCTATTATGAAGATTCATGTGATACCTATGTCTGTGGTTAAAACTCACATCCCCTGGTATCGCAGTTGTTTCATCAAGGGATCCCAAGGCCGTAGGTTTTTTGCTTCATGGGCCCAAGGTAGACCCTATTCGGGAGATCGCGGGATCGATTTTGCCGTGAAAGAATATGTCGAGTCAAAATGAAAGACAGAGATCGAGAAATTTAATGGTCAGAGTTTTGAGTTGTGGAAGCTCAAGATGGAGGATCTGCTGGTGGATAAAGATCAGTGGATCGCGGTAGATCCAGGTACTAAACCAACGGCAATGTCAGATGAAGACTGGAAGAAACTGGATCGGAAGGCTAAGAGCACAATACGGTTGTGTGTGTCAGATTCAATATTTTTGAATGTATCTGGGGAAGCTACGGCGAAGAATTTGTGGGAAAAACTTGGGACTTTGTACCAATCTAAGTCTCTGGTGAATAAGTTGTTCCTGCGGAAAAAGCTGTATAACCTGAGGATGAAGGATGGAGACTCGGTGACAGAGCATCTGAACGCCTTCAATACTGTGGTAAGTCAGCTGTCATCTGTTGATATTAAAATCTCGGATGAAGATAAGTGCATCAGTTTGTTGTGTTCTCTACCAGACTCGTGGGATAGTCTGGTTATTGCAATAGGTAGCAATACAACTACCTTGAATTTTGATGACATTGTCTCAGCCTTGCTGTCGGAGGAATGAGACGGAGAAATATGGAGGGTCAGAATGGAGATGCCTTATCTGTACGAGGAAGGTCCCAAGACAGTAAAACAAGCATTAAGAAAGTTTCGAGGGAGATCCAAACGAGATATGATTCAACCCTCCGGAAAGTTTGTAAAGGCATGCCGGAAATGGTACAGGCGGGCACTACAAAGGAGTGCACCGTGCTCCAGAAAGGAAAGGATCCCGATGATGCTCCTTCTTCGTAGGAAAACCACCCTATGATGATGTGGGAGCCATTTTCTTCAAACACACAGATCATGAGTCATGGTTGATTGGACCCAGTATCCGCTACCACTCTATAGAGCGTGTTCCAGGCGAGAACATGATGGTGGTGATGGTTTCCTAGGGGATGATAGGAAGGCCAGAATCGTCGGACGTGGAAAAGTCAAGCTGAAGCTACAAGGTGGAAGGATTAGAACACTTCCTGGTGTTTTGCATATTCCTACATTAGCCAGAAATCTGATTTCCGTAAGCAAGATGGATGATGCAGGTGTAAAAACAATGTTCGAGAAAGATGCCTACAAGATGGTTCGGGGAGCACTGGTATTAATGCGGGGAGTTCGGACTGGAACTCTATACAAGCTACAAGGTAGCACCGTTATTGATGGGTGTAACAGTTATGTGGTTCCTGAAAGTGGAGTGGAAAGCCTAGCTGTCTCTGGAGAAAAGACCATGCTATGGCATCAAAGGCTTGGACATATTGGAGAGAAGGGCCTTCGGATACTGCATAGAAATGGTATGGTAGAAGGCATGTCTAATTTCTCTCTAGATTTTGATTTCTGTGAACATTGTGTATATGGGAAGCAGAATCGGGTGAGTTTTCCTTCTGGTGCTAAGAGGGCGAACAAGATATTAGAACTTGTGCACAGTGATGTGTTTGGACCTGTGTCAGTTCCATCACTGGGAAAGTCTGTGTACTATGTTTCATTCAAAGATGACTTCTCAAGGAATACATGGATATATTTCTTGAGGAAGAAATCTGAAGTCTTTGACAAATTTAAAGAATTTAAGGCTCTGGTGGAAAACCAGACAGAGAAGAAGATAAAGGCGTTGAGGACATATAATGGTGGGGAGTTCTGCAAGAAGGAATTTGAAGAGTTTTGTAAGAAGTGTGGTATAGCACGGCAGAAGACTACTCCATACACACCTCAGCAAAACGGAGTTGCAGAAAGAATGAACAGAACACTGATGGAAAAGGCAAGAAGCATGCTCAGTGGTACCAAGTTAGGACAAGAATTCTGGGTAGAGGCAGTGGAGACTGCATGTTACTTAGTTAACAGATCACCTTCATCAGCGTTGGAGGATAAGACTCCACATGAGGTATGGACTGGTAAGAAACCCTCTCTTTCACATCTAAGGGTATTTGGATGTGATGCATATGCACATGTTCCAAAGGAGAAAAGGACCAAGTTGGATAATAAATCTGAAAGGTGCATCTTTATTGGGTATAAGGATGGTTTAAAGGGTTACAAGCTTTGGAACCCAGAAACAAGGAAGGTTGTGTACAGTCGAGATGTGGTGTTTAGAGAAGTGAAAGATGTTGTTAAACATGAAGTCCTACCAAAGGAACCTGAGAAGACAGAGTTTGAGCTAAAGGAGGATGAATCAGACTCTACAACAGAAGAAGACTCAGAAGATGAAGAGCCACAAACTCCAGCTTTGAGAAGATCAGTTCGGGAAAGAAGGAAACCATAAAGGTATAGTCCATCTGCTTTCTGTTCAGGTTTTGCCTTAACTATAACTGATGATGAACCCAGAACTGTCAGGGAGGCAGTAGATTCAGAGGATGGAAAACTCTGGAAGGAGGCCATGGTTGATGAAATGGCATCCTTGCACAAAAACGATGCATGGGAACTGGTAGAGTTGCCGGCTGGAAGGAAGCCCATTGGGAGCAAATGGGTGTTTAAAAGGAAGATGAATGTAGAAGGCAAGGTGGAGAAATACAAAGCTCGGTTGGTAGCAAAAGGTTATTCCCAGGTGCCGGGAATTGATTTTGGTGATATTTTTTTCTCCTGTTGCCAAAGTTACTTCTATTAGATTACTTTTATCTGTTGCTGCTGCATTTGATTTTGAGATAGAACAGATGGATGTGAAGACAACATTTCTTCACGGGGATCTAGAAGAGGAGATCTACATGAAGCAACCCGAAGGCTTTATGGTGAAGGGTAAGAAAGAACTGGTATGCAGGTTGAAGAAGTCTCTGTATGGGTTAAAACAGTCACCAAGGATGTGGTATCAGAAATTTGATACCTATATACGGGGACTTGGCTTCACCAGAAGCAAGGAGGATCACTGTGTTTATTTTAAATTAATTTGTGATCGTGTTATTTATTTGGTCTTGTATGTGGATGATATGTTGTTGATTGGAAATGACAAAGAAATTATCCAAGATTTGAAGACCCAACTGTTCTCCAAATTCGACATGAAGGATCTTAGTGCTGCAAACTATATTTTGGGCATGGAAATTAAGAGAGATCGGGAAAAGAGGAAGCTCTGGTTAAACCAGAGGAAGTATGTCAAGACTATATTGTAGAGGTTCAATATGCAGGATAGTAAACCGGTGAATGTTCCTATTCCTGTAGGTGTAAAGCTGTCTGCTGAAAAGTGTCCCAAGACACAAGAAGAAGAGGAGGATATGTCCCGTGTTCCATATGCAAGTGCAGTGGGTAGCCTGATGTATGCAATGGTCTGTACTAGACCAGACATTGCACATGCAGTGGGAGTATTGAGCAAGTTTATGTCAAACCCAGTGAAGGAGCATTGGACAACAGTGAAGCGGGTTTTCAGATATTTACGTGGCACTAGTGATGGCTCGTGCTACTGTGGAAGACCAAGCAGATTGGAAACATGTGTCGATATTCGTGTTTTGTTGATGCAGACCATTGACATCCACCAAAGAAGGGAAAAGTATATGTGCTAATCATTGGAGGCTCAATGGCTGGGATGATAAAGATAAGTTTGTAGTGGCACTTAACCACAGATATGTATCAATATACAATGTACCATGCAAGCACAATAAGTTTGTCATATCAGGTCACATAAACAGTAACAAGCTATAAGATAGACCGTATAGCCAAAGTGCAATTTTCTTTGCCAGAACCCGCTATCATCAAAGACGAAGCATATTGATGTTCAATATCACTGTTAGAGATATGGTTAAAGGCGTGTGTTGGCCGAAAGGTGGACACTTTGAAGAATGTTGCAGATGCATTGACGAAGTCTGTGAGCACTCATAAGTTCTCTTGGTGTAGAGAAACAATGGGTGTTGAAGAATTGGCCAAATGACTAAGCTCTCCTGTGGCCCTCCGTGGAAAGAAAACAACAAGTGGGAGAATGTTGGGTATGTGTTATATTCTTTCCACGACTAGCCTGAAGTGCTGTACGTTGCGCCGGGCGCAGCAGGGCGGTCAGAGGGGGGGGGGGCGGCAGCCCCCCCTGTCGGGGTCCGGGGCAGCGCCCCGGCGATTTTTTTTTTTGGTATGTGGTCCCACTCATATGCGGACCCACCCATGTTTTGTGCATGAGTTTGCACATGGTTTTGGGGTACGATGGTTTTCAACCCCTGGTATTTTGTAGATCCGGTCAAGGGAACTATGGTTATGTTCTAATCCAGGGTTAATGGATTGGGGTTATGTATGCTTCGGCATGTATATATATGTGTTGTAACACTAAAAGGAATATAATGAAATATCAAGCTGGTAGTCCCGATTTGGGATCCGTGAACTTGTTTATCCGTTTTATACGGCAGCTCTCGCTATTATTTATTTTCTGTTATAAGATTCGTGTGTAGATAATTTATGTTCAGGGTTAAAACCTACAGGATCAAATTGTTCGTCTTACTGATAACATAGCAGATAATTGAGTATTACAAGAGAGCAACTAATTTTTCTGACAGAGAAACCAATAGTGAATCTGCATTGTGATTGAAGCCTGTCCTTGAGAATCTTGTCTACAAACTGAGTTAAATCATGTTGCAGAAGTAAGATTTGGTATACCTTGTGCAAGTTTTACATTTGACAATGATCTGAAGGGTATGTCTACAGCCCTCCTGTAGGACATATTTTTTGTATAGTGGTGGCCTAAATAGTGTCCTTGTAAATTTCTAAAGCTTATGCTTGAGCTACAATTCTAAGAAAAAATTTGATAATTTCTAGCAACCTTTATCTGAAGAATACAATATTGAAATTGAAGGTTTGAAGATTGCTAAAGCACAAACTTATGATCCCACTAAATTCAGTGTATTTGTATCTCCATCACTGTCAGTTTTCACAGATAGAGAAGGGTTTACATCTTCAGAAATAAGAAGGTACTAGTGTATGTGGAGCAGAACGTTAAATATATCAATGAAAAGATATCAAGGGTTTAATTCTGAAGCATATGCTTGTGCTACAATTCTGAGAAAAATTATAGCTTAGCTAGAACTAGAAGGAGTAGCAACAAAAGGGGAGTCTAAAGAAGAGGAAGCTAAAATTGAAGAAGAAGAATCAAAAGGAAAATCAGAAGAAGTGGAGAAGGAAGAAGAAAATACAAAGACACAAACTGACGTAGAAACAATGACAAAAGTTCCTAAAGAGGAGCTACAATCTTGAGTAACAAAAATAGGACAAAATATCCAGGAGGCCACATGAACATCATCCAGGCCACCAAAGAAAAGGACAATGGAAGAGAAAGAAAGCACTATAGAGGGGAACATAGAGGAGGAAATTGTTTCTACACTAGTAGGCTTAAGTACCCCAAGAAAACCTCAAGGAATGAAATAAAAGAAAGCCCTCACATACTTTAAGACCATAAAGAGTAACAAGATTAGATAAGGGAAGCCTCAACCTCCTTCTCCAACACCCATCACTATTGAGGAATTAGTCAGTTGTCAAAAGGAGGAATATAAGAAAGAAAATAGACAATAAGTGCAAATAACCTCCAATAAAATCAAGTGAAAAATACCACATATCTAACAAAGAAGGCTACGTATCAAGGAAACCAATATTTCAGGAAAATCCAATAAGCTATAGGAAGGACCTGTCAAAGAAAAAAACTGTGCAGCTAAAGGAAGAGACAAAACACCTACAAAATGGGACTATGGGGCTACAGGAATAGGATCATTTTTCCCCCAAGTGACATCCAATTGCTACACCATAAATTAATTTTATGCTCCACTTTTCTTATCATCCACTTCTAGTCCTCTTTATCATATTTGTTTGGTTTGAGAAATAAGTTGAGATGCTTGATACCATTTTCGAGTGAGGTCTAAATCTGCAATGGAAAGATATAATGAATCTCCAAAATTGTATTTGGGTTGACTATATTTCCATCCTATTTTTCTTTCAGTAGAAGGTGACTTAGACCTTCCATCACAATTGAAAACAATAACAAATACAAGTGGAATCCCTACCTAGGACCCCGAGAGTCGATGAATTTTTTGGAAGGAGAACCATTGATAAGGATGGGGAAGTTGGCTAAGGATACACAACCCATGCTCCAGTTTGTAACCTCCAAGATCAACTTGATTTGAAGGAGAAAAAGTATGAGGAAAGTCCAGTTGAATTTATCAAATATTTATGAAGACCCATTTTGATTACAAAAGCTTTCATTTTTTTGGACTTAATAGAATGGATGGCTTCTTCTAGACAAAGTAAATCCAAGCCTCCATTGCTTCTTGAAGAAGGATCGAAATTCCTAGATAGAAAACCAAGAGATCTCAAGACATTATCAGACAAGGTTGAATATATCTGAGGTAAAGTCTCAGTCTTAACCTAAGAGGGTCAAAAAGCCTTAGTCAAAACCACAGGAGACTCAAAAAAGGAGCTTAATAAAGTGAAAGTATGAGAGTGATTAAGAGGAAACTGAGAAGCCTAGAAGCCTAGAAAGTCAGACCCTAATTTATTCAATACAATAGTATGACTTGAGGCCTTAACAACCTTGAGAAAAATTTTGAAGTTAGCTATAGAGAAGGTTGAATTTGTCTGTAATATCAATTTGAATCTAAAGGAGATCATTGAAGTCCCCTGTTGAAACAAAAATGGACATTGGTTACATTTTATGGTTTTGAGATAATTGTTGTTATCACTATGTTATGCCCAGCGGAAATATTTCTAGGATGAAGGGTTTTCGATATGTTATGATTTGGAGATCAAAGAACATAATGCCAACTATTTTGAAGAGGATTTAAGAGATAGAAATCCTAAATTGTTCTTCTTGTTATTATGTTTCAATCAAGTCTAAGAGGCCTCATAAATCCAAATAGAAATTGCTAACGGCCATCGCAAAAGAAATATTACTTCTCAAGTTAAGACTCACTATTTATTAAGAAAATTCTATATTTCATGTCTGAGTATGTGCCTTTAGAAGCTCTAGTACGAAACTATGAAATAAGGATAAAAGCCAATGGTATTTGGTCTGCTATAGTAAGGCTAAAAATACCTCATATGAAAGATATAAAGACCAAAGAATTTGAGAACATAATCCAAAATAGTCTGAAATGCCTCAATTAGTGACAACGTTAGCAAAGGTATCTTCAGTTTGAAAAGTATACTGAGGATTAATTACATTAGATTGAAGGCTATATATTGTTTTTCTTTGAAATTTTTGTTTGAAATTAAATTTCTTTTAGCAATAATATCGTAGATTATATGAGAATCAAACATAGGACTGATTGAAAAAGTATGTATTAATACTTGTATTAAATTTTCTTTGATGTTTGTTGTTAAGGATGATCTTAGTATGCCTTGATGGAAAAAATTCATTTGTGCAAAAATGTATCATCAAAGGACTATGCCAATGTTTTGGAAATACATGCATTATATGAAGTTATGAAGGGTTCCTTAAAGAAAACATTAAGGACATCATTTATAAAGAGTCCCTTCACCTACTTATACACAACAATTTCAATGATGAAATCCTCAAGTGATATATTATCTTCAACAATGCTTGGGCAGTGTTAGATGCATCTACTGATTTGATGCACGCAAGCCATTTTGGTATTGGAAGAAGCAATGAAATGGATCAAGTTCATTCAATTTACTAAAGAATGGGTAACCTGTGTAGGACATTTCCTCTGATATGAAATGTTTCCCTGAAGTTGCAAAGTTTGTAATGCCATAAACCCTATACTGTAGTGATATGTCTTGCATTGCACTATTGTGAGTATGATTGTATTGAATGAGATATGATGAAAAATGATTATTTTAAGTCTCTAGAATTATGGCTAATCCATACCTAGAGGAAGCATCTCCAAAAATATATCTTGGGTAACTACAAAATAAGACATTCAAGTATTTCACTAATATAAGGGATGAAATTCTTATACCTGTGCCAAGAATATTTGGTGATATATATTGAATTGAAGTTTTGGGGACCTATGTTTCCCTTGGAAATGTTTCATTGCATTTTAGAATGAAGGATGTTGTCTTGATGCCATGAACCTTGAAATATTCCTGCACACGTCGCTAGTTGAGATATGCTACCTTACAAAAGCTATAATGGAGTTCATCACATAAGTAAAGAGGTCTTATGATTTTGGGAAATTGAATTTTGGAAAGAAAACTTGCATATGACAAAGGTTTAGACAATATTGGAAGTCTAGGGTTTGTAAATCCTAGCAATCTAGAAGACTTGATAAGAATTCCATAGGGTTGTGGATAAAACCCTAGAGCTAGACCTAAATCCATGTTTCTGCTGAAAGAAGAAAAACCTATCTTATGCAAGGAAGGAATGAAATCATGTTGATGATAAGGAAAAAGTTGATAAATTTTCAAGATGGATGCAAGAATATTGAGATCAAGAGGGAGTTGACATTTTCCTATAACTATCAAGATATAAGTAATTTATATCTCTCTTCTTTAATTGTTATTGTTATTATTATTTAGCTTGTTGTCTTTATTTCTTTTTTTTGGTTATTATTATTCTTCCATGGTCACCTGGTGAGGATTGTAGGTACATAGTAAAGGTTGCCAAGGCTCTCACAACAGGTGGAAGTAATGGAAGAACAAATAAAATCTCGTGAGAAGAGGACTCTCCCATAACCAATGATTTGTGTTGAGATATATTATACTAAATGAGATCCAAGCTCAGAGGGAGCAGACATATCATCAAGTTTGAAGTATATCTTGATTTTTCTGAAAATAAATTAGTGGTGACTTCTAAATGAATCTACAAGATCTAGTGTGCAACATATGACAACATAGATGTTGAAAAATGCAACAAGAAATTCTCAATTTGATTTTACCTTGATTAAATTGAGAAAACTCAAATTTCCACATCAACAAACAACATGGATGAAGTTAACTTGTGTGACATGGCTCTTGTCACTTAGTTAGCTCAATAAATTTGAGTTAGAGGAGTTAGAGTTCATTTAAGCACGTGTGATTGCTAATTTTTATAAATCAAGGTCAATTATTTCAAGTTGCTTCCAGTTAAACTAGTTCTAACTGTCGAAGGAACGTAGGGCACCTACAAGTAGACACAACAACCTTCGCCATCAATAGCATAACATGCTCCCATTTCCTTGCTTAGAAAAATGAGAAAACAAGAGCATGTGGCAATGTGTTTTTTGGAAAAATGTGGAAGAATTACGTGAAAAAGTTGATATAATTATATTTCATGGATTTTCCACATTGATACTTGTTCATGAGAAGGAAATATACAGGCATTGTTAGCTCAATAATGCCCATGTGTGCTTATATTTTGAAAAAAACCTTTGATATTCATCTTTTATGGCTTAACGTTGTGTCTGTGTGTGAGCCAACACACATACACACACAGAGATTACACAGAGCTCTCATTGTGTTCACTTAGTACGATAAACCTTGTGTTGGGTGAACCCTTCAACCTTGCAAGATTGGGCTGAGTGGGGAGATTTGAATCCTGGGTGGAAATCATTTTACGTACATGGAGTAACCCCTAGAAAAAAATCAAGTAATCAATGTAATTTGTTAGATCTAGATCCAACTTTCTAACCTACACCTGGAGTTCCTTTGTACCTAAATACAACACAAGGGAATGCGATAATATGGATACGATACAATGGTGGTTATATCACCATAATGAGAACAAGTAAGTATAAAAATAGTATAAAAAAAAAAGTTTCGATGTATAAAAGCATGTTCAAACTTACAATCAAATAGAGGAAAAAACACATACAAAAAACCAGATAATAATCATGAACAAGCTTCATATTGAATTATGAACTGTAAAGGGACATAAAAAATGTGACACTACGAACTTGGTCAAGCGCACAAGCAAAAAGATCCTGGACATGACCCTGGTTGACAAGTTGTATTGCTCATGATGCAAGAGGATTTGTACCTACGCTGCCAAGTCATTCAAAATCCATAATTATCTATAAAATAAATACAAGTAATTGATGTAGTATTTTTTACTCTAAGATATATTCTTATGATAATGTTAGAACATATGTTGACAATATCAAAACATACCTGAATAATCTCCTATTTGTTTCAAGAACAATTTATTGGAGTCGCCTGAACTTGGAACAAGCCTCCCACGATATGAAAGAGTAGTAACTAAGTCAACAGTGACTTTTTTGTTGCTACGTTGGATCGAGGGAGGTTTGCTCCAAGATTAAATCGCTCCAATAAATTATTCTTAACTAAACAGGGCCAACCACGTGAAGGTGGAAGCTTTTATGGCCCCTCCTCCCCCCCTCACATCACTCTCAATTCCCCAATTCCCCAATACCCAATATATATTTCATTTTTTACTTTCATGAGAAGAAAAAAAATAAAAAATAATATATATATATATATATATATATATATATATAACTAATAAAAAATAAATGCAACAAAAAGTACGCAAGAAAACATTGAAAGTGCTTGACATAAAAATAGTATGATAAATGAGTTTTTATATAATGCAAAAAAGGTTCCAAGTATGGTAACATTTTTCTTATAATTATACAATATTTTACATTATCAAATTTTCTTTTTCTTATTCCTACTTCTAAAGCTCCTAACTACATCATCAAAATCATTGTGCTCTACTTCTGTTTCATGTCTTTCCCGTGTAGCAGACCTAGTTGCGTACTCACGATGTCTGGTCTCAAGCAGTGACGGGGCATTGCCTACAAAACAGATAATATTAAATTTTAATTGTCAGTTTTTAAATATCATTGAACTAGTTCAATAATATTAATAAAAAAAAAATTGCAATGAGATTATTTACCTAGTGCACCAGTTGTCACCGTTGGAACCGTTGCCATGTGTTCCTCTCTGGTGGTAGGATGCTCAAGTACAACATTCTCTGTCATTTAAACAAAAAACGCTATAAGGACACAACCATCAAGGTATAATTATAAAAAATTATAAGTGGAAATTAATTACTGTCATGGCCCTCACTGATAGTAGCATTGCCAGCCTGTTCCCCACTACAATGATCAGGTTGCACGTGACGACGATGTACTTTTGACAATATTTCACTCTCAACGCACTGCTCTACAACTGAGTTATTTGGCTCGTTGAAAATGTTTCTCCCCTGACTTAAACAAAGTTGTTAGACAATAAATTTATGGACGAAAACAAACATATTGAAAGGTTAACATTTTACCTTATCAAACACTCTAGATCTTGGGACCTGTCCCAAGCTTCTACGATGTTCAACTACGGCTTGATAGCCCGAACGGAAAGCGATCTCTCTGTCTTCCTCTATGGTTTCCGTTCCAAAGTCATCACCCTACATTGCATATGATTGTGTATTTTTAATGTTATTTGATGGGATTACAAAACTGTTGTAAGGCGATACAATTAATTAAAAGATGTTTAGCTACTTACAATTCTTGAGGCTAATTTCAAATAGCTGCCCTGGCCTAGCTTGTGATGGCCTTTTTTTTCAATCCTAGCTTTGGTTTCCTTTAAGGTGTCAGGAAACCTATCATCAAAAGCTTGAAGTCAGATATGACGTAGAACACTTTTATTTTAGACATAAAGAAAATTAAAGCTATTAAATTAAAGTTGTAATTTACCTTGTGGGTCCAGTTAGCATTTTTCCTTCTTTCTTGGCCTTTTTCTCTTTTCTGACATCGATGAGTGCTCTCCACTCCCTCTCTGGAACTATGAGAAGACGCTCGTATCTAGAGTTAATTTTCAATTGCGTTCTATAGGTGTCCCTGGTATATTTCAGATATTTTCCAACTACCCGAGCAACCGTTGTTCTATCAAATGTGCCCACCCCAAAAAGGGATTCTAGATAATCTAGAAGTTCCTTTTTCAGGTTGGAATTCTCGGAATTCCACCTTGTGCGTATGGTTGGGCCAAAAATTACCAACCCCTTGCTCTCCAAAAACATGTAGAACTCATTGTTTCCTACACAGAAAAAAAAGATATTATCATTAATTTAAAAATAAAAATCATGATAAAATATGTTTTAGATAGAGTACATGAAAAACTTAAAATATTAAAACTTACCTGGGAGTTGTACGTGCTTTATAGGAACACCTTCATCGTTCACCAAAAACATGCCATCAATGGTCCCCGTGGAGGTGACACATGTAGCTCCAGGAAATGCAATAATATAGTTGGCCATACCAGCCTCATCACTGCCAACACGTTCAGCGGTTGGCTGGGTTTCTGCTTGGGCAGGGTGTGTTTCTTGGGTGCAACCTAAAGGCGTAGAAGGTGTACGAGAGGGTTCCTCAGAAATTTCTTGCCTTTGTGTCCCACTACCACCAACACCGGGGGCAGCAGGTGTCAGATAATGGTACATACAAAAGAATTTTTTTGTTAGTTTAGTTAATGTAAAAATTAAAAATCAAACTATCACAATTGATCTCATGTAGAACAAAAGAAAATATCCTTTTGATTTTTTGTTATTACTGTATATTTTTCTAACTGGGTCGTAAGTTGTCTTATCCTCATTCCTAATTCAAGTCTTTGAGGCGTAACGTCTACCAAACGCTCAAGTTCCAACTTTGATTTTCGTGCCTTTTTTTGTAGCAACAACAATGGACATGGGGATGAAGAAAACTCTTCCTCGTTGATGGAATCATCAGGCACACCATGGCTAGGCATCTGCATATTTGAAAAAAATTAACATTATTTAATTACGTAAATAACTAAAATACCTGAAGATATAGCAAAGCTGACACTTTACATGTTATTCGGCTGGCCACTTTCCGCGATCATCCTATCCTGGGGTTGTTCCTATACTGCCACATTGCAAAAAAATTTGAAATGTGAAAACTTGAAAAAAATATCTAACTTGAAAACACAAAATGAAAACTGAAATAATTTCTAAATTCACCTTTCTAGTACATAAACTTTAAGTCCATGGATGACTGAGAATGACTGCATGCCTAACATAATTACATACAATACTTTCATTTATGGGCTAATAAAAGAGAACAATATCTTAGAGGCTTTGAAGTTGCATGATCAAATGGTAGACAAGGGATATGAACTATATATGAAGACAACGCTTTCTTATCTGTCGTGCCCTTGCCAGATCCTTATAACAAGTGGTCGCATTACTTGTGGGATGATTAACTTTCCCAGTCAGTAGTCGGCTCAAGGTGATCTTGGGTTGTGTGTTTTTAAAACTATGGTTACACCTAGGCCTCAAAAATTTGATTACATCGTAATATATCAAATATATGTTGGATAAAACTACATTGAATCAGCTATCAATGTGGAGGCATGGAAACTTGCATGAACCAGAAGTCACTAAAGTGCATGATGGAGGGCCATTTTGGATAGCTAGGCAACTTCTTCAAAAGGACTTACCTCTTGATTTGAACTATGAGGAGAATGGGCTTCTCATAAGAAATAGTGAAATTATATTATTCAATGGTGATAAAATACAATTGTTGATTTTTCTTACTCAAATTTGCAATGCAATTGTTAAGTGCAAAGGTTCAGGAGCGGC